>JAQPPZ010001689.1:3624988-4833318 GCA_028583015.1 Wollemia nobilis | reverse complement strand
TTCAATCAGCTACAACTATGGGTATTAAGCGTATCCGAATATTTGGAGATTCTCAACTTGTTGTAAAACAAGTAACAGGAGAATACCAATCCAAAGAACTTACCATTAAACTTTATCATGAAATAGCAATGAAATTGCTATCAACATTCGAATGGTATGAAATCAATAACTTGCCTCATTCGACTAACATATTTGTAGATGCAATGGCCTCTCTTGGATCCTTGATTCCAAAGAATGACTTAGGAGAGGTACAGCCCCTAATAATCTCAACAATCTCTAAAGTAGCCGTGAAGCATGCTAACGCACAAAATGGAAAATATGTTTGCTTTATCCACGTGGAATCATGTGAGCCTTGGTCAAACCCCATAATTGCCTTTTTAAAATTTGTAACACTCCCATCCGACATGTCTCGATCTGCCAAACGTGCATTCAATAAAAGGGTAGCCCGTTTTGTTCTCTTGGGTGACGTGTTGTATAAACGGGGTTATGATGGATTATTGCTTCGATGCCTTGAACCAGAAGAGGCCCAAAGGGCTATAGAGGAAGCCCATGATGGTACTTGTGGTGGTCATTTTAGTGGAATGGCCATTGCAAATCATATTTTATGCATGGGTTATTATTGGCCCACCATGGAACGTGATTGTTGCACATATGTCAAAAATTGCAAACAATGTCAATCACATGCCAATTTAACACATATACCATCACAAGCTTTACAGCCTATACAATGTCTCTAGCCCTTTTCACAATGGGGCCTCGATCTAATCGGTAAAATTTCACCCTCCTCTTCAGGACAACATACTTTCATCATAACTTCCATAGAATACTTCACAAAGTGGGTTGAGACAATCCCTCTAACCAGTACGACAGGACAGAATTGTGGATTTCATACTCCATCACATCATTTGTCGTTTTGGTATCCCCTCTATAATTATTTCGGATAATGGTAAGTATTTTAAGAACAAGGATGTTAGAACACTTTGTGAGAAATATAATATCCAACATAGTTTCTTAACTCCTTATTACCCACAAGCAAATGGACAAGTCGAAGCTACCAACAAGACCTTAATTGCCATTCTTAAGAAACTTGTCAAAGAAAATCATAAATATTGGCATACACAAATCCCTTTGGCACTTTGGGCTTATCGAACAAGCATCTGAACGTCGACGGGAGCAACACCATTTTCTCTGGTCTATGGAGCAAAAGCTATTATGCCTCTTGAGCTCGATATTCCTCACGAATTTCCTTGCAAGAATTCATAGATGATGATACAGCTAGACAAGCACGACTTGATGAACTCACACTCTTAGATGAAATGCGTGTCAACGCATTGGAACATTTACGAGTTTATCAAGATCGCCTCAAGCGTGCTTACAATGCTAAAGTCCATCTTTAAGAATTTCAAGTAGAGGATCTCGTTCTGAAAGAGAACCAACAAAACACCAATGTGTTGCCACATATTCATGACAAATTCATGGCAAATTGGTTAGGTCCATATGTGATCACTCAAAAAGTGGGTAATGGTACTTATAGGCTTGTCGATTTAGAGGGTAAAGAGGATCCTGAACCACTTAATGTTCTTCATTTAAAAGCATTCCATTGTTAAACGTGACACACTATATGTATATATACATGGCTAAAAAAACAAAACAAAAATAAATAAACAAATTGCATGCTCTTACATAGGCATTTCCACATTGCATACATTTCATTTGCATTTAGGCATTTACATTCAATCATACATATTTTGTTACATTGTACAATTTCCATTTGCATATTAACAGTCATTACACTAGATATACACATTTGCATTCATCCCATCCCGTGCTCAATGATCTGGCATAGTAATGATGATATGGCCACAAACAAAAATTCAAAGTTATAGAAATTGGGGGTACCTAGTTTGAAACAATTATGCAACTTTCATAAGCCAACAACATCACATGTCAAAATCACAAAAGCCTAAAATTTTCAGTCACTCAGCCATTACTAGTATCGAAAGCAACCTCCAAGTGAATGTCCAATTTTCTTTAGGACCAAAAGCATAATTTACACACTAAGAAAGTCTTGAGCGATGTCAATTGATTCCAAATGCAATCTTGAACCAATCACATTCCATCACATCTTAAAAACATTATGAGTCAAGGAGGGTTAGTGCCATACTTGGGTAGTACCTTGAAGCAAAAAGGGATAATCCTCACTTGTCCCATCATGCAACATAGTCCAAAGCAAAAATAGTGGTTTTCACCATTACCTCAATTACTCTTAAAATATAAGCATAAAAACATAGAGTAGTAAGGATAGGGTCACAATTCTCATCACACTTTAGTTGAGAATCCGATTCCCCAAAGCTCTATACAAAATTAACAAATAAAACTCCCAAATATCCTTGATCCCTAAAGTCGTAAGGATTCATACTACATGCCCCTGACAAGGATGGGTAGTCATCTCCAAGGTCTAAAAGATCAAATCCCATTGGACTATGGAGTTAATCTTCATCGGGGCTATAAACGCCTGACTGATAGTGGAGTAAGCTCATGCGGGGTGACATGTCTCCTTGGCAAACAAGAAGACCTCTTACCGCACATAAGGGTAAGCTAGCTTTAGGTAATCTTCATAATAGGTCATGCCCAATTTACTCATAGTGGGCCAATGAACTTCACATTCACACACACTGGTTCTTGATTGATAGGGTCATTGTCACACTCAAATATTTGGTAATTGAACCTCACTTGCACACACATTGGTCCTAAAGAAAGTTAGACAACCCAAGTGAGTTTGGTTGATAACACTAGTATGTTTGAGTCTTTGAAAATTCTATCATACTCATTCCATATCAACATACATATCTTCTTCCGTGTCAAATTCCATATTTTCTTCCACATCAATGTCCATATTTTTTGACATGTCCACATTCATGTCTTCATGGTAAGTCGAGTTGTAAAATATAACAAAACTGGGTACTCCCGATTGTCAAACAATGGACAACAAAAATGGCCAATAGTATTTTTGAACTATAATAGATCATATGAACAACATGCATTCCTATCATGTAAGTTTGCATTCATTTAGCATTAACTTGCATTAATCATATCAAATTCTCATAATATTGCATATAGTTTATAGTCGTCATGCATTTACTTACAATAATAACTCATCATTAGCTTGCATACATCAAATAAAATAAACATTAGGCATATACATCATAGTCATTAGCTTGCATACATCATCATAAAATTTTAAAAAAGCATTACATAACACATAAAAACATCAACACAAAAAGACAACATGCATATATGAAAAGTCCATGTATATATATAGAAGTGTCCAATATACAATAGAGTGCCAAGAAGGCTACAAAAGGGAGCACCAAGGCTCACATGTACAAAAGAGTGCATATAAGCACTACATCAACTATCCTTGAGAAGACCCCTGAGACCCGATAGGAGCCCTCGACCTAGTACTCTGCCTTGACTTTGTTTGCCTCGATGGCTCGGCCATATATGAAGAAGGAGGATCTGGCAAGATGATGTGATGCTGCATACACACATCCTCCAAGGAATGTGTGTATGCCTCACTGGCTCTAAGTCACTGTAAGTCCTTTTGATGTCATCGCTCCTTTGCCAAAATCTTTTCCTGTAGCCTCATAACTGTCTCCTGCTCCCGAGCTATATTCACCCTGGCCTCCCTCTAAGACTCTAGCATAGTCTCTCGCTCCTCCCATAGATACTCAAGCTCAACTCGTAGCCTAGCCACCTTGGATATTTTACCCATAGCCTCATCATCCTCCCTCTCCCTTACTGTCAAACCCACCTTCGAAGCCTGCTGAGCCGCTACCCTTGATCGTCTCCATCCCATTGACCGTTGAGACCTCGTCCTCTTCAAAGTTGACCTCGACCCCACCGCTACTACATCCTCACCTGCTACCTTTGGTACCCATACTAGCTGGGCACCAAACCACTTTGCATACTCTGGAGTCACATCGGCATTGTCCACATTAGCCACCTCTAGCTGCTCATTGTCCTCCAATGGCACCCACCATGGTTCGGGACAAGGTAGTGTCACCTCATCCTTCACCCGTCGATACAACACCAACTCATCATGAACTCCTTGAGGCAAACCAAACTACCTTAGCACCCATGAGTACTGGAAGTAGTCCACGTCCTCATCCCTTCACCCAACTATCCATTGACCCTGCCACACCTGCCATAGCTATCTCCCATATCCATCCCACCTAGTTCCTCGCCATGGTCTCCACCGCACATTCGCCTGAGCTAAGCCTAACCACATGTCTCGATACCACTGCCTAGTGTGTACCTCTCGACTAGGCTGAACCTCCTTAGCCACAGCCCATCGCCTCGCATACGGCTCATCCATCTGCCATAACTCACATGGCAACCCCTCAGGCCGAGCTACTACAAAATACTCCCAAGCCCAGCACTGAAGGAGAAAGTTGCACCCAATCCCCTTTCTCCCCCTCTGTGCCACCTCATACAGCTCCTGGTATAGCTACACCAATAAATTAGGTGCCCATGCATACTCCCGAGGATCCATCAGTAGATCACTCACTAAGCCCAATAGGTTCCAATGGAACCTACTCCCAGTGCTATTAGGTAGCACTATGTTGGCTAGCATGAACATGATCAAGGCGGGGAGTGCATCTAACTCCTTCACCTTGTACATGCTCAGGTATAGTATCTCTCCATCCCCTATCTGAGTCTCCCACCACTGATCCCCAAGCACCTTCTTCATCTCCGCATTCTTATCCCTCCCCACCATCACCTTCTCTCCCTCTACTAGCACCTTGAGAATGTGATAAACATCCTCAAGAGTGACAGTAACCTCTCCAGTCAATAGCTGGAAAGTCCCTCTATCTGGGTCCTACCTCTCAATCAAATCTGAGAGTTAGCCCTCACCACATCCAATCGGGCCATACCATCTAGGCCTACCCTACTCAGTAGCCCCCAATCATCCTCTGAAAGCTTCTTCCTAATCCCCAAAATGAGAGGAGAAAAGTGATGTCGAGGCTCAATATCCCTCAATTGCAACAAACAAAAACACTTTGTTAGTTTTAAAAATTCAAAAAAAAAATTCAAAAATAATCAAAAATAAACTAAAAATAAATTTTTGCACAAAGGAAACAAAGGGTATTACCAGGACAAATGTCACCTCCACTCCACCATCAGCACCAAGGCACTTCATCACCATCGCCATCGCCTCCACACACTCGCAAGCCTCACTTAGCTCACTAAGTCACTTCCCTCCTTAGATGCAGCTTCTCAAAGTTTATAGTGCACAAATGAGCCTAAAAATTCCTCAAAAATATTTTTATAGCTTTAACTAGCGCATTCAGGCACAGAGTTGTGCCTAAATATTGCGGGCGCATGCAGGCACACGCAGGCGCCTACAGAACATGCCAGGCGTAGGTGCGTGCCTGGCAGCAAATGAGAATGAGGATAAAAACTCCTAAAATGGTAACTCCCATCATCAAATCTAAACCAAAATTCATCCATACATCATGTACATCATAAAAGTTGATTTTGTGAAATTACAAATAGTTTTGCATGCATATTTTTCCTAAAAAAGCAAAATTCTTCATAAATACGTATTACATTGCAGAAACATGCCAACCAAGGTCACATTTTCACAAAATCAACATCCCACAATTCTTCATCATCTACGTCATCACATTCTTCCATCATCATTATGCATATATCATTCATCATTTTAATTTTCTCCAGGCCATCCAAGCGAACCTCATATCTAGTATGTTATTCTATAAACTTGGCAATTGTAGAGATGATAATCCTTGCAATTCAGTAAGATGAATAATGTAAAATAAGGACACTTGCTCATGATCATAATCAATTATCTTGTCATCAAAAATCACAATCACATTTGGCACCTCACATTTTGAATGCAACCTTGCCAAGAACAATTTGCTCGTAATCAATCATTGATGTCCTTGTCTGTGGGGCAAGAAAACATAGATAAATAAAAATCTTAAACACTCATTCATTCGACAATAGTCAAAGTATAGGACATGTCAGTAGGTTTATTTGTTTCATGATGGAATTGACAAAGAAATTTCTACAATCACTATCCCACCCCTACGATTGACTTAGTCATCATGCATCTTTCATACATTGCATACTCAATGACGCCATTGTGGTAGCTTATTCAAAAAGCATCGAATCATCCCAAAATATGGGGCAACCACGTTACATTATGATTTTTCCATGACAGGATACATCTCACGTGATCATAATATCTACACTGGACAAATATCCCTCTCAACCATTGGGGCAAAAACGGTATCACATTTTACATCATTCATATCACCTACATTCACATGGTATCATACACCAACCCCCTTCCCACTATTGGGGCAAAAATGGTATCACATTTTACATCATTCATATCATGCACAATCATTTGCATTTCACATCATTCATTCATCAATTGTACAAATTCACTACATCATTCATTTTAAATTGGCTTGTGAGATACATTTGTAACTCATTTGCCAATTGAGGGGGTAAGCTACAAAAACTTCGAAAAAATTTCTTTATTCTTTTGTCTTCAACATCAGTGCACAAATCCAACAACAGAGAGAAGTTGCTTCTATGCCCATAGCCCAAGCAGGTGTCTCGTATTTTTGCACCACATTGTGTTTCACACAACATGGTACAAAAAGGGGCATCTGTAGACACCAAATCACGACCACTAAACCTCCATCCTAACCATCCCACCACCCACTTATCTTCCATCCCACCTTCCTGCCAATTATTTGGCCCAAATCCACCTTCCTGCCATTTCCTAGCCTAATTGGGGTTATTTCAATATTATTTTATAATATTTTATATTTTATATTTTATTATATTTTAATATATTTATTATAAAATATATATAAATAAACTCAATTAACCTTAGCCGTTCGATTTCATTTAATCTCCACCATCCATTTTCATTAATCCATGTCACATTCAAAAAGTAATCTCAACCCTAGGATATGACTTAATCTTAGCCACACGATCAAAAGTGCAAGGCTAAAACCCTAAGAAAATCCTAGGTTGGATTATAAATAGGGTATTTCGTAAATGCCCAAACAGTAAAACCTAGAGATTAAGAGATATACTTGAAGAAGCATTTGTTGATGCCCTAGTGAAGCGGAGATAGAGAGAATTGAAGATCTGATGCCCTAGCTAAGCCAACAATACTTCTGCCATTCCAGCCATCATCCATCCATCCTCGCTTGCCACCATAGCCGTATTCCATCCACCACCTTCATTGCCATCCTTCCTGATCTATTTCTATAGATCTGCCCTACCCTGCGAGCATTGTGTCAAGCTTGCAAATCTCGTTGTAGAGCTTTCCAAGTGCCCACCAGAGCTTGCCCTATCTACAAGTGCACACCAGAGCTTGCCAAGCTCGTTGCAGAGCCTGCCTAGCACCTTCCAAAGCCTGTGACATTCCCAGGTGTGAACCATAGCTTGCGAAACTCACGTCAGAGCTTACTGTGATACTAAAATGAAGATCTGAATCTCCTACACCACAAAATCTGTAACAACGAAGCAAGGTATATTTAGTATTATTTTATTTCATTTATTTGTTAGTTTGGCATGCATTTTAAATTGATTCTTAAGCTAGGGTTTTGTTAATGTTTGAGGGTCTCATGCTATGGAGCCCTTACAGGTATTACTGATGCTCTTGTGTTTTGTTTTGCATGCAGATCTATGAATTCAACATATTCTTTGATGGTTTTTGAAGCTGGAGTGGCCCCACATTGGATATTCAAAGCCCACTCAACCTGTTGGGATCAAGGACACACTCAGATCTGAAGACACTTTTGTTATATCTAACTAGGATTTTGAATAACCCTAGTTCCGTTGTAAATTATTGTATCAAATATCCACATTGGATACTGATTGTAACAAAGGAGTCTATTGGCCCCCCATTGAATACATATTTCTTTTATGCAATCTATTTTATCTCATTGCTTTATTTGGTTTTGCCATTTTATTTTCAAGTGTCGTGTCTTTGCATCCACACATGGAAAAAGAAAGGATTCCTCTCCCTAAGCTTGGAAGAAAGGAGCAAGAGGAGGCAAAACAAGGGAGAACAAAAAAGAAAAAAAAAGAACTTAATACGAGGGTGATAGAAGGACTTGGTCTGTCAAAGGAGAACCAAAAAATGCAGTGAACAACCGTGAGCCATTCGAACATCTTGGGATTTATCTACGTGCATTCACAGGTTTTTTTACCATCCATTTGCTTATCTCTTAAGGAAATAAGTATGGATGATTGTCTCCCTAGCCTTGTGGATGTGGTTGGGTTGTTAAGATCATCCAATATTTTCAACAGAGACTAGTTACCTATACCTACGTTAAACTGGTTTATGTTTTAGTGTTTGTTTTAAATCTTTAGCTACTCTTTGATCTTCCCTGTAGCTATGTTGTTTTGGTATCCATAATTTTACCCTATCAAGTAGCATGTGTGTGTGTTTGGTATGGTTTTTGTAGTAACCTTTTGCCACCCCTTTGTCTCTAATAGTGTTGTTTGTATTCAAGGGTGAGCTACCCAGGCTTAGTAGATTTCTCTAGCCGACCCTAGGGATTCAAAATACTTTGTTGAATATTTGTTATATGTCCAACATTGTCAGTTGTTGGGGTACGTTATCTCCTTTTCTAAGTGCTATCATTGTTCAAGTCATTGGGATACCTCAAACAACGTTTTACCCGAACCAATTTCCCATTGTCATTTCTCTTCCCTGGTTTTTTCGAGCGTCCCTTTTGTGGTTAGAGAGAATGTTGAAGATTCTTTGCTAGGTTTTATTGGAAAATGGATTTGTAGCCTTCGTATAGTATATCAATGGTGTGCCCATTCTGGTTAGGAGTCCTTGTTTGATTTGGTTTTAGGCCCACTTCTCTGCTAAATAAACCATCACATACAATAGTAGCAGGTTCATCTTTCTTTTAGCTGACCTAGGTTTGTTAAGGAGTGTATTTTGGGTTTGAGTGCACCTCCTTTGAGTTGCTTTAGGTTTAACCTTTTGGAACTTCATCGAAGTTTCATTCTTATCTTGAGGTTTAATTTGTTCTTCCTCGTGGTGGTTGGTGGTAATTACTACATGTTAATGGTTGGCCAATAAAATGGATTATTAAAGTATTAGTTCATTTAATGAAAAGGGATGGTTATAGTTTACTCCCTTAATTAAATAATATGTTATTTAAATGAAAAGAGAAGGGAAGAAATAGTTATTTAGTTAATTAAATAAGTTGTATTTGATTTATTAAGTAAAGGAAAGAATAATTTATTTATTAAATTGAAGAGATGGGACTTTGATTTATTAAGTAAAGGAAAGAATAGTTTATTTATTAAATTGAAGGTATGGGTCTTTGATTTATTAAGTAAAGGAAATAATAGTTTATTTATTAAATTGAAGGTATGGGTCTTTGATTTATTAATTAAAGGAAAGAATAGTTTATTTATTAAATTGAAGGTAAGGATATTTGATTTATTAAGTAAAGGAAATAATAGTTTATTTATTAATTAAATATATGGATCTTTGATTTATTATGTAAAGGAAAAGGAAAAATTATATTTAAATTGAAGAGATGGAACTTTGATTTATTAAGTAAAGGATAGAATAGTTCATTTTATAGATAAAAGGTATGGGACTTTGATTTATGAAATTAAGGGAATAGTTATTTATGAATTAAGTAATAGGACTTGATTTATGAAATAAAGAAACCTAGATTATTTAAAGATTAAAGGTATGGGACTTTAATTTGTTTAATAAAGTTTGGAAAGAAATTGATTAAAGTAGGACCTTTGATCTAGTTGCATTTGTTGAAAGACTCTCATGGGATAATAAGAGGGGAAATAAAAATATTGGTTTTTATAATATCAACTATGCAACATATGGTTAGATACTTTTATTTGATTTGTATAGTTGTAATCTAACAATAAACATAGTAGATGCATTTAGAAGCATGTCTATCATGGAACCATGAGTGCCATGATCCCCTACTATCCTCAAATGATCGATGGAATTTGAGGAGGACCAAGGAGGCAATTGGAACCAATGTGTTAGTTGATTCTACTTATAATGATTTACTTATGCTCAAATAGATTATTTGTGGGGATATTTCCCTAATGAAATTGATGTAATATATTATTCTTTAAGAGTATGGAGGATTTACCATACTTGCTTACATGTAATAATTGTTTATTTACTTGGATGATGTACCTTTAAATTATTATTTTGGATTATCTATGTTTTGTATTTAAACTTATTTTAGTTAATGTTTATTTTCTTTAAATTTTTCTTCCTTTCTAGTATCCTTTGCATGCTTTATGAATTATGTTTTTGTTAGATTTAGTATCTAGAATTATTCTTGTTTTCTTTCTAAATAACATAAACTTAAGTAATGAGTTCTAGGGTGAACTTAGAGGGTGACCTAAGGGAATTGAGACCCCCTTAGGGTGAACATAGATGACCTAAGGGATTAAGACCCCTTAGGGATATTAATAGCTAAGTTATGAAAATACTACATCTAAGTTAAGATAGCTCATTGTGTAGATGATATGGATAGCTTAACTCACAATATGCATAGCATACCTACATAGACTAACTTGTGTATGGTATGGATATGGGCATATACCTTCGATGGATTGAAGGTGATAAGTTTAGCTCATCAAGAGTGATGAGAGGGACAAACTTATTTGTGGTAACACATCATATGTCTACATAAATGGACTTATGTTAGAGTATCTAGTAAGATGTAGCTCTTCGATAAAATTAGGGGATTTTAGACATTAGTTTATCTAAATGTCGGTTAGGGGTTTATGAATCCCTCACCTTAGTAAAAAAAATCTTTTCTTTCTGTGTGTTTTCTCGTAGCTATATTTTGGGTCATTACAGAAGAAAATAAGAAAAATTTCTTTCAAAAGAAAATTCATGGAGTAATTTGAATTCAATCTCCACTTGTACTTGACCCAATTTTAAATCTCAAAAAATCTAGCATGTATTCATGAAACTTACATATTAACTCTATAATTTTAAGAAGTATTATATCATGCTTGATTATCTCATCCTTGATAATCACTTTTGGCACAATATCTTCTACATATATAGGGTTTTCCATATATTCACTCTTCACCTTATCACTAACTAGGACATCCTTACTTCTCTTAAGGATTTTCAAAATTGAATTTCCTACCATTTTATCTAGAGTTTGTTTACTTGAATTCTTTAGTTTTTGTGTCACCTAAGATCTAGATTAAGAAGAAGTGGTGCTCACTCCTTGCTTGCACTTTGCTTCCTACTCATGTATATTGCTTCCTACTTATGCTTTTTACTCAATTCTTGCTTGCACTCACTCCTATCACTTCTTGATCTACATAAATATTTATGCACCCATTTTTAATGTTAATATTTTTCCATGAATTATATAATTGAAACTCTTCAATCCAAACCAATTGCTCAAAATTCCATGGATTAAAATTTAATGTTTACATAAGATATTTTAACCTTGGACTAATATGTGAGACTCTTCACTTCCAACCAATCCCTATAATCTCCATGGAAATTTATTATTTTTACTATATATACATAGAGAGAGGGAGAGAGAGAGAGCTTTTTAAAGTTTTAGTTTTTATTTTAGAATGGTTTACAAGAACACATAAAATTATTTTTTCTATCGATGGATAAATGAACTAAGCAAAAATTATGCATGTTTATTATGGTAGTGCATTAAAGTAAAAATAGCTTATGTTTATCAGTATTAAATCTATTCAATTTGTGTTTATTGATCTAAATATGAGAGGTTTACTTCATTTAGAACTATAGGTTTTCTTCTTTCTTCAATTTCCTATCATGCATGAAAACTAATTTCAAGAAGTCGATGTTCTAATGGAATTCAAAGATAATTTTAGAAACTCTATGGCTAATCCAATGGGAGTAGGTTATCTATAACAAATTATTCATATGAGGGAACTAGAATAGTTAAGTGGTTGTTGGCCCTTTTAATAGTTTTTATGTATCCTTGAACTTCAACAACATATTTTCTAGTACCCAATTATGTGTATTAGACTTTTCAATTATAGAATAACCAATTTTTTGATGCAATTATTAATAATGCATAGTATGAGGAGTTATGGCATGTCTATCCTATCCTTTCATAATTGTTCCCATGTTGGTGAATAAGTTTTCTACCTCCCAATGTCATTTGGAACAAAGCCAAGAGTGGTCTCATTTTTTCTTTGGGGCATCACAACATACACTCTTCATGGATAATATTATTTTGAGTTTTGAGACTAACATCATTTCAATTAATTAAGTTTATGAGTTGATAGTATGCTTAGAGATAAAAATAGTAATCAACATTTTTTAGGATCATTTTGAGCACAATTGAAATCAAACGAAAATATAATGGTAGGGAGATGGATGAAAGATTAAAAAATAAAATATAAAGGAGGGTCAATGTGCTAATAATGCATAAAATCACACTACCATATTGATGAGCAGAGTGGCAATTGTTGTAGTGACAATCACAATAGTGTGTATTCATTGTCACCACATCTAGAACGTGAGAGAGATAAAGGAATCATACATGAGCATGGAAGTGTTATCCATGAAGGTGATCATGGTAATATATTACATTGAGGTGATTATGAGCATGAAAAACAAGCATAATAAAATAGCTTTCCTCCTTACTTTTGTGAATTTGAGAATATCCAAATATGTTATCACTTTGATGATAGGCACCTTCATAGACAACTTTCTCCTTCTTTACATATACCCACTTTTTTATGCAAGATATCGTTCTTATCTTTGATTTTCTTTGCTTCATTTTAATTATGGAAATACACCACTATATTGAGTTATGATTGTACAAGCAAGACCTTTAAGGTAATCATGAGTGATTTCAATGATTAATGAGTACGAAAAAGGCTTTAATTCGATCATGGGTTCAAATAAGATCTAGCTTCTGGTGAGAAACACTTGGAAATATATAGTTAAGTTGTGCTAGCAAAAGGCCATGAGATGTTAAAAACCAAAATTTTCAGATTTCCAATGCTTCACAAGTTTGACTAATTAATAATTAAATGATCTATACAACTCTAGCAACCCAACAACACCTAAAAGTATTTTTTGATAGACATATATATTATGTACCTCTTGTTTATCAAGTGAATCCAAGTTAAATAATTTAATTAATATATTTTATTAAATTAAATAAGTAGTTATAAATATATATTGAATGGGAAAATAGACTCATATTTTTAGGACATGTTCATGTTATTTTTCTTTTTAAATACTTTATATTTCTTTTTTAAACCACATTTTTAGAGTATATTACATTATTTGATACATGCTAATGTACTCCCATGGTACCTTCATGGTACAATTGTAAATAATAGATTAGTGTTGAGTCATAGTTTAGAGTAAGAGTTATATTTCCTTTTTTATGTAAGTGTGAATGTGCAGGAAATGCATAAGTATCATGTGAGTTAGTGTGCAAGTGTAAGTTGAGTCTATGTGCACAAGTGTCTTATATGTAAGAGTGAAAATATGTAATGTAAATATGTGCACAAGTATCTTAGGTTAGAGTGTGCAAGTTATGGAAGTGTAAGAGTCATGTTTAGGTGTGCATACAATATAGAGTCAAGTGTTCATCAAGTATGCAAGTGTCAAGTAGAGAAGCCAAGAGTCATGAGACTTGGCATATGGAAAGGAATATCCAAGTATCCAAAGATTCATTCTACTATGGACATATACTCCATAAGAATACTTCATATTATAGAATATATACATCACATTACAGAGAATAACATTTTCTTATCATATTTGTAAGAGAAAGTGGAGTAATAAATATTGCATACATTTTGAGAAATTAATATTGTAAGTTGTTCTACATGCTTAGTACATGTATGATTCAAACTATTTACATTCATATTATTGCTTATTATTGAATGTTATTTGATATATTATTAGCCTTGATTTACATATTAATTTGCTCATATTATTCTTCTCACATTATTATCTTGACCTTATTAGTTTATGGTTATATTATATTCGATCCTATGATATTTGTGGTAGTATTAAGGCTTAAAAATCCATTAATGATATCAAAGATGCCATGTGCCTAGGTTGATTGAGTTAATTTATCTACTTACAAAAATCAAATTTTTCCAATTTGATAAAGTTGATTAGGAGTCTATCTACTTTAAATGTAGTGAGACTCGAACTCTATTATAAGGTCATAGTGAGTAGAAAGGCTAGAGTCTTTCCATAGTTGAAGTATAACCAGTGAATACCAAGACTTAGCTATATTGAAAGGTATATCAACTTTGAGATAGTTGATCATTCAGGGATATAGTCAAACCTTGACATTGAAGGTTGAAGGTATATCAACTTTGAGATAGTTGATCATTCAGGAACATAGCCTACCCTTGACATAGAAATATTGGAGAAATCATGGACATTCAACATCACCTTGATATTAGAGACTTGTGTTTCAAAATAGAGATACTCTAACATTGATTTTGGGTCCTTAGGTGTAACCTAAGACATTATTAATATAAAAGAGATGTAGTAGAAGTATGAGAAGCTTCCTATAGCAGATAGAGAAGAGTTTTATCTTTGAGGTTCAGAGAAGAAAAGTTAGCAGGGGATTGAGAAAGAAAAAAAAGAAAGTAAGTTGAATAGGAGAAAGATATATCAGGTCTTGAGAAAGATACATCTATCTTGAGATAGATATATCAGTCCTAAAGTAAGCTTACTTCAAGTAGTGGATCAATAAATATTAAGCTTTAGGTCTTGAAAATAGACCTTGACATAAGGATAGTTTTAGGTCTTGAAGATAGGCCTTGACATAAAGTAAGATATGCGTTGCAAAAACCTTGATATTGGAGGATCAGGTCATAGAGACCTTGATAATAGAAGTTTTAGGTCATTACATATTGACCTTGATAAAGATTCAAGAGACTTGATAGAGGTAGCCATATAGAGAATCAAGATACAGTAGCTATATTGAGAAGAAAACTCAATATATAGAAGGAATAAGAGAAGGTTTTATATTGCAGTCAGCATAGACATAGAAAGAAAATTGCCATAGAAGAGAAAGAAGACAAGTATAAATTAGAAAGATAAAAAAAAGTTCATAATATGAAGTGATAGATATCATAAGAATATATGTTTGAGAGGAGGGATCCCAAGCATAAAGGAACATAGAGGAAAGCATATTTATTTCTTCAGTTTCAAAGGATTAAGAGCATGTGATCCATTGGTTGTCACCTGCATCAGAAGAAAGAAATTAACAAATATTGTAGAAGCCAAGGTTGATTGTTTATGGAGGTTGATATTCTTAAGTGAACGTAGGTAAAAGCTATTTGGCCAACATATGTAACAATTCAAGGAAGTCTAAGCAATTAAGAAGAATAATTAAATATCACAATAAGGTATCTAAGCATAATAACAGAGAAGATATCTTGGATAGCTTACAATAATGAAGGACAAGTATTGAGCATTGTAAAAAATAAGTTGGATATCTAGATGTCATAACAGAGGAAAATATCAAATAATAGTATCTAAGGAATATAAGATTCATAGGAGGAACACCAAGAATGAACACCAAGGATGATAGGGAGGAACTCTAAGCAACTAAAGTTTTGAAGAAATATTGAGTGCAAACTAGCAGCATTCCAAGAAGAAAGATCAAAATATCCAAGTGCAACTAGGTCCATCGCAACAATAATTTAAGCTCAATAATAGAATACAAAACATCTAAAGATGAAGCCTAATCATCTAAGAGGTATTTAGAGCACCAAAGAAAGGTGTATAACACCAAGGAAAAGTTTTGAGCATTGAACACTAAAGGAAATTTTTGTTTAGCATACCATAACATTTAAGAAGGGTCAAAGCATAAAATATTTCCATAGGATAAATTTTGAAGCATTGGATACTGCCATAGGGTAAATTTTGAGCACTTTGTAATGCTCAAGAGGAGCTCAAGCATTGAGGAGAGCATTAGGGAAAGCGTAATATTCAATAAGAAGCCTAAACATTGGAGAGTTCAATATGTAATGTTTGAGGAAGTAGAAGGACCTTCATGCACATGGAAGATCAATTTACCAACACCCAACGCACTTATGAAAGCACATTGAAGATCTCACAATAGTGAACATGGATAGTAAGCAGTGTGAACCATAAACAATCAAGACAACAAACAATAAGATCATGTAAAATTCTTGGTGAGAAATTCATATTGCTTGAGGGTTTGACTTTTGATAAAATAAAGTTTATAAAGAGAACTAAGGATTGCTTATTTAATTTTTGGTAGTGATAAGTTGAAGTAATTTAAGTTTATTAGGAGTAATAATATTTATTTAAATATTTGATTTTTTTTAGTAGATTTCTAAAGTCTTTTTAAGTATTAGTGGAGAGATACGATTTTGATGTTTTACGAAGTTTTTTGAGGCATTAGTTAATTTTTGAAAGGCTTTGAAGAACACAAGCTTATACTGAGATGGGGGGTGAACAGTATAAGACCACTTTTTACTTTTCTTTCCCAATCAATATTATGCAATGTATCAATAGCAATATCAATAGCAGTAATTAAAATAATGCACAAATCACCACACACACTAGAGACACCAATTTAACGTGGTTCACCCAATGTGGGCTACTCCACGGAGAATGTATTTCACTAAAATTTTCTCAACAAATATCTTGGGAATCCTTTCCCTATTACAATATTTATGAACCTCTATCCAAAGGAGACATCAATCCCCTAATCTGATTTGTGGATTTATATCCACAAGAGATACCAATATCCTCTGCTTTGGCTGGTGATCTTCTAGAAGAATTGTTGCCTCCACTGCACTGGTTAATGGATCTCTATCCACTGAAGACTCTTGTCCTCACTTAGAAGACATGTCTTATCTACCTTGGCTAATGGATATCTATCCACTAGATATTGTCGTCCTCTATATTCTATCACCTCCAAAGCTTGCTCTTAGCTCTATCTCAAATCTATACTAAACACAGTCCTTTGGTCTAGCACAAATCTGCTCAATATTTGTCTTTGGTCTGGCATAAACCTGTACTCAAATCTACACCAAACTCTATCCTCAAATATGCACTAAACATAGTCCTTTGGTCTAGCACAAATCTATCCTCAAATCTGCACTAGACATAGTCCTTCGGTCCAACACAAATCTGCTTAACAAGTCTCTATTTTAAAATTTGTATTGTAAGCTTCCACAAAAGCTCACACCAATCTATCCACAAGTCTTCTCTAAGACTTACCTTAAATATTCTCAACAAGTCCTCACTTAAACTTGTCCAATCTGCTCGACAAGTCTTCACTAAGACTTGTCCAAATTTGCTCAACAAGTCCTCACTAGAACTTATCCAATCTGCTCAACGAGTTTTCATCAAGACTTGTCCAAATCTGCTCAACAAGTCCTAACTAGAACTTATCCAATCTCACAAAAACATATAGAGAATTGTTAGAGACTCAATATGCTTCTTACTCACAATAATGCTCAATCACTTTTAATCTCTCTTTTTATCACAGAAACATAGAGAAAATTTTTAGAGACTCAATATGCTTCACACTCATAAACACTCAACATCTTTCTCAAATCAATTCAAAATATGGAAAAATTTGTTTCACAGAACTTGAACTATCACTTCACACTTTCAATTGACTAGGTTCAATCAACTCCACTCAATCAATCACTTAAAGAAATACTCCTTGCTTACAAACCCTAGTCCAATAATATGAACACTCACTCAAATATTTCCAACAATGCTTATTAACCAATCTCACATAACAATGATACTCATGATCTTCCAAACCCTAATTCAAGATAGTTCACAACTTCACATAACAATGATACTCATGTTATTTCATAAACCCTAGTTCAAGGTAGTTCACAACTTCACATAACAATGATACTCATGTTCTTTCATAAACCCTAATCATGCATATAAAGGTTCAACCAATGTTTCCAACAATTCTTATCAAACAAGGTTTTTATCTTCAACCTTTATTCTAGAAAACCTTGAAGCATTAATTCAAAACCAAACTCAACAATGCTTACCAAACAATCATTTTCACTTCAACTCATTTTCACTCCAACTTAGCATTCACAACATCCAACAATCATTCACAAGAAAGATGTGCCCATACCTTTTTTTTTTATGAAGAAGTGTCCTTAAAAACATGTCTCAATTATAACCACTTTCCCTGCAAAGCACAAATATTAGATGCCAAAAATATCATTCTAACTCTTCTTCAAGAAATTTCTTCAATACAAAAATTAACACTCAAATACACCTTATAATCTCCAACTTTAAAATAATATTCAACAATCTTCAATCTCAAAAATAATAAATTTCCTCACTACCTTATAACTCCTTAATCACTTAAAAATTTAACTCAAAATTAAAGTTTTGCATTCCTCTTTTAACTCCCCTAAACAACTTATAATCCAAATTAATTATGCAAAAACCTTAATTAAAATAAACCTTTGGAAAAAAATATTATTTTTTCCTTTTTATTTTTTGCAAGCCAAGTCAACCCAAATAATGTGCATACCTCTATTATGTTGCCCAAAATGCCTTGGCAGGATTCAAGCCTCCGACAGCTCTCCCAAAGCACTTCTTCAATGCTCGCACCCACCAACTGGGTTGCGTGGCTCCACAAGAGCCAAAAGGCACGAATGTGCCTTAGACTTCTTCCTCCTTGAATGGCAAAAACACAACACGAATTTCCCTTTGGCAAAATGGCATGCGTGAGGTTTGAACCCTGCACCTATCATTCTTGAATGCATCTAACACAGCCCTTGGCTGCCAACTTAGCTAAGAGGGGCTTCGAGTAAGTTTTGGATGCCATGAAGTCATATCCTTTTCTATGCTCAAACACACATGTGAAAATGCAAGCCTTTCTCTCTTTTGCACAAGTCAAAAATCATTCACATGGATAATCTTCAAATGTCAAACTTTGGTATTATTTATATGCAAACCATAACATATTCCAAGGTCGGTGAGTATTCAAATTTTAATTTGAATTCGAATATTAAAATTAATTTTAAATATTAAAAAAATATTTAAATTAAACCTTAGCACCCATCATTATTTAAATTACAATTTTAATCAAAGATTAAAAATTTTTTAAATAAAATTAAATCCGCTTGTGGGTCTTTTTCGACTTGGTCCTTGATCTTCTTCAACTCAATTTTTGATCCAAAATAATAATAAGAAAATATTATTATTTAATTTGAACTTGGTTCTCCTTCCTTGGATCTTCATTATTTGAGCCCTCTTGGGTATATAATATTTAAAAATAAATATTATAACCTATTGCTTTTCAAGACCTTATTGCTTTTGGAAGAAACACTTAATGTCCTCAAAGATGATGAACATAGCACAAAAATGCTTTTGACATCAATGACAACAAACACTCCTCAAAATGTCCAACAATCTCCCCCTTTGTCATTGATAGCAACCTAATTACTTTTTACCATTTCCTTAACCTTTTTTTGTTCTACTCCCCCTGGGAAACTGCTCCCCCTAACTGAATGCTTTCCTCCTAACTCAAATCTCTTCCCCTTTGACATCAATGGCAAAGGGTCACCTTTGGGGCCTAGGGCAAAGAATGAAACTCTTAGCTTAGCCCCTCCCCCACCTCCTCTTGAGGTGGTTAATTCTGGGGTGGGAGTATTTCTACTCCAAGCATGCACTGATATTTACCTTTGTCTACTTTCCTTCTCATCCGATCCTTCTGATTCCTCTGACTATTCCCGTTCTTGCTTGTCTCTGGAATTTCTACTCTACACCACTTTGTTGTATGTCCATCATTATTGCACTTGTAACACTTAATATTTTTATTCCTTGGAGATGCGAATATCTTGGGATTTCTCCTAGTGAAGTCATATCTATTATTGTCGTAAACCCTACAATTCATTGCCTTGTGACCAAATTGATTACATGAGTAGAAATACCCATGAAAAAGTTGCATGTTTCTAAAGTTCCCATATTCCTGTCTTTCATGTGTCCTGCACTGTGAAGCCTTGTGCCCAAATATGTGACATGAGAAACATTATCCATTGAAATTACCTTGCCTTGACCTTATTGGTCTCTTAGTATTTTTTACCCTATGTTGATTCTCGGTCCATCTGTTTCTTCTTTGTGCATTGATCATTTCCTTGTTGAACTTATTGTTGTTCAAATCTTCCTTAGAAGTCTCACTTTCTCTTACACTGTCTTCTTCTTAAGTTTCTTCTTCTTCAGAACTTGATGTTGACTCCTCTTCTTGTTTCTTTTGTACCTTTTCAAAACCAATACCTTTTTTGTTTGTTGACCATATTTATACCTTGATCATCTTATCTACGATATTTGAGATCTTTCCAAACTTTTGTAGCTTATCCTTAGACTTTTCTATTTCTTCCCTTGGTAGAGCTACTTCTTGTTCTAACCTTTTGCATTCTAATACCTTTACATCTAACTTATCCTTGAACTTCCTTGTCTTAGTAATTGACTTGTTTAGATCCTTTATAAGCTTTCCTTTCTCTTCATCACATTCTTGAAACTGAAGTTTAAGTTGGGATTTTTGCTTTCTTACCTTCTTTAATATGTTAAGAGCATAAATAGGCTCTCCTTAAATATCAACTTATCCTTTCTCTGATTCTTCCTCTATTTCTTTGCCTTTGAAAACATCTTCATTCTTTTCTGACTTGTCTTCTACAGGATCACCTTATTCTTCTAGTGCCATTAGAATATTCTCTTCTGGTCCTTCAAGTGTATCTTCATATTCATAATCACTAAAGCTGAAACCACTCTTTGTACAACTATCTTTAATATGACCAAAGTTACCACATCTAAAACACTTGAGAATTATTGGTGACCTTTTATTAACTTATTTTTCTTATGTCAAAATTAGAACTTCATCTTTATCATTATCTGAGAAACTATCATCACTATCACTTGAGTACTTACTTGCCTTGTCTGCATAGTAACTCCTCTTCTATATTTGAAAGAAATTCTTTCCTTGTTTGCCTTGTCCATCCTTACCTTTATTTTGGTACCTATATTTTTTTGATTCCCTATTCTTATGATATTGTTTTTCTTCATCATTGCTATTTCTAGATTCTTGATAATCAGTTGCATAGTGACCATACTTTCCACAATTGAAACATCTAACAGACTTTGCATCTTTAAATATTCTTGGATCCTTATTCCTTCTGCCATAATTTGCTTCTTCATCACTGGATGACTTATTGCTTGAATCTAACTTCTTGTCCTTTGTCTTCTTAGTAGCTTTGAATGTTTCTTCCTTTCGGATATTAGGTTCCTCTTTTGTTCTCATATCAAAAGTTGTAAGAATACCAAGTAATTCATCTCTTTTCAAAATATCACCATATTTTGATTCCTCTATAGCTGAAATCTTTTTACTAAACCTTTTTGGGAGAGATCTTAGAATCTTATCACAAACTTCATATTATTGAACCTCAATTCCAAGTCCTTGCATGGTGTTAACAACCTCGTCTACATGAAGTAGATAAGCACTAATATTTTCCTCATCCTTAATTCTTAATTCTTCAAATTGTCCTTTGATATTTTGTATCTTTGCCTTTTTGACACTTTTATATCCTTCATATATGCTTTGCAACTTATCCCAAATTCCTTTTGTTGATTTGCAATGCATAACCTTTATAAACTTTGTTCTATGCAAACCTTTCAAAATTGCATTCATTTATTTTGAATTGTAATGATGTATAAGCTTACCATCTTTATTTGTAGGTGGAGTAGCTGGTGGTGTGTATCCATTTTCAACTGCTTCCTATATTTCATTGTCAAGTGCCATCAGGTGAATCTTCATTCTCATACTCTAAAATATATAATCGCTTCCATAAAATACTGGTGTTGAATTATCTAAGGATCCATTCTTAGATTCCATTATGTTCTTGTAATATTTTTCTTCAAGCTATTAAACTCTTTTGAAGAAACCAACTCTAATACCAATTGAAGAACACAAGCTTATACTAAGAGGGGAGGTGAACAGTATAAGCCCACTTTTTAATTTTTTTCCCCAATCAATATTATGCAATGTATCAATAGCAATATCAATAGCAGTAATCAAAGTAATGCACAAATCACCACACACAATAGAGACACCAATTTAACGTGGTTCACCCAATGTGGGCTACTTCACAAAGAAAATATTTCACTAAAATTTTCTCAACAAATATCTTGGGAATCCTTTCCCTATTACAATATTTATGGACCTCTATACAAAGGAGACAAAAATATCCTAATCTAGTTTGTGGATCTCTATCCACAAGAGACTCCAATCTCCTCTACTCTGGTTGGTGATCTTTTAGAAGAATTGTTGCCTCCACTGCACGGGCTAATGGATCTCTATCCACTGAAGACTCTTATCCTCACTCAGAATACTTATCTTCTCTACCTTGGATAATGGGTATCTATCCACTAAAGAATGTTGTCCTCTATATTTTGTCACCTCCAAAGCTTGATCGTAGCTCTATCTCAAATCTATACTAAACATAGTCCTTCAATCTAGCATAAATTTGCTCAATATCTATCTCTGGTTTGGCATAAACTTGTCCTCAAATCTGCATCAAACTCTATCCTCAAATCTGCACTAAACACAGTCCTTTGGCCTAGCACATATATGTCCTCAATCTCTATCCTCAAATCTACACTAAACACAGTCCTTTGGTCTAGCACAAATCTGCTCAACAAGTCTTTGTTTTCAAATCTATATTGTAAGCTTCCACGAAATCTCACACCAATATATCCACAAGGCTTCTCTAAGACTTACCTCAAATATGCTCAACAAGTCCTCACTTAAACTTGTCCAATCTACTCAACAAGTCTTCACCAAGACTTGTTCAAATATGCTCAATAAGTCCTCACTAGAACTTGTCCAATCTGCTCAACAATTCTTCACCAAGACTTGTCTAAATCTGCTCAACAAGTCCTAACTAGAACTTATCCAATCTCATAGAAACATATAGAGAATTGTTAGAGACTCAATATGCTTCTTACTCACAATAATGCTCAATCACTTTCAATCTCTCTTTTTATCACATAAACATATAAAGAATTTTTAGAGACTCAATATGCTTCACACTCACAAACACTCAACCTCTTTCTCAAATCAATTCAAAATATGGACCAATTTGTTTCACAAAACTTGAACTATCACTTCACACTTTCAATTGACTAGGCTCAATCAACTCCACTCAATAAATCACTCAAAGAAATACTCCTTACTTACAAACCCTAGTCCAAGCATATGAACACTCACTCAAATATTTCCAACAATGCTTATTAACCAATCTCACATAACAATGATACTCATAATCTTGCAAACCCTAATTCAAGATAGTTTACAACTTCACATAACAATAATACTCATGTTCTTTAACAAATTCTAGTTCAAGGTAGTTCACAACTTCACATAACAATGATACTCATGTTCTTTCATAAACCCTAATCATGCATATAAAGGTTCAACCAATTTTTTCAACAATTCTTATCAAACAAGGTTTTTATCTTCAACCTTTATTCTAGAAAATATTGAAGCATTAATTCAAAACCAAACTCAACAATGCTTACCAAACAATCATTTTCACTCCAACTTAGCATTCACAACATCTAACAATCACTCACAAGAAATATGTGCCCATACCTTTTTGTTTGATGAAGAAGTGTCCTTGAAAACATGTCTCAATTATAACCACTTTCCTTGCCAAGCACAAAGGTTAGATGCCAAAAATATCATTCTAACTCTTCTTCAAGAAATTTCTTCAATAAAAAAATTAACACTCAAATACACCTTATAATCTCCAACTTTAAAATAATATTCAACAATCTTCAATCTCAAAAATAATAAATTTCCTCACTACCTTATAACTCCTTAATCACTAAAAAATTCAACTCAGAAATTGAAGTTTTGCATTCCCCTTTTAACTCCCCTAAACAATTTATAATCCAAAAAATTTATTCAAAAATCTTAATTAAAATAAACCTTTGGAAACAAAAAAATATTTTTCCCTTTTTATTTTTCGCAAGCCAAGTCAATCCAAATAATGTGCATACCTCTATTATGCTACCCAAAAGGCCTTAGCAAGATTCAAGCCATCGATGGCTCTCCCCCAAGTGCTTCCACAATGCTCGCACCCACCAACTGGGTTGCGTGGCTCCACAAGAGTCAAAAGGCATGAATGTGTCGTTGACTTCTTCCTCCCAAAACAGTGAAAACACAACACAAACTTCCCTTAGGCAAAACGGTATGCACACGGTTTGAACCCTGCACCTGGCTTTCCCAAACGCGTCTAATGCAGCCCTTGGCTACCAAATTAGCTACGAGGGGCTTCGAGTAAGTTTTGGAGGCCATGAAGTCTTGTCTTTTTCTATGCTCAAACACACATGCAAAAATGCAAGCCTTTCTCTATTTTGCACGAGCCAAAAATCATTCACATGGATAATATTCAAATACCAAACTTTGGCATTATTTATATGCAAACCATAGCATATTCCAACATTGGCGAGTATTCGAATTCTAATTTGAATTCGAATATTAAAATTAATTTTAAATATTAAATAAATATTTAAATTAAACCTTAGCACCCATCATTATTTAAATTAAAATTTTAATCAAAGATTAAAATATTTTAATTTAAATTAAATTTTCTTGTGGGTCTTTTTCAACTTGGTCCTTGATCTTCTTCAACTTAATTTTTGATCCGAAATAATAATAATAAAATATTATTATTTAATTTGAACTTGCTTCTCCTTCCTTGGATCTTCATTCTTTGAGCCCTCTTAGGCATATATTTAAAAATAAATATTAGAACCTATTGCTTTTCAAGACTTTCTTGCTTTTGGAAGAAACACTTAATGTCCTCAAAGATGACGAACATAGCACAAAAATGCTTTTGACATCAATGATAACAAACACTCCTCAAAATGTCCAACAAGCAAGTTGGAGTTATAAGTATCTTAATTATTTTTTAAGCCTTTTATAGTATTTAAAAAGATTTAGAGTGATAAGTATTTTCTAACTTTTATAATTTTGAAGATTTTATTTTTGGGTTTTATTTTTGAAAAATAAAAAAGGATCAAAATTAAATTTTTGAAGTTTTACAAATTTAAACATTTGGGAGTCAAAAGGATTTCAACTTAAAAATTTTGGAAAACATAAATTTGTAAACATTTATTCTTAGTTTCTAAAATTATGGAGACATAAGGATTTCTACTCCATAGGAATTAAACTAGAAACTTTGATTCATTCAAACCTAGGAAGTTATAAGGTTGTCAACTTCAAAAGGTACATGGCAAAAAAAAAGAAAAGAAAAAATTAGTGAAAAACTAAAAATACATGAGCTATCAAAAACAAATGAAAAATAAAACTTATGTTTTCAAGAAGAACAAATATACAGTCAGGATGTCTCATTAAAAGAGATTAAGAAAATGTTGCAAGATCTAAAATATCATACACAATACATGATATAAAAAATTTAAGGACAAAAGGATACATCAATAAAGGCAAAGAGAGTCTTACAATTAATTATGAGAGAAGCCAAAAATAAAAAATTTAATGCTTAGAAATTATCTAAGTTCAAAGCTTGATGAAGTAGTTGAAAACTCTAAATATTTTTTTACATTACGTAATGATATAGGTTAGATAAAATTTATGGCATTACTCTCTACTGAAATCCTCAAGGACAATAATAGAATAGAAGAGGAAATGATTAAAGATTTGAAGAACAAGCTTATTGATATTACCAATGAATCAAATAGTTTAAGAGTTATGATAGAAAATATATTAAATCCCATTATGATAGATGCATATTGTGATACTAATGATCTTCATCAAAATGAAAAAAAAATTGTGATACAAGTTATGATACTTCTAACTTGAAATTCATAAAGATAGAAGAACTTGATCCAAGAGTAGATGTTGAAGAAAATTTAAACATAGTTCATGAAGACAAAGAGTGTGCAAATAGTGTGTGTGATAAAGAACATTATAATAAAGACTTCAAACATTCAAAAAATAAATGTGAACATTGTAGCAAACATGGACACAAGATACAAATATGGAATCTTCATTGTTGCAAAATTTGTGGAGGTACCAATCATTCTCAAAGATATTGTTGGTACAAATAAAATCATATTTTTGAATGGATATACACAATGACAAGAAAATCTCTTAATGGATTTCCTCATAAATATTTCTCAAAATTTAGATATGGGCACAAGAAAGGTATGAACTTCTTCAACAATAGATTTAGAAGAAAAATAGTAGCAATGTCAAAGTCATAACTCAAAGTTAAGCAAGAAGAAGAAACTGATGGAGCTCAAGCAGAAGATCATGTGCATTGTAAAGTCACTTGAAGAATGAAGACAAAGACAAAGACCATGATTGAAGACTAAAGTCTTTAATAACCAAATAATGTAATACAAGGGGGTGTTGGAGTATATTACATTATTTGGTACATGCTAATGTACTCCATGGTACCTTCATGGTACATCTTGTAAATAATAGATTAGGGTTGACTCATAGTTTAGAGTGTGAGTTATATTTCCCTTTAATGTAAGTGTGAATGTGCAAAAAATGCACAAGTTTCATGTAAAGTTGTAATGTGCAAGAAATGCACAAGTGTCATGTGAGTTAGTGTGCAAGTGTAAGTTGAGTCTATGTGCACAAGTATCTTATATGTAAGTGTACAAATATGTAATGTAAATATATACACAAGTGTCTTAGGTTAGAGTGTGCAAGTTATGGAAGTGTGTGTGTCATGTTTAGGTGTGCATATAATATAGAATCAAGTGTTCATCAAGTATGCAAGTGTCAAGTAGAGAAGTCAGTAGTCATGATACTTGGCATATGGAAAGGAATAGTAAATATACAAAGATTCATTCTACTATGGATATATACTTCATATTATAGAACATATACATGTTCTTATCATATTTGTAAGAGAATATAGATTAACAAATATTGCATACATTTTGAGAAATTAATATTGTAAGTTGTTCTACATGCTTAGTACATGTATGATTCAGGCTATTTACATTCATATTGTTGTTTATTATTGAATGTTAGTTGATATATTATTAGCCTTGATTTACATATTATTTTTCTCACATTATTATCTTGACCTTATTAGTTTGTGGCTATATTATATTCAATCCTATGATATTTATGGTAGTACTAAGGCTTAAAAAGCCATCGATATATGCTATATTTTTTTAATACACAACTTAGATACACTTGAGTAGGTATCACTCTGTTGGAACCGATTCTTGCATCCATAGGATTCGATTGTCATGCTGCAAAAATTCATTTGAAACCAATGAGCTATTACAGACTCTGGTCAACCTACCTCTTCGTTTTTGGTTAAACACGAATATTGCTAAAATAAAACTGCAGAATGGGTAAGGAAACCCTAGCGGTAATTATATAATAAAACGTTGATTACATGCTCCAAATAAATGTAACATTACATGTATTAAAATGACCAAGCAAGAAAATAACCAACTGTTATGCCTTATGTAGACCAGTGCCTAGATTCATTGGGTTGTTATAGCAATTTAACAATAATTTTAACATGAACAGAGAGAATGGGGAAAAAAAATTGGCGTTCTTAGATTTATTCAAATATCGTAATAAAACCAAAATTTAACCAAGGAAAGAAACATATGTAATGTATTCAAATAATGTAATCCATTACACAGTGACACACAAAACTGAGACAAAGATATAATAGGAATAAAACTCAGAATTGTATTGATTTCATAAACTTTTACATGCAGAGTGGGCAAAGATGTCTTTTAACTCTATTTTTCTCAAAGAAATACATCGATACAATGAAAAAGACTCTATTCAAATAATGTAACAGGTCTCTTCTACTCTCCTTGTTCCAATTTGGTAACAATAGAGTCTCTAAATCCTAGGCTCAATAAGACAGGAAATAATCTCAGCTTCTTGAGCACTTTCCTATCAAAATCTTGCATAGCAAAGGGAAGAATAAGAAATGAGAGAAAAATAAACACAGAAGGGGATACAACAACACAACTAACAGGGCACTCAAGTATACCTCTTAGAAAAAATGCTATTCTCTTATTGCTTGATGCAGAATTTGAACCTGTCTTCTTCCTTTTATAGTTGTTGGTTCTTGATTATGTTATTCTGTTTTATTTTTGACCTTACACTTGTCAGCATCTGATTGAACCTATTTTGTATGTTGTCTAGCTGGTGTGGATCTGAACTAACTTTCATGGTTCATGTTTAAACTGAAGGGAGCTCTTCCACTAATTAATTTTGCCACTTTGTTCTCTTTGTTGGCCCTAGAAACTAAGGATTCATCAGAATATGCTTGTTGGATTAGCCACGCTTGTATTCTATTGTGTTGACTTTGACTCGCTCACCGTCGTTACATTCCTTTAATCTCAACAAAGCGCTATCGTCAGATTCTCGTTAGTTGATTCTTAACTTAAATATTTGGTTTGTGCGCTGCCATTGGATCTCCTGAGTAGGGTTAGCACAGTCGTCGATGTCTAGGGACCTACATGTTTGTTAATCTACTAATTTATAAAAACATGTTCCCGATTTGTCGGATTAATCATGTTTATAATGGTTGAAAACCCTTGGTTAGTGATGATTAGACCTAAAGATAATACAATGTGTTAAAGATAATGTAATCCTCTTATCCCGATTAATCCAATAATTAAAACCTTAATAACATTGCTCTAACATAGGTATTTGTATAATCGGATCATCTCCCTATGCATCCACCGTTAGATCATATCATGATAGGGTGCGGTCATTGGATCTCTCACTCATACACAAGGTTTAGCAAAATAAGGGGGAATATTACCACACATTAAATCATTATAAAATCTGATTAAGTGCTTTCTTTAGCCTAGATAATGCAACTTTAATTAATCATCTGACGAAGGAAACCTTTTTAGACTAACCTTCGATCAGTTTTAACCGTGTGCATCATTGGATCTGAGTGGAGAGGAGCATTATCGTTATATCTTCATGTTATTTAATCTCTTGTATGACTTTGATTCTTTCATCGTCATTGATCTTCAAGCGGAGTCTAGCGTTGTCGTCAGATCTCCTGCGAGCTGCATACTTGTTAGTCGAAAGGGGTGCGTCATTACATTAGATTAATCTCGGTTTAAGCTAAAAGGGGGGTGATTAGCCAATGTATTATACCCTTGCTAATTCTATTTAACAGGTTTAATTTATCTCGTAGGGACCTTGCACTTTTTCGATGCACCTTTTATGGGAGCACCACCATAGGATTGGATATAGATCGAGCGCTACCGTTCGATTCGTCCAATTAGCTCGATGGTTATTTAAAGGGGGCACATACCCTTAATACTTTTTTGACCATAGTATTTTAATGTGTGGTTTAATTAAATCAAGCGCTACCATCGATCTTTGAGTTCATTTGAGAGCTATTGTCCGATCTGGCGGACTTGTCTGATATTTAATCAAAATTTTGACCTTTGTTGACTCGTTAATGATTTGAATTTTTGGAGAGTGCACGTCCATCGGATTAGGCTTAGCTCAAGCACATCCATCTAGATTAGGAAAGTTGCATGGACTTTATTAATTTTAATCATTTTTGACCTTAGGTTATAATATTTTTTTAAACCATTATCTTTGACTTCACCTTCGGGTTTCTTTGAGAAAGTGCGTTCGTTGATCTTCTCGTTTCTCTTAAGCGCTACCGTCAAATTAAAAGGCACATGTTTTTAGATTTTAAACCTAATATGTAGTTTTTTTATTTTTAACCTTGCCTTTTGACTTGTTTGACTTACCCTTTGCTCAATTTATTAAAGCGCCATCGTTCGATTAAATCGGATTCGAATGCGGCCTTTGGATTTAACCTAAGGTGCTCGATCTTTAATTAATGTGGTACATACCCTCAAGCTTTAATTAAATTCTTTGACATTACTTATGCTTTTCGGGCTTTATACCAAGGTGTTTAATTAATTTCTCCCCTTTATTTTGAATACCTTAAGACTTATAGGTTTATCATTTGATTTAGGCCCAAGGGTGACTTTATTTTTAGGAAGGTCGGAGTTAGGCTTAATTAAAAATCTGATTGATAAAATCTTGCCATACCCCCTATTGATCATTATTAAAAAGGGGCACGCATTATTAACAACCAAGGTTAAACTCATCTCATTAGACCATGGAAAAAAATCAAATTACTTACACCGACTGAAGAAGCGACCAATATTATTAAGCATTTTGATTGAAACCAAAAATTTAAATTTTGGGGTTTCAAAGTTTGAGTTAAATTTGGCTTCAACATAGGCTCTTACTGGGATAATGTGTTGAAAACATGAGGCACTTGAAAACCACAGAATCTCTTGGTTTTATTTGCAGAAAAAGAACAAAAATCAAAAACTTTTGACTGTTAAGTAAAGCTTGAAAAACATGAAAGAAAAACATTATATATATATATATATATATATATATATACTGAAAATTGTATGAACAACATGATATCAAAGCTATAGAGTATTTGAAAACTGTAATCCCTTTTATTCAATTTTGAAACTAGGATCAGATTTTTAGAAACAGATGAGTTTTATTTTGATATATTGTAATGCTTGTTTTGGCTAAGTCATAAGATATGATTACACAAATATTTGTCAAAGCCATTTACTTCATCATGTTCATGCCCATGTGTGTGTTTGTGCATTTATTTTGATTTCTAATTCTTTCATAACTTTGCCATATCTGAGCAAAACGGTTAAGCCTTAATATGTGATTTCACTCTTTAAAAAATTTTACCATTCTACAAGGCTCCACTACCTGTCAAGCGTCTATAGCCCCGGTGGAGTTGCTTCTAATCCCACCTAATTTACCCTACTGCTAGTCAAGCGTCTATAGTCTCGGTAGAGGTTTTCCAAGATATCTCAGGCAATGACTCAGTTTAACTTTGTTTTTTTATTTTTCTTTCTCATGAGAGAAGTACTTGGATATATAAGCAAATTATGCAACGAGTATGCCTGAGTTGAGGATTAGTTTTTGGTTATAAAATATGAGTGTAATAATTTTTGGCTCAACTACCCTCTCAAAGATAACTCGGTTCTTTGGACCTTTGAAGTCACTTTAAGTATCATTTGTAATGTGAGGCTTTGACATGATGTTTCAATCAACTTTTTTTTCCTTTTGTTTTATCTCATATCAAAAAACTATTGCATAAACACTCATATTTTGATAATTGTAAACCTCATCAAAGTCTAAAATAAATCTCCTTTCTTCTTATTGTTTTTGGGTGGAATTATGAGTAATAGATACTCATCAAACTAAGAATATCATGTGTACAATAAAGTCAGAATTAAACTAAACAAGAAAAGCTAAAAGTAAAGCACTCTTTTTTGGGGGTTTTTTGTTCTTTCCACTTTTTTTTTTCTTTTTTTTATTCACTTTCAATAGGGATTGTACATTTTGAGGTGTTGGTCATTAATAGGGATAGCCATCATTTCACCTTGCAAGGTCTGCAACTTGTATGTATTCTGGATGATAACATGGGCTATTTGGTATGGACCAATCAATTTAGGTTCAAATTTACCTTTTTCACCATGCTTATCATTTTTAGGATCCCAATAGATGACTATATCTCCTTGAGAAAAATGCATGACCTTGGATTTCTTATTAAACAATTTCATGGTTTTCTGGGTTTGTTCCATCATTCTATTAAGGGTTTCTCTTCTTTGCTCTTCTAATAGGACAATTTGGTCAACCATTATATGTATGGGATTGGGGTCTTCATGGTCTTGCAGTAGGATGGAAAGTGCCAACTTCTTTATCTTTGAAGGTAATAAGGTTTTCTCTCCATAAACCATTTCATAGGGGGTTCTTCTTGTGTTTCTTTTAACAGATAGCCTATCAGCCCACAAAGAAAATTTAAGTTCACTATCCCACCCTCTCTTGTTCTTACCCAATGATATTTTTATTCTGGTTATTACATTTTTATTTGATGACTCAACAAGACCATTTCCTTGGGGGTAATAATTAGAAGAATGGGATAATTCAATTCTATATTCAGCATAAAATATTACCATTTCATATGAAATAAAATATTGTGCATTATATGTAACCAATTTTTGAGGAACTCCAAACCTGGTCAAAACGTTTTCTTCCAAGAACTTGATGATAGTTGCGGTAGTGGATGTTCTCAGGGGTGTAGCTTCTACCCACTTTGTGAAGTAATTTGTTGCATTTATGATCCACATGTGTTGGCCAGATGAATTAGGCTTGATATCTCCAATTAGGTCAATACCCCATTGTATGAATGGTACCTCAATGATTACTGGATTGAGGGGCATGGTGGCTAAATGCTTCTTTCCTACAAAAACCTGGCAGTTATGATAGTTCCTAACATATTTATATACATCTTTAAAAAATGGAAGGCCAATAATATCATGCTCTCATAATTTTATTAGTTGTAGCTCTTGGAGAAAAATGTCCTCCACAGAAACCATCATGAAATTCATTGATTATTTTTGGAACTTCACTTTCATATAGACAGACTAATAATACTCCATCAGGGTGTTTCCAGTATAGCACACCATCTTGTATATAGTATTTTTGGGCCTGAAGCTTAACTGACCTCATTCTTTTTGTTGACATATCTTTAGGGAATGATAGATTTTGTAAGTATGACAATATTTCCTCATACCATTTGCATTCGGTATTATTGATTCTTTTGACATCATATGCCTCATCTATTGTGAGAATATTTTCAAATCCTTCTTCTTATTTGTTAGCCAATAGTTTAGCCAAACCCTGTCCTTTGACAGTTTTAACTATTTTGAATTTAGTATCATATTGCATAAGCTTTACCATCCATCTTGTTGGTCTTCCTAATGGCTCTGATCGAGAAAAAATATCTTTTATTGCTATAAAAGGGATACAACAATAAACTTTGTTTGATCCAAATATACCTTTGAAATGTTCTAAATATTGTATGACTGCATAAGCATATTTTTCTAGTAAGGTGTATTTAAGATGTGCTCATTTTAGACCTGAACTCATGAAGGCTATTGGCCTTTCATTATTTTCATCATCTTTCTATGAAAGAACTATAGCAATAGAATTTTCAGATGCATAAGAATAGATATTAAAATATTTTGCATAATCAGGGCAGCTTAGGGTTGGAGTGGTTGATATGGCTTCTTTGATCTTGTTAAATGCTTTCATATTTTCAACTGTCCATTTTATTTCTCCTATTTTTTTAACCATATCATTTATGGGTTTGGTCATCTCTGCAAAATTTGGGATAAGTATTCTAATAAAGTTTATCTTGCCAAATAATGACCTGACACTTTTCAAATTTCTAGGAGGAGGAAGTTTGGAAATGGCTTCTATTCTTTCTGGATCAATGCTTATCCCCTTTTTTGAGACTATGTGACCTAATAACTTTCCTTGTGTAGTCCTAAAAATACATTTCTTGGGATTCAAATAAATTCCAAATTCCTTACACCAAGCAAAAACTGCAATCAAATGTTCTAGATGATCTTCTAGATTTTTATAAAATATTGTGATATCATCCAGGTATACAACTACAATTTTGAACATTAATCCTTTGAAGGCAAAATCCATTACCCTCTGAAAAGTAGCACCTGCATTCATCAGTCCAAAAGGAATTCTTAAATATTCAAACGTGCCCCAAGGCATAGTGAACGCTACCTTATGTCTATCTTCTGGATTTATCTGAATTTGATTATACCCTAAAAATCCATCTAACAGAGACAATCTAGTTGGGCCAACTACTGCTTGCACTAATAGTTCCATGTTGGGTAAGGGGTAATTGTCTTTTAATGAACTCTTGTTTAAATTCCTAAAATATACACAGAGTCTAATATCCCCATTCTTTTTTTACTGGCACTAGATTGGATATCCATGAAGAAAATCTTACCTTTCTGATTATTTTCAAATCCAGTAATTTCGGTACCTCTTTTTGCATTATTTGGTGCAGATTTGGGTTGTACTTCCTTTGTATCTGTCTAAATAGTTTGGAATATTCCTTCAAGGGTACTATGTGTGTCATTATATCTGTTTTGAATGTTTTCAGATCTTCATAAGTCCAAGAAAAATGTTTTTTGTTCTTTGTTCTTTTTCAAGAAACTGATATACTGAGATTTTTCTTTAGCAGGTAAAGCCATGTCTACTTTCACTATTATGGGTTCTTTCATTGAACCAATGTTAATATCTTCAGATATTACTTCTCTGTGTAAATTCTTATAAGCATTGTCAAAATCATCAAATAGACTTTCTAAAGAAACAAATCCTTTAGATATATTATTAGTTTTTAACTAGATTACTTCTACTGGCTCTCCTATTTGGTCTTTTAGTTTATCTTCATCCTTTTCATCACAGATTAATCTACATATTGATTTTTTAGAGTCATAAAATCTTTAATATTATATCATCCTATAATACCTGTAGATATACTATGTTATTTGGCACAGAAGGCTTATAGACTAAAATAGGTGAGAATCTATCCATATATTCTATAGTTATCTTTGGGTGATCTAGGCCTGAGGCATTTACAGCTAAAATATCTGCAATATGATTTTTTTCTCTAGGAAAATATGAGATATTGAAAGCTAAGAATTTATCAATTTCTTCCAATATTGCATTTTTATATTGCTTAAGCCTAGGGCGCTTAGTTTGATATTTATTTTTTATTTGCAGTATAATTAGCTTTGCATCCCCTATTACAGTTAGGTAATTAATACCTAATTATTTTGCTTTCCTTAATCCTAGCAATAGAGCTTCATACTCATCTATATTGTTTGTGCAAGGAAATTCTAGTCAGTAAGGAATACCAAGATAATTTCCTTTAATATCAGTCAAATTAACAGTTGCACCTACTCTAGATTGTGATTTAGCTCCATCAAAATACATGGTCCACATTTCTTGAGTCAAAACTCTATCTGATTTTGCATCTACAATTTTCTTTGCTTCTAGTACCTCCACCAGGAATGGGATGTGCTATATTGAATAAACTCCCATCCCTTTTTCTTCCATAGAGTTTATTAAGTTAATCATGGTTTCATCCGTTTGAATTAATTGTATGTAGTGTTTGTTGAATGGTTCCCTTCTCAAAATTATATTCTCCTTATCATATATTGGGATTGTAGCATAGGACCAATCCAATTGAATTGAACCTCCCAGTTGTTCTGCCTAATATCTACTGAGTAATAGTGAGAAAAATAAGTCAACATCAACTACTGCAACATCCATGACAATGCCCCTTTTGGGGTGTTGATCTAAGAAAACCAACAATCCATTTATTACCCCTACACAAGGAATTTGTCTGCTATCCATTACTAAAACAGGGGTAGAATCTCTAGTACAAATTAATCCCATTTGGTCAACTATTAGTTTAGGCATGATATTATGTGAAGCTCCATTGTCTAGTATGCAATTATGAATCACATATCTTTCCCCTTCATATGAATTATACCTTAGTGACACATAGAAGGTTCTGACATAGGATGGTGATCTTGTATCATGTTGATTTTGTCTAGCAGCATGGCAAGTTGGATCTTCTTTTTGTTCTACCAATCCAAATGCTCTGCAGACTTGTTCTCTATATTGTTGAACTTTCATAAGTTCTCCAAACATGATGTTAACCTTATGTTTACTGAGCTCTGACCCAACATCAAATTCTATCTTCTTTATATCTAGTGGTTTATTACTTTCTTCTTTAGGAATATCTTCCTCTAACTCTGTTACTTCAGGAGTAATCTTTTTGAAGGTTTTTCTATTTACTGATATTCTTATTTGTGAAAGTTTGTTTTCTTGTTTCACTTGTAGAGGCTTTCTCTGTCTTATCTGGTATAGTCATGTTTCTTAAATTCAAAGTATGGGTTGCCTCTAATTCTTCAACCTCTTGAGCAGTGGGGATTAATTTCCCTTGTTTCATCTTGTCATATCTTGACTCATGATATTTTTGCAATATTTTAGTTCCTTCAATTACTAAAACTTGAGGATGATGATTTGAATTATATTTATCCATTTCTTCTTCAAACAACCTTTCTTTGGATTCATCTTCAACAGACCAACAAGCAGTGATTCTTATATCATATTCTGATTTAGCATGTAAATCTACATTGCATTGGTCACTTAAGTGAATACCACATGCATCAGGGTTATGGGGTGCATCACAAGTAGATAAAAAATAGGGAAGCCTTCTACTACATTAGTAGATGGTATAGGGTTAGGGACATTGTTCTGATCCCTGTTAGAATCTCTATTTTTCCGGTTATTATTCCCATTACCTCTATTCATATTTCCTTCTTTAAGACCATTGTTATTTTCCCAATTTTATTGTAATTTTTCTTAAAATGAGGACGGTTTTCAACATGTGGTCACTATGTTTGTGAAGATTCACCATTATTTCCATTTCTTTCAATTCTTTCTAACCTGTTATTCATGTTATTTAACATCTCAGTCATCTGACTTGTCAATTTCTCCATAGGATCAATTTCAGTTCTTCTTTGTATATCAAAGGCTACTTTTTGGGTTTTCTCTCTGGTAGGTTGACGTCTAAAGAGTAAGGTTTCATTTTACCACTATCAAGCATATTTCATTCTATATCCAATGCTTTTTCCATACAACCATCAATGGTGATGGCTTTTTCTTGCCTCAGTTTATAGTTAAACTCTCTTTGAAAGGCATTCTTATAAAAACAAATAGACTAAATATCACTAGGCCTGAGGTTGGCAGGGATTTTGTTCCTAGTCTTTGAAAATCTTGTATTAAAGTCACTAACAGCTTCATTCTCTTTTTCTTCATAGTGGCTAGCTCAGTTAGCAAATTTTGTTCATTTTTTCTTTCACCATATTTCTTTAGAAACACAATTTCCATTTTGGTGAAGTTTGGGATATCATTGTTAGAAAGGGAATTGAACCACTCTCTAGCATATTTTTCTAAAGTCTGTAAAAAAATTCTTAATACTACATCTTCATGTTCAACTTCCAGACTATCCATTGCATACAAGAAACTTTTGATATGATCTTCTCCAGTTACTGCACTATTTCCAAAGAATTTCGAAAGGTATTTGTAAGCTTTACTATGTAAGGCATTTAAATTGACAGGTAATAAAAAAGGCCTATATCTGTTAGTCCTCCATAAATGAACATTAACTTGGGCCATTATTACTGTAAGATTTGAATTACAGTAGTAACACTTACAGGAAGATGAGGTTGAGTAATATGAATATGATCTAATGGATTATTTACCTCAGTATTACTATTATAAGAATAATCACATATATCTTCTATAACAGAATTTAAATGTTCATCTACAGTTATACGAGTTGTAATAGTATTTTGATTTTTCTTTATGTACTTTTTATTGCTAGAATTTGATTTGCTATTATAAGTAATACTCTTGAAAAGTGGAGTTTTTAGATTATGTATAAATACCTCTGGATTCTCAAGTTTCGGGAATAGCTCCTTATCGCTTCTCTTGGTGTTCGTCAGCACATTCTGCTCTCTCTTTTTTATTTTTATCTTCTGGGTTTGCAGATAGAGATGCCAGCACCGGGGTGTAGAAAGAACAGTGTATGCTTTATCAAGAATGCTTGATATTATCACTCATCCTCACGAGAGTCGGTTCTTGGGATAATTCAAGAAAATCAAGAAACCAAAATTTTCAAGAAGATCAAGAAACGTAAAGAAAATCAAAGTTTGAAAACCATGGGTAAAATAAAGAACGCAGAAAATGTAAAAAATGAAAGTTCTTTATTCTAACTGGCCACCCGTTGATTAAAAATAATGTTGTTCGGAGAAAAAAATTTAAGAAGATAATTAAATATTTCTATCAAGTCCTCCCCGACAACGGCGCCAAAAAATTGTTGGCGTCTATTTGATAGGCCAGTTTAAAAAGCTAGCTAATATATCTCGTTAAAGCACAGAAAATATCATTGGGAAATAAACTAAAAAGATATGTACTCAACATATAAGTTCATTCCCCAAAACGGTGCCAAAAAAAATTTGGAACCGATTCTTGCATCCATAGGATTCGATTGTCATGCTGCAAAAATCTGTTTCAAACCAACAAACTATTATAGTCTCTGGTCAACCTGTCTCTTCATTCTTTTAAACACGAATATTTCTAAAAGAAAATTACATAATGGGTAAGGAAACCCCAACAGTAATTATATAATAAAACGTTGATTACACGCTCCAGATAAATGTAACATTACATGTATTAAAATGACCAAGCAAGAAAATAACCAATTGTTATGCCTTATGTAGACCGGTGCCTAGATTTATTGGGTTGTTATAGCAATTTAACAACAATTTTAACATGAATAGAGAGAATGGGGAAAAGAAAATTGGCATTCTTATATTTATTCGAATATCGTAATAAAACTAAAAGTTAACCAACAAAAGAAATGTATGTAATGTATTCAAATAATGTAATCCATTACACAGTGACACACAGAACTGAGACAAAGATATAACAGGAATAAAACTCAGAATTGTATTGATTTCATAAAATTTTACATGCAGAGTGGGCAAGATGCCTTTTAACTCTGTTTTTCTCAAAGAAATACATCAATACAATGAAGAAGACTCTGTTCAAATAATGTAACAGGTCTCTTCTACTCTCCTTGTTCCAATTTGGTAATAGTAGAGTCTCTGAATCCTAGGCTCAATAAGACAGGAAATAATCTCAACTTCTTGAGCACTTTCCTATCAAAATCCTGCACAACAAAGGGAAGAATAAGAAATGAGAGAGAAAAATAAACACAAAAGGGGATACAACAACACAACTAACAGGGCACTCAAGTATACCTCTTAGCAAAAATTCTATTCTCTTATTGCTTGATATAGAATATAAACCTGTCTTCTACCTTTTATAATTGTTGGTTCTTGATTCTATTATTTATGTTTTATTTCTGACCTTACACTTGTCAGCATCTGATTGAACCTATTTTATATGTTGTCTAGCTGGTGCAGCTCTAAACTGGCTGTCATGGTTCATTTTTGGACTGAAGGGAGCTCTTCTACTGATTAATTTGGTCGCTTTGTTCTCTTTGTTGGCTCTAGAAACTGAGGATTCATCAAAAGATGCTTGTTGGATTAGCCACGCTTGTATTCTATTGTGTTGACTTTGACTCGCTCATCGTCGTTAGATTCCTTTAATCTCAACAAAGCACTATCGTCAGATTCTCATTATTTGATTCTTCACTTAAATCTTTGGTTCGTGCGTTGCCATCGAATCTCTTGAGTAGGGTTAGCACAGTCGTCGATGTCTAGGGACCTACATGTTTGTTAATCTACTAATTTATAAAAACATGTTCCCGGTTAGTCGGATTAATCATGTTTATAATGGTTGAAAACCCTTGGTTAGTGATGATTAGACCCAAATATAATACAATGTGTTAAATATAATGTAATCCTCTTATCCCAATTAATCTAGTAATTAAAACCTTAATAACATTGCTCTAACATAGGTATTTGTATAATCGGATCATCTCCCTATGCGTCCATCGTTAGATCATATCATGATAGGGCACGATCATTGGATCTCTTGCTCATACACAATTTTTAGCAAAATAAGGGGGAAGATTACCACATATTAAATCATTATAAAATATAATTAAGTGCTTTATTTAGCCTAGATAATGCAACTTTAATTAATCATTTGACAAAGGAGACCTTTTTAGACTAACCTTCGATCACTTTTAACCATGTGCACCATTGGATCTGAGCAGAGAGTAGCACCGTCATTAGATCTTCATGTTATTTAATCCCTTGTTTGACTTTGATTCTTTCATTGTCGTTGATCTTCAAGTAGAGTCTAGCGCTATCATCAGATCTCCTACAAGCTGCATACTTGTTAGCTGAAAGGGGTGCATAATTACATTAGATTAATCCTAATTTAAGCTGAAAGAGGGGTGATTAGCCAATGTATTATACCCTTGCTAATTCTATTTAACAGGTTTAATTAATCTCATGGGGACCTTGCACTTTTTTGATGCACCTTTTATGGGAGCGCCATCGTTGGATTGGATCTAGATCGAGCGCTACCGTCCAATTCGTCCAATTAGCTCGATGGTTATTTTAAAGGGGGCGCATACCCTTAATACTTTTTTGACCATAGTATTTTAATGTGTGGTCTAATTAAATCAAGCGCTACCATCGATCTTTGAGTTCATTTGAGCGCTATCGTCTGATCTGGCAGACTTGTCTGATATTTAATCAAAATTTTGACCTTTGCTAACTCGTTAATGATTTGACTTTTTGGAGAGTGTGCATCTGTCGGATTAGGCTTAGCTCAAGTGCATCCATCTATATTAGCAAAGTTGCATGGACTTTATTAATTTTAATCATTTTCAACCTTAGGTTATAATATTTTTTTTAAACCATTATCTTTGACTTCACCTTCGGGTTTCTTTAAGAAAGCGCATCCATTGATCTTCTCGTTTCGCTTAAGCACTACCGTCAGATTAAAAGGCACATGTTTTAGATTTTAAACCTAATATGTAGTTTTTTATTTCGAACCTTACCTTTTGCCTTGTTTGACTTACCCTTTGCTCGATTTATTAATGTGCCATCATCTGATTAAATAGGATTCGAATGCGGCCTTTGGATTTAACCTCAAGTGCTCAGTCTTGAATTAATGAGGTACATACCCTCAAGCTTTAATTAAATTCTTTGACATTACTTATGCTTTTCGGGCTTTAGACCAAGGTGTTTAATTAATTTCTCCCCTTTCTTTTGAATACCTTAAGACTTATAGGTTTATCATTTGATTTAGGCCCAAGGGTGACTTTATTTTTAGGAAGGTCGGAGCTAGGCTTAATTAAAAATCTAATTGATAAAATATTGCCATACCCCCTATTGATCATTATTAAAAAGGGGCACACATTATTAACAACCAAGGTTAAACTCATCTCATTAGACCATGGAAAAAAAATCAAATTACTCACACCGATTGAAGAAGCGACCAACATTATTAAGCATTTTTATTGAAACCAAAAATTTAAATTTGGGGGTTTCAAAGTTTGAGTCAAATTTGGCTCCAACACACCCTTTATATATAACATGTTCTATTAATTTAACCTAGACAAGGGTTGTGATTAAATTATCCTAATTAAAATAAGTTATATTCATCCTCTTTTATTTAAAAGGTATGTGTGGCTTCTAGTTGTGGCCACTGCCATTAAAAAACATATACACACACATAACACTACATTGTTTTCATTATGTTATTGTCAAGTAAATTGAACCATATTCAACTAGCCTTTTATCACACATATTCTTCATTTTTCTTTCTATACTCCTTAAACTACTAATTTTTTACAATCAACTCTTTGATATCATTTTTATTAAGACATAAAATCTCACATGACTAGTTACCTTTTAAAATTTAATTTTTTCCAAGATGAAGATCAACATCATGAATTGCTAACAATATGATACCTAGTTTCCTTTTCTATAAATATGTTGGTTATAATAACCTATAAATTCCCCTTCATGCCTCTAATATTCCAAGATATCACTTTAACCATCCATTTTTCTTTTTTATTTGTGGACCTAGCCCCAATTATTATTAATTCTTGCAATTTTTGTTTTTGATTTCCCATATCAATATTTCTTTGAGTTTCCTTTCCTCTTATTTGTTGCTTCTTATATCTTCCTCTCCTTTTTCATTCCCACCAACTGTAGAGCGGAAAAAATGGTGCACCTAGCAAAGGGAAATGAAATGCACCTATTTATTTAAGCACTCAAAAGCGACATTAATGTAAGCATGATGACAAATAAGTGAAAGAAATGGGGGTTCTATTTATATTAATCCATTTTCCAAATACACGGTTACAAAACATCCCCTTGAGGGCTCTTAATTGATACAATTCATTACAATGTTCAAAGGATCTAATCCTTTCAAAAACTCAAGGTGCACTTTCAGTGTCTTCCTCGCACTCACGAATTGAAGAGAGGGTTTTGGTACCACTGCGATGATCTATCCATATTCAAACTTGTAGCTCCTTCCTTGCACGTTGAAATACCTGGATCTACACACAAAGAAATCAAATTGGTTAATAGCATGTGCGGATTAACATGAAATCAAAAAGATGCATGCAATATTGAATATAAAAGGTGAAATAGGTGGTGCAAAACTATTCCAAATTGTACCAAAACTTAGTATAATGCATATTATCTACTTTAGAGATGATCTATGCTAAAATAGAAAGGAAATTATATGCAGAATCCATGGCCATCCTTGGGTGTTCCAATTGGGACTATTCATAATGAAAAACCTAATTGAAGGTCCAAAACTACTCCAAATTGCACCAAATTCTAGTATGATGCATATAAACTACTCTAGAAATGATCTATGCTGAAATTGAACCAAAATTATGTGCAGATTCATGGCCATCCTTGGGTGTTCCAATTGGGACTGTTAACCATCCCAGGTGGGGACGACCACCAAACCTGGTGGTTTTTACCACCAATTCCTCTGGGATCTGGTTCAAACTACTCCTAGGGGTGTTGTCATCAAATTTGGTGATCTAATTCATAGAAATGGGTGGGTTTTGGAATGGATTTGTGTATTTGGGATCACTTGGAAACCTCCTTCGATTGATGGAGATTTCAAGGGAAAATACGTGGGTGAAAGGGAGAGTGAATCTCGATAGCACTTCATTGCGAAATATTGCAAAGACCTCTCCTTTGAAATTGGGTGGAATGACTCCAATTTATAGCCCAAGAGGGCCACAGGGTCAAATGGGCAAGTTAGGGCATGCAAGGTAGGTGCCACCACTTGTCAAAATCCTTGCCATGCATTGGGTGGGAGAAGCCTCCAATTTGGGCCTCCAATTTGTAGGTTGTGATGGATTTGATAGGCCCTCAATCTATCATAAATCATTGGGTAGGATAAATGGTAGAATTTGATTGCCATTTATCCCACCCTTGACTTTTTGAGGGGCCTAGGCCATGGCCATCCCACCCAGGGATGGTTGCTGGTGGCCATCCCTGGGTGGGACGACCATGAACTATGGTCGTCCTAGGGTGGGACGACCATGGCTACATGGCCCAAAACTTCCCAAAAGTGGGGTAAACCTTCCCAAAAGTGGTTAGGACCACTATTTAACCCCTGAGGGTTGCCCAAGGGGGCCATATGGTGTTGATAAGAGTGCATCATTGCAGTCTAATCGGATTGACATGATTTTAGTGTCTATAGATGCCCCTTTTTGAGATGCATTGTGTGAAATAGAGCACGAAGCAAAAATAGATGACTAAACTATCAAATGATTAAGGTTATTTAGTAACCTAACCAAATTTAGATGCCTCCATCATGGAAGGAGCATACATTCTTGGAATCCTTGCTTTTGACATATTTGAAGGATTTGATTTTGGTATACCTTTCAACCACACTATAATGGCAGTCTTTGGGGCTTAGGGTATACTTGGTCTTGGTTCCTTATTTGGCTTATAAGCCTATTCTGGGATACGTGTCCCAAGGCTTCAAGGATACCAAGACTTTGTTTTGTTGAATTGGTGCTGAATTATATGCCCCAACGTGGGCTTGAAATTTATCTTTGGCAATGATTCTTTTGAATGTATGCAAGTTGCACTTTTGAGTGTTTGAGTGTTGATTTTGATTATGAATTCATTAATTATGACTACCCCCTCAAGCGATGAGTCGATGAGGGCATGACCAATGATGAAAGTGATGAGTCACTTGACCAATATGACTTGATTAGGGTTCCTTCAACTTTACCCATTGTAAAATTTATCAATTTTGTTAGGATTTTGATGGTTTTGTTGATATTTCATGGAAGAAAGGAAATGAATACCTCATTCCCATGGAGCGGTCTAACCACAATGGCCTTCTTGGGGATTGAAGTAGAGACTTTTCAATTCATCAATGAACAATTTTGGTTCAATCTTGATCCTTTGTGAATTTTATCAGTTTTGACATGTTTTTGGTGGTTTTTAGGCCCTTTTCTTTGCCTTTTCTTCTATTTTTTTGTGTTTTTTGGTGGCCATCCTAGGGTGGGATGGCTACATAGTTCATGGCCATCCTAGGGTGGGATGGTCACCAAATTTTCCGTCATCCCACCCTGGGATGACCATGCTTATTCTAGGTCTTTTTAAGCTCAAAATTGGCAAAATGAGCTCATTTGCACTCTTCTGACTTGGCATATTGAGAGGTGAGGAGTAGGAGAGTGATTTTTTAAAGTGGAGCACTATCAAAACCATCCCACAATCACCATGAGCCAGCCTCTAGACTCGATGAGCGATGGAGCCGACGCGAGATGGGTAAGGGCTGAATTTGCTACTAGACTTTATTTAATTTGGAAATGTAATTATTTTTGAGTTTGCCAATGAAACACACTAAATATTAGTAAATGAACCTCATTAGTGATAGAATTTAGTATTTTGTGCTTTAATTTTTGTTTTTGTGCAATTTTGTTGCATTTTTTTTGTTTTTATGAGGTTTTTTGCCTATTTTTGGTGGTTGGGAAGGCCATTTTTGAGCATTTTGGGGGTCGTCCTTGGGTGGGATGGTGGCCATCCTGGGTGGGATGGATACCAATTTGGGGGTCATCCTTGGGTGGGATGACCATGAATTTGGGAGAAAAATATCCTTTTTTGAGTTGTTTTTGTTATTTTTGTGCAATTTTGTTGCATTTTTTTAGCTTGCTTGCCTCTACCAGGTGATCAAGAGTCGATATCAATTTTTGACTCTCTTTCAGACTACTAGGGACTTACTAATAGAGGATGACTAGAAATGGCTTGATGCCATTGGTCTCAAACAAGTGACACGGTTAGAGCCAATGATGGGAGATAGAGCCTACCTGACAACTTTGATAGATCTATGGGACCCTCGCACCAACACCTTCCACTTGTTGATTAGGGAGATGATAGTGATGTTAGAGGATATCTACTAAATTTTATGTATTTTGATAGAGGGGTATCTGATTATGTCTACTCATTGAGATCTTAGAGATACGATTTTGTAGAGATACTTTAGAGAGGATTGGCATGAGGTAGTATGAGACTTGCCTAGTGGAGGTATCCTAGTGGAGCTATGGTATGAGGTAGAGGTTTTGACTATGAGACATGCCTTGCTGATGATGCTTATCTCCAACATGTTGCTACTAGACTCATCAGGAGCTAGGTTCCCCTAGAACCTTTTGGAGTTGGCATTTTCACTGGTGGAGTGCACCATAGAGAGGTCATTAGTGATGGCATGGGGCACTACTTTGCTAGCATAACTTTATGATGAGTTGTATGAGATCCATTGCCATGGGTGGAAAGGATTGGGATACAAATTTCTATTGCAGGTGTGGGGATGGCAACACATTATTGTGGATCAACCATAGGGACTACCTTGGATGATGTAAGCACAACTTGTGGATGTGGAGATAGGATATGGGATCCTATGGTAGTGGGACTAGGAGAGGGGTCATAGCCATCCCTATGTAGGTATGATTGATCACTATGCATAGTAATTTACATGGCTCAGGGTAGAGGAGGTTATCTAGAGACCATACAGGGATTGTCCAGCATGGCCTGAGGCTGAGGTGCAGCTTCGATGGGTATGATGAGGGAGATGGTTAGTTGGTCGACATGAGATCGAGTGAGAGTATTTCCCATATGCTCGAGTGATGTGGTAGTTTGGGCTATGCCATGGGTTGCCTAGTGAGCCAGTGATCTACCGATATCATGGGGATGAGAGGACACTTACTTGGCCTATAGTGGAGGTAGTTGGAGAGGAGGTAGATCTTATAGAGGGTATCTCTGAGCTAGATGATGTAGGGACCATAGTAGAGTATGACTCCTGGTGGGTGATGCACTAGTGGTGAGGGGAGGGACCTCTAGGAGGTGGTACAGATGTGATGATAGAGGAGGCTCATGGGGAGGCTACAGATGAGGGACATGATGAGGCTCTAGATGAGGAGGAGCTAGACTTAGGTGAGTGACATGTGCATCACTAGATATATGATGAGTGGATGGATAGCATGGATATGGAGGGTCATCAGGATGATTATGATGAGGATGATTTTGATGAGCAAGGAGTGCAAGCACAGTTGGTAGCATGGGATGCCACCATTGTTGAGCTATAGGGTGAGCTGATCAGAGGGAGATAGGAGTGGAGGGAGTATATAGAGGAGAGGACTCTCCTACAGGCATAGGTGTAGACTGCATAGGTATATATTGATAGGTAGGCATTAGTGATTGAGAGGTAGGTGATAGAGTTAGCTACTTTTCAGTCATAGGTTAGAGCAGGGAGCTCGAGCCATGGGGTATCTAGTAGTGGTGAGGTAGCTAGGCTATGGGAGGAGGTGACATAACTCTAGACCTTACTAAGTGACTACCAGGCTCATCATTGAGAGGATATGGCATACACATAGGATTTGGAGGATGAGGTAGCATACCTTAGAGGGTGCTTACCAACTCATCCTTCTACTAGTGGGTCCTAATAGAGTAGGAGGAGTGGTACAGGGTAGTCATCTATGAGGATGGGGGCTCCTAGCTCTATGAGGAGATCAGATAGGGTTAAGGAGAGCAGATCTGGGAGCTCTCGATGAGCGATGATCGAGGGTGGTGGTGAGATTCATGGTGTCGGTCTTGCGTGACCATGGCTTTTGAGACTCTATGGTTATTTTTGGATTTTGGGAGCGTGAGGTCTAAGGACCCACTTGATTGTAGCCTATGGGCAGTTTTTGGATTATGATGTATCTTTTTACCCCATATATATATATATGAGTTTTTCTATTGTCATCATGTGTTTCCTTACTACTTTATTAGATGTATGCAATGTTTATGTTTACTTTACTGATGCTTTTATGGATGCTTATCATGGATGCATGTATTGTAATATGATGTTGTTTGATGATATGTACATGTGTGTATGCATAATGAAATGGATGATTTGTTAATCTATATGATGAATTATGAATACTATTTGACACACTAGATGCTAGCACCATAGACTGTACAAAATTCATCGATTCATTTTAACGTTATCATAAGATTATGTAATGGATTGTGAAAATGTAAATTAACAAACATGTGATAAAATGGTATGGCATGGAATGAATAGTAAGATGTTATAGAATGTCCTTGAGGTTTTCATGAGACTCAAACACTCTAGTGACCTAGTCAAAAGTTGTATATTAACCATGCAAGACTTTTTGGCAAGGTATAAATCTGCTAGGATGACCAAGATATTCAATATCCCTATGTGTGCATGTGAGTTCATTGTTATGATAATGCATAAAGTTACCCCAATGCCAAACAGGATTTATGCAGCCCATCTGTACTGAATATCACCCTATGAGTATCATGATCCTGAGTTTTGTACGTAGTTGGATTAGACCATAGGTAATACAGGCTACCAAAAGCTAGCTCATCCGCAAGCAAACATTGGTCTATACAAAAGAAGGTCGCTAATGTGATAGACATATCATCATGCGTAAGGATACCACCATTTCCATGTAGGCTTGATGCCACCCAACCTATAATGAGGATCACCTTATGGTTGTCAAATGTTGAGAATTCTAGGGATTCAAGTTTAGTACTCCCTTCTTTTCTTTTATTTTTGAATTGCTCTAGGGATTTGCTCATTTTTGTTTTGGTGAGCAAGGGATTTTGGTAGTGGTGAGAACCACTATTTATTTTACTTTTTGCTTTTTTTAGTGGTGAAAACCACTTTTTATTTTGGGGATTTTTTTGCTTTTGTTAGTGGTGAAAACCACTATTTATTTTATTTTGCTCTTTTTGCTTCTTTGGATACTTGCCCAGATTTGGTGTGGGGCAAGGGATTTTTATTGCTTTGGGTAGGGAGGAGCTTGTCCTTTTGTCAATTCTCAGCATTTTTGAACCATGCACATAGGGGGATGAGCAAGGTAAACTTTTCTCTTAAGGTAACAAGGACCACTTTGTAGGTTTCATCTTTCCTTGTGCAAAACTTGGATTTATTAATGTGAGAATGTGTTGGGATTATGATGTATACAAGGTATAATCAAAGTAAGACTCTACCTTCTAAAAATTAGGATAGCTTTCTACAAAATCTGAAAAGAAAACTAGAGATGGTTGAGTGATCAAAAACCCTAATGATGCCTTATAACAAATGACTAGGTGAAGGGAAATAGACACAAATATGAAAGGTGGGGAATGTTTATGGAAATGATAATTGTAATGTAGATGGGTGTTAATAATGACTTTTGATAAAGTTGATTTTGAAGGATGGCTAGTGTATAGACCTGGTGCTAGACATGTATGAGCAACTCTAGAATACAAAATGTAATGATGGGTATGCTTAATGCAAGTGATTGTATAATGCAACGATATGAAATGTAATGTAATGCAATATTTTTGTATTTTTATTATTTTAATGATGTTTTTGGATTTTGATATATATATATATATATATATATATATATACATTTGACCAATGGGCTTAGTGGATGCCATTGGGACTTTTTGGGTGACCAAAGGGTTTATGGGTACCTTTGGAGCTTTTTGGGTGACCAAAGGGTTTATAGGTACCTTTGGGGCTTTTTGGGTGACCAAAGGGTTTATAGATACCTTTGGGGCTTTTTGGGTGACCAAAGGGTTTATGGGTACCTTTGGGGATTTTTGGGTGACCAAAGGATTTATGGGTACCTTTGGGGCTTTTTGGGTGACCAAAGGGTTTATAGGTACCTTTGGGGCTTTTTGGGTGACCAAAGGGTTTATGGGTACCTTTGGGGATTTTTGGGTGACCAAAGGGTTTATGGGTACCTTTGGGATTTTTTGGGTGACCAAAGGGTTTATGGGTACCTTTGGGGCTTTTTGGGTGACCAAAGGGTTTATAGGTACCTTTGGGGACTTTTTGGGTGACCAAAGGGTTTATGGGTACCTTTGGGGCTTTTTGGGTGACCAAAGGGTTTATAGGTACCTTTGGGGCTTTTTGGGTGACCAAAGGGTTTATGGGTACCTTTGGGGCTTTTTGGGTGACCAAAGGGTTTATGGGTACCTTTGGGGATTTTTGGGTGACCAAAGGGTTTATGGGTACCTTTGGGGCTTTTTGGGTGACCAAAGGGTTTATGGGTACCTTTGGGGCTTTTTGGGTGACCAAAGGGTTTATGGGTACCTTTGGGGCTTTTTGGGTGACCAAAGGATTTATGGGTACCTTTGGGGCTTTTTGGGTGACCAAAGGGTTTATGGGTACCTTTGGGGATTTTTGGGTGACCAAAGGGTTTATGGGTACCTTTGGGGCTTTTTCGGTGACCAAAGGGTTTATAGGTACCTTTGGGGCTTTTTGGGTGACCAAAGGGTTTATGGGTACCTTTGGGGATTTTTTTGGTGACCAAAGGGTTTATAGGTACCTTTGGGGATTTTTGGGTGACCAAAGGGTTTATAGATACCTTTGGGCATTTTTGGGTGACCAAAGGGTTTATGGATATGAAGAACACAAGCTTATACTGAGAGGGGGGGTGAACAGTATAAGACCACTTTTTACTTTCTTTCCAAACCAATATCAATTAATGTCCTTAATTGCAATAACCAAATATAATAGTGTGCATTAATAACTTAGATAGCAATAGTAAGCAAAAGCACAAGTCACCACACACAATTGAGACACAAGATTTAAAGTGGTTCCCCCAATGTAGGGTACTCCACAAGATAATCTCATTATAATATTTCACATAGAAATAAGGATCCTTATCCAATACAATGATTTCTTTGATCTTCTCAAAGCTAGGCAATAACAATCTCACACAGAACTTGTCCAAATCTGTATAACAAGATCACACAGAACTTGTCCAAAATTGCTCAACAAGCTCACATAGAACTTGTCCAATTTTGTATAACAAGCTCACATAGAACTTGTCCAAAACTGCTCAACAAGCTCACATAGAACTTGTCCAAAATTTCTCAACAAGCTCACATAGAACTTGTTCAAATCTGCTCAAAAATCTCACTAAGAACTTGTCCAAATCTGTTCTAGCAAGCTCACCAAGAACTTGCTCAAATTTGCTCCAACAAGCTCACTAAGAACTTGTCCAAATCTGCTCTAGCAAGATCACCAAGAAATTGCTCAAATCTACTTCAACAAGATCACTAAGAACTTGTCCAAATATGCTCTAGCAAGCTCACCAAGAACATGCTCAAATATGCTCCAACAAGCTCACTAAGAACTTCATCAAAATCTGTCCTAAATATGTCCACAAATCTGCCTAAAACTGTCCACAAATCTATCTAAAATTATCCACAAATTTATCCCAAAAACTATCCATAAAGTCTTCTCAAAGGCTCAATCAATCATACACAAACTACCATAAATCTGTCCAAAAATCTATCCCAAAGGCCTTCTCAAAGGCTCAATCAATCATGCTCAAGTAGTACTCAAATCTCATCCACAAATCTATGAAGGTAAGGCTCAAATATGAACTCAACAATGAATGAAAATGCACTCTACAATGGATGACAACAATGATCCACAATGATCTCAACTCAACTCAACTCAACTCAACTCATAGAAGCATAAAGAGAATTGTTAGAGACTTAATATGTTCTAAGCTCAATCTCAACTCAGATCAAAATTATAGAATAGTTTGTTTCATGGGACTTGAACAATCACCTCACACAATCACTTGACTAGGCTCAATCGACTCAACTCAACCAAACACCACAAGGGACAACTCTTTCTCACAAAACCCTAGTCCAAGCATGTATGAACCAACTCAAATGTTTCCAACAATGCTCAACCACAAATCTCACATAACAATGATACTCATGTTCTTTTCAAGTTCTTTACATAACCAATGGGCTTCAACAACTATGCTTATAAAACAAGGTTTAAACACAACTCTCAAACCAGAAAACCTTGAAGCATTCAACCAACCACTTTCGAAAAGGAAACCATAATCAATCCTTTTCACTCCAATGATATTTCAGAAATCAACCACCATAAACAATCAATAGGAGAATGTGCCCATACCTTTTTGATGCCAAGAATTTGTCCACAAAATCTGCCACACTAAACACAACTTTCCTTTCCAATCTCAATAAGGGTTAGTAGACTTCAAATAATAATCACAAGATAAAGCATAACTCAATTTACACCTTTTTACTCCAACTTAATAAACACATCCACCAAAGTCCTTTTAATAAAAACCCTTGTCAAAAAATAATAATCAATAAACCTCTCAAAAATTATTTTATAACAACTCCTTATTTCTCCTAAATCTTAATTCTCAATTTCATGAACATCAAATTAAATCAACAACTCATTCACCTTTGAAATAATAATCATACCCCTTATAAAAACAAATTTTAATTAAAAACTTTAATTATTCCTAACCACCTTATAACTCCAACTTAGAGCTTAACAAATTTAATTAGAGCAAAAACATATTTACCTCCTCAAGGGGATTCGAACCCCCCCCCGACTTTCCCACACCATGAGTGCCTTAGCCGCGGCTAAGGTTGCCACACAAGCTAGCCACTCATTTGAAAGGGAAAGGCACAACGTGCCTTAAAACCTTTCCTCCCTTTTCGTAAATCAAAAGCGCTTCGAGCACTTTTCTTCCAACGCCTTTCGAACGCAGTCAAGGGGATTCAAAACCTTGACATTTGTGTTGCCACACACCTTAGACAAAAGCCAATTGCCAATGCGCCACTCTGCCCACGATGACTTTGGACTTCGACCAACCTTCGTTTATTCGTTGCTTCTACTTTCTAAAAGATTTTTGCACGAGCTCAATTCTGATGCTTAACCAACGAATATTAACCACGAGCAAGGATCAGTTTATGAACCTTAGGTATCCTCTTTATATAGCCTCCTTATTATTTTTTATGGCATCGGCGGAAATCTTGCATATTTAATTTTAAATTTAAATTTTAATTTTAAATAATTAAAATTTAAACTAAATATTAAAAATTAAATATCTCCATCACCGGGGCACCTTTTTCGATGAAATAAAAGGAAAACTTAGATTTTAAGAAAAACCCAGTTCAAATATGCCATCCATGGTTTTAAATAAAACCTTTTATTTGTACTGCCTTGGTTTTCACAAAAACCCTGTATTTATCCATGCTTTCCAAAATATCATTTGGCCACCACAACTCAATGTGATCCATGTGATATAAATGATCCATGTGACATCAATGACAACATAAAATAACTCAATTTTCCAACATGATATCTTTGGATGGGTGGATGATCTCCATTGGATGGGCAATTGGATATATTTACAAGAGGTTATCGTAAGACTTACGGGGGTGGTTGCAGTGGAGGTGGAATGATCGGAGGTGGTCGATGTGGAAGGGGGTGAGCTTGCTCCTCGAGTTGCAAAAGTTATCTCTAGATGGAATGTTGCGAGGGAACATGCGTAGATAGAACTCTTCTTCATCATCCCTATAGTTCAAACCTAAGCGCTATAAACTTTCTGTGAGGACATTGAGAGGCACAGGCTTGTTGTGTCCTAAAATAGATTTATCATATGGTAATTGATATTGCGGTTGGAAAGGAATGCAAGTACCTTGTTCGTACAACCCCAAACCATAGCCATGCCAATGGCAGCGATGGAGATATCGCATGGCATAGTCGGGATTGGACATATAATTGATGTCCTCATAAAAGGGTTCTTCATCCTCTTCTTGCTGAGGAGATGGTTATGTGCCATATTCAATACCCCCATATATGAAGTTCATTTGATTGGGAGGTATACCTAGAGGTACGATGGTACCTATGGGAAGATGAGGTCATCCCATATTCTGTATTGTATCAATGGCTGGAACTATTGTAATATTCCTCACTAGGTACTCTCCTAAACCCATAGTAGCCAAATGGACTATGACCTGTGATGGTGAGGATGGAGGAGATGGAAGCGAGGCTTGAGATGACTCAATGCTTACCTCATGAGGTGGTTCCTCGTCTGCTAGACTAGGAATATCTTCCATGGAAATGGTAGAGATGATTGGAGGGATCTCATCAATAGGCCTCTTCAACATGTTCCTCTATGGAGGATTTGATGATGATGAAGGTATATCTAAAGGTGCAATTGATGAGGGTGGTATAGAAGAATATGGTAATGGATCAATGGAAGGTGATGGTGAAGGATTCAAACCTTGAATGGATGTATTTGGTTGGAAGTCCACATGAGTTGATGGTAAGGTCGACTCGGGGATATGTTGCACCAAGTTGCAGTATTTGAAGGGCTCAAGGTCTACGGAGACAACATGTACTTGCCCTTCGTGAGTGTACTTCAAACATTGGTGAGCTATGGATGGCACGCACTTCATGTCCCTAATACAGGGTCTACCCAACAAGATATTATAAGCCATTGCACCCTCTAAGACGTGACACAATATTGGTATGGTTTTGCATCCCACCTGAATAGGTAAGACTATAGTGCCAACCATTGAGCATAGAGTATCATTGAATGCTCAGAGGGTATATGTGGATGCAACAATGTGGGATGCTGGAAGACCTAGATGTTGGAGAGCATTTGTGGTGATGATATTGCTTGAAGAACCAGTGTCAATTAGAACTCTTTTGTAAGGTGTTCCATTTACACATGCAATGATGTGTAAGGGAGGATCAACCACCTCATTTGATATTGGTTTGAGTTCATGTTCATGAAATGTGATTACTGGCTCTTTGCACTGTTGAACGTGCCCCACAAAATTGATAAAGGAGTTAGACTCCTAGGGTTGTAGTTCAATCGACTTAAGGATCTCCATAAGAGCTTCTCGATGAGGTGGAGACTGTTGGATAAGCTCATAGATAGAGAGTCGGGTCGATGTTGTTCGTAAGCTTTGAGCAAGCTTACTCTTTATGGTGACCACTGGATGAGGTGGAAGGCTTTGCACTGGAGGTGGTGGAGGTTGTGATGTGGAGGGAATATCGTTTGAAGCTGCAGGTGGTGCAACTTGATTTGGATAATACCTATTCCTTGTCACAATGCTAACCATCCCGATGAACCCTTGTTGAGGGGGTGTCGTATGGACCTCATTTACCTATTTTGCTTGATTTACCTACACCTCATGAGTGGGCAATGGGTCTTTAAAGACACCCATTTGTTGATTATTTGTCGCAAGAGGGTTATCAACTTGAAGATCATTCCTCTCAATCATGTCTTGTACTAGGTTTTTGAACCCATAGCACATTTGCATGTCATGCCCATTCTGCCTATGGTACTTACAATATAGGTCTTCACGATGTCCCATGGACTTTGGTTTACCCGTACTTGGATCTATAGGCCGGATCTCAGGTAGAGTAATTTCTTTGGCCACACATAGATGATCGAATAGGGAATCCATAGACTCAGTGAAGGGCATAAATTATCGCTTAGGGTGACGTTGTTGGTTTTTCCCTTGATTCGCTTGAGTGTTGTTATTGTAACTTGTAGGAGGAGGTTGGGCCTGATAGTTTACCTTCTAAGGTGGTGTTGGTTGCACAGGCCCTGGAATGCTAATGGCAACTTGATTAACTACTACCGGCTTTGGTTGTGTCGGATTGCCCTTTGTGTTCTTATTCCACTCCTTTTTATGGGGTTTTACGATCTCCCCCTCTTGAATTTTGATTTCTTCGATTGTTCTAGCCTATGCTAGAGCATCTTCAAGAGTTTGGTATTGTTGGAGTTGTAGCAATAATGAAATTAGCTTTAAAAAACTCTTGGAAAACATGTGAGTCAACTCAGACATTGGTAGTAGGTATGGTAGCTTAGCGAGAAGCGTTCACCACCTATTACCATAATTCATGATTGACTCATCGTCATATTGCTTCAACCTCGTGAGGTCTATTAAAGTCACCTTTCACTTAGTGTTAAAGGTAAAATGTTCTAGGAATGCATCCACAAATTGTTCAAAGCTATGGACGTTGTGCCTTGGGAGTTGATTGTACCACTCTATGGCTAGGCTAGAGAGGGTAATCAAAAATATTCTTAGAAGTAAGGCATCATTATCTTGGATACTGAAGCATTGGTTCATGAACCTAGTGACATGCTCCTGCACATCTTCCTCTCCTTTGAATCTATCCAACTTGGGCATTTTGAAATGCTCTAGGTATGGAGGGGAAGGTATTGATGGGTGAAGTGGTTGACTGTGAAGCTAGTGCAAAGTGGGATTTTGAAGCTCGAACCTAGAGGTCTTGTTTTCTATTATTTCCATGCACTCAAGCAATGCTTTATATGCATCAAAGGATTTGATCTCCTCTTCTTTGCTTTGGCCCCATGGGGGAGGGCGAGGAATGTCAAGCATATGGCATGGTGGTTGATTGTCATCAACCATACCTCCATAAGGTGCTTCTAAGATATTCCTCTTCTGGTTCTAGATCATCATAGGCTCCGTAAGGTGTTTCTTGAATTGGCCTACAAGGAGGAACAAATGCCTATGGAAGGTGATCTATGTTTGGCCTAGGAGGCAAGTCCCAATTAGGCCTAGGAGGTCGAGGAGGTAACATTTGGTTAGGCCTAGGAAGCCTATTTTGATTAAAATTAGGTTACCTCTAATGAACCCCCTATCTATGAGTACTTGGGGTAGGGACCCCATTGCGTAAGGTCTCTTGGAATAAGTCATGGGTTTGTTGTTCAATCCTTTGCTTTTCTAACTGATTTTGGTGATCCAAGTATTGTTTATCTAGTTAAAGTTGATTGAATTGAGCTTGGTGGTCAGCATATATTTTAACAACTTGGTTTATCTGATCAGTTGTATGAGGTCTATTAGCCCTAGCACTATTGCCATGATGCCTATCTTGTTTAGGAGGATCTGAAAGGTCGACTACGAGCTTCCCTCGATTGAGAGAGGTCATGTTCACTTGAGGCTCAATCCTAAATAGACGTTCTTTATACTCAGCTGGTGTAGAAGCACATCGTGCTTGCATGGAATAATGAGATTAAGGATAATCAAGATTCTCCTCGTGTCTTCCTTCATAAATGAGGAAGGGAAGGGCTGAATTTGCTCACCTAGGGTGATGAGTATCATACTCATCTTGGTACTTATACTGTTGAGACCTATTAGGGTGATTTAAGGGTGTATTTTGATCATTTGGCCCTACCCATGGTGAATAATCTTGATCTTGCATGTAGGTGTGCAAGGTAGACCGAGCAGGCACACGGATGCATGGTATTGCTCTATTTGTTTGTGCCTCAATGCATGGTTGCCATTCTTGAAAGAAGGTATGTGAAGTGTCTATATCTAGAAAGTAAGTTCCCTGATTAGGACCAAGACCTGTAGGGGTGTCCCACGTAGGGGTCCCTTGTAGGTTAGGTTCTTGATTTGACATTCTAGGACTTGGGTGAGTAGGAGGCCACCAAGGAGGTATAATCATATCCTTAGGGTCAAATCAGAGATGGTCTATGTCTCCTTGCCTACTCTTCATAGCGTCAACCCTTGAATGGGCTTGGCTATGGGTGCATACCATAACTACTTTGTTCCAAACCCTACATGATTATCTCTTTTACAAATTTTAATGATGCAACACACAAGAATGGAAACACACAATAATACAAGTGTTTATCTCTTTTAAATATTTTATGTGTGTTCCCTAAAACTATTTGGTGTGTTTTTATTTGTTGTTTGCAAAGAGATATCTTTTCATGTGTTTGAATATTGTTGATGTAATTCTCAATTTGTTTAAAGGATTTCACCTGTATACTCGTAGCTCGACAATCGATAATGAAGTTCGGTCACGTAAACCAACCAAAGTATGGAGATGAAGCCCATACCCGATCAGGGAGCACAGGTCCTACCATTCCTCACCCATATTGACTGTGGGTAGTGATACACCCTCTGAAGAGGAATGCGTGCTATTTTCCATGGCTAAGATGGTTCTTGGAGCTGACTTTGGCCAAAAAATAGGGTTCGTATCATGCGAGCCAATGGGTGGAGATGAAGCCCACCATCGTTGGTCTCTATTAGTGGTTGGGGATGAAGTTCCAACTCACTAATGTTAAAATGTGATGTGGTGTGTGTGGTTCCTTTTATACTTAAAGAAAGTAAAACAAAATAGCACTCAATGAACCTTCACTAAATGCAAAATAACATTTCACTTTTCAAAAGTATTGAATAAATAATGGAACCTACAAAATGCATACCCTATATGGCAACCTAACCGTTAGGTAGGTTGCAAACAATCAAACCACACAAATGCATGCTTAAGCTGTTCTTTTCCTATTTTTCTTTTCTTTTTGTTGTTTTTAATAAAAAGTGAAATCTACTCTTCAACAAACAAGGAAAAGACATAAAAAACTAAATCTAACCTTCTCTAAATAGTAATAATGCAAAGTAAAGGTCTAGATACTCATCTTGAAAGCCTAAGATGTTGTTGTTTCTATCAATTTGAGTTGCAAGCCCCCTATTTTGTGGTCATCCTAGGGTGGGATGGTTGCAAATTTGGGGGCCATCCCTAGGTGGGATGGTTGTTGTGGCCGTCCCTAGGTGTTCCAATTAGGAAATCAGGGGTCATTTTAGGCTAGAATGACCAAAACCTACAACATTTCAAAGACAAAAATAGAGTTAAAACTTGCAAAAATGAAATGGGACAGGGGTCCCACCATGATCGCCACTGTAGAGTGAAAAAAATGGTGCACCTAGCAAAGGGAAATGAAATGCACCTATTGTTCTATTTAAGCATTCAAAAGCGACATTAATGTAAGCATGATGACAAATAAGTGAAAGAAATGGGGGTTCTCTTTATATTAATCTATTTTCCAAATGCACGGTTACAAAACGTCCCCTTGAGGGCTCTTAATTGATACAATCCATTACAATGTTCAAAGGATCTAATCCTTTCAGAAACTCAAGGTGCGCTTTCAGTGTCTTCCTCGCACTCACAAATTGAAGAGTGGGTTTTGGTACCACTGTGATGATCTATCCATATTCAAACTTGTAGCTCCTTCCTTGCACATTGAAATACCTAGATCTACACACAAAGAAATCAAATTGGTTAATAGCATGTGCGGATTAACATGAAATCATAAAGATGCATGCAATATTGAATATAAAAGGTGAAATAGGCGGTGCAAAACTATTCCAAATTGTACCAAAACTTAGTATAATGCATATTATCTACTTTAGAGATGATCTATGCTAAAATTGAAATGAAATTATATGCAAAATCCATGGCCATCCCTAGGTGTTCCAATTGGGACTGTTAGAATGAAAAACCTAATTGAAGGTCCAAAACTACTCCAAAATGCACCAAATTCTAGTATGATGCATATAAACTACTTTAGAAATGATCTATGCTAAAATTGAACCAAAATTATGTGCATATTCATGGTCATCCCTGGGTGTTCCAATTGGGATTGTTAACCATCCCAGGTGGGGATGGCCACCAAACCTGGTGGTTTTTACCACCAATTCCTCTAGGATCTAGTTCAAACTACTCCTAGGGGTGTTGTCATAAAATTTGGTGATCTAATTCATAGAAATGGGTGGGTTTTGGAATGGATTTGCGTATTTGGGATCACTTGCAAACCTCCTTCGATGGATGGAGATTTCAAGGGCAAATACATGGGTGAAAGGGAGAGTGAATCTCGGTAGCACTTCATTGTAAAATATTGCAAAGACCTCTCCTTTTAAATTGGGTGGAATGACTCCAATTTATAGCCCAAGAGGGCCATAGGGTCAAATGGGCAAGTTGGGGCATGCAAGGCAGGTGCCGCCACTTGTCAAAACCCTTGCCATGCGTTGGGTGGAAGAAGCCTCCAATTTGGGCCTCCAATTTGCAGGTTGTGATGGCTTTGATAGGCCCTCAATCTATCATAAATCATTGGGTAGGATAAATGGTAGAATTTGATTGCCATTTGTCCCACCCTTGACTTTTTGAGGGGCCTAGGCCATGGCCATCCCACCCAGGGATGGTTGTTGGTGGCCATCCCTGGGTGGGACGACCATGAACTGTGGTCATCCTAGGGTGGGACGACCATGGCTACATGGCCCAAAACTTCCCAAAAGTGGGGTAAACCTTCCCAAAAGTGGTTAGGACCACTATTTAACCCCTGAGGGTTGCCCAAGGGGGCCATATGGTGTTGATAAGAGTGCATCATTGCAGTCTAATCGGATTGACATGATTTTAGTGTCTACACCAACACTTTTATATTCATCATTTTTTTTAGTTTTTTCATACCATTCATAGTGTGAATTATCATATATAATTTTATCTTATTCTAAAGGATTTGAAGTGCAAGGAATAACCTCACCTAAAAACTCTAAATTGATATGGATATCCTTCGTTCTCATTTCTTTAATATGTTGATCTTAAAACCTTAAATTACAAGGGATAACCCCTACACTACTCTCATTTTTATAATATTTTTTGAACTTTCCCAAAGATCTTAAATAAGAAAATAAGAGGGCTCCTTATTCACACTGGCTTTCTATCTACATTATCCCTACTCTTTCGCAAGGTTCTAAAACAAGAAAAGGTAAGGCTCGCTCCTAGCTTGCACCTAATTATATTCATCCATTTTAATGCACGTGTAGTATACAAATTAGAACAAGTGTGAAATATTTTTGAAGTGGATATTGAACATACTTAGGTTAGTATTATGCCATTAAATCATGTTCAAAGTGCATGTTATATGATCCTACAATTCTATGCAATGAGGCTATGATAAGGAAGGCTAATACTTCTTGTCCATTTCATTGATATTTCAAAGATTATATAGGCATCACCAACCCTTATAAGATAACCACAAATTATATGAGCATGTCATATTCCCTTACAAAGTGACATCACTTTCTTACAAATACGATCTCATGTCAGGATTAGCATATCAAAAACATAGGCTCTCAAGTATTACATTAGGGGAGACTAATTACATTTATAAAGTAATCTATAAAGTAAGTCTCCTATTGAATGCATGTCAGAAGCCACCAAGGAAAAATTTATGACTAATTACAAAAATTAACCTAATATTAATTGTCATATTTGTTGTTTTCCCTATCATTCCTCTTAAAAACAGAAGCATTAGACTCCAATGCTTTGAAGTATCTAGATTAAAATGTCAAGAATAGTGAGATTGATCTTCACAAAAAATAAAAGTTTTACTTCTACTAATCTAGTCTCAAAAAGCCATTTCCAACGAGTATATATAAGCTTATACTCAAAAATTGATTGATGACTTAAAGTATGAGAAACTAATGTCTCGTCAAACAAAAATATAGATGGATATGATTCTTCCTCCAACCCAAACCTTTAAGGAATGTTCTTCATAATATTTTGATGTTTTAAAATATGACATGGGCCTCTACCTTCTCACTTGCATTTAATAAAGTGAAAACACAAACAAATAAAGCTTACAATGATCCCTCCCATAATGAATGTGGGGTAAATAACACTAGTCATTTTCAATGAATTATGAATGTTGGATGAGGCCATGTATATGGAGGTAGAAGGTAATGTCACTACAATACTTGGAGAGAATAGATGAGTCAATATGACACTCAATGTTGTGTGTGAAGTACATGATATGTGATGAAGTTGATAGGTGAGGTTTTGAGTGTATGGACAGGTAGCATGTGGCCCATGGTGGTCAACATGAGCCCCCATGCATACATCGATGCCTCATTCAAAAATAGGTTGATCAACTTGAACTTGATGCATATTGTGTAGCCCACCATCACTAATGCCAAGTTCTTGGTCATGTTAAAGAGCATATGTGACACCAACAACAATGATACCATCATGGAATTTGATCCTACCAAGGATGCCTTCAATAACATATATTTTGTAATGTGCAGTCAAGAGCGGACTACCGAATATAGAAATAATAAGATTTTAACATCTAATCTACTACTTCAAATCTCTTTCTTTCTTTCTTTGTTTACTTTTGGTTTTTAGCATCATGTTTGTTCTCATGCAATCAAAAAAAATTATAGGCATGGGAATATACAATACTAAGGTTGATGTGTCTACATCTACCACAACTGTCAACCATAAAAAAGTGACTATGGGTTAAATTTAGTATCCATGGGGGACAAGCAACCACCTTGGCTATTGGGTAGATCAACCAAGTAATGACTTTGCTAGAAAAACCATAACCAAGGTGGTCTTGGAGGTCATAAAAATGAATGGTGATGCTTTCCTAATCTAGGGGAACAAGGGGGACAAAGCATAGTTGCAGGACTATGAGGGGGCAAAGTTGGCATCAATGTCACAATGACACTTTAGGAGGTATGTAAGGAGGACAAGGTAAAGCTATGGGGCTATAAGCGGGTAGGGCTAGGTATGAGTTCTTCAAGGGAAGCATATTGGGAGGAGGCTATGGCAGAGGCCCGTGAAAGTGAGTCAGGTGGCCTTTAACAAGTCTTTGAACCACAACACATCCTACTACTTTGGGTTCTCCATGTCTTTGAGCCAACGAGTGTGATGTGGCACATTGACTATTATGTGGGTGTAGCTCTACAAACCAAAGAGGAATGACAATGAAAGTTGAAGGTGATAGTGAACAACATCTTTAGCATGGTGAAGGAGAGTCAAACCCAAAATTGGATAAGGATGTTCAATGCTCATTGAAGGTGGTTCAACATATCAATATATTAGTCCATGTGGTGTGGTTAGTGGTGTGTATGTTCAACAATTTGTAGGCTTAATGGATGCATTATTGATTTACAAAATCTTTGATTTGCCTATGTTTTGGAAGCTTAGTATTGGTTGGTGAATCCAATGAAGTATTAATAGGATGAGTAATATTAATACTTGGAATGTTAATATCAAAGTTAATAATTAATATTAATCATTGGTATTAATATATATTCCAACTACTCTATGGTTAGTATATAACACTAACATAAGAAATAATAATGATTATTTCAAATAGCTTTTCTAATATTTTGCTTGAATAAGCTTGCTCTAATTTATTTTAATAATATTTAATTAAATGATATTTAATTAGAGTGATATTGCATTAGTAACATTAGAAGATATCAACGCGAGAAGATTTTTTTAAAGTCACAATAGGGTGTTACCCTCGCATGAAAGAAAGGAATGGTTCTTCAATATTCTTTGAAGGCTCTCCAATAATATATGGGTAAGATATTGCTTGGAAGTGGTTAGCATGTGGAAGGAGAAGGGAAGTGCCTAGCAGAGATATTCATCTTCTGTATTGATTTTAGATAGAATATGTTGTGTTTCTTGCTAAGTTTTTTCTTTAGATGGTTAATCTAAGTGTTTTCAAGTTTAAGCTCTTTTGTTGTACTGGTTGCTTTGTATCAAAGAGGAAAAATTTGGGTTCAATCTAAAATAAATTAAAACTCACTTTTCAATGTTCCCACTAGTGTAAAAGCCTCTACACTTGCCTTCTAGACAATGTTGCATAGAAATAAGTATAAATTTTATATTGACACAACATTAAATATGGATACAAAAAATTTAGAAAATCTCTTTATGCAAATACATCTAAATATAACATTATAAAAAGTATAATATATTTTCTATATTAAAATAATATAAAATATAATCATTTTTAAACATGTAAAAGTTCTAAATCGAAAATTTTCATTAACTAAAATAAATAATTTCTATATAATTTTTTTAATAAATTATATATTTTTTAAATTTAATATTGTAAATAAGAAATAAATAAATATGGACATATATTAAATTTATGGGTAAGTGTATTCATGACTTTACTTCTGATATTGAAACCCCATAAAAGAGCCATAGAAAACCTGAGAGGTTTTCAAATAACCAATCCCACTCACAAACTCTATACCAGTGCAAGTGGGGGGACATAGACATCAACCACAAAAGATGTTTAATTACCTAGCCAAAGGTTAGCCAAATTACCCTATCCTCAAGTTGAATGCAAATAATTTAGCTTTCCGGAAACACAAAATAGCCAACTCTGGAATCCCATGTCTCATCCTACTTTCCATTAGAATCCCAAACTTCAGCTGAGAATTCTAACCATTCAAATTTGTATCTTAGTTTGACTAAAGTTCTACCTTCTATTGTACAATTATATGATTTTGAGTTTGAGAACAATCCAAGTCTTGCTTCCATGTACCTCGGAAGACAGATTGTTTATTTGCCTCCTTGGAAATTCAAAGGTCTAGCTACTGTAAAACTAAACTTTCTAGGGATGAGGAAGGATATTGCAGAAACAATTTTTTTGCTCTCATAGTGATGGTCGCTTGTGCAAAAAAGAATGTGCCAAAATTAATGACTGCTTTCAAATGACCATGTAGTAGAGTTCTTGCAAACTTTTCTCTTAAGCTACAAAGAATACTAGTGTAGCTTGACATTCACTCTTGCGATAGTTGAAAGAAATATTTGACTGTTCAGGTAAAACAAATTATAAGTCATGAACTCATCACCACATTTCATCACTATCTTATCTTTGAGAAGAAACGAGGTTACCCTTGATGGATGTTTCGACCCACAAGCAAGACCAGTGAAGTCTGGACATCAAAACAATTAACAAAAAGATGAGCAAAAATTTTCAATAGCACATTGGAATCTTGAAGGATCTCATACAAATAAGACATTTAAAGAACACAACATTGATCAATAAGAAAGCTGAAAGTGCTATATGAGAAACCGATTATTTCTGCAAAACCAAGGCCCATTGCACATAATCTTCTTGATTGCCATGACAAAGTTAGATGGAAAAGGCCTTTTGATTTGAGTTCCTAGATGTTTAAACCCAATCAATAAATTTCCACACGTGGTGCTGTGGTGTAGTCGGTTATCACGTCAGTCTTACACACTGAAGGTCCCCAGTTCGAACCTGGGCAGTACCAGTTTTTCTATTTAACGTATTTTAAAATTTTATTGTTTTTTAAGGGAAGTTTAGACAGTATTTTTATATACATTTTAAGAGGTATAACCCATCATACTTGTTTAGTGAAAATAAGCGGTAATATGTGTTAATGATTTTTTTATAATAATTTTTTATTTTTATAAAATAAAATATTTAAAAAGAATTAATAGCACCTTTTATTAAATATTTAATAAAAAAATAACAAAATATATATAATAAAAACACTTACCAAGAGGTCGAAAAGATGTCTTTGGAGGAGCCAACCTTCACGAAATTGTGGTATCTTGTTCTCAAAACGTATTTCATGTTAGAACCTTGGTCTTCCACGGGGCATCGAGTCTGAAGGTTCCGCCATTGAGAAATTGCATTTAAATGTTGCCATTAAAACTTTAGCTCGCAGGTTCTTCTATTAAGAAATTTCGTCCCTTTGGATAACTATAACTCAAACAAAGTTGAGCCCGGATCTTTTCAGCCATCAAATTGGGTGGTCAATTGAATTGTTACCATCCAACCTATTTTCTTTTGGGTATGTCCTTATGAAGAAAGGTCAAAGCCCTAACCACTGCAATGCTCTTGTCAGACAAAATGTAAAGTAAAGTGTGGGTTTTTATGAGGCATCTCGGGTCCCCTCAAGGTTTATATTTGGGTCTTCAAAATGAAAACCTAAAGACTTACCACTACGTGTCCCTCTCAAGATTATAGATTTACTTTTTTTTTTTTAATTAATTGTATTTTAAATAATTTCATTGTTGTAATTGTAAGTCTTGAAATTTGATTTAAGTTACTTAATTTTTATGTTAATCTTGTAAAATTTCATCACAAACTTATGTCAGTAGGAATTTCCTTCTATTTAAATAACTCTATATCACAACCTTCACGAGAATTTTTCACTTTGAAATATTAATGATCTTTGGATACTTTATTAAAAACATCTAACATTTCATTAAGTTTTTTTATATAACCATCTTTATTATGATAATAATACAATATTAATATTTTGATTGGTGTTTATAGCAAACTTTTTACTAAGATGAATGTAAAATCACTTCATCTACCATTTATGCATAAAAACACACATGGAAGAAACCATTTAGTTAATTATCTTATATAATTAAATATCTCATAAAATATTTGACAAAATTTATTTAATAAAATGCTTTCAAAACCTTCATCTTTAATTTAATTAATATTTAATTGAATGAGAAATTGTATTCCTCATCAAAGATAATAGAGTTGGTAGTTGTGGTATACCCTGTCATTTTGTTTAGAATAGCTATAAGCATTGATCATTTTTATGAGCATAGTTAAAAATTAGACAACAATATGGCCATTGTGCATATATAAATCATCCTAATGACTTGTTCTTTAATGAGTGATCTACTATGGGGTACAATTCCATCCATCCTCAATGAGTGTTAATGTGTTAGATGTCAAATAGATCCTCATACATGTATTATTTTCTCACTCCTTGATTAGTATATTAGTAGGAAAAATATCCTTTGCAAAATCCATTTATGTTTTGGAGATCTAGAAAATATTCTAATATTGAGTTAAAGATCTTTCTTCCTCCAATTCTGAATGCATTGGGGTCCAATGCACATATTATTGAGAGGAATTATTAGAAATAAAATTCTTCATTCAATTAAATATTAATTAAATTAAATTTTTTATTAATTATTAATAATTAATATAACTTTATAAAAAGTTAAATTGTAAAAGGTACATCTATTTAAAAAATGTTTATTCATGTAATATTTATATTGAATAATGATGAATGAGAATACTCTCCTTTTGATTTTCAATCTTATATCTTATTGCCCATAAAAATCTTTGTATCAATCTTCCTATTATTAATCTATTAAGAGAAAACACCACTTTCAACCTTAGGAAAGGACTCATATATTAAATGACAAGAGTAGAGAAGGCCTAATGAGTGAGCACCCTCACCAAATAAATATCATGTGGAAATTTGATAGAAATATGGCATGGTGTATCATGTGGCTCTTTCTTTATAGAGTAATGAGTTCAACTCATTGTTTTTTCTAATTAAACTTCTTAACAAGATATAACAAGGCCCAAACCATTATATATCTAAGTTTTTTATGAGATTGAAGGAACTATTGGAGGTTCATATAATTTAAACTAGGTTTCTAAGGAAGAGATTATAATAAGCATCATGTATTTTCATAAGGATTTGCATCATTAAAGATCACTACTTTTGTGCCTAGTAGTAATGTATATTATATTATTGAAAAATCTATCTTACAAGAGATTCAATCAAAAGTAATGATTGAAGTATTTGTTGAGCTCCTTGTTAAGGATGGAAATCTTACTTTAGCTAGAGTCTATGAAAATTATTTATCAAATAATAGGGCTCCATAAGGGAGGTAAATGATATTATAGGCCAATGTTTAGGAATCATTCTTACAAAAGACCAATCACAAAGAATGATTAAGTATGTATTGAATCCTAAATAGGGGTATCTATAAAAAATAGTTATTAAACTATGGGTCTTCATAAGCTATGTAAATACAAATATACGTTGGAGTTTAAGATTAGCAACCATCCACCATTTATTTGTCTACTAGAAACTAGGTGATGGGATGACTCTTTATAGTTTAAATGCTTTTGTAAAGGATACTTTGTCCTATTAATATCTAAATTAAGGTGTTAGAGAAGAAGACATGCATTGGGATCTATTTGGCACTGAACACATTGACACTCAAGGAGAAGGGATAGAATTGTATACCATGATAGACTGCTCATTTGAAAGTAAATCATTAAGATGGATTATAAATGCACAATGAATGCATATAGTTATCGAATTGCTAACCATGTTCATAAAAAAATCATTGAAAACCTTAGCAATTCTAAACAAAAATCAAGACCTAAAATCAAAGATATAAGGCTTATAAGAATTGCACCAAAATTTGAGGGGATAATAAAAATTTCAATAGGACTTAGGTAGTATCTTTCAAAGTTAGAAGACCTCTAATATGGACAAATTTAGCCTCATTCAAGGCTTTGATGAAGATATATGCAATTTGATCTTTTGTCGTATAGTACTTCAGATGAATCACCCACTATTGAATAAGTTGTCTAATAGAGTGATGGTGTACTTCAATGTGCTTAGTCCTTGCATAGAACACTAAATTCTTAGCAAGTTTAATGGTACTATAATTTTCATAATTCAATATGATAATTTCGAGAGAATATTTCTTAACAACCTAATCTCTTTGGCTTCCTCTTTAGTTTCTATTTATCTTGCTTTTGTTGAAGATAAGGTGATTGTACTATATTTCTTGCTATACCAAGATATAGGACCAAAATCAAGTGAGAAAACATATCCTATATCAGATCTTATGTCATCTACACAACCTTCCCAATCTGAATCAAAATATCCTAGAAGAACTAATTTTTCACTAGATGAATACTCAACACCCATGGTTAGAGTGCCTTGCACATACCACATTATTCTCTTCGCAACTTTTTAATGGGTAACTTTTGGAGAAGTCATATGTAATGTCCCCTTCTCTGTAGTAGATGGAGCAGAGACCTGTTAGCCTAGTCACAGGGGTCCCCTAGGCTAAACAGTTTGGTTAGGGACTCAGCTTGGCGAGAATCCCAGCATTCAGAGGGTATAATTCTACCATTTGCAAGTGTTGACCTTGGAAAAGGGTCGCTAGGCAAAGTGAAAGGGGACATGTTTTAATGTTAAGTTATAACTTTAAGTTATAAAGTGTTATAACTTAAAATCATAAAGTTATTTGTCTAGGACTTGGGTGACCACTTTAATGACATTAAGAGACATCAATTAAAAATTATAAAATAATGACTTGTGGAAACCTAAAATGGGCGCCCAAACCCTAATTTGATGTTCTCTTTAAATTGGCTTTTTGAGGCTCATTTGTGCATGGAAGAATTTATGTTTTTTGGAGAAGCTTTTCAGGGATTTTCACCGAGAAGATCACAGGGCTTGTTGAGAGTGGATTTCTCAGCAGGATTATCAATTTCAGATGTGGAAGATCATCTCTAGCTGATCATGGATTGAATTTCTCAATACAGAGGAATTATTTGAGCTTACTAGAGGTAGACAAGGGTTTGCTAATTTATGAAATCATCTGGGTTGACAAATTGACCATCTGGGTTGTATTATTTTGGCCATATTTCTTCTAGGTCAGTGTCATTTTGATTTAGTTTGGAGTGTTGGATGCCATGTTGGAGCTGGTCGTACAACATATGGGCGCCTAGGGAACCGTGCCATTTGTTCATAGCTGAGAAATGCATCCTTGAATCATTCTGGGCAATTTACCAATCTATTCAGCTCACCAGTTAATCATTTTAGTGGCATTTGGAAGTCATTTGGAGTGGGGCACAAATTTCTAGACAAGGTCGAACCTTTCAGCCAGTCGTACATCTATTTCTAGCCACCCTGGAGTGCGTGCAAAAATAAACAGGGCATCATTTCACAAGTTTGGGGGTCACAACTTGGGCGGCTACATTGGGTGGTCCTTTTGCACTTTACGGTGACAAAATCGGAGTACCAGAGCTCAAGTTATGAGCAAATGAATGCTACAATTGTACTTTTCCTATGTAATTTTTGCAAGTACAGTATTGTACTTTTTAGGTCAAAATTAAATAATAAATAATTTCTTCCTTGCTCAGCATTTGTTGTCAGTTATTCCTTGCGTATTCTGTTATTATGCATGATGATCATTATATGAACGCAAAAATTCATCAAAATCCCTATTGCAACCTTCAAATCAAACAAAATCACAAACTGAAAACTCAACACATAAACCTCAAAACTCAGACCAGCAAGTTGGGGTGTATATTATAGTGGTATCAGAGCCACTTTTCCTGCCAGCCTATGAGTCATCATTACATGAGTGAAAGAGACAAACGTGCCTACGAAAGAGAAAAGAAAAAAGTAGAGCAAGACAAATTGGATTGGCAGTTTAGATATAAGCAGTGGCCTAAACCACCTCTAGGACAAAGGATTACTGAGATTTTGGGTATATCTGCAGACTCATCTTCATCAGTTGCCATGGGGGACAAAACCAATCAAGATGAAATAGAAAGGAAAATGGTTGATGATATTAGACAGACACAACATCAAATGCGACATAGTTTGGATCAGTTGGTTGGGTTAATGACACAACAAGTACATGGGATTAACATACTGGTGAACAATGCACAGAACCCACAGAATGAACCAACTAACACAGGACAAGGAGCAGGTAATGAGGAGTCGGTGGCCAACAGGGGAGGTACACCTACCAGGATAGAGAGAGTTAGTAGCTCTAGGCCATTCATGCCAATATTTCTACCACGTCCAGAACCAATTGTTCCTCAACCAGTTGAGGAAGAGCCAGAGCCTACAGTGGTAGACCAGTATAGATAGTACAGACAAGAATGGGATGAGCTTGGCCCAGACTTTCAGACCCTTATGTCATTTCGAGACTTTGTGGATACCAAAAATAGATAAACTCCTAGGAATAGGGGAAGGCCTATTCATCATGGACAACAGGGTCAAGGAGAACTTGTGCAGCATACGCCACATGGACGCCAGGAGATTCAAAAAAAGATTGGAAAAATCCATATTCCTTTCTTTGATGCATCTGGCAAAATGACAGCCAAGGCTTGGGTCCAGAAGATGGACACATATTTGTAGTTGAACCAGATGACTGAAGATGATGCCATCAAATTCTGTACATTGCATTTGGAGGGCGTTGCTCACGATTGGTGGCATCACGGTATGCACACTCTAGGACATGACCGAGTGAATACTTATGTTGAGTTCACAGAGAGACTCCAACAGAGGTTTGATAAAAAGGAACAGGAGTTGGAGTTCAAGGAGTTAACTCATTTGAGGCAGTGGGGTTCAGTTGACTCCTACATAGCAGAATTCCAGAGACTATCCGTCATGGTTACAGATATGTCAGAGAGACGGTTAGTAGTCCTATTCATGGATGGATTGATGGAGCCGTTACGGGGTTGGGTCAAAGCCTTTAACCCAGGCACATTGCACGATGCTATCAAACAGGCTCGAGACATGGAGGTCACAACATCCAGGACTAAAATCCAGTTCAAAGGCAAGGAAGTCAAAGATTTCAAGAAAGATAGGGACCAAAAACCATTCAAGAAGGAAACTGACCAGCAAAAGGGAACATTTAAAAAACTAGATCCTAATACCCTTCATGAACTCCGAAAGAAGGGGTTATGTTTTACATGCCAAAAGACTTGGTCCCCGGGGCATAAGTGTGAATTTAAGGGGAAGTTGCAGCTGATAGAGTATCATTCAGATGATGATAATAATTCTGGAAATTTTGATCAGCGATCAGAAAGTGAGGACAACGATGGTGAACAACCTCCAGAAGAACAAGAAACCACCCAGGATCAAGCAGGAAAGGAGAGTAATACTCTAGCTCACCTCCATAGCATCCAGGGAGCCCAATATTTATGGGTATGGGGTGTACTTAAGGGGAAACGTGTGGTGACTTTGATTGATACTAGAGCCACACATAATTTTATCGATGAGGGGTTGGTTGCACGAAGGGGATTGGAGACAGTAGAAGTAGATACATTCAAAGTCATGATCGTAGATGGATTCTCCATTACTTGCACCAGGAAGGTGCCACAGTTGAAGATTGCATTGGGGAATTATGAGGTATGTGATGATTTCTTTGTGGTCAGCACAAAGAATCTAGACGTGGTACTTGGTATTCAGTGGTTGCGTACGTTGGGAGATGTCGTCTTCAACTTCTAGAATATGGAATTGAAGTTTAGATCTGAAGGTCGACAAATAGTGTTGAGAGGGATGACATCAGGAGGAACTCAAGTAGTTTCCTTCAAACGGATGGAGAAGCTTATGAGACATAATCAGATTGAGTGGGCAGCCCACTGTGTTATCCTACCTGCATCTACAGAGGAGAATAAATGAACTTATCATCCAGACATCCAGGCTTTGCTTACCAAACATAGCAAAGTTTTCAGTAGCATACCACCAGGGGTACCACCAGATAGAGGGGTTGAGCATATCATCGAGTTGGAGGAAGGTACTAGCCCTATTATCATTACTCCATACCGGCACCCGAAGAGATATAAGGATGAGATAGAGAAGACCATCCGTGAGTTGATTGACATGGGGCACATCAGACCAAGCAAGAGCCCATTTGCTTCGTCTGTGGTTTTAGTGAAGAAAAAATATGGCACTATGCGTATGTGCATTGATTATCGAGCGTTGAACAAAAAGATAATAAAAAATCGATACCCGATACCACGCATAGATGAGTTATTAGATGAGTTGCACGGTGCAGTTTATTTCACCAAGATTGATCTGAGATCAGGCTATCATCAGATCCGGATGAGGGAGACAGATGTGGAGAAGACTGCTTTCCGGTGCCACTATGGGCATTTCGAGTTCTTGGTTATGCCATTCGGGCTAACCAATGCACCTGCCACATTTTAGTCCTGCATGAACAAGATTTTTTAGAGGCAGTTGAGGAGATTTGTGTTGGTGTTCTTTGATGACATTCTCATATACAACCGCACATGGGAGGAGCACTTGAGGCATCTGGATGAGGTGTTGAGTATTCTGGAGGTAGAGTCTCTTTTTGCTAAAGAGACTAAGTGCGAGTTTGGGATGACCGAGTTGTTATACTTAGGTCATATCATCAGTGCTCAGGGAGTCAGGATGGACCTTGAGAAGATACAGGCTATATTGGATTGGCCACCTCCGACCACCCTTACACAACTCAAGGGTTTTTTGGGTTGTGTGGTTTTTACCATAGATTTGTCAAAGGATTTTCATAGTTGGCAGCACCTTTGACAGACCTTACTAAAAAGGGAGCGTTCCAGTGGTCAGACAGGGCACAATAGGCATTTGATAGATTCAAAGAAGTCATGAGCAGCTGTCCAGTATTGGCCATTCCAGACTTCACCAAACCTTTTGAGGTGGAGTGTGATGCATCAGGTGAAGGTATTGGAGCAGTGTTGATGCAGAACAAACATCCAATAGCCTTTGAGAGCCAAAAACTAAGGGGAGGAGAGACCAGCTATTCGGTGTATGATCGGGAGATGCTAGCCATCATGCATGCGCTGGCTAAGAACAGACAGTATTTGGTGGGCCGGAGATTTATTGTCAGAACTGACCACAATAGCCTCAGATACTTTTTGAGTCAGAAGGATCTCAATGACAGGCAGATGAAGTGGATCAGTAAGATACAGGCCTATGACTTTGACATTGAATTTGTCAAAGGGAAGAAGAATGTGGTGGCAGATGCACTATCTAGATGCCCCCACTTGTGTTCATTGGTAGAGATTACTGAGGATTGGAGGCCCAAGCTTATAGCAGATTATGCCAAAGATGATTTTGCTCATTGGATCTTGGAGGGTACACAGGACGATGATAGGTATGTTGTCAGGGATGAGGTGATTTACTATCGAGACAGAATTTGGATCACATCATATTCCAAGTTCAAGAGATAGATATTCAAACTTCTACATGATACACCTATGGTAGGACACCCTGGCTACTATAAGACCTACAGGCAGATCAAGGAGAGGTTTTCTTGGAGAGGGCTTAAGGATGATATCTTGCAGTACATCCGAGAGTGTTTTGTGTGCCAATAGAATAAATACGAGCATACATTCCCTGCTGGTTTACTTCAGCCACTCCCCATTCCTTCACAGAAGTGGGAGAGCATATCCATGGACTTTGTTACAGGACTTCCCAAGGTGCAGGGGAAGGATTGTTTATATGTGGTGGTAGACAGACTCACGAAGTATGCCCATTTCTTCGCCATCACCACAGGGTTCACAGCAGCGCAGGTGGCTGAGCTATTTTTTAGGGAGGTATTCAGACTGCATGGCTTGCCTAAGACCATTGTCAGTGATCGAGACAGTAAATTCATGAGTCTCTTTTGGTAGGAGCTATTCAGATTGTGTGGGATAGAGCTGACATCGAGCATGAGTTATCATCCTCAGACTGATGGATAGATAAAGATTGTCAACAAATGGGTTGAGGGATATCTGAGGAATTACGTGTCAGGATAGCAGAAGGCATGGGTTAGATGGTTGCATTTAGGAGAATATTGTTACAATTCATCCTATCACATGTCGATTAAGATGTCACCGTTTATGGCATTGTACGGGTATGAAGCACCCAACTTCATGGATTTGGTTTTAGGTGACAGTCGGGTTCCCAGGGCCAAGGATTTTCTACAGGAGACACAGGATATCATGCGTTCACTACAAGAGAACATCAGACAGGCACAGGAGCAGCAAAAGAAATATGTTGATCAGAAGAGGATTGAACGCTCATTTGAGATAGGTGACATGGTTTATCTAAGACTACAGCCATTCAGGTAGTCATCGTTGAAGAGGAGTGGAGCTGAGAAGCTTAAGCCTCGATTTTATGGCCCATTCAGAGTCTCACGGCGTGTGGGTGAGGTAGCTTATGAGCTGGAGCTACCTGAGAGTAGTAGAGTGCATAATGTGTTCCATGTATCACGCCTCAAGAAGGCATTGGGACACAATGTCACACCCTCGATAGATTTACCACCTCTGGACGAAGAGGGCAAGTTGGTATTAATTCCAGAGGCAGTAATTGGGCAGAGAGAGCGTACCCTCAGGCGAAGGACTATAAAAGAGTATTTGATCAAATGGAGGAACTTACCTGAGGAAGATGCCACTTGGGAGGGCGATGCTATATTGCAGACTCCAGGATTCCAATTGCTTGAGGACAAGCAATTTCGAGGAGGGGAGACTGTAATGTCCCCTTCTCTGCAGTAGATGGAGCAGAGACCTGTTAGCCTAGTCACAGGGGTCCCCTAGGCTAAATAGTTTGGTTAGGGACTCAGCTTGGCGAGAATCCCAGCATTCAGAGGGTATAATTCTACCATTTGCAAGTGTTGACCTTGGAAAAGGGTCGCTAGGCAAAGTGAAAGGGGACATGTTTTAATGTTAAGTTATAACTTTAAGTTATAAAGTGTTATAACTTAAAATCATAAAGTTATTTGTCTAGGACTTGGGCGACCACTTTAATGACATTAAGAGACATCAATTAAAAATTATAAAATAATGACTTGTGGAAACCTAAAATGGGCGCCCAAACCCTAATTTGATGTTCTCTTTAAATTGGCTTTTTGAGGCTCATTTGTGCATGGAAGAATTTATGTTTTTTGGAGAAGCTTTTCAGGGATTTTCACCAGAAGATCACAGGGCTTGTTGAGAGTGGATTTCTCAGCAGGATTATCAGTTTCAGATGTGGAAGATCATCTCTAGCTGATCATGGATTGAATTTCTCAATACAGAGGAATTATTTGAGCTTACCAGAGGCAGACAAGGGTTTGCTAATTTATGAAATCATCTGGGTTGACAAACTGACCATCTGGGTTGTATTATTTTGGCCATATTTCTTCTGGGTCAGTGTCATTTTGATTTAGTTTGGAGTGTTGGATGCCATGTTGGAGCTGGTCGTACAACATATGGGCGCCTAGGGAACCGTGCCATTTGTTCATAGCTGAGAAATGCATCCTTGAATCATTCTGGGCAATTTACCAATCTATTCAGCTCACCAGTTAATCATTTTAGTGGCATTTGGAAGTCATTTCGAGTGGGGCACAAATTTCTAGACAAGGTCGAACCTTTCAGCCAGCCGTACATCTATTTCCAGCCACCTCGGAGTGCGTGCAAAAATAAACAGGGCATCATTTCACAAGTTTGGGGGTCACAACTTGGGCGGCTACATTGGGTGGTCCTTCTGCACTTTACGGTGACAAAATCGGAGTACCAGAGCTCAAGTTATGAGCAAATGAATGCTACAACTGTACTTTTCCTGTGTAATTTTTGCAAGTACAGTATTGTACTTTTCAGGTCAGAATTAAATAATAAATAATTTCTTCCTTGCTCAGCATTTGTTGTCAGTTATTCCTTGCGTATTCTGTTATTATGCATGATGATCATTATATGAACGCAAAAATTCATCAAAATCCCTATTGCAACCTTCAAATCAAACAAAATCACAAACTGAAAACTCAACACATAAACCTCAAAACTCAGACCAACAAGTTGGGGTGTATATTATATCTACACAACCTTCCCAATCTGAATTAAAATATCTTGGAAGAACTAATTTTTCACTAGATGAATACTCAATACCCATGGTTAGAGTGCCTCGCACATACCACATTATTCTCTTCACAAATTTTTAATGGGGAAATTTTGGAGAAGTCATAAATATAGATACCATACTAACTATATAGTAGATATCTGGTCTAGTATGGGCCAAATATATCAAGTTGCCCATAATTTTTCTATGGAGTGTTGGATTGACTTTATCTCCTTCCATATGTAGATACTTTTGCACAATTATTCATTTTAAATTTCACTAACAAGTCCTTGGCATGTTTCTTTTTGGAAAGGAGGATACCCTCTTTAGTTTGTCATACCTCAAAGCTAAGAAAGTAATGAAAAATCCCAAAGTTAATTATTTCAAACTTGTTCCTTAGTCTTGACTTCACTTCATTGGTGTTCTATAAATTATCACATGTGATGATGAGATAATACACAAAGTACAACAATGAACATTCCACTATTGATATAAGCCTGGGTCATAGAGACTACTATTAAATCCTTCAAGTTTGAAGAATTCTTCAAACTTTGCATACCAAGCCCTTGGAGCTTGTTTCAAACTAAAAAATGATTTCTTTAACCTACATACTAAGTGTTCTTCTACCTCATTCACAAATTCTTGAGGCTAAGTCATATGCATTTCTTTTTCTATCTAAAATTTAAGAAAAACATTCTCAACATCCATTTGATGAATTCCCCACTTGGAATAAGCTGAAATTGAAATGAGTATCTTAATAGTGTTGATTTTTGCAATAGGACCAAACGTTTCTCCATAGTTAATTCCTTCCTTTTAAAAAATTATGGAGACATCTACAAAGACATCCAGTTCAGGACGGTTCTAAGAGGGATATACTTGGATGGGGAGGAAGTAAGTTGGGAATCTATAAGGCAAAGGAGGGATACAAGGTATTCTATGAATATGGTATTACCCTAGCACCACTTCCATGGACATTTGTTTGGAAAAAGGAAGGATGGCTAAAATTAACATTTTCTCATGGCTAATTAACCACAGAAAGTGCTTGACATTTGATAATTTGAGAAAAGAGGTTTCTATGGGCCTTCCAAATGTGTTATGTGTGGAAAGACAGAGGAGACCTTGAATCACCTCTTTTTTGGTGTTCTTTTGCCAAATATATATGTATTAGTTGGTGGAGGCAGATGAGATAGCATTGGGAAATTTTTGAGAGCCAAGAAAGCTTTTATGAGAAATGGAAACAATGTAGATTTAAGACTAGAACAATGAAAATGGCATGGAAGCTGAGACCTTGCTTCATATGGTGGAAGTTATGGCTAGAACTAAATGCACGTATATTTAGATCAGAGCACAAAACAAGGGAGAAAGTTTGGGAGAGGATTATAAGTAAGTTAATGGAAACACTATCCATTAGATTACAAGAGGAAACAAACATAAAAATGGAGGAAGTGACTATTCTAAGGAGCTTTGGAATAACTGTAAAATAAAAACAACTAAGGGTTGGTTGCACAGGTGAGATCTCCTCGAATAACATAGAGTGGAGACCACCTCCTAGAGAGTGGGTGAAGGCAAACACAGATGGGGCTTCTACTAAAGTTTTTTGGAAAATTTTGTTTTGGCATTATCATATGAAATTGAAAAGGAGAACAGGTGTACTGGAGAGCAGAAGGTATGGTGGAGACAACAAATAATGAAGCATAAGGACAAGCGATCTTGTCATCATCAATGATATCTACAAATCTACATTTATATAAATTATAGATAGATACAGACTCTCAGGTATGGGCTAGATTCTTGGATCCGATAAGATCATTTCAAGTGTTGGGAATTGGAGAGAGAAGGAAGGTGGAAGCAGTTCAAAATATTTGGAAGGTTTTTCAACATGTTTTTATTACATATATCAAGTGAGAGGGAAATAGGGTGGTAGATTATTTAGCAAAATGGGGAAAAGAACTGGAGGAAGGGTAATATGTGGACTCTTAGATGGAAAATCAGATAAGTTGGTGTCAAAGGATCCAAGGGATGTGAGAGGTGGTACAGGCAAATACCAGACATGTTCAAGATGCTAATAATGACTTCAAAACATCATGAAGATAGATGGATGTTCTATGAAATTCAGATGACTGAGAAAATTTGGAATTCAACTATGGTAATATTGATGTGTATGGATAACTATATTATGGTGGTCTAAGGTGATGTTTTCAACAAATACACCTATATATTGTTTTTATGGCTAATTTTTGGGTTAGGAGGGATTGGAGGAGTATTTTCTTCTTCCCTTGTTTCCTATTCAGCTCATTTTACTTTGTAATACAACTTCTATAAATATAATATATTTTTCATTTTTTCAAAAAAAAGACTCTGGTGGTTGTCCCATACCAATCCACCCATGAGAGTACCTAGTCCTATAGTCACAAAATCATTAGCAATACCATGTTCTATAGAATAACATAATCCAACTCAAGTAATCATAAAGTACAACTATCAACTCATCTTGATAGAACAAAATAGGATCATGCATTAATCATCAACACATCAGTACATCAATCAAACAAGGGAGGTCCTACCAATATGGGTCGTTATAGTTTGAAACCCTATCACCATATTTATCTTTAAGTAATCTCATTCATGGTTTCAAAATTGAATCTAGATTGAGTGGTTTTTTATCACACCAAGTATCCATCCAAATAAAAAAAAATCTCCAATTCCCACCACCCATATTAGACCTTTAATCACTAAATAAATTGAAATTTTTAGACCATTCCATTCTAATGAGAGTGTAATAAATATCAAGCTTGGGTCATTGGGCTCAACATATTACTTAGAAGAATTCTTTCCCATTGTCTTTGACTCTCTTTGTACAATCTCCAAATTAATTTTCCCTTAAGAGCTAAGTTTTCATTTGTAAGAACTCTTAAATCGAGACCTCCCCTAGTTTTATCATCACACACCTTGCTCCATTTCACCAAAGGAAATTTCCTTTTATCGTGTAATCCTAACCGTAAAAATAACTTCATAATATAGATTAAACTTTTGATATCAATTTTGGCATAGTATACAAGGACATATAATATGTTGGAATGGCTTGTAAGACTGATTTAATTAGTTGCACTCTTCTTGTTAATGAAAACCCTCTACCTTTCCATGCTAGTGGTTTATTCTGAGATTTACTTATAACTAGATTTCATAATTCTATCCTCATTATCCCCTCAAATAAGGACATCCCTAGATAAGTTGGTGGCAAGTTTGGCTCTACATATTCCTGCTTCGATTCTAGTTGGGGTGTTTAGGAAGTAAATTTTGGATTTTGTCCTAATAACCTTTTGCCTTTACGCTCTTTCATATTCCTTTAATAAGTTATTCCAAGCTTTGGCCTCAATTATCCTTATCCTCTCAAAAAAAGTTGTATCGTCCATAAATTATTGATGAGTGATGTTGTCGATGTTATTACTAGCCTTAAGTCCACTTATTAGTCTGTCTAAGTTAGCCTTCTTCAAATTCCTACCCAATTCCTCTATCATAATAACTAATAGATATGGTGATAGAGGATCTCCTTGTCTAAGACCCCTCTTGGCTTTAAATGATTATGTTACTAGCCCATTGACCAACACTAAATATGATACTATAGAAACACACACTTTAATCCATCTAACCCATTTATTTCCAAATCTAAACTTTTCTAATATTGTAAAAGTAAAATCCATTTAACCCTATCATAGGCTTTACTAATATCAAGTTTCAAGATCATTGCTCTCTTTCCTAAAATTTGTTGAATGCATAACTTCATGACCTCCTATGATCTCATCTAGAATTTGTCTCCCTTTCACATATCCTCCTTGCTCTTACGAAATAATTTTGTCTAATAGACGTCTTAACCAATTCACCATAACTTTGAAGATAATATTATATGCCATATTACATAGGCTTATGGGCATATATGAATCAAACAATATATGTTGCATTTATTTTATAGGGCATGTATTATTTTACCCTAGACTATTCCACTGCCACCAATAAAGAATCCTTCACTATATCCCAATTATGTTGATAGAATGCTACAAAGAGCCCATTCGGACTTGGGGATTTATCCTTATCAAAAGAGAAAAGAGCTAAATGAACTTTTTCTAGAGTAATAGGCTCCATTAGTTTCCTATTGTCTTCATTTGTTATAATTGAAGGTACTTCTTATAGTAGTTTATTATTAAGAATTTCAAACTCCTCCGATCCTAGAATATTTTGGTAAAAAAACCTTGCCTCCTTTCTGATTTCACTTTGGTATTCAATCCAAACCCCGCCTACTAATTTTTTTCTATTAATTTTGGATGTAGATCTTTGTACTATTACCATCCTATGAAAAAACTTTGTAGATACTTTTAATCAAGCATATCTCGATTTAATCTCTAAAATTTATCTTGCTTACTCAAAATATCATGATATTCACTAAGCAACTTCCTTTCCTCAAGCTTGGATTATTATGATCCCCTTTTTGGATTTTTGGAAGTTTATCTTTTAGTTCTTATTTCTTCTAAAAAAATATGTCCAAAAGTGTTCTTGTTCTATTATTTTAATCTAGATGTCATTGATTTAATTTGTTTTGGAAGTGAGTTGCAAGCTTACCATAGTGGTAAGGGCTTTGGCCTCTTTATGAGAGGTCTAAGGTTCAAACCCCACTCAATATGAGGTGACTGGGATCCCTCATAAAAACTTGTGTAAACTCATTGAAAACATTTGTTTTGGAAGTGTATACAACCCATTATTTCTTGAAGAATTTCACGTTTGTACTATCATATCAACAAATTGAGGATGGTCTTCCCACATTTGCTCATATTTAAAATATGATCTTTTTAAAATACATTGACCACCATTTTAACTATTATTGGCCAATGATCTTAATAAATCATTGTCAAGGTATTAATGTTATCACAAGTTCCTTTATCTAGCCAATGATCCAAGAGAATGCACCTATCTAATTTTTATTCTACTAGGTTAAGGTATCTCCTATTGTTGGTCCATGTATAGTTATCTTATTCAAATGAAACCTCCCATAGATATTATTTTGAATAAAAACTGAGAAATATCTTATACTTTGATTTAATTTCCTAATTTCCCCAAATTTTCATCTAACTTGGTTATGGCATTAAAATCTCCTATGATCATGAATCAGGTTTCTCGGTCTTTACTTATCATAAACACTTCAATCCCACTCCATACTTGTAATCTACTTGATTAAGTTGTACGTCCATAGACATTGATTAGGATGAAACGAATATCTATAAAGTAGCATGTGACTAAAGAGGTTATCCAATGCCTAGTTTTATAAATGGTTACACATGAGGTTCTAATAGGATTCCAACATGTTAGAATTATCCCTGCCACTCCTTCAAAATCGACAACATCCCATTCACATCTCGCTCCTACTTCTTTCATAGTCTTGGAAATTTCTTCCTTTATCATTTTAGTTCCTAGATACAAAGAATGTTAGGCTTAGTACTTAAACAGAGGTCCTTGATACACCTTTTCTTTAAGGGGGCATTATCACCCCTTATATTCCATGAGATGGTAATAATGTCTCATTAGGGGTTACTAACCTCACCTGCAAATTACCAATGTTATTTTATTGTTTGGTAAAGAGAAGTTCAACCAACTTAGTTTGTGTTCCTTTCTCTATGTTCGTTCTTACTTCCTTGGATCTTGCTTGATAATTTGAGGGTTTTCATATTTTTGCCTTGCTTATATTAGGAGTAGGTCTTAATATTCTATTCCTCAATATTCTTTCACAATTTCTTTTTCATTAGATTTATCTTGTCCTAGCTCTACTATGAAGCTTTTGACTTATCCTGCTCATTTTCTAGTATTTCCTTATTAATAGAGGTATTAACATCTAACACTATGTTTTCTCTACCAATTTTCTTCTCCTGAATGGTGCATGGTACTTCAAGAGAGTCTTCAAAATCTAATGAGACACATTCCTTAGGTTCATCAAGAATGTTCTTCCCTAAATAAGGATCATACTGAATATTCGATTCCTTATTAATATTCTAAATCTATTGTATTGTATCCTATAAGCTTTGATCTTCTTTTTCTTCATAGGCTAAAGCCTAAAAGGAATCGGTATTTCTTCCAACATTCTTTCTTAATAATCTCTACTATTTATTTACTTCCATCTGTCTAGACCTATTTTTTAAAAGTTGAAAACCATCCTCATCCATGTCCATTTGTAAGTTTCTCTTGTGATTTTCTACATATGTTTTTGTTGGACTCTTCTTAGGGCATGATATCTCAATATGCCCTACCTCATGACATCTTCTACATATAAAATATATATTTTTATAATCTATGGTTTGTGTCCACAACTTACCCCCATACTTAAGAATGATTGATTCTGGTAAAGGTTTACTTATATCAATCATGACCAATATTCGAGCATAAATAGCCAAGAATCCATATTTTGTAGCTTTTGAAAACTCAACGAATTCTCCCAAAGTATTGCCTATTTCCTTAAAGGTATAATATCCAAAAATTCAATGGGTAACCCATACATCCTAACCCAAACTAGTACTAGGTATAGATTTATATTTTTAGGTGTAAAGCCTTCATACCAACGGGTAAGGAAGAGTCTTGCTCTTCCCATAAACCAAGGATCCTCTTTTAGGATTCTATCTATTTTATTCCTAGAACAAAAATGGCTAGGAAGAAACCTTTGGGAATAAAGGATAGACTCACTTCTAGAGACTTACAACTCCTATTAATCAATTTTCTCAAGGTTGAAGCCCCTGACCCATAAAATTTACCGAAAAAATGTTGTATCTTGGAGCAACAAGGATCGATTCACTATGAGGCTCTCACAAACCTCTACTACTAGGTACGATTCTAAGGATTTAGTTTTAAATAAGTACATGGGAAGGAAACTAAAACTCAAAATCTATAAAAATTTACTAGAATTTCCTATAGTGATTATAAGATATGATAAAATACCTATAATAATTTGCATGCAAAAATTCAAAGATAAAGAAGGGAGAAGGAAACTTAGCTAAAAATAATTATATCTAGATAGAATGTCTTGCCTCATTGATTCCCTAGCCCTCCATTGTTCCTCCCATCGTCCAAACCTTGGCTAACAAATATCTACAATTTTATTTTTCATGACTTGAAAATTTTCACTACCCTTGTTTCAAATGGTTGCCTTCACAGGATCGTATCTTCCTCAATATTGATCGAATTCCTTCATATGACCATTCATTACAAAGCTCTTCAAATTCTGCACAAATTGGTCTAAGAATCACCTGAATTAGACATTCCTTTTCAAATATATGACTCCTAAAAGATGAGATATTTTTTTAGAAAAAATTGCCCTAGTTTTGCCCTAGTTTTAAATGACTATCTTCACATGGTCATATCCCTCTCATTACTGCTTTGATTCTTTTTGCTTCATCCATAAGATTTTGTAATATGATTTATAATATAATTTTTAAATCGTGGCAAATGAAAAATATTCTAGATTGTATTCTCATAGGAACAAGATAGTTTTTTAGTGATTTAATAAATATTACTTAAATTTATTTTAAATTAAACCTACTTAAAGAGTCACAATATATTTAATATTCTTTTTAACTTTGTAATAGTAAAAACCTTTATATAGTTAGTATTTAACCTCATAAAGGGTAAAATATTTTACTATATTTTTTTAATTAAATATAATTATTACAATTACAAATTTTAAATGTTATTCAAAAGAACATATAGCTCCAAACACATTAAATCGCTTCAAATACCACTAAACATCCAAATAACCTGCTCCTTTGATAAAGATATAATATATATATTATATATATATATATATATATATATATATATATATATATATATATATATATATATATATTAATTTGGTTAGTGTGAGAAACCCCTACGACCAACGCACAGGGCTGGGTAGTCTCCTCCCAACCATGACCCCTGTAAAGTTGAGAGTTATGCTTATCAATAGGGAATTTAACACACACCCACCCCCTCACACACTCGCCCACGTCGTGGTTTAGACCTTGGACCTCCTAAAGAAGAGCCAAAGCCCGAACCATTGCATTGTTCTCCTAGGACACATAATATATAATATTATTTATTTTTTAGAATAAACAAAATAACATATATTCATTTTTTTTAACCTCACAACCGTTAAAATCTTTATTTTATTAATATTTTTTTAATTGGTGAGAAGCCCCTACAACCAACGCTTAGGACTAGGCATTCCCATCCCAGCCATGACCCCTCGTAAGGGCAAGAGCTAAGCTTATTAGTAGGGGATGATGACACACACATACACACACCACATTTTGAACCTTGGAACTCCCAAAGAGAGGCCAAAGCCCAAACTAAAACTTGTGTTAAAAAGAAAACCCACTACTTCAACCTTGGGGCCTATCGTCAATCCCATCTAAGTATACCCCTAAGGCCTTCATAGTATATATTGTATGTATCCACAAAGACAGTATAGGGGTGGTTCAAACACTAGACCTCTCATTTATTTTGTGGCTACTGCACTACGAAGATGCACAAGGGGTGGTTTGAACACTAGACCTCCCATTTATTAATTTCGAGATCATGTTTTGAAAACCAACTACACTACAGAAGTGGACTTTATTTTGTTAATTTTTAACCTTATAAAAGTTAAAATATTTTATTTTATTTTTCAATTAAATATATTTAATACATCAAAAATTTCAAATTTACGTCAAAATAACATACAATTGTAGACACATCCAATTATTTAAGGGATCACTTGACGTTCAAATAACATACTTCCTTTGATAAGGAGTAATAATACATTTTTTATTGAATAATTTATTTTGATTAAACTTGGGAAACACAATATATAAAAAAAGTAACCAAAGGGCTTACCACCAATATTCACTTATACATATTTTTTGGGTTAATTCCTTAAAAGTAACATTTTCAAAAAGCTTAAAAGCCACAATGCAAAGTTCTTCATATAAAACTAATTAAAAAATATTTAAAAAACAAGAAAATATTAAGCTAGGCTTAAGCAGCTATCAAAACTAATTTTATAGGTGATAAGCCACCATTAGGATCTTCTAGAGGTTTCCATGTTACATAGGACATCTACTCAAAACTCTAGTAAATACGAAGGTGCTCTAGCTCCATCTACACCTTCTAAGCATGTACTAAAATATGCAAATTTAGAGAATAGATTAGACACAAAATATCTTCCCTTCAAAACTCATGCTATTCACTTTTAAACATTCTTCTACAATTCCATAAAAAAAGAAAAATTCCAATTTGGATCATATGCCAAGTTTTACGCTTATGTCGTTCTTAGGAGTCATTTATTTCTAGAATGACCATAACCCAAGTAATGTGAGGGATCTTCCAAGTTTTGAAAATACTTGGACACCATTCATAGGGTTGAGGGGCTAGTGAGCAATACCATAATATATGCATTGGATTTTCCAACTACTAATATGCAAAGTAGATTAAGGGAGCAAGGCCAAGATGGTTGAGCCGACTCCCCATTAGGAGATCTCCCAGTAAAAGAGACCATGTAAAATCCGGTTCTACTAGTAAAAACTAGACTGCATGTATAAATTTCAAACAAGTTTTCTAAGAAAGATTAACTCCCTAACACTTATTAAGTTGGGGGGATAAACTTGGGGTTGAATAGAGCCATTTGTAGGCTTCTTTAATAAAGTACACAACAAAAAGTTTATGATCAGGCCAATTTTAGTCTTTAGTCCACTTATAGTTTGGTATAGATGGGACAAGGGTTTTAATAAAGTTTGGAAGAATATATTTAATAGCGTTAATACAGATAAGATCCTTTATATTCGCTTTATAGTATTGTTTAATTTTTGTTTTTAAGAGCCATTCTCTTATACCCATGTTCAACAAATCTGCCAAAGATCAAATATACTTCTTATGTAGTCTTTTTGTTGGGGTATCCCTGTTGAGGGTAAGCACACAAAAATTGTTTGTGAAATGTAAGGACCACCATAGACTTTGGGAAAAGAGCTGAAAAACCATTTTGGAAGAGAATCCCCTAACTACAAAAAAAACCTTAATTTTAATCCAAGCCCACCAAGTGCTTTATGAAATAAAGGTCCTAAAATTCTTTATCTAGGCTAGCTCAAACAAAAGAGTTTGAAGGCCAAGGCTTTTCCATGAAGATAATCCTTTTGGATGAGACTTAAGAATTGGATTCATAAGAAATCATTTTCTTGGCTCATTACCTATAGCCATACGAACCACTCATTTTTTAGCTAAGGCTAGTCCTCATATTTTTGATATCAATCAAACTTATGCCCCATGTCTTAAGGGGTACCACAAATGTCCTAGTTATTTTTATGAAAAGCAGTATTACTATCAGTTTAATTTTATCTTTATCTTTTTATAGGAGGCTTGGGAGCCTACCCAACAAGATGAATAATAGACGAGTATTGGTCAAAACTTTAGAATAAATTTGGAATTTTTTAGTCAACGAGAGTGGTTTAGACACCCACTTATCCAAATTGGTCATAACATTCTCCGCCACACTACTCCATAAGGTTGAGGGATGACATTCAAAGGCCAAAGGAATTCCCAACAACTTAAAAATTTGGCCTAGTTGTAGCCAATTCCAATCTTTGCTTTGCAACCATTGAGGCATTGAGCCTTTACTAGTTTTATAGGGACAAACCTCATGCCATTGAATCATGGATCCTAAAGCTTTATAGTAGATATACATTCATATTTCACTTGTTTTAGTATAGTTGCAACTTTTCTCAACAATCAAGAATGTGTTATCAACAAAACAACCATAAGTGAAAGAATGCAAGAGGTTATTTCCGTATGGGATCCACTAGATTGCTATTCTTTCTATCTAAAATTGTAGTAAGTATCAAAATGCATTAATAATAAGAATCAAAAGTGAAGGCACTAAAGGGCAGCCCAGATGGATGGATGGTGTCAGATAGAAGCTTTTATAAATCTGGTCATTGATATTCAAGGCCATATCGACAATTGCAAAAAGAGAAGTTGTCATGGTATGAAATACACAACCAAAACCCAAGGCTTGCATCATTATGTCAATGAAGTTCCATTCAATTTTGTCATATGCCTTAGCATAATCTAACTTAAGAAAATTATATTGACATTAATGCTTGACGCATAGTGGAGCCCTTCCTACTTATCAAGAATATACCTACATTTCACAAATCCTATTTATTCAGGATGAATGACATTTAACAACAAATTGTGCAGCCTTAGAGTTTTAGTAAGAGTTTTGTAAAACACATTGAAGAGAGTGATGGACCTCCAATTTGTCAAATCATCTTTATTACCCCTTTTGACAAGACCTTGATTGATCCACTTCCCAAGGGATCCTCTCATCAAGGCTTCTATATATACTCTCAATAAATCTAATCCCACAAGTCCTGAGTGTCTTTATAAAATTTAAAGAAAATACCATCCATACTTGAAATTTTATTATTGACCATAATAATAGTAATATATTTAATATTATTTATTTAATAGAATAAAGAAAAAACATATATATAATATTATTTTTAACCTTTCGAAATATTTTATTTTATTAATATTTAGTCTTGTAAAGTTGAAATCTTTTAGCAGCACCTGGGGTGCAGCGCAACGGTTTGGGCTTTGGCTCTTCTTCGGGAAGTCCAAGGTTCAAAGCGTGGCGTGGGTGAGTGTGTGAGGGGTTGGGTGTGTGGTGGCTTTGTATTAAATTCCCTATTGATCAGTATAGCTCTCGTCTTTACGAGGGTCATGGTTGGAAGGAGATTGCTCAGCCCTGTACGCCAATCATAAAGGTTTCTCACAATAACCAAATAATTTTTTTTTTGAAATATTTCATTTTAATTTATTAATTAAATATAATCATGTACCTCACATGCAATCTATTTCCTTGTTAATAATACTTTGATATTGTCTTGACGGACTAGGTGGATTTTCATTTTAATTTATTAATTAAATATAATCATGCACCTCACATGCAATCTATTTCCTTGTTAATAATACTTTCATATTGTCTTAAAAGACTAGGTGGATTGGTAGGCGCTTATCAAGAAGAAAAACCTTGGAGGTCATGGTTGGAAGGAGATTGCTCAACCCTGTACGTCAGTCATAGAGGTTTCTCACAATAACCAAATAATTTTTTTTTTTTTTTGAAATCTTTCATTTTAATTTATTAATTAAATATAATCATGTACCTCACATGCAATCTATTTCCTTGTTAATAATACTTTCATATTGTGTTGAAGGACTAGGTGGATTTTCATTTTAATTTATTAATTAAATATAATCATGTACCTACCTCACATGCAATCTATTTCCTTGTTAATAATACTTTCATATTGTCTTAAAAGACTAGGTGGATTGGTAGGCGCTTATCAAGAAGAGAAACCTTGGAGGTATTCTTGTTTGTGTAAAAGTTTTTTTTTTTTTGAAATCTTTCATTTTAATTTATTAATTAAATATAATCATGTACCTCACATGCAATCTATTTCCTTGTTAATAATACTTTCATATTGTGTCGAAGGACTAGGTGGATTTTCATTTTAATTTATTAATTAAATATAATCATGTACCTACCTCACATGCAATCTATTTCCTTGTTAATAATACTTTCATATTGTCTTAAAAGACTAGGTGGATTGGTAGGCGCTTATCAAGAAGAGAAACCTTGGAGGTATTCTTGTTTGTGTAAAAGCATAGTCTAATATAATTTTGTTGAGTGTGCGCTAGCCGACAGTACTAATCCCAAACCATCGATGGTCCCTCTCACACTAGGTTAACAGATTAACTCGATGATAATAATACCAATCTTGAGCTACAGTTGGTCCCTCTCACACCAGGTCAACAACAAGGTGGTATAGGGAACAACCCCAATATTAAAAAAAAAAACAACTGGGGATGTAACCAATTCTCCTATATAAAAAAATAAATAAACACTTTCATATTAATCTACTATATAAATAAATAGGTTAAAGTGTTTTATAACTTTTCTATAGTAGACAACATTGATGATTACGAAGTCTTGTAGATTGATGAGTGAGTAACACTCACTACTACAAAAAAGATCTAAGGTTTGAGTTCTCTTGATAATATCCCTCCTGTCATTTAAAAACAGACAACATAAAACCTATCTGCCACATGATCCCAAGTTCAATTTTGGTTGTGTTTTTTTGTCCATTTATAAAGTTACCGATTTCCCTATTTAAAAAAAACATCTTCAGTTAAAACTAAATTAAAATAACATTTTCAATTGAAAAATAAAAAAAATAAATAAAACCGAAAAAGAACAAGACCTAAACCTATATAAAATCTTCAAGAAATAAAAAATAAAACCTTTTAATCTTTAACTTAATAAAACTTAAATAAAAAAATCAAAATTTAAATACTACAAAACATAATTGTATATCAAAATTAAAAGGTTAACAGATTAGCTCGATGATAACAATAAAATATTAGTTAAAGATTAGCTCCCTCTATAATTAAATATTGATAGTCCCTCTCACACCGGGTTAACAGATTAGTCCGATGATAACAATACCAATCCTGAGCTACAGTTGGTCCCTCTCACACCAGGTCAACAACAAGGTGGTATAGGGAACAACCCCAAGATTAAAAAAAAAAACTGTGGATGTAACCAATTCTACTATGTAAAAAATAAATAAACATTTTCATATTAATCTACTATATAAATAGGTTAAAGTGTTTTATAACATTTTTATAGGAGACAACATTGATGATTACGAAGTCTTGTAGATTGATGAGTGAGTAACACTCACTACTACGAAAAAGGTCTAAGGTTTGAGTTCTCTTGATAATATCCCTCCTGTCATTTAAAAAACAAACATAAAACCTATCTGCCACATGGTCCCAAGTTCAATTTTGGTTATGTTTTTTGTTCATGGGTAAAGTTACCTATTTCCTTATAAATAAATAAAAAAAAACATCTTCAATTAAAACTAAATTAAAATAACATTTTCAATTGAAAAATAAAAAAATAAATAAAACCTTTTAATCTTTAACTTAATAAGACCTGAACCTGTATAAACTCTTCAAAAAAATAAAAAAATAAAACCTTTAATCTTTAACTTAATAAAACTTAAATAAAAAAATCAAAATTTAAATACTATTTCTAGTAATTGACAAGCGCAGGGTTCAGGGTTGCTCCCACCCAACTTATTCTGCCTCGTTATTACTGACCTGATATGAAGGGGACCACCACGGGAGCTGCTCCTACCAAACCTATTCCGCCTAGTTATTGTTGACCTGATGTGAAGGGAACCACCACAGGGGTTGTTCCCACGAAACCTATTTTGCCTCATTATTGTTGACCCATTGTGAAGAAGGTCATCGACTCCCACGAAACCTATTTCGCCTCATTATTGTTGACCCATTGTGAAGAAGGTCATCGATCACTCAGATTTGTACCATCATCGCGGATTTGACACACTCGAAGGATTCAGATCAAACTACTACCTTTGTAAATAGGCTACCTCTAAAATTTAAACCTAGGTATCTTCTTGGTAAGTGCTTAGCCAGACAAGCACTTACCAGTCCACCTAACCCTCAAGGACAAACTTTTAAATTTAGAAGAAACCTCGAGAACCAATCATAAGTGACCGACAATGCCGTCCCATCCGGTATACAATTATATACCATATTTTAATAACTAAAATATTTAATTAAATAAACAAATATATAATAAAATAAATATTGTTTTATTTTTTTTATTTGATTAATGTGAGAAACCCCTACTCATAAAGTTGAACAGTCTCCTCCCAACCATGATCCCTCGTAATGCTTATCAATAGAAAATTTAACACATAGCCACCACACAGCCACCCTCACAAACTCGCCACTTGCTCACGTTGTGATTTGAACTTTGAACCTCCCATACTTAGAGGTTGTGATCAATTTTCCTATATAACTCAAAAAAAATAAAAATAAAATAAAATTTCAGCGTGTACAGATCGACCGTTTCTACGGAACGTCACGAAGACTCAGATCCTGGATTTCCTTATGGGCCCACTTTAATATAATCTACACAGCAAATGCATAATTTCATGATTATATATGAAGTCAAACTTATTTTAAACCTTAGAAAGAAAAGAGGAGGGCAAAACAATAACGAAGCCAGGCCAAGGTGAAAGATGGAATTGGAATTCGGCCTTTTTTTAAAGTGAAATCACCATCTCAACATCTTTAACGGTGCCCCTTCTCTTCCTCTTCCTCCTCCGCAGGTGCTTTGAAGAAACGCGATCCAAACATAACCTGGTACAGTATTGATTCAATTCGTTTAATTGTTCAGACAAGATTAGGGTATCACAAAGTTCAATTCCAGTTCAATTTTGGAAGAAAGGTGTGCAAACAAATTTATTTATTCAAATTTGTGATGTCCGGAAAGCGTAGGGGTGTTTGGAAGAGTTTCCATGGCGTCAGCAGCGCGTGGGGCTCGATCCCTACTAAGGAGCGTTCTCAATCGCGACGCGAAGGCTTTGGTTTGCAATGGTGGTTTTACAGCGCCGGATTTCAAGGTCTCGTCCTTTACGAGACAGATGGGATCCGTTGCAGATGGAGAGACCATCCGTGCCACGTTGTTTCCCGGCGACGGCATTGGTCCTGAGATCGCCGACTCCGTTAAAGAGGTAGTGTCTGATTTCTGGTTTTTGGTTTAAAAATAACCTGGTGATCTGATATCAGGGCTGTATTTTAGGTCTAAATACGACAAATAGCTTTTTCGATTTTGAACTTTGTTTAAATAGGTAAAACCCTACGGGTTTAAGTCAAAGATTTAAAAAGAAAAATGAATTTAACTGGTGGAACTCATATTAATTAATTTTAAATGTTAAAGAACCTTGGTCTATGATAGGGAATGAAATTTCTCCCCATGACGTATTTTCTAAACCTCATGAGCAAGTTAAAGAAGGTTTTTTGCTTTAATATGTTAATTATATTTTTTTAAAACCTGGATTCTAAGAAGATCTCTTTTTCTTTTAAATTCCTTCCTAAATTCTCTGTGTACATAAGGGGAGAGAGAGATTGAGATTATATGAATATCTGATAGTCACAATATTTGTGAACCTTGAGAAGGGAAATGGGATCAACCTGGGTTAGATGAATTTCTGTAAGTGACAGTATTTGTAAACTTTGCAATGAGAAGTGGTCTGATCCTCCAGATAAATGTTGTCTTCTCTTTCAATGCCTTACTTTTTCCAAGATAGTGTAGGAAGCAATGATGGCTATTGGGATGAATTTCAATGTCAAATGATGGTTGTTGGAGATTATACCATGTTAGATGTTCACAGTTGCCAATGGAGGATGGTTGGGGGAGGCTTCCAGTTCCCTAGTATAATTTTATTGTTTTGGGGGAATTGGGATCTTGACGAATGCCATTCTTATCTACCTAAGTTTTGTGTGTAATTTTGTCTTTTTGAACTTCTGAAGGACTGTATCAATTTGTTTCAGATTCTTTTCCCAGGACTAGCTGAAAATGAACATGATGTCTAAATACCCACCAGCAAAACGGTCAATGGCACCGGAAAAACAATCAATTACATCGGCAAAACAATCAGCGTACAACTTCATCTAGGGATGAGTTTAGTAGCTGATATTCACCTATTGGTTAATTTTCCTAGTTTACCCTCAAAATGTATTGGCAATAAAAATAGATTTTATTTTGGTATAAATTTACCTCATTTTGCATAAAACATATATACCTCATTTTGCATAAAACATATAGAAGTACTTAAGAAAATTTAAAGCTTATACTCTTAGATTTCTATTAAATCTAGAAACTTGAGAGTTTGATATTTGGTAAGATTGGTCACGATTTATAACTTTCTAAATATGTGTGCTTCAATAAAATTACCCCTATCGCAAAACATAATTAATCAACATTGGGAAGCTTGCACATGTACTGGTCAGGCCAAAAGATGTGACATGCCACTTTTAAAGACAGTGCATGGGTTATATTTAATCTGTACTATCCTGGTCGGTAATGTAGAGCTAATTCTACCTTGACTATAGATCATTTTCAGTGAAGTATCTAACCAACTCAAGCAGCTCAAATGGTACTTAGATTCTGGGTAAAAGTCTTATGTGAATTGCGACTTAATCGAGTTTACATAGAGGTCTGACATCCACTTTTATTTGACACTGAGACAATCATTGACTTGCATGGTGAAGTATTAGGTCTAGTTAGATGGTTCTTCAACATATCTTGAAGTTGTTTCATTAATCTTTTCATTTCCCAAAACGGATGCCATGTAAGGAGGGATTATCAAGAAGTATTGAAACTTGATAGAGTTCAATGAAGTACTAAGCAGGCATAAACTTTTACTCGTTTCTTTAAATATTGATCAAGTTGCTCCTTGTATAAGGATATTATTTGGGTCTACAAGGGTTTTGTTTATGGCCTCATTGTCAGTAGTACCTTGAATTTGCTATTGAGTCATTTCACCATTGTAGCATTTGCCAATGATAAATGTTGTAGATCCTCTCTTGGATGGGTCTTGCACTCCTTACCGTCATTTACCCGTCTATACTGATGGACCCTTTTACAGAACTGCATGTTTAAATTTGAGAGATAGGGATTATATAAAGTATCCTGCATACATCAGCGGCACAAATCCACAATCCACAGTATTATTAATTTCCTTAGTCAAATGGGTTTAAACTACCTATGGATCATTGATCTACTTTGTAACATAGCCAGCCTAAGCAGCATAGAATTAGTAATGAAATTAATATAGTCATTGTTTCTCAACTGCCATTTCTGAAATCAAGTTGTGCTGTTTGGTAAAGCCAAGTATGGTTGTCACATATAATTTTTATTTTCTGATCTCTATTTTGTTGAGAAATAATTGTCCTGTTGGATACCGTCAAACTGTAGTATTTGTGTGACCCATTTATGGTGTTTATGTGGCACCTACAAAGGTGTAACACTTGAGTTGATAGTTGGTCCTAGCAGGGTGAAGGAATCTACTATTTGTGCATCCATGGCATTTGGCCTGCTCTTCTTTGGATGAAAAATCTAACATTTGTTGTCTGGGTTATGATGTTAATGACAATGTTTTGAATGTTCTAATTATGTTTCCATGTTTGTAAAGCTGATGAATTACTTGTAAGTTACTTTTGATTTTCTTTTTGGGATTACAGAAATGAAGGTTTATGTTTAGGAATGCTTTGAATCTTTATTTTTATTTTTCCATGCTTGGGAATTGATGAATCTGTTGTAAGCTTCCTTGTTTTTCTCTTTTTTTTTTTGGGTAGAAAAGTTGAGCTTTAGGAGGTCTACATGTAATATTGTTTGTCCTATTTCTTATGAGATTGCTAAAGATGTATATTTTTGACTTAGAACTTTTGTACTAGACTTTTAGCTTGTGGGGTAGATTTTGTTATGCAAAACAGATGGTTAAAATTTACCTTTTTCTTCTATTGATGTTCAACTTTACTACAATTGAGAGTCACAAGTGCTTCTTCCATTGTAGAAGAGTGTGACCCTTTATATGAATATTGGCATGCAAAAACTTGTGAACATTTGTGTCTCTTCCATAGTAGAAGAGTGTGACCCTTTATTTGAACATTGACATATGAAAACTTATAAACATTTGTGTACAAGTGAATAAAGAAGAAAGTCTCAAGGTGTGCTGTAGAAAATTATTTACAGGCCCTTACATCCTCATAATGGCCATACACACAAAATGGATTTACTTTTCTCCTTTGAGCTTTGTACACAATGAATACTATGCCATGCTTTTAGGGCATAAACCTCATGTCATCATCATAATTGGAAGTTTGTGGGATCAAGGCTCCTCATGAGTCATGTGTTACAAAACTTCCTAGGGCGATTACAAGATTTCCCAAGATGAGAGCGCCACTCCATTGGCAAAGATGATTACAAAGCAATACTTGATATGATTGATGATTACAATGATAAGATCCCATTTTATGTACCCATTATCTAATGCTACTTTGGGGAGGGTATAATCCTAACCCTAACCGACTCCTAAACCCTTACCTAACTATAATAATATATCCCAATACAATTGACCTTGAGTTATGTGTAGCCCATGCCAATTATCCATAACACCCATATACAATACAATATCATATCTGTGGATACGTATCCCTAGGTACCATACTATTCCACCCTCCCGCAAAAATGTTTCGTACTTGGAACATGAGAAGAAAACAAAATATGCTTTTTGCAGCATTGCTGACCACTAGTATTAATCTTGATCATCCATCCATCCAAGTGAAATATTGATTGGTGATGGTCTTCTATGATGCCATGCTTCTGCTCTGCCACTCTAATATCCATTAGTGCTCCTTTGGTTCCATGTGTTCACTGTGCCACTTTGATATCCATAATTACGCCGAGAGGCGTTCCTACAATGGCAGACAGGGGGTGGGAGGCAAAGAGGTCATACATGTCACGCCGTAAACAATTTTTTTATTTATTAAAAAAACCGACATTAACAAAAACATTTAAAATATTTAAACTAAAACAGCCGACTAACCAACCGTTGCAAACATTTAAAATATTTAAACTAAAACAACCCCAAGAAATGAGATAGGCGCCTCGAGATTGATAACTCTGGGCGTTTTTAGATATATATCCTTTATATCTAAGCCAGTGATTGCTCTTTTGGCTCCTTGTTGCTGCTGCTTCGCTCTGATGTTATAATGATTCCTCCTTTGGTTCCATGCTGCCACTGTGCCACTCTGATGTCCATATTTCCTGCTCTTTTTTTTGCCATGTACTGCTATATTTAATGCCTTTTTGATTCCAAGTAGATCCATAATAGTTCTATGATGTTCTATGCCATGCCTCCATGATTGTTGCCTCTCGTGGTGGTGTGGGTGGCAATGTGCTACGACTTTAACCAGATGTTCTGCTTCCGTTGACTCTTCAACCTTTTGTTTCTTTATTTTGAATTTTTTCTTATGCTGTTCTTTTGCTTCTTGCTTGTTCTCTTCTTTCTTATGTCCTCCTTTTAGTTCTTCTTTGTGCTCTTCTAGTTGTACCTCCGTGGACTCTTCTTCTAATTCTTCTGCTAAATGGTCAATCTCTTCCCCTACAGTAACTTCTTCTTGCTTAGCCATGGACCGTTGCTTCTTAAGTTGAGAAATATCCTGCAATGTTATCTTATTCCTATACCATAGCTTCATGAATTTCGTTTACACATTAATATTAACAGTACCCAATAAATCCAACCAAGGATAACCAAGAATATTATCGACATCATCTATAGCTAATCCATAAAAAATTGTATGTAAAATATATTTATCCTTTGTGATCTTAAAATCATGAAAAACCTGAAGAGTCTCACCCTCAACTTGTGTCCTTGATATTTTTTGCTTGAACCTGCAACCTCTTAGCCTAATCAATATTGATAATATTATACTGGCTGCTACGATTTATGAAAATAATAACTTTTTTCTTCTGAATGCATTTATGAGCTTACAAACTAAAATATTTAGATGGAAACAAACCATTCTCTTGTTTGTCGGACAACAAAGGCGTGGTTTTTTTAGCCTGCGCACTATGATCCTTATTTTTTTCCTTCTGCTGCTTCCTTGAAATTCTCTAACTCTCTTATTATTTCTTTCTTTTCCTCCAGAAACCTGTTTATTTCTTCTTCATAGCACTTGATGGTATCCTTCAAATAAACTATCAATCTTTTAATCCTTGTTCATCAGTTCTTAGTGCATTTTCAATAATTTCCCAAGGGCAATCTTCTTGCCAAAGGAATTGTTTGTAGACCATAGGAAGATGGACTTTCCCAAGGGCAATTTTCTTGCCAAAGGAATTGTTTGTAGACCGTAGGAAGATGGACTTTCCCAAGGACAATTTTCTTGTCAAAGGTATTGTTTGTAGACTATAGGAAGATGGACTTTCCCAAAGGGCAATTTTCTTGCCAAAGGTATTGTTCGTAGACCATAGGAAGATGGACTCACAAGTGTAGGCTTCCACTTGTAAAAACTCTTGGATTTTCAAAGAAACTTACCAAAATATAAAGGTTTAAACTTTACCTACTATTCTCTAGTATTCATATAATTTTCTCCAAAAGACCTTGGGTACTCCATGATCATACACATACAAGAAAAATGACAAGAAGAACTAGGGCTGCAAAAAAAGAATTTTGCCTTACCAATTCCAATCCCACTGTCACATAAACAAGTAGATCCAAAAAAATTCTTCAAAATGTCATAAACAATGCTTGATTTGCTTATCTAGGATGAAAGATATCTCAATTTTCGTTTTTTGAAAAATAACGCGATTTGAAAAAAAGTCCTTGCCCTTGTTCCAGATGACTGACTTCATAGGGTTGTGTCTCCCTCAATACTGCTTGGATACCTTCACATAACCACTAGCTTTGAACCTTTTCAAATTTTGAACAAGATGGCGCAACAATCTTCTGAAGTTGACACCTCTACATAAAGATATGGATCTTGGAAAATAAGATTTTTTTTCTTGGGAAAGGCATTTTTGCCCCAATTCTGCAAATCCAAAAAACAATCCCCATTTTTCCAAAATTGTTGCTATGTTACTACTTGTTAGAAAACATTATTCTGATAAACATAGATCATTCGTAAATATACGGAAATATGAAACTATTCAGTACAAACATAAATCCACAATGCAATAATCCACACAATGAGACAATGACAGATAATATTTTTAAGATAGGGAAACACCAATAATACTCCTTAGGAAATGAATAACTTCGAAAGATCTCCCAAGATGAGAGGGTCACTCCATGGTCAAAGACGATTGCAAAGTAATACTTGATATGATCTATAATTGATAATCACAATGACAAGATCCTTTATTTATATACCTGTCATGTAATGCTACTTTGGGGAGGGTCTAACCCTAACCCTAGCTGACTCTTAACCCCTTAACCAACTAATTATTGTAATATAATATCCCTATACAATAGACCTTGGGTTATGTATGGCCCATGCCAACTATCCATAACACCCATATACAGTACATTATCATATCCTTAGATACCTATTCCTAGGTACCATACCATCATGATTCCCACGCCACCTACAAGCAAGTAACTCAAGTCATGTAGGAGAGTTGCGTGAAAACAAAGACCATCTACAGATTAATTGGGAGTATATGCAAACAAACCAACTATTTTATTCATTCAATTCATGCCCTTAGTATATTCTCAGAGGGAATTTATGCAATACATCTCTTGCTTAGATACTTTTATCCACATAGCAGATACAAATAATATACAATACCTCTCGAATGTTGTTTCCAAATAAATGGACACCATATGGAGATATTCAAATTTCAAACACACGTCCCGATCTGTTCCATATCTAATTCCTCCACATATATCCTAGGAATGCCCAGAGCTGTATCTAGAACATGTATGTAAAAGAAGAATACACAGTTTAAAAGAAATCTAAAAACAATAACAATTCTCTTCTTCATTAATGAAAATATTCTACTTAGGTCTTATTCTTATGTAAGCATTTTTGTGTCCTATGTTTTTTTCTTTGGTATATTGAAGATGTATGCATTTTGTAATGACACATCCAACTATATCGAAGGGGTCTTGGAAATTTGCCATATCCATATCCAATATCATATCTCGTATCTGTGTCTATGCAACAACAACATAGCATATTTGTGATCACAGCCCTTGTATGAGGCCTCTGATCTGAATTTCCACAAATGAAACCTCAAATAGATCCTTCTAAACACTTGAAGTGCTTGGTTCTACTTGTGCTGTAACAGAAACTGGTCTTGAGTCATTTAAAACCCTCTATTTTGGCATCAAAACAACTTTTCTAAGCCCAAAGTGCTCATAGATATTTAGAACAGAGTATGGACAGTCCATGAAGAGCTTGGTGCAATGCCAATGAAGCTTGAAATCTAGTGTAAAGTGAACTATTTACTGTTGTTTTAAAATGTTGCTCAGTTTCAGCTCAAACTTGCTAGTTTCTAAGCATTAAAACCATGCAAACCCTATAGAATGAAATGGAATGCAACTAAATTCATGGAGTATTCAGAAATACACATCCATGACATTATTGCCACAGTGATTTAGAGTGGGAAAAATCCTTCAGAGGAAGAAAACCCACAGTTCAATCAGTCAAGCTTCAAATTTATGTAGAAATGGAGGAATTACAAGATGTCTTGGCCATCAACTTGACTTTGGCTGAGACGTATCTATTATGCACTTGTTTGTAGCCTCACATAGTGCTTTTCAGTGTATATGGACTATGAGAATGAACTAAGGACGAGAAGTGTTGGGATTGGTTACCTCAGTTGCCGAAGGCTCAGCTAGAAGGGCCTTCTCCTTGTTTGATATCAAGTTGTTACATTCTTCTGTGGAATGTTTGAGGTGCTTATGATAAACACAGCGATTCTTTTACTCATCACCAAAACACTTAATGGAGCCACTTTGGCAAGAATTCTAATTGAGTTGGCAGGTATTGAGGTGTTGGTTGGGGAGTACTGTTTTCTTTGATCCAGTTGGATGATTGTTATTTTTCTTTTGCTGCTTGGATTCCACCTTCAAAGCCAGTTGGTAAGCATGCTCGAAGAAACTAGGGATGAAGTGCTCTCTCTCTCTCTCTCTCTAGATGAGACAACAGTCTGGATACCAGTTTGATGTGAAGGACATCATTGAGGTCAACTATGCCCAACTTGACAATGGTTGAAATCCTCCATGTATTGCTTTGATTGATCGACCTAATTTTTGACATAAATGGATCCAATGTGCCAATAGCTTCTCTCCATACCATCTATCTTGACAAAGAGGATAAAATCATGCCCTAAGGGTACTCAAAATGGTACTCAGCAAGGATGAATCCTGAGCTAGCCGGGAGGCGTTTGGATTAGACATTCTTGAAGCTTTGATACCAACTGATATGATCCTGTAGTAAAATTAAGATGGCAGAATGCACAAGCAAATATGCCAAGGAGAGAAGATGGCTGCCAAAAACTGATTACGTACACCCTTCATTAGTGAAGGTTGAGCAGTTGCAAACCGCCCTTGAAGTGGGCAGGCATGGATACCTCAAGGCTCAAGCAGTCTTAACTTACATGTAGCAAGTGAATTTTACATGTGCAAGTACACATCATTCCGTCTGGCTGAGATGAACTGGATATGCAAACCAAGGCTCATGAGTTTACTAGGATAAGTCTACAAGGCGGAATATACAATCTGGAGATATTCAAAAGGATTAAGGAGATAATCACAATGATGGAAACCATCCTAAATCTCATCAATAACCCCTCAAATGAGTGATTTTCATCTGTTCCTGTTGTAGATGCAAGTTTATATGATGACCAAGGAAATAGTGAATGAGGCAAGCCTTTATTATCCCTTCACACTTACAGATATTAAAATGTGGGCAATAATTTCAAAATTGACTATGAAGGAGGTTCAGGTTAATCCTCCATAATGATATCATCTTGAAATGGTTTGATGGCGGCCTCCTTATGAAGACTGTTGTTCTGTTTATAGTGGTTGATGACTTGCATGGTGATGTGATAGGGGCCCAATTACGCCCCTTACAAGTTTTTCCTTTTAGATATATCTTTTCCTTCATTCTCTTTCAAATCCTTGATGCTGTGCATCAAGTTGATCTTCTTATTGGCTGTGTGTGAGATCACTGCTTATTGTAGTGGAAAATTAGACTCAATGATTGGTGGCAAATGCCTTTCTTTCTCTTCCTAACATTACCCAAATTTATTTCTCATTTCCACCAGACATTGGCACTTCTTGTTGGCAGTAGAGAAATACTGGATCATGTTGCATTGAGTCCATTCTTTAACATGAAACTTAAAATATGGAGCATAATATTACTAATAGCACAGTGATGATGGAGCTACTTACATATATAATTAAGTATTTATAATGTTCCAGCTATAAAGAGGACCTTGAGGTAATTGAACTTGTTAGGAATGATACCTGATTTGAAAATTTGATATGGTACCTACTACCTATTATGTTTATTCCCATAACTAATATTGGGATTGAAGATAATACCATTTAACATGAAGCGCGTATGCTATATCGTATAACAAGAATTGAGATATACACTAATAATATGGAGTGGGTTATTTTTATGCATTTTGGAGATTTTTGAAGTTCCAATTGAAATATGAAAACACTGCTTTCAAAACTGCAAAAGGATGTAAGATGATATGATGGTGGTGAAGAAATTTACAGTTTATGTTTTTGTTCTCATGAATGTTGCATACTATTAGCTTTTTAAGCATGATGGGATTTTTATATTTATTTATTTTTATTTAATATTTGTGTGATTATTCTTCAATATTATTTCTTTTGATTGGCATGTTGAACTTGGATGATTCTCTTAGCTAACTGATGGCTATACCTGCAAAGGTGTTGTCTAGTTTGCTTGGTTTTGTGTGAAACTTAAAAGTAGAAAATATTTAAAGCAAACTTCTTACATCATGAAGAAGGGCTGATCCACTGTAATTTGATATTTGACTCAATTGATTTTTTGTAAGTGTGACTCATTTGTTCCTCTTCATTATTGGGAAGAAGCATTATTTTTTAAAATTTTGATGCTCTGGTTAGTTGCAAAATAGTAGAGTGCTTGCTAAAGTACATGAGGGTTTTGGTTACAGGTTTTCAAAGCAGCAAATGTACCAATAGAATGGGACGAACAAATCGTAGGGACTGAAATAGATCCTCGCACTGGGAGTTTTTTGACTTGGGAAAGCTTAGAGTCAGTGCGGAGAAACGGAATTGGTTTAAAAGGGCCTATGGCTACTCCAATCGGCAAGGGCCATAGGTCCCTGAATCTTACTTTGCGAAAGGAGCTTGGTTTATATGCTAATGTGCGACCTTGCTACAGTCTTCCTGGTTATAAAACAAAATATGATGGCGTAAATCTTGTCACTATTCGTGAAAACACAGAGGGAGAGTATAGTGGCCTTGAACATCAGGTGAGCTTGCTCTTTTCCTTATCTCATGATGTATGACTTGTATGCAGTTTGTTTCTAAAAGATAACTTGGTGTTCTAAGAGAATTTCAACTTGAATGTGCTTTATTATTCTTTTCATTTATTAAGTTGTGATAAAGAGGACAATGTGTATATTATTTACACATTGGTTAGTAAGATAGTTGGGCTGCATTACCATCTCTAAGTTTTTGAGCCAATGTTTACTGTATTCGCTTTTAAACCATTTTGATTGTAATATATTTGGTACGCTGTAGTTCTAAGTTTTAAGCAAAGATCGTGTTGTGTCACTTAGATTGTGACACATAAAAAGTCTCAAGTTTTAAAAGTAATACCCAAAGGAAGTGACAAATTTCAAAATTATGCGTCTTGTCTATAAGAACTTGTATTTAAGTGGAACGAAATTCCATCGTAGGAATATGCCACAGGAAACAAGAAGTTGTATAAGAAGAAGAGCATCACAAAGAATTATTAGAAAGCACACACGTACCATGACTCAATGTTAATATTTCCTACTTGGTATTTCTGTGATTCTAACTTGCATTATACATAGTTCTTGATTAAAGAGGTTACTCCATCCACCCTGGGCTTTCCCAATCAGAAGCAATCACTGAGGTGCTAGTCCATAGGTTGTTGTGTCAGGCATTACAGGGGAACTGCTACTTCAGTGCTAATATTGCTTGTGTTGCCTATGCATGCTTTGTGGATTTCCTTGCATTGTGGTTGTAATTGACTTAATAATTTTTTTAATCACAACCTATTGACTTGTGTATTGGCCATGACAAACCCTTGTGCATGGATCGTGTTCCTCTCTTTGTATTTTTATATTTTCTTTTCTCTTGTGTGTGTTAATAATCCAACATTCATTACAATGGTGATCCATTGCAAGTTTGTTAGATACTTCATGCAACAAAATGTCTGCAAATCCAAAATCATTTTTGAGTTACATTGTCCTTACTAGAATGAACATAATGTTACAGTGCCTGTGTATGCTTGGTGGATCTTGCTGTCTATGTGTGTTTTCTGCATATGCTTGCCTTGTGGTTATAATCTTCTCGATGCTCTCTTTTTTACTAACCATTGACTTCCATTTTGCATATCCCTGCATTTGAATTTATTCCATTCTCTCTCTCTAGTTGGAAGTTGGATATGTACCTTCCATCATATGCAGATCCTCCTTTCATTTAGATTATTATCTACTCTGTCTGCAGGCAGATATCACATTAAAACTACCATCCATGTCTTTCAGAGGATTGCAGTGCTAGTTTAGAGCTTCATTTGTTTGTTGTTATTTTGTATCGGTATAGAACGTTTTTGCTATCTCTATAAAATGAAACCCTCCAACCCAAGAGTAACAGAAGGTCTTTCAATTTTTGGAATTACAGCCTTTCGAGAAAACAACTTAATACTTTAATTTGCAAACAATCAGTCGACAGCATCAGGACACTACCTTCAAGGAAACAAATGGGTAGATCCTTACATGATCTTTCATAGAAAGCAGAGAAAATACCTCGATCTCTAACTGTCATTGATTAATGAAATATGTCTTTCTAGTGAAAGGATTGCTAAGTAATTTGTATGATCTTAGGAAGTTGCTAATGGTATAAAGGAGGGAAAAAATGTTTGAAACAGAGTAATTCATAGACCTACACAATTGTGATATCCAATTTTCAATGCAAGTTCATTGGCTGATCTCAGTTGCTTTGAATCAGGAAATTGCTTGAACTCTAGAGTATCTATTGCGTGATTTTTTTTTTACTTTTTACTTTTTCCTTATAATTACAAATATGTGCTAATCAAAATGAGCAACTGCTTAACTTGTTATGGGCCTTCATTAATAATGCTTTTTCGTTCTTTAACAGAGACTCAAAGTCAGTGATAATTCCATCTCTTGTTGTTTGGACCCTATGCAACTTGTAAAACATTTTAAAGAAAACTCAGCTTATTTGTCAGTCACAATGCACACAGAAAGATACATTTTAAACAATATCAACTTTCATTGGAGGTAACTGGAAGTTGAAAATTGTAGTTTGGAACTGCCGTGTGTCTGTCTCTGCATTTCTGTATTCGGGAGTATGCAGACCAATCCCATGAATCTTCTAGCTCCTTGTTTTAATTTTAATATTAACCATCATTGTATTTTGGTGTTTTCCATATCAATATCCTTTTTTTCTCATCTTCACTTTATTTAATCGTTTCTGACTAGCTCTATTTATAGCAGCATGATGCTTGAGATTGAACATGTGTGACATAGGAAACATTACTCCTCTTGTGAAGAGATTTTTTTTTCCCTCTTAAACTTTGGACGGATGCTTATATCAATTTTTGAGAATATCTTCATATATTCCAACACTGGTTGTTGTATCATGTATTTAAGAGAAAAATGTGGATGAACTAAATTTAGAGGTGAAAAGAGAAGTGAAATGATATTAATGTCAACAAATGACCAAAACTAGGTCAATGGTACTCAAGAGAAGCTGGAAGCTTACCTCTAGGGTGGAATCAATCTTGGCTGTTTATTTAACATAAGATCTAAAGGTACTCAAGAGAAGCTGGAAGGTTACCTCTAGGGTGGGATCAGCCTTAGCTACTTATTTAACATAAAATCTTAAGGTATTTCTGTTAATCTGCATTCCTTATTTTTAAAGTGTTGTTTAGTCTGTTTCTTTAAAACTTAACATGCTTGAATTATTCTTTTCCAGGTTGTGAGAGGTGTTGTTGAAAGTCTTAAGATCATCACTCGTCAAGCAAGCTCAAGAGTAGCTGAGTATGCATTTCATTATGCCAAGACACATGGTAGACAAAGGGTGTCAGCCATCCACAAGGCCAACATAATGAAGAAAACTGATGGGCTTTTCTTGCAGGTCAGTTGGAAGAACATTTGATATACCATGATACTGCTTATTAGGCATCATCCACTTTTGTGTTTTATTCTTTTGATGGAAACGAATGTCTATATAGTCAACTGCTTTGTATTTTAAGTCCTCTGTGTCTTTCAGGTGTGTGGTTGGGATTGACTTTCATACAATGACATAACTTGAAGCTTCTTTTTTTGGTGCATGCTATTCATGTTATTGTCATTTCTTCCTCTTGCAGTGTTGTCGTGAAGTTGCAGAGAAGTACCCTGATATTCAGTATGAGGAGGTCATTATTGATAATTGCTGTATGATGGTATGCTCAACTTTCTATCTACCTTACCAAATCTCTTGTCTCGGTAGCTCAGGAACTCTTGTAAACATTCATGTATTTTAAACCTAAACAGCATTTCTAATTGACAATTGAAGTTTCTTATAAATTTCATAGACTAGAAAAAACATCAGCAGGCATATAAATGAAGTAAGGTGTGAATATCTGAAGTAGTATTACTCATGCTAGTTGAAAACATGCTTGGTTCCGAAGATGGAGAGTGTGAATCTGTTGGACACAGAAAATCATTTTGTATTGAAAGCAACCAAATTTGAACTATCCATGTATTAGTGGTTAAGTACAGAGAGTGTAATCAGCAAATCTTGGATTCTCAGCAAAAAGACAACCATTTAACATTTTAAACAAGTCATGGACTGCCTTAGTGTTAGACAACCTTTGGCAGTATGTTACGACTGCTGAAATGAGCTTCAGACCACTGCACACAAGGTCTAGATAATATTACAGTTCTTATTCTGAGAAGAAAATAGCTTGTCAGCCATAGTAAAAGTATTTGCTGTCAAAATTTTCAAAGACACAACTCCACAATAATTCCTCTGTTTCTTAATTGTCTAAGAAGCCCTTTCGAGTATGTTGTATGCGTTTATTTTTAAGTCTCTTAAATTGAGAGGTCTATAATGTTCAACCGATTTAGAAAATGGGAGTCTATAAAGTGCAGCGTTATTACTATGCATGAAATATATTAAATCTTATACCTTATTGGGAAAGAGATGGAACTTGTCTCAAAATTCTCAAGCTTTACTGAGAAAAAGGAGTTTGCCTGATGATCATATGTTTTGGCTATCAATGATAGGGAAAAAATTTGCTCTTCAATACAGTTGGTATTATCTTGATAAGTTTTTCCAGTTGAAATGATTATGATAATGACACAGCCCTGAGGTATGATAAATTATTGATTAGTCATTGTTTGTCACAGACTCATTTTTTTGTTAGTCCTAGGCTACCTTAGAATGAACCCATGATCCCATGTAGAAAATTGCAAGTTTAATGGTATTGTCTCGCTAATGTAGTCTGAAGAGAAAAGAACAGAGCTGTTTTGTTTAATAAATATGTCATATTTAATGACCAGAATGCAGAATAGAGATACTAATTTAACCCTTCTGTTGTTTCTTCTTTCTTATGGCATAATTTTTGTCTTTCCACTACTCGGCCTTTTGAGACTGTCATTTCAAAAGGTTTGCTTTACTGCATTTGTCATCTAGGGTTCATCTGTTTTGAAAAACGAGAAGTTGGAGATCATATTTTAATTAGAAAGGCAAGGAGATCGTGCTAAAATTCATGGTATGATTATGATGCAAAAAGTTTTAGATGAAGAGAGATCAAAATTGCAACCCAAACATGTACGGACTAGTAGCATAAAGGTCTTTACCATATCATATGAGATCAAAAACTTCATGCTTCTATTTAAAAGCATTGAAACACAAACTCACAAGTACATAATACGTTTGAAATGACAGTTATAATAATCAGAACTCTATGAAAACAAAGGAGAGGAGTCAAACTGTCATCATGATATTGAATTGAAAAACAATGCTGAAGAACTTAGACCATTAAATGGGAAAGAAACAACATGTGAAATAGACCCAAAGAAGGTGTCTCTAATTCAAAAGGATCCTCTTCAAGAAAATCAGTTTTCCTGTCACTGTATTTGATGTGGTCTAGAATCTTAAAAATGATTAAGCTGTTATGGAAAGGGTCTTCAATTTTTTCTTTTGTAAAATAATAAGGTTCTCCAGGGCCTCCAAATCATAATATTCATCTTCAGATTTAGTGCTCAGGTTGGTGTGTAGATAACCAATATTTTAAAATTTTTATTTGTTTTAGCTACACCTCTTGAAGAGGCCAAATTCAATCTGCAGTCTCAGATTTGTGTAATACAACCATTTTATCATGTCAAAGTGCCTATATAGCGAGTGACCAAATGACTGGAGGCTGAAGCAACATTTGCTTTCAAATTTTTAACTTTGAGCTTGTGTTCTTGGCATCAAAGATTTTATCATTGCATTTTTAATGAATTTTTTGGATTACTTTTAAGAGGTGAACATGTTTGCATATACAATAATTTTGTTTTCTTTTTTCAAATATAAAATGACAATGAAGAGGTTGGATTCAGACCTTCCTGTTTATTGTACACACACCCAACCATTCTTCTTGTCTGGTTTTGTGCTATTGAATAATGGGCCAGAATGTAAGCTATAGAGTTACTTAGACTCAAAGAAACAAGGAGAAAAGGAATAGAAAGGGGTACTGCCCTGTTGATCACTGTGCCCTTATGAAGTGATCACAACCTTCAAATACAAAGAGCTTTTTTCCATGGGTTATGTGGGTTGAAATAGGTCCCACCTGTATTACATCATTACCACATAGTAGTATTACGACAGCCTGGCAGGTACACCTATATCACTTGGCAAGACTCAAACCTGGGTCTTCTCCTTGAAAGTCCAGGAATCTAACAGTTTCAACTAATGCCATTTGGTAAGAGAATGATTTTTTAGAATAATTTTTTCCATGCTTTTATTTTCAGAATTCTAAATGTGCAAAACAAACCCTACTTTCAAGCTGTAGAAATTCGCAATATTTAAGGAGGAACAAAAGGAATTTGCACATTACCCAGATTACCTCTTAAAAGAAACGAAAGAGAAAGACACAAAATATGGGGAAGGTGATCTCCAATCAACACAATGGATGGCTGGTTAATAATTCTCTAATAAAACACACATCCCAATATCATAATCAAATAACATATTATTGGTTAATACAATATCCACATAGATAACGGTACGAATCCCGAGCAACCGGTGGTCCCCTTCACGCCGGGTCAACAATAACGAAGCGGAATAGGTTTGGTGGAAGCAGCCCCTGTGGTTTGAACCCTGCACTTGTCAGTTACTAAAAATAGTGTGGTTGTGACCAACTCTCCTATGTAACCGAAAAAAAATATCCACATAGATCACCTTACAAGGTGTCAAATGGGCCCATAGGCTTATACAATATATTATAGGATATACAATACCAGTCCTGGCATAATAACAAAAAGGCTTAACAGTTCAACACCCCCCTTAATCTAAACTAAGGGACCATGGAGAGAAGACACTATGCCAATACGCTTCTGCATCTGTGTGAAGATAACCTTAGGCATAACCTTTGTGAAGATGTCTGTTGGCTGGTCTGTTGAAGTTAGATACATTGGAAGTAGCAAGCCTTTTAGAGTGAGAAGACCGAATCTTATGTATTCAAAGCTCAATGTGATTGGTCCATTGGTGTTTCATAGGATTGCGGATCAAGTGAATAGTGCTATGGTTATTGTAGAATAAAGTGGTAGGGTTTTCTAAGGAAGACACTGCTCAAGAAACATCATCCACACTAGATGCTTCCTTGCATGATTACCACTGCTGATGGGAATTAATCAACTTCCATTGATGCGATATCTAATGTTAAATACTTGCTGATTGGTTATAATTGTTACAACCAATGATCGTTACACCAAGCTAACCTCCCGTGAGGTGTAATAACAGGCAATATTAAATAATGTAATGATTACCTAACATCCCCCCGTAATTACATTATTTGGTATACAAATAGAGCCTCAAAACAATTCAAATTTGACATGTGCAAGCTTTGTAAAATTATCTGCAAGCTGTTCTTCGGTGGGAATGTACTAGAGCTGAATCTGGTGATTTTGAACTTGTTCTCGAATGAAATGACACTGAACTTCAATGTGCTTTGTTCTTTCATGAAAAACTAGATTCTTGACCAATTTTAGAACACCTTGATTGTCGCAATTCAATAGTGTTGGTCGCTTCTTAGGTACACCCATATCTGACAGTATGCGTCGTAACCATATCGCTTTGCACACAACTCTTCATGCAGCGCGACATTTTGCTTCTTTGGATGACAATGCCACTGCATGTTGTTTCTTGCTATGCCATGAGACAGGTCTAGATACTATATGAAACACATATACATATGTTGACCTCCTGTCATCTACAAATCCGGCATAGTCTGGGTCTGTGTATTCTTATAAGAAAAAATTATCATTCTTCTTATACTCCAGGCCATATTCCACTATACCATGGACATAGTGCAATATCGTCTTTGCTGCCTTCCAATGACACACCTTAGGTTCCTCCATAAACCTTGAGTGATAACTCACACTAAAGCTAAGACCATGCTCAGTATTTGTCAGGTGTATGAGACTCCTAATCATAGTAGGGAAACTCGGTGAGTTTTTAAAGAATTTGCCAAGTTTAGCTTGTCTAGTCTCTTGGGTTTGACTTGGCGAGCTTTTTTAAAACTCAATTAGTACTCGGGACTCGTGAGTAAGAAAAACTTGATTCCTGAGAAAAAACTTGACCAACATCGCATGTGTGCAGGTAATGGCATAATTTTATTTTTATTTTTTTCATTTGGCCTCATTTTTTATGTTCGAAATTGCAAAGAGCACAGAGACTACCTGATACCAAACCAAAGAAAACACAAAATTGCAGTCTAAGACCAGGTTTTTTGCAGTTTGAAAGAATCTAACAACCACCCAACTGTTTCATCTAAGGTAAAAAAAACTCTTTTCAACTGTCATTCTTTTTTCTCTTTTTAAGTTTTAGGCATTTTTTCTTTTTCTTTTTCTAAGATTCAAACTAATTGCAACAACCACCTAATTGTTGCATTTGAGCTAGGAATTTTTTTTTTCAGATTTTTTTTCCTCTTTTTAAGTTTCACGCATTTTTTTTTTCCTTTTTTTAAGATTCAAACTAATTGCAACAGCCACCTAACTGTTGCATTTGAGCTAGGATTTTTTTTCTCTGTTTAAGTTTCAGGCATTTTTTTTTCCCCTTTTTTAAGATTCAACTAATTGCAACAGCCACCTTACTGTTGTATTTGAGCTAGAAAAACACTTCAGCTGTCGATGTTTAAATTAGGGTTTAAGCCCTAGAAAATCACTTCAGCCACCTTACTGTTGTATTTGAGCTAGAAAATCATCATCTATGTCCTTAACCCATTGATTTGGCTGAAAATTCAACTTCAACTTCTTATTGGTGTGAGTGATGCGATATATAGAAAAGAGATTAGGTCCAACTCCTAGAACATGAATGCCGTCTCTCAATTTGGGGGCACCAACAATTGATGCTACCACACCTTGAAACTTGTAAGGCAAAATTTTCACCAATAGCAACTCTCACCACTATGTCAGTGTCTATAATCAAGGAGAAGATGGTGATGCCTAGTCATGTGCCTAGTGTCTTTGTTCTATCAAGACATGGTTAGAACACAAAAGCAATGCCAATGTTTACGCCTATGTTCAATTTTGTCATGTCAATAGGTTCCATTTTGGGCATGGTTTAGGGTAGGTATTTCAACAAACCACATAGTGGTATTATGGGTTAAAGGTTTATTTAGTGGCATAACTATGGGTATAATCAAGGAGAAGATGTTGATGCTAAGTCATGTGCCTAGTGTCTTTGTTTGGATGAACACAAAAGCAATGCCAATGTTTACGCCTATGTTCAAGTTTGTGATGTCAATAGGTTCCATTTTGGGCATGGTTTAGGGTAGGTATTTCAACAATAGGTTAAAGGTTTATTTATTGGCATACCATTTCCTCATATAAAAAAAAAAATCATACATGGGTACAGTCTATATTACTAGAAAGATCCCAGAATTTACTTTCTAGTGATGTAATCTTTATTTCATAACTTACTCTTTACTTTTATGTTTACTGCAAGTTACCATGAAGCTGGTTTGTTTACTGAGAATTCCTACAAGCTTATTTTATTGGGTCCATGTTTTCTGCATGCATTTAAGAATGCACCAGATGATGTTTGCAAATTTGGTTACATTAGCTAGAGTGATGCAAATGTTCTTGCAACCACCAGGCCTCCAAGGTTTCTGAATGCTGCAGAAACATGGCATGCAATTTACTGAGTTCTTTTAGAGTGTATGCTTGGGGTGCAGTAGGCTCTGAATGCACCTGTGCTGTGACTGGAGCAGGTACGCAGAGACAAAAGTAGAAGTGGAAAGGAATATTAAACAGATTATATTGAATAACGATTGGCAGGCAGTGCAAATATGCTTTTATTTTTGCAGCAAATGTTTGAGATGTTCCCTAATGCAGATAAAAATAGCCTCAGCGTTGGAGGTATTTACAAAGGTATGAATAGCATGATCGACAGAATAAAATGTCATGCAAACTTACTGAGTTCTTTTGGAGTGTACGCTTGGGGTGCAGTAGGCTCTGAATGCACCTGTGCTGTGATTGGAGCAGATATGCAGAGGCAAAATTAGAAATGGGAAGGAATATTAAAGATTATATTGAATAATGATTGGCAGGCAGTGCAAATATGCTTTTATTTTTGCAGCAAATGTTTGAGATGTTCCCTAATTGAGATAAAAATAGCCTCAGCATTGGAGGTATTTACAAAGGTATGAATAGCATGATCGACAGAATAAAATGTCATTCATCAGGGATCCTAATTGGAGCTCTTCAGTGTGTTTCAAAAGCAGAGGGGATACAGGATGAACACACCTGAGGGGTAGTGAAGTGTCATGGTTTGTAGATGTGTACATGGTTTGATAACATTTATTAGATTTTGAAAATAGCACTTTCTTATAGTAGCTGGATTTATATTCGATGGAAGATGGAGTGTAACAGAGTACTGATGATTCACTGCCTTGCGATGCAGCTGCTATCACAGGACGCAAGTTCCTTTCTGATTGAGAGGAACTGATCTACACGTGGCTTCTTCTACTCTGCTATATGAAACTATCTTTCCTCTAAAATAACAGAGATGCTGGTTTATATTCACAGCATCCTTTAAACTTGGGCAAGAAAAAACCCAAATACTTGCAGGGATTCGCAGGGATTCATAATGCATTGGGATATGATCCCATGGTTATTGCACAACTTGAAAAGGATATTGCTGTTACAAATTGGAGCAGAGTAGGATTCGGATTTAAATGACAATGCAGGTGCTATAGAGGCTTCAATGATCTTGTATAGCCTCTGTAAAAATAATTGACTGCTCCGAGCTCAGTTTGTTCTCTTCCCATTTTTGTGATGGAGTTTGTTATACTGTCTACATAACTTTGATGCATGTCATAAACAAGAAATTGATGATACCTGCATTTTGTAATTTGCTTTTTTTCTTTTGTTTTCCCTAAATGTAGATATTTATACTATTATATTGTTGTTTTACTTCAGCTTTCAGATATATTTCATGAGGTGTATCCCTGAACTGTCCAAAGAGACATCCTCTGATACCCATCCTCCTCTGACTTGCTGTCTTGCACCCTCATTGTCTATTTATCGGTGGCAATGGAATGCACCCAATGATTCATAATATGTTGGACGTGATGTTTAAATCATTATTCTTTTGTCTATATCTCAAAGTAACAGTGTACAGACTTCTTGATATCTACGAATACGATGCTGTGTGTTGATTTTGAGCTGCATGTTTTGTAAGAGGGTTTACACTAGGAATTTGTGGTAATTTATCATCTACAATTTAAACAGACATGTTAGATATTAAAATCTAAATCAGTACGTCAAAGGTCTTAAATATTTGATAAACTCCAAAAGTTGTTTACGTAGCTCTTGGAGTGTCATAGTCTTGTATAGATATTTTCTACATAAATATTGTGGCATTGGAACTTGTAGCTTATTTTACATGTACATATACGAACTGTTTTACATAGTTGTTGATTCCCTGTACGTAAATCGACTATACAGTCCACATAGCATTGCATAGATGTCTCTTTTGCAATCAACATTTCACATTCCTATTCATGTCAAAGTTTAAATGCCTGTAGTTTTGTCACTGATCCTCTCGCACATGGTAGTTAGCTAATCATTGGATTTCAGTTTCTGCAGTAACAATGTCAAATATGTTTGTTGTGATCCAGCTTGTGAAGAATCCTACACTCTTTGATGTCTTGGTGATGCCTAATCTGTATGGTGACATTATTAGCGATCTTTGTGCTGGGCTTGTTGGAGGCTTGGGTTTGACACCTAGGTAATGCCCCACACTTTTCTTGTCTAAGCATTCTCAATTTCTTGAATTTATGTTCTGACAGATTTAAGTGCATGACATTTATGGCCTTCCAGTTGCAACATAGGAGAAAGCGGGCTTGCATTAGCTGAGGCTGTGCATGGGTCAGCACCTGATATAGCTGGCAAGGTGATCTTCAGGATGAAAATAAAAGATTGTCATTTCAGTGTCCCAGTTGCAAGAAATATGCACCTATGCTTGATATTTATTACAAAAATCTAATTGTAAGATTTTTTATGCTTCAGAACCTTGCCAATCCAACAGCTTTACTTTTGAGTGCTGTAACAATGCTTCGGCACCTGGGACTGCAAGAAAAGGCAGATCAAATTCATAATGCAATTTTGAAGACCATTGAAGAAGGGAAGTACCGCACTCGTGATCTGGGGGGCACGTCAACCACTACAGAGTTCACTAACGCTGTTTGTGATCATCTTTGAAAACTTGTTATTTCAAGCCATCTTATTGAGATTAATTCATGGCTTTTACCTGGATCTTTGATTTCTCTTGTAATTCTGCAAAACTGCCAGAGAGTAACGGCATGCTTTACATTTGTGGGTTTTAAATTTAGAGAATAATACGCAAGAAAAATCGGTTCCTTGCATGAGAAAATCTTTCATCATGGTTAGCTACAAAATGGTGTTCGAAATGTGTACTAATAGCAATTTTGAGTTCCTGAGCTCTTGTAAGGCTAACCAACCGATGCGTACATTGAAGATTTATGGTTAAATAAGTATTGACATGCTTTTAGGTGATTATTATAGGTGGTCATCTTAGACAAAGAATAGGTATTTGCTTGATTTTTTAACATGACTCGTTCATTTTATGAATTGTGTACCACTTTTTATTCTACTTGGGTTTTTAACATGATTCATTGATTTTTTTGGGTCTAATTATTCTTTTATTGAAAAGGGTCAATGCTACGTTTTTGACATGTTTTAAAGGGTCAAAAACCTAACAGGATTTTACACAACGTAAAATGAGCACAAAATGGGTTTTCGGGTGTCATGTACATTCTGAAAATAGCAATTACTTCAAAGGGTCAAAACTCAACAAGGTACAATTTTTTTTTTCTCACACAACATAAAATGAGCACAAAAGGAGGTTCAGGTGTCATGTACATGTTGAAAATAACAATGAACATGTTGAAATTAACAATTAAGGGTTTGTTTCAAAGGGTCAAAAATCTCAGCTGTCATGTAGTACATTTTGAAAATAGCAATTAGTCCTACAGTCCTAGCATGCAATTATTCGAAGACGAGGAGCTGCGATCTAGTCTTGTGTCCAGTCATGGGTGCAAGAGGTGGACCGCCGCCCCCTTGCAGATCTTGGGGTTGGGTCCCGGATACATTTATATGTCCATGCTAGTTTAGTCCGTCACCTAGGCTAGTGTAGGACAAAAAATTATTTAAAAAAAAACATCTATGATAAAATTGCTATGGTCGAAAGAATTGATATTTTTTTAGTTAGATTTGTTTTGGTAATGTAATGTTATTTTTTTATTTTTATTTTGCATGAATTTCAATTGTGTAGTTATCAATGCTGAAATAATCAATCTACCAGTATTCCACAAGTACCAATTATTGTTTGCAGCTAGTAGCTTATATAGGCCTGACCAAGTAAGTATTTTAGTTATGATCGATTAACTGTGTATGATCTTTTGGATTCAACTATTGATACAATGTTATTTACAGTTCAAAATAATTTTTTTTTTTTATTAGTTCTACAATAAGATGAATAATGCCATAGATAAAGGTTTAGAAATGTTATCAAATGCCATGAGGTCAACTGGTTAGATACCTTGACTTTTAAAGAGACCAAGGTTTGAATCTTGTCAAGCACTACATGCATAATTTTTTAACAAAAACACTTCTAATACTACTATGTGGTCCAGATGTGATATGGGTGAGACCCATTTCAATCTCATATAATTAAATAAAAAAATGAGCACAAAAATGCTTGGTTTGATACATAGAATGTGTTGATAGACAGCACATGATCAATATCAGTATTAATAAAGAATTAACAAATGACAAAGTAATTAAAATTGAATTAAAAAATAAATTTCTTTGAACCTTTTCTATGGTTGGTGGTAGCTAGCCTTGACCTGGTAGTCTAAACTGTTAGTAAATGACAGCCATTGACAATATTTAAAAACCGTAATTATTGAGATTTAAATTTCAAATCTATTTGATTCACTTCTTTCATTGATTGTGAGCAAAGTAGATAGCTTTAAAATTGAAATGCAAGCTACTACCATCTAAAAACATTGATTTTTTTGTTAAATAAGCACCTATGCCTAAAATATTGCATAGCGGGTGTTGTATGCTTTATATTGAGATGAGTCCAGATTTCAATTTCAAATTTATTTGATTCACTTCTTTCATTGATTGTGAGCAAAGTAGATAGCTTTAAAATTGAAATGCAAGCTACTACCATCTAAAAACATTGATTTTTTTGTTAAATAAGCACCTATGCCTAAAATATTGCATAGCGGGTGTTGTATGCTTTATATTGAGATTAGTCCTTAGTTTGCTTCCTTTTGTTTTCAAGGGGAAACTTGAAATAATTTGGCTTAGCAGTCTATTAATGTTCTATTGTGAATGATTTGGAATGTAAGTTTTTTGTTGTGGCCCCTGGTTTGGCATTTGATCAAAGATACAAGCTTATGAGTTCTATTTTTATTAATTAGTGATTTCATTTGCATTATGGGTTTTCGTCGAAGTACAAAGGTTTGAGTTTGATGTGTACTAATTGTTGATTTTAATTGAATAACATGTGTTAGCTTAAATATAAAACCCTTTTGTTTTATAAGATGAAATATTTCCTCTCTATCACATGCAACATGTCCATATATAGTTGGCATTGCAATTTCCTGCCATTACCCATGTGACCTTGTTGGGAGGTTCTTCTCATTGTTTTTTTGTCACTGACCATTAAAAAGGATGGAATAGTCCCCATGAGTGCCCCATAAAAAAGGAACTATTTTTTTTTAATATAAATACCTAAACAATATGGAATCAAATACTTCTAAACATCAGTCACTAGTTTTTTTTTTTTTTTTTATATTTAAGATGTTACTTATATTATTACTAATAAAAATCAGTTATAAAGACCCAAAACAACTTACTACTTGTCCACCAACAACAAAGAAAAATAAATGTGGATGCAGTAATTGTTGCTAATTAACAAAAGTAGAACCAAAAAAGCATAACTCCTTGTACAAGAAAGAGAAAAAATAGTCATTGTTGATACAATTGTACTATGAACATTAATAGCACTACTATGTAGTGGGCACAATCAGACACTATGAAGCTTATCAAAATGAGCTAGATGTAGCCAAAATGAGAGAATACAACACTAGACAGTTAAGCTAATCAAAATGAGCTAGATGTAATCAAAATGTGTGAATACAACACTAGACACAACGAGGCCACACAATACAAAGAAAATAAGAAAAATAGAAGAGACTAAGCATGTGGATCCTATTTCACAAGCATGCCAATCATCTCAACAACATGATCAATCAATTGTGAGAGACTCGTGATGGCAAGAGCATTTGAAAGACGAGCAACTTTTTCCTTCATTTCTTAGACATTAGCAACAATTATGGTGGTTTGAGTGTGAACATTTTTCAGACTGTCTTTATAGCATTGACCTCCTGTTGAAGTTGTCAAATGCTTCCATCAATTTCTAGTATTAGAGTGTTGTTGGTTTGCACTTGCCCTTGAGGACAACAGTCCATAACAAAAGTTCATTTTTTTTAATACATAGGGGAATTAGTAGCACTATTAGGTGATGCCACTATAAACCCTAGCTTGCTGGGTTAGACAAAAGTCAAAAGGACCCTCGATCCTTAGGGGCATCGAATTGGTGCAACCAATCGACAAACACTCGGTCTCTACCATCCATCCTATCCATGTCTAGATACATCGTGGTCTGAACCTTGGACCTTCCCAAAGAGAGGCCAAAGCCCTAAACATTGCAATATCCTTGTCGGACACAACAAAAGTTGAGCAAAAAAAGCAAACCCAAGAAAGGGATTGTATTATATTTTGTCATTCACATATATGTGTCTATATATGAAAGACAAAATATATATAGTATGAATAGTTATGGGAGTTTATCTATTTTTATTTTTTTAAATAAGTTATATGACTTTTATTTGGGTTATTCTCACTAAAATATTAAAGCATTACATTTACTATTCAGTTGATTAGATTATTTTTAGCATTCATTTTTATTAAACATTTTTTTCATCATCAAACTGTTGTTTATATTTAACTTACATTTCTATTAAGTTTCCTCTATCAACTCATTAATATTATTATTTTTGTCGGAGAACAAAGGGTTGTACTCAAGCTCCCCACCCACAAATCACAACTCTCTTCTTTAGAGAATGGGAGTTTACAAACAATTTCAATTCTCATCTCAATTGAGTTGCTATAGCTAGAAACCTACATCATTTTACATAAAATGTCTTGGCTGAATTCTTTATTTTCATTTTTTGAAACTTCTTCAATTTTTTTTGTGAATACAAATATTTTAGAATTCAGCATCCACATTTTACTACAACACCCTTCATGATACCAAAACTTCACCTCTACTATCTATGCATTGTATCTTGGTAGAGTAATATTTCCAAAACATTGCACTATTATAGCTTGCTCTACCATATCTAGATTGTTAGTTTCCTTTTTGAAGCACAAGTGCAACCACAAAAATTGTAATAAATAGTATATATGAAAGCACTTTTTTGTTTTTTCTTGATAAAAAGGGGTTGTACTCAGGTCCCCCACCCTAAACAAATTACATCTCTCTTCTTTAGAGCTGGAGAGTTTACAAATAGATACACTTCTCATATCAATTGAGATATTATAGATAGAAACCTACATCATTTTACATAAAATGTCTGAATTATTCTGGATGAATACAATTGCTCCAGAATTTAGCATCTTTCTTGACATTTTCCTATAGCAGCCTTCACAATGCCAAAAATTCACCTCTACTATCTATGCCTTGCATCTTAGTAGAGTAATATATCCAAAACATCGCACTAACATAGTCCACTTTACCAAACCTGGATTGCTAGTTTCTTTCTTGAAACACAAGTGCAACCACAAAAATTATAATAAATAGTCTAAATGAACACACATTATTGTTACAAAATAAAATAGATATTACCAATGGAAAACATTAAAGTAAATCTTAATCATTAATTGATTTAGGCAATCAACAATTTTTGTTAGCTTCAACTAAACTTTCTACTTCCTCTAACCATAGAAAGGAGATGTTAACTTCACGATCTTCAACCAAAACCCCTCTATTGGCTAGCTTATCTGCACATTTGTTTCCTTCTCTTAATATATGTGTAAACCCGATTTCTTCAAACTCTTTAGCAAGATCTTGAATTTCCACAATTATCTCTTGTATGTTCTATGGAGCCTTTGCTTTCTTCAAAATTGCATTTATTACTATGAGAGAATCACCTTCCATACAAACTCTATTCCATTTCATTTGTTTACATATTTTGACCCTTCTAAAGTTGTCCAAGCTTCAGCTTCATTATTTGTCTTAAATCCACAATTGAAAGCATAATGAGACAAAATATCTCCTCTATTATTTCTAATTACTCCTCCTTCTCTTGTTGGTCATGGGTTTCCTTTAGTTGCTCCATCAAAATTCAACTTAAACCACTCCACATCTGGTGGTTTCCACTTTATATTCTTTGCTTTATTTTTGCTTCTCTTGTACCCAACATCATAATTCCATTTAATGACTTGACTCCATCTATCAAGACTCTCTGCTTCCAAATTTGGGATTGGGTGAGTTGATAGGGTTGGTTTAGACTCCTCTATGGCTAAACATATCTTCTTTTTCATTACCTCTAATCTGCTTTCCTTTCCTTTAAATATTCTTCTATTCCTTTCTAGCCATACGGTCCAAAGTATTGTATCTTTTGATATATCCCATTTTGTCTGTAAAGCCTCACTTTTATAAGTGCTCTGCCATTGCAATCTTCAATTCTGCTATTCATCACCATGCATTTACCAAACATATTAAGAATCCATTGCCATACATTCCAGACTATTGAGTAATGTCCCAAGAGATGGTCAATACTCTCCTCCTCCTTATTATAAAAAACACATTTAGAGGGGCCATGAAAACCCCTTTTCATAAGGTTATCCCAGGATAAAATTCTTCTATGACCTACTCTAGCCAAACAAATATTTTAACTTTAGGAATGCCTGGGCTATCCCGAATATTTCTCCAAATTCTAGTGATATTATTATTATGTTGATGTTGAAAATTATATCCACTTCTTATTATGTATTCTCCTAGCTATTCAACTCCCAAATAAATTTATCCTTGGCACCCCTCGGAATAATTACAGTTATCTTTCTACTCAATTGCCTCCTAGCATCAATGTCTTGTATACTTGTAAAAAATATTCTTTCCATTTGTATCTTCCTTCTCGATCCTTGTACAAAATGTTTGAAACCCTATCACCGTATTTGTCTTGAAGCAATCTCATCCAAGGTTTCAAAACTGGATCTAAATTGAGTGGTGTTTTATCACACTAAGTATCCATCCAAATAGAAAATTTTTCTCCAGTTCCCACCACCCATCATTAACCTTTAATCATAAGATCAATAGGTTTTTTTAAACCATTCGAAAGAGCAAAACCATTTGGAAGATAATGCAATAAATGTTAAACTTGGGTCATTAGGATCAACATACTTAGAAGAATTCTTGCCCATTGTCTTTGACTCTCTTTGTACAATCTCTAGATAACTTTTCCCCTAAGAGCTAAGTTTGCATCTGTACGAGCTCTTAAACCAAGACCTCCCCTAGTTTTGTCATCACACAACTTGCTCCATTTCGCCAAAGAAAATTTCATTTTATCATGTAAACCTGACCATAAAAAGGATTGCATAATAGAGATTAAAAATTTTCAACTGATTTTGGCATAGAATACAAAGACATAATATGTCGAAATGGCTTGTAAGACTGACTTAATTAACTGCACTCTTCCTACTAAAGATAACCAACTATCTTTCCAAGCTGGAAGTTTATTTTAAACCTTACTAATAACTAGATTCCATAAATCTATCCTCATTCTCCCCTCAAATAAAGGCATCCCTAGATAAGTTGTTGGCAAATTTGCCTCCTCCATTTGAAGCAACCTACAAATTATTGCTTTGATATTAGCAAGTGTCAAGAAAGTTAATTTTGGATTTAGTCCTATTAATTTTTTGCCCTGAAGCTCTTTCATACTCTTTTAAAAAATTATTCAAAGCTTTGGCCTCATTTATTCTTGCCCTTCCAAAAATGGTTGTACCATCTACACACTGATGATGGGTGATGTTATCAATGTTATTACTAACCTTAAGTCCACTTATAAACCCATCTTTGTAACCCTTCTTTAAGTTCCTACTCAAAACTTCTATCATAATATTGAACAAATAAGGAGATAGAGGATCTCCTTGTCTAAGGCATATCTTGGCTTTAAAATATTTTGTCACTAACCCATTGACCAACACTAAATAAGAAACTGTAGAGACACAAGCTTTAATCCATATAACCCATTCTTCCCAAAACGAAACTTATCTAAACTTGCAAAAAGAAAATTCTATTTAACCCTATCATAGGCTTTACTCATATCAAGTTTTAAGATCATAGCTTTCCTTTTCTTGAAGTTGTTGAATGTATAACTTCATGAGCTACTATGATCCCATCCAAAATTTGTCTCCATTTCACAAAACCTCCTTGCTCTTCTGAAATGATTTTGTCTAACAATGGCCTTAATCTATTCGCCATCACTTTGAAAATAATTGTATAAGCCATGTTACATAGGCTTAAGGGTCTAAAATAATCAAACAATTCAGCATCTTTATTTTTTGGAATTAGGGTAAGATAAGTTGCATTTATTTTATAAGGAATGTATTATTTTACCCTAGACTGTTCCACTGCCACCAATAAATAATCCTTCACTATATCCCAATTATGTTGGTAAAAAGCTGCAGAGAGCCTATCCGGACCAGGGGATTTATCCTTATTAAAAGATAAAAGAGCTAAATGAACTTCTTCTAGAGTAATAGGCTCCATAAGTTTCCTATTGTCTTCATTTTTTATAACTGAAGGAACATCTTGAAGAATTTTATCATTAAGAACTTCGAACTCCTCTGAACCTAGAATATTCTAATAGAACAACTTAGCATCTTTTCTAATTTCACTTTGATCTTCAATCCAAACCCCTTATATTGATTTAATTCTACCAATTTTAGAAGATCTATTGATATAGCCATCCCATGACAAAACTTTGTATTTTTATCTCATTCTTTTAACCAAGTCTGTCTTGATTTTAATCTCCATAATTTCTCTTCCTTACACGAAATATTATAATATTTAGTAAGCAACTCCCTTTCCTCCGAGCTTGTAATATTTTCATCACCTTTTTGGAATTTTGAAAGTTTATCTTTTAGTTCTTCTTTCTTCTTAAAAATGTTTCCAAAGGTGTTCTTGTTCCATTCTTTTAATCTATATGTCATAGCTTTAATTTAGTTTGGAAGAGCATACAACCCACTATTACCTAAAGAATTCCATGTTTGAGCTATTATATCAACAAATTGAGGATGATCTTCCCACATCTGCTCATATTTAAAATATGATATTTTTTTAATTCACTAACCACCATTTTAACTCTTATTGGCCAGTGATATGAACAAATCCTTGTTAAGGTATTAATTTTAGCACAAGTTCCTTCATCTAGCCAATGATCTGAGAGAATGCATCTATCTAATTTTTTTGCTATTAGGTTATGTCCTCTCTTGTTGTTGGTCCAAGTATAGTTGTCTTCTTCAAACTCAACTTCCCATAGATTGTTGTTTTGAATAAAAGCTGAGAAATCTTTCATACTTTGAGTCAATTTCCTAATTCCCCCAAATTTTTTATTTATCTTGGTAATGGCATCAAAATCTTCAATGATCATGAAATGAGTATCTTGGTATTTACTTCTCATAAAGGCCTCAATCCCACTCCAAAATTCTAATCTACCTGATTGAGTTGTAGGACCATACACATTGATAAGGATGAATCAAATATCAAAAAAGTAGAAAGTGACTAAAGAGGCTATCCATTGCCTAGTTTTATGAATGGTTACACAAGTGCTTCTAGAAGGATTCCAACAAGTTAGAATTCCCTCTACTGCTCCTTCAGAATCCATAGCATCCCATTCACATCTTGCCCAAACTGCTTTCATAGTTTTTGAAACTTCTTTTGTCATTTTAGTTTCCTGGATACAGAGAATATCAGGTTTATTACTTAAACATATTCACCCCTTATATTCCATGAGATGATAATCATGTCTCATTAGGGGCTTTTGGACCCTCTTGTGCATTGCCAATATCATTTTGTTCTTTGGTAAAGAGAAGTTCAACCAACTTAGTTTGTATTCCTTTCTTTATGTTTAGCTCTTGCCTCCCTGGATCTTGCTTGATAATTTGAGGTTTTTCCTCTTTTTGCCTTGCCTATATCAAGAGTAGGTCTTATTATTCTATTCCTCAAAATTCTTTCACCATTTTTTTTTCAACATATTTATCCTCTCCTGGCTCTATTATAGAAGCTTTTGACTTATCTTGCTCATTTTCTGGTATTTTCTTATTAATGGAAGAGGTATTACCTTCTAAAACTACATTTTGTTTACCAATTATTTTCTCCTAAATGGTGCATGGTACTTCAAGAGAGACTTCAAAATCTGATGAAACACATTCCTTGGGTTCAACGAGAATGTTCTTCCTTAAATTAGGATCATATTAAATGGACGATTCCTTGCTAATATGTTGAAATTGTTGTCTTGTGTCCTCAAAGATTTGATCTGCTTTTTCTTCATAGGCTAAAGCCTCAAAAGAATTGGAATTTCTTCCAGTATCCTTTCTTATTGGCATCCACTATTCATTTTCCTTTATTTTTCTAGATCTATTTTTTGGAAGTTGAAAACCATCTTTATCCATAACCATTTGTAAATTTCTCTTACGATTTTCTACAAATGATTTTTCTATTCTCTTCTTAGGGCATGATATCTCAATATGTCCCACCTCATGATATATTCTACATCTAAAAGATATGTTTTCATAATCTATAGTTTGGGTCCACATCTTATCCCCATACTTAAGAATGATTGATTCTAGTAAAGCTTTACTTATATCAATCATGACCAATATTTGAGCATAAATAGCCAAAAGTCCATCTTTTGTTGTATCTGAAATCTCAAGGAATCCTCCTAGAGTGTTGCCTATTGCCTTGAAGGTATCTATTTCCTAAAATTCAATGGGCAATCCAAACATCCTAACCCATACTGGTACTAGGGATAGATTTACATTTTCAAGTGAAAAGCCTTCATACCAATGGGTAAGGAAAAGCCTTGATCTTCCCATAAACCAAGGACCCCCTTTTAGGATTCTTTCTCTTTCTTCCCTAGAACAAAAAATGGCTAGGAAGAAACCTTTGGGAAGAAATGATAGAATCACTCTTGGAGACTTCCAACTCTTATCAATCCATTTTCTCAAGGCTGAAGCCCCTGGCCAATACCCATTAAATTTACATATATGAAAGCACGTTAATGTTATAAAATAAAGCAAATATTACCAATGAAATACATTAAAGTAAATCTTAATCATTATTTATATTAAAGCAGTCAACATTTTATTGTAATCTTTGGCTAAACTTACTACTTCCTCTAACCAAGGAAAAACGAATTTAACTTCATTATCCTCGATTAAACCCCCTTTATTTCTAACCTATCTACACATTTGTTTCTTTCCATTAATGTATGTGTAAACCTAATTTCTTCAAACTCTATAGCAAGGTCTTGAATTTCCACAATTATCTCTTGTATGTTCTATGGAGCCTTTGTTTTCCTCAAAATTGCATTTATTACTATGAGTGAATCACCTTCCATCTATACTTTGTTCCATTTCATTTGTTTGCATATTTTTAACCCTTCCAAAGATGTCCAAGCTTTAGCTTCATTATTTGTCTTAAATCCACTCATTAATATTAATTTTCATTAAGATATAAAATCTTTTTTTGCGAGATACCATTTATATGTTGTTTCTTCTCTATAAATATGTTGATATTTTTAAGACATTGCCTCCCTCAATAATTGGACAAAGAATAATGCTATTGTTATTCCAATTCTTGCACTTGTTTTTTCTCATTAACATTAATAATAATCTGCAAATCTCTTTAATTGGAATATATCTCCATATTTTTCAATGGTAGCCATGATTCTTGGAAGAAGTGTCATAACCTTTTCATACTTGTTAGTTAAGTTCCATGATTTTGAGTAGGTAAGATGTTAGTGTATGTTATATTGTTATTACATTATTAGTCTTATTGTTATATGCTAACAATATTTGTTAGCATTTGGTTAGGTTGGGTTATTTGGGGTGCATTTGTTATTCGCCAGATCTGCTTCTTATGGGCTAGTTAGATCCTAATGTAACCCTATAAATTTACTCAATACAATGCTCTATTATATTGATTCTCCTAACATGGTATCAGAGCTATATGCTCTCGGCTCAAGAATAGCCTAAGATCCCTATGTAGATCCTCTGCTGGACAGGCACCGCTGGACTGAACATTATGGTCATGGACCTGCAAATCAGGATCGAGACCTGACGTGTGACTTGCATAGAACCTGGATTGTGAACATTGGCAATAGTGGAGGACTCCCTACTCTGTTGGAATATGCAAACGTGGTGATCACGCCAGGCTAGAACATTGATCGAGATGTTGACCTGTTGGCAGCATCCGATGGCACTGCGATCAAGCTGACGATATGCTAACCTATTAGAAGTGTCTAACTGACCACTGTTGGACACAGGCTTTCGACACATGACCCTAGACTAGAAACCTAAGGGGAGGACTTGCTACGTGGACCGGGGATCGACCCAGAGATCGAGACTCGACACAACACAGACCCCTACGACCTAGGTGGGATGCCAATCTAAACACTAACTCGGACGCTGACTGGAGATGCGAACGGATGACTAGACATGGCGATCAGGACTGATGCACCCTATAAATACCAAACGTGATAGGACACTTAAGCGCAAACCCTAGATGTTAACTAAGCAGAAAATCGATCGTGGACACCTAGCTAAAGGTTGTTATGCTAGACGGGTCAGGAGACAAAAGGGGTAAACTAAGGCTCAACTACCTTACAGTAGTCATAAGCTAAGGGTAGAGTTTTATTTTTTAAACTGTTTTAAGCTTCCCAGACTTGTGCATGTGGAATAGCCAACCTTTGGCATCGACGCTTCAAACCCCCGACGAAAGTCGCAGATCCGTTTTGTTTTCTCTAGCGTATTTTAGGATATTTTGCAGATTGGTGATTTGCAGGAGGAATCGCTGTCTAGAATAGAAAAATTACTCTTGACTGTTGCAGGAGAAATGCGTCTTGAAAAACGTCTGCCAAATTAGCAGGAAAGTTTTTTGACGATCGCATTGCTCCGATTACCGAGAGAATTTGCAGATCGATGAGCGTTAAAGGCTCAGATTGTTGAAAAAAAATTATTTGACGTTTTTGATCGACAACCATTGTGCGGTTCTCTAGAGATCCATGGCAGCATTCAGTCTCTGTAGACTCATGCTGACGAAGACGAATTTTTTTTCTACTATTCGGTTTAAGCTCACCTCAGAAGACAAGTTCAATAAGCTATGCCTGATCCATCGAAGATCGAAAGCGAACTGCACAGACACCATTGTTGTGTTATGTTTCTATCAATTTGCAGTTGCAGGCAATTAGTAGCCAGCCTAAAAAACTTGTTTGCAAGATTAGTTGACATCCCGACAATCGCAGTCGCCCCAATAATATTTTTGTTTAGCAGGTTTCGTTGACGATTACTGAGCCAGATCTAGTGGAGGCAAAATTTCACCTGTTGCAGGTGATACCCTGAAATATGGATCTCAGAAACCATCTTGAACCCTAATTGAAAGATGCTAACAAAAATTAGTTCTAGCATAACAACATAATCAACTAATGTAATAATAATAGCTTTTATTTTCTATGTGGCACCAAAAACAATTTTAATGAGCCCAACTTCTATACATTTCTATTCTACTTAAGGTGATGCAAATATGTTATGGTAACACCATTATTGCATATGGTCATTGTATGTATATTCAAATCCTAAAACCAATAGGTTAACACCCATTTTTCACACATTGAGATTTGTTATGATAAATAGCATGCCTATGAACATTATGTATGAGAGGCAACAATACTATTCTATCCTTGGATATGATTTTGAGATTAATTTTTTTTTAATTCTATTGTTTCTTTTAAACTAGAGATTTAATCAAATAATAAGACCAATCCTCCATAAAATGCATAATGTTTTATATTGGAAACAATTAATCCAACACTTTGTCAAATATTTAAATGTTGATGGAGCTTTTTAATGCATTCTATTTTTTTTTTAAATAGCCTCTAACAATATAAACAAAGGAATGATGGAAATGTAGATATTCTAATATTTCTAGGTCACCTTTAGAATGAATACCCAAAAGGTCCATTATATCATTTTCCTTGTAGATTATCACTTGTGGGAATTTTGCTTAGGGCTACTAATTAAAAGAATGTTGAGGCAATAGGGAGGCTCTCATGTGACCAAACATTCTTTCAATGGAAATTCCAATTAGTCCAAAGCCTTATATCCCAACTTGATCAAGTATCCATTGTATTTTGATGGATTGAAAACCAACTCATCCTTTTATGTTAAAATTGGTAAATAGAATTCCTAAAGCATATTTTAGAGCTCATCCCTTGTTTTTTTGATATCCTCTCGCTCTAGCAGGTTCTAATAGAAATAGAATATCTTAGAATTGTTGCTCACAACAATATAATTGTTTATCTTTGAACCTTTGTAAGTCAAATAGACCAAACCAATGGATGTCATTTTGGATAAAAAATAAAATAAGAAAGCTTCAACCAAATCATCAAACCAAAAGTTTGTAAATTTTCTCTCATTTATTGACCACATAATATGCTTCTTGATTAATTGTAAACTATTTGATATGAGTTTCCATGTCAAACACTTATGCAGGGTTTATATAATTAGCAATTTTATGGCATCCCCAAAGCCTACATACTATTGAAGTAATACTTTTGCCCAATTATTTTCTTGATATTTGAATAGTCTCCAACCAAGTTTTGTCCCTAGTGCCAAATTCTTAAGTCTATAATTTCACAAGCCTACTTGAATATGATTTTCTTGCAAAACTTAGCCCACCTACAAAGAAACCCAAATTTTCATATCCTTTCCAAATAAATCTCTTTGAATCTTATCAAATTTTAATGTTATATGTGTTGATAACCTTAGAAGTGGCATCATATACATGAAGATAGATTACAATGTAGCCTTTATGAGTTGTAGTCTTCCGTTAATAATTAAGAAATGACCTTCCCAACTTGTCAAATAAAATTTCATCTATTTAAAATTGAGTCCTAAAGCTCCTTATTCTTTCTTTTATTAGACAAAAGATTACCTAGATATGTTGATGGAATTTTTTAACTTTAAACCTTGTGATACATACAATAATTTATTATAAATTTAGGGCAATGCCAATGAAAATATCTTGGATTTTTTCATATTAACCAACTATCTAACACACCTCTTGTTGGGCAAAACATTGGTTAGTTTTTCTATGGTTCAATTAATTGCCTCCATTTAATTGTCAACCCGGGGTAGCTCGTAGTCTTGTGAGCAGTCATGCAAAATTTATGCTTATAATTTCTCCTTCGGAGATGAGTCCCTTGGATTATGGTTTGGGGGTATTTGGTATTCGTTGAAGTTTGTATTTAAACCAATAATCTCATGCTAAGTCTAAGAAAATAGGACTAAAAACATTTAAAATCTAAATTACTACCTTGCTAGAAATCACAGAAAATAGGGGAAATAACATAGAAATAAATTAATCTATTAAAATAAATACAAAAAATAGGGGAAATAGGGAAGAACTCTATTGTAAGTGGGCCCACGCTTCCAGCAGGTTCTACCCATGGTAAAATGATCATCGGACGCTTTAGAAGAGTTTTACAGGAAAATACTCAGAGATTTTATTAACAGTTGCAGTAGAAGAAAATTACAAGAAAAGTTTAGGGGGTCTTCTTCAGGGGTGGCCTACATATTTATAAGATATGCAGCCAACCCTATTACAATTCTCAGGATGAATCAAAAAATGATTCATTGTTACAATTATTTGCTTAATTGAAGGAATCGAGCAAAATATCATGATATTTCAACGTATTCTGTTTCTAGAATACGTCTGATATTTATTTTCCCAATTTACATAAATCATTTATGTATCAGTTAGAAGATGGGTGATGAGTCACCTTTGACATTGTCCCATGTTCGGTTTCAATGTTGGAATTCCTTTCATGCTGGTTGTTAAAGTTTCACTCTGTTCTACCAACCATAGAGTCATGCTAAAGTTTGGCATTAGTGGAAATCAAGCATCGTTGTTGAAGAAGTCGAGAAGCAGGCACCTTGTATGTAGAAGTCGAGAAGTAGGCATAAAGATAATGGGAAGGAAGGAATGGGAAGTAGGCACCTAACGAGGCACTAATAGTTAAGTGTCGAATGAAAGTCAGGCACTTCAAAGGAATTTGGGCACCTGACTTCGTACCTCTTCATCGATATTCCATAGATGTTTTTCCTTCATTAAATTGCAAGTGCTAGGTCCGAGTGGGACCTCGATGAAAATATGCCAAAATGCAACAATTTCCACTAAATCTACACAAATTACACTTAAAGACAAATATTAGAGAACATGCAAAATAAACTATTAATTATATATATAATTTCCATAAAATATTTATATCTACAAGAATATATGTCACACATTATGGGGAAAAGAGTACAAAAAATGAGCAATTATGTGGCTCATCATCCCCCCATGCTTAAGGGGTGGCACGTCCCTATGCCACTTTGAACTAGTAATTACCAGTTCTATTCACTTCATCCCAATAAGCCCTGTTGGTCTGTGTCCTCTTCTTCTTAGCGGCCTTGGATTTTTCTTTGTCTCGAGGCTTTCACCCCTTTGGTGCCTTGGGAGCGGTTGTCTCCTGACCCTGCTACTTCTGGCATTTGTTGTGCCAAACTGGTTCACTTGGCCTTGCTCTCTTCTTGGGTGGTTCTCTGGTCTAGGCCACCTTGCCTTTATCAATGTTCAGATAATAACTAGAGAAACTGGTGGCATCCTTCTGGAATGTAGGCTCAACCATTTTCTAGTACTCATGGTGAAGTGGTAACTTTTCACCCATAGGAACTGATTCTTTATCTCCAAATGGGATGCTAGATTCCTTAGCAACCTTGGTTGTGGGTAAATCTACCCTTGTTGGGTCAAGCTCAGGTTCAGCTTTGACCTCTATCTTTGCCACTAGGGGAGTTCTGTTGCTTGATGCTAGATCTTCCTGTTGCATAGGGCCTAGAAATCCCATCCTTTTAAAATATGCCTGCATCCTTGAAGGCTTTCCATCCTCTAACCCATACAAGTACCAGAACTACTCAGGTTGGGCAACTAGAATTTTCCTGTGAGGCTTCCAGATTGCTCCCTGGCCTCTTTTTGATTTCTTGAGGGCTTTCTTGGAGGCCTTCTTCCAATTCTTCTTGTCTACTACCATGTCCTCCTTGAGCTCCTCAAATTTTTATTTTTGGGTAGAAAATATATTCTTTGCTGCCTCCCATTCCTCATCAGAATCTAGCTCTGATTCCTTATCAGATTTAATGCCCAGTGCCTTCAACTCTGCAACTCTCACTCTAGTTTTAGGTCATCATTGAGATGGCCTTATGGCTTTTTGTTTTGATCTCAGCTTGATTTGTTGTACCCTAGGGTATGTTGGTGCAACTATTGTTTCCTAGTGTATAGGGGATTCAGGTTGTTGAGCCTCTTTTTCCTCTGTAGCAAATTGCTGCACAATAAGGACTGCTTCTTCCTCTTGAGGTTGTCCAACCCCTGCATCAATTGGAGAGTGCTCTACCTCTCCCTCTTTACCTAAAATTTGAGGCTCTTCGACCTCCATATCCTTTTCCCCCTCATCTCCTTCCTTTGTAGGTTGTTCTACATTTTGAGGTTCCTCAACCTCAACTTCATCCTCCTGAAGTATCTACTCTATAGAGGGAGACGTAGAATAGGGCTGCTCTACTTCCATTGTAGTAGCATCTCCCTATTCTATTTCTGTATCAGTAGGGGCACTTCTGTTGCCCCATCGGTCTGTACTATCGCATCAACTCTGGTCGATTGCTCGGCTCCTCTTGGTCCACCCTACAACTACAATTGTCTCTGTAGTTGCCAAATTTTTTGATACAATTCATGCATTTTTAATGTAGCCTCCTTTTTGGACTCCTCAAATAGAGCTCATTCTTCTTTAAATTTGGCTTCCCAAGTGGAAGCTTATTCTCTTAAAACCTGTAGTTGTTGCTAAATCCTCTACCTGGCCTTCTGGTGGTACATCTTCCATGGCCACCTCTTGTTGAGGAGTTGGCCCATAAGAAATATCCTATAAAATGTGGGCCAAGTACTCCTCCTTGTTGAGCTCATCGATTGGTGTCTCCTCATCGGATGAGCTCGAAACCACCCTTGATGCTTTTGTTCTTCTACTTTGCATCCTGGTGGAAATGGGCATGAAATCCTGCTCTACCTCATCTTCGAATTGAGGTGCAGAAGGAGATAGAGCCTATCCTGCTTCCTCCTCAAATTGGGGAAAATCAAGGGATGAGGCCTATCCTGCTTCCCCTGTATTTCTATAGGCTGGGATGCAGGCATCATATCTTCTCATTCTATCACCTCCTGGGCTGATTGTTCATTTTGAATTGGCACCTCCTCCTCTGCTTGTGCCCCTACCACTGCACTAGTGCCCATAACTTCCTCAATTGTCACATTTCTATGTGACTCTACATATCACACCAAGGCCAAAATCAGGCCATGGTGAGCCAAGGTAGAGGTGGTGCCTCCTGGTATCACTTGGCCTCATCTTTTAGGGTGCATGGCAAGGTAATGGGGGATATTGATTTTATCCCCATGTAGGATGTGATTGAGAAAATGGAAGTGGTTGGCATTCATATGAGAGTACCTACTAGAGCATGTGAAGAAGCGAGTGATCTACTCAAAAACTACCCTCTAGAGCTTGAGAATGTGCCATTTTAGCAAGCCATGTCTAGGTACTTGGTTGGTGCTCCAAAAATCTCTATGCATAGAGGGTAAGGTTATCCTCCTTGTACATGCACTCCCCTATCAGAGGGAGGCCATAACTCTAGCGATATAGTCCTCTATGACTGGAATCTCTAGCCCTCCATGTGCACGACCCCATCTCTCATCGATATCACAAATTCATTTGCTACCATCGCATCTTGCTAGTCGATAGTATTCCATCCATTCTGTAGCATCCAACTATGTTTGGACATCTACAGAAATTCTCGAGCAGTCGATCGGCTCACTCTTCTTGAGGTCATGATTCTTCGATTTCCCCCCATGCTTTACCTTTAGTTCACAATTCACTCTGCGATGCTCCTACTTCCCCTTTGAATTACTACTGTGCTTCACTACTCTTTTTTTTTTCTCTCAAGGTGGCTTCATAGTAGCTGGTAAACATATTTTTAAAACAACTGTGTTCATGCACATAGGGTTAATTACCGTAATCAATAGTGATTATGGTTATCCATAGTAAATTTCCTTCGAGCATGTGCCCGATTGTGTGGAGATGATAACCATAAACTATCGACCAATCAGAGGCATGCCACGCAACACCATGCCAAGTGGATTTGTTCAAGTGGTTAAGGTAATAATGGGGGTTGTGCTGACACATTTCCATAGACACACATGTTCATGAAAATAATATAGACAAGAAATAAAAAATTTAAACATGCACCTAAATTCGTTTCGTGGGTGCATATGCGTAGATATCCATGGTGCATCGCTATTGGCTGGCGTTTGATGATTGGGTAAACTACAATGGACAATGATGGCCATGGTTCCCATGCAATGAATTTTCTTCGATGTGATTGGTTCTTGGTAGCTGTAATGTGATTTATTCAAGAAATCCTACAAAATTCAAAATAAAAATTAGAAAAAATGTATCTCCTTGGGATGACAAACATCCCCTCCTCGAAAGTTGGTTGATGTCAACTTTTAATTTTGTCCATGGTAGATTTGACTTTGCATGTGCATGGGGTGTTGATGTGGCTCGAGCCACATCCCAATGTTGACATGTTATTCTATCAAGGTAAAAAATGGCCATAGTAAATGAAAATCAGGCACCTTTTTTGTATGGAAATCAGGTGCCTTCTTTTCAAATTATGGCATGCAGGTGCCTTGGAAATTAAAAATAGGCACCTTAGGAATCGGGCACTTTGCTTAACATGGGAAGTAGGTGCCTTAGTAATTGGGCCCTCTACTTAACATGAGAAGAGAGCCTTAGCAATCAGGCTTATGCCTAACATGGGAAGCAGTACTTTTTGCTAACTGTCGGGTGTCATACTTATAAAATAAACTTTATACAAACTCAATTTTTTTACATATGCTAAGAATATTTGGTGTCAGTTTCCAAAAATTGGAAGTTGGCCGTTCTCCTGAAAAATCAAGAGTCAGGCATTGATCTACTAGAAAATGGGATGTAGGTACCATCTTCATAACATACTAGGAGTCAGCTACCATAAAGTGTATAATAGAAAGTAGGTACCTTCTATCGTACAATGGGAAGTAGGCGCCTTCCACCATACAATGAGAAGTAGGCACCTTCTCATAACAAGGAAGTAGGTGCCTTCCCATCAAATACAAAAAATGGTGCTTTTTTTATTCAATGGGTGTTGACTTGTCCTTGTATATGCATTGTCAAGTTGATCAGGCCCTTCAGTGCTTCTGATTGAAAAATAGGAATAGAATCAACATCCACCCCTGAACCAGTAGTTGAGTGTTTTATTGTCCAAAAAGACCAATCCAAACACTCTTGTGCAGGTTCAGGTTTAGTATTCCCCTCTCTGAATGGGGACTAGCTACTCCTACTACAAGAAAATTCTCCTAGAAAGCTTGGAAGGCGCAGGTTCATGGATCCTGTGCTTGTTAGGCCTAGGTTTCCCAAGCTGCCTAACAACTGCACAAAGGGCATTGTTCCTGCAAAACAAAAACACAACTAAAAAAGAGAAACTTTGAAAGAATAATTGTCTTTGGGACTATGTGGACTAGGTCCACATCTCACTGACTCAAGATAAAATCAGAATCAACTAGGGTCTCCCCATGCCTAATCTAGACTCAATCATGTATGCTTCAGACACATGGTATGGGCAGGTGGTGGCCATTGACTGTTAAGGTAATGTTGTTGTCATCTATTGTTCTAACTCTTACAACCCCATTATTGATGACTTCAGTCACTTCATATGGCCCCATCCAATGTTGCATGAGCTTGCCCTTCCTTTCCTAGAACTAGGAATCATAGAGTAATGCCCATTCTCCCACTTTAAGCTACTTTGGCCTGGTGTGGTGGTCATGCCACTTGGCCCTTTGTTTCTGAATGATCTCTATTTTCTGTAGAGCCTCAAGGTGGTATTCATCCAACTGATTAAGCTATTGAATTCTTTCTTTTTGTGCATCATCCAGGTTGATATTCAATTCTACAGTAGTCCTAAGTGTTTTGACTTCAAACTCTATAGGCATCATGGCACTTTTCCCATAGACTAACTAAAATGGTGTGAAACCAGTAGTAGTCTTCCAGGTGGTCTTGTAGGCCCACACTACTTCTGGTAATCTAGTAGCCCAGTCCTTCCTATGTTGTTGCACTATCTTTGTCAGGATATTTTCCAACTCTCTGTTGGTCACCTCAACTTGCCCATTCACCTATGGATGGTAGGGAGTGGTTTTGTTATGCCTGATTTTGTATTGTTGCATGAGTTCTTGGATCATCCTTGAAGTAAACTGAGGTCCTTGATCTGTTGTGATCTCCCTTGGGACCCCAAATCTTGTAAAAATTGATGAATACAAGAAATCTGCTATAGTTTTCTCCTTTGAATCATGCAAAGCCTGTACTTCAACCCACTTTGTCACATAGTCAATACAAACTAGGATATACCTCTTACCTCCTGACTATGGATTAATAGGTCCTACGAAGTCCATCCCCCATTTATCAAATGGTTCAATGTGAACATGTGGTTGGAGTGGCATCTCATCTCTAAGAGTAGGTTTGCCCATCCTCTGACATTGATCACACTGGCTCACATGCTTGGTTGCATCCTTGAATAGTGAAGGCTAGTAATAACCAACCTGCAACACTTTATATGCAGTCCTTTTCCTACAAAATGGCCACCACAAGGTTCATCATGGCAAGCCTTCAGTATTTCAATTATTTCATCTCTAGCAACACATCTTCTCATGATTTGATCAGGTCCTATTTTGAATAGGCACCCATCAATCCATGAGAAATCTACACTTTTCTCAATTAAAGTCTATTTTTCATGAGGTAAAAGTGTAGGGGATACTTTACTAGTGGCTAAATAATTAGCCATATCTGCATACCAAGGTATCTGATCATTTAGAGCAAATAAATGCTCATCTAGAAATTGGTCCTCTATAGTTGCATAGTCTGGAGGTGTCAATCTGGATAGGAAATCAGCTACCACATTGTCCTTTCCTGGCTTGTCCACTATTGTCACATCAAATTCCTACAAGAGCAACAACCATATGATAATTCTACCACTAATCCTAGGTTTGTTTGTCAAGTATCTGATTGTTGAGTGGTCAGTGTGTACAAATACCTAGTAACCTATAATGTAATGATAAAATTTGTTAAGAGCATGTATTACTGCAAGAAACTCTTTCTCTGTGATAGTATAATTTAGTTCAGCACCTATGAGGTTTTTACTAACATAATAGATGGCATAAAAATCATCACCATATTTCTGTCCCAGTATTGAGCCTATTGCATTGTTAGATGCATCAACATATATGTGAAAAGGTATGGTCCAATTTGGACCTCTCAGCACTGGAGCAGTAATTAGTTTTTCCTTTAAGGTGTTGAATGCTTGTTCACATTCTTCAGTCCAGACAAACTCTGCATCTTTAGTTAACAATGTGGTAAGAGGTTTAGCAGTTTTTCTAAAGTCTGATATAAACCTCCTATAGTAACCGGTTGATCCTAGGAAACTATGGATATCCTTTTGTGTTTTGGGAGTAGGCAGGGTTTGGATGACTTCTATTTTCTTTCTGTCTACTTTGATCCCTTCTGCAGAAAGGTGATGTCCTAAAACTATCCCTTCCTGCATCAACATATAGCATTTCTCATTGCTTAAGGATAGGTTAGTTTCCTCACAATGTTTAAGTGTCTTTTCTAGATTTTCTGTGGTAGTTTCAAAAGTTTCACCATATACAGTGAAATCATCCATGTATACCTCCACAGTCTCTCCAATCATATCTAAAAAAATGCTAAGAACTGCCCTCTGAAAGGTGGCAGGTGCATTGCATAGGCCAAATGGTAAAACTCGGTAAGCAAATGTCCCCCATGGACAAGTGAAGGTGGTTTTATCTTGATCTTCCTCCCCTATTTGGATCTGATTGTATCCACTGAACCCATCCAGGAAAGAAAAGTACTTCTTGCCTGCTAAGGTGTCAAGGACCTGATCTATAAATGGTAAAGGGAAGTGGTCCTTCTTAGTTGCTTTATTCAACAACCTGTAATCAACACAAATTCTCCACTTTCCATTCTTCTTGGGCACCACCACTAATGGTGATACCCACTCACTATCTAAAATGGGGTAGATGAATCCAACTATGAGGAGTTTTTGTAACTCTATTTTGACAATTTCTTTCATAGTTGGGTTCATTCTCCTCTGTGGTTGTCTTACTGGTCTAACCTGGTCTTCCAGATATATCCTATGTGTACAGGTCTCAGGAGCTATTCCTCTCATGTCAGAATACTCCCAAGCAAAGGCATCTTGATGTTTTTCCAATGTTTGTTTCAGTTTGGTTTGTTGTTCAACTATCAACTTGTTATCCACATTCAACATTCTACCAGGTGCAACTTCTATTTGTTGAATATGGTGGTCTTTTCCTCCTACTAATGGCAACTCAAGAGGAGGATAAGAGGGTTCTCCTTGAAAAAAGTGAGATATCATCTTATCCTCATCACTTTCATCTTCCAACTCCTCAAGTGTCATCACAGGTTGGATCATTGATAGACCACCAATATTTTGATTCTCATCCTCAGGTTCTCCCAACAAATCTGTAGACTATGCAGGTGGATGTATGATCAGTTTCTTTATATTCTGACCATCTGAAATGGTCATTTTCCCATCTCTACAACTTATGTAAGCATCATCTATTGCCAGCCAAGGTCTACCTAAGATTAATGGGTATCCACCTAGTCCAGACTTAGATTGCAACACTAAGAAATCTGTTGGATACTCCCATGCATCTACTGTAATAGTGATATCTTCCAGTATTCCATCAGGAAGTACTGTAGATCTATCTACCAACTACAACATAGTTTTAGTGGGCTTCATATTAGTCAATTTTAGTTTTTGCATGGTCTCCTAGGGCATGACATTGATGGCAGCCCCCAAATCTACTAGTGTGTTGGGTAAAACACAACCTTCTATTTTTATAGTCAACATAGGGCTTCCTGGATCTGAGTACTTCTGGTTGTAGGTATTCCCTAACATAAGGTCAGCTAACTGACCTACCAAACTGATTGATTTAGTTGGTTTCCTCCCTGGTTTCTTGAGGCACAACTCTCTTATGGCCTTCCCATAAATAGGTATGTCTCTGATGGCCTGAAAGAGAGGGATTGTGACTATTAAGTTCTTTAAACTAGAGAGGATATCAAACTCTATTTGTATTGGTTTCTTGGGTTCCTACAACCTTTGTGGAAAAGGTGGAACCTCCTCTTTGTTATGTACAAGTGTTGATTCTTCTTCTACCTCTTCTATAAGGGGTGATTCCCCTTTCTCTATTTCTATTGGTTCCTCTTCTTCTACAAGAGGAGTGACTTCTACACCTACTTGCTTTCCTGACCTTAACTGGATAGGATCACAATCTACCTTAATATTATACATAGGGTACATCTCATTTTCCATCTGATAGGTTGGTTGTTGCTTGTTGTTTGGGTTTGTTGTTGGTTGTGCTAGTAACTGAGGAGTCCTTGGAGCAGGAAGAGTAGGTAGACTTGGTTGTAGTGGAGCTAGAGCAGTATGTTGTGGATATTGATTCCAAGCATTCTGATTTCTCCACTGCTACCCAGGCTATTGGTATTGGTTCCAAGGGTAAGGGTTGTAAGGATTTGCTCCTTGGGGAAATGGATTCCAAGGTTGTTGACCATACCAACCCATGTTGGGTGGTTGGGCTTGACCTTGGTTTTGGTAATTGCTGCCCCCATAGGATGACATTCCTGATTGCATATTGTTACCCATAGGAGACTATTGCTAGTTCCTCCTATTACCCATGAAGTATGCCTCTGCTACTTCAGGTTCCTCTTTAGATTTCATTAATTATGGACACAACTTCGTTTTATGATCCTTCTTACAAACAACACATACACGAACTTTGTTTTCTGGGCACTCATTTCTAGGGTGTTTGCCTCTACATTTAGGATAGAAGTAGGCCAATGCTACCTCATTCTCCTGCTTCTTTCTCTGAAGTAGAAGAGTATCCATTTGAAGAGCTAGATATGATAACATCTCGCTCTTAAGGTCTTCTAGCATGTTGCCTATTTCTATTTTAGTGATAATGGCTGATTGCTTAACATTTCTAGGGGTTAACTTACCTTTTCTTCTTGAAAATTTTTGACACAACTATCGAATATCATCCATTTGGTGTTGGTAAATGTCTCCCCCAGAGATCATGTTTAAAGCTTCCAAGGATTCATTTGTCAGTCCTTTCAAAAAATACTTCTTAGGGACCTATCTCCTAGTTTTGAATGGGGTGATCTTTGCAAATTGAAGCTAAACCTATCCCAATATTCTTCCATAGATTCCCCTTCCTTTTGGGTCATGTCTAGGACTTCCTCTCTTGCATCTCTTGCTCTACCAAAATCTTGATACTGATCCAGGAAAATTTTCTTCAACTATTCCCAGGTAGTTATCCATTTATCCCCCAAGCTGATGAACCAACGCAAAGTTGAATCATCAAGGGTGGAAGGGAATAATTTTAGTTTTTGAGCATCTATGGTGTAATCCACAGATCTACATAAAACATCAAATTTAAATAGAAATAGGTCTGGATATTCTGTTGGTAGTCCTCTAAAGGTTGGAAGGTGGGCAGGAGAGATATGTTTCATCTTGTGATCTCCCCTTGCCTCTCCTATTGGAAAACTAAAACTAGTGGATGTTTCCTCTGGATTTTTTGCCATTCTACCTACTACTAGAGTTTCTACCCCTACTTCATTCAAAGCAGTTATCAATGCTTCTAGTTCATTTCTTTTATCCTTCAAAAGGATGGATAAGTCAACATTTGAGATAGTTCCATCTAATACTACTTGCCAATATTCAACATTCAGTAGATCTTCCTCAGATTGAACTCTACTTATCTCCGATCCTGCTCTAAGATTCTGTTGGATTATTTCAGAAGGATCCTATGCAAATAGTGGGTGTTCCCACCAATGCATAGGTGGAGATTGTGATGGTGAGAGTTCAATCTCAGGTTCAGGTTCTACTGAAGCAGAAGGATTTTGAGAAACAACTTCTTTGTTTTTGACAAAATGACCGTCTGGTCCCCTATTCTTAGGTGGACTCATACAAAGTTTTAGATGAAGATTTCTGAAGAAAACACTCTAAACTACTATAACTATGCTTCCTTCAGAACAAGAAATTACAATGGCTACTCCTCGACAATGGTACCAAAATATTGGGCAAAATATTGGTTAGTTTTTCTATGGTTCAATTAATTACCTCCATTTAATTGTCAACCTAGGGTAGCTCGTAGTCTTGTGAGCAACCATGCAAAATCTATGCTTATAATTTCTCCTTCGGAGATGAGTCCCTTAGATTATGGTTTGGGGGTATTTGGTATTCATTGAAGTTTATATTTAAACCAATAATCTCATGCTAAGTCTAAGAAAATATGATTGAAAATATTTAAAATCTAAATTACTACCTTGCTTGGAAATCATAAAAAATAGGGGAAATAAATAGAAATAAATTAATCTATTAAAATAAATATATAAAATAGGGGAAATAGGGAAGAAATCTATTGTAAGTGGGCCCACGCTTCCAGTAGGTTCTACCCATGGTAAAATGATCATCGGATGCTTTAGAAGAGTTTTACAGGAAAATACTTAGAGATTTTATTAATAGTTGTAGAAGAAAATTACAAGAAAAGTTAGGGGGTCTTCTTCAGGGGTGGCCTACATATTTATAAGATATGTGGCCAGCCCTATTACAATTTTAAGATGAATCAAAAAATGATTCATTGTTACAACTGTTTGCTTAATTGAAGGAATCGGGTAAAATATCATGATATTTTAGTGTATTCTATTTCTAGAATATGTCTTAATATTTATTTTCTCGATTTACATAAATCATTTATGTATCAGCTAGAATATGGGTGATGAGTCACCTTTGACATTGTCCCATGTTCGGTTTCAATGTTAGAATTCCTTTCATGTTGGTTGTTGAAGTTTCACTCTGTTCTATCGACCACAGAGTCGTGCTGAAGTTTGGCGTTAGTGGAAATCAGGCATCATGTTTGAAGAAGTCAGGAAGTAGGGACCTTGTATGTAGAATTGAAGTATTGGTGCCTTGTACAATGGGAAGTGTTAAAGGGGAAAAGAAGGCCTCCAACCAGGAAGCAAGCGCCTAACAGTTAAGTGTCGAACGAAAGTCAGGCGCTTCAAAGGAATTTGGGCGCCTGACTTCGTACCTCTTCACCGATATTCTATAGATGTTTTTCCTTCATTAAATTGCAAGTGCCAGGTCCGAGTGGGACCTCGACGAAAACATGCCAAAATGCAACAATTTCCACTAAATCTACACAAATTACACTTAAAGACAAATATTAGAGAACATGCAAAATAAACTGTTAATTATATATATAATTTCCATAAAACATTTATATCTACAAGAAAATATGTCGCACATTATGGGGAAAAGAGTACAAAAAATGAGCAATTATGTGGCTCATCACCTCTCATAGCATGATAGTATTGATTTAAATTCCATGACCTCAATTATCAAGGAATGAGGTAAAAAAGTGTCATCGATAAATTAGATATGAGATTTGAATGAGTCATTTGTTACAATATGAATACATGTGATTTTGCCTTCCACGTTTACCTTTGAAAGAGCTCTTTCTAATTCTTTAGTGAGAACAATGAAGTGAAAAAGACATAGTGGGTCATCCTTATGAAGTTCAAAAGATGATTTAAACTATCTTGAAGAGTTTGTTAATCAAAATTGACTTTTTTGGGAGTGCTATAACATCTAATCCAATTTATACCAACTTTGATCAAAACCAATTATTTTGAGATTACCATACAAAAAACTTTAACAAAATCTAATACATGCTTTGTCTATATCTAAATTTATAAGCATAATTGTTATTTTCATGGAATGAGAGAAAGTATGGACTCTTGTGCAACAATTATGCCACCAAGTATTTGTTTACCATAAAGAAGACCACCTTTTTACTCTAAGAATACATGATTTAAAATGATTTTTAATTTATTTGCCATAATTTTTAAATTTATTTGGTAAGTCATATTGTAAAGGCTTATTGGATGAAAATTTTCAAAATATTTTGTTTCACCTCTTTTAGGAACCAATGTAATGAAGGTGACATTTATGTTGTTTATTATATCCTTTTTTTCTCTAGCCTCTTTAGCTTTATCTAGCATATCCTTCTTCAACATTCCCAATTTTTTTAAAGAAAGTTATAAAACAATCCCTTGGAGGTAGGTGCCTTACTAAGGTAGAAAGAGAAATTTGCTTGCTATAGCTCTCCATCAAGGTCTTCCTTGTTAAGATTTTATTCTTTATATGATAATTATTGATGAAATTTTTTACAAAGACTTGCATTAAGCCTTGTTATCTTGCCCAAATTTTGATAGAATCTCGTTAAAATAATTGATTGTTATCTTCGTAATCTCTTTTTCTTCAATTTTCATTTAGAGTCAATTTTTTTTATCCAATAAAGAAGCACTTATGTTGATAGAAACATAAGAAATTTGGTATATCTATCGCCTTTCTTCATCCATCTCTTTTGATTTTTGGGTTTATATAACTCTTCCTTTTGAACAACATTATGATAATAAAAAAAAATTGTATTTCTTGTGTATAAATGTGTTGGTCAATTTTTTTGATTTCTACTCTCTTATAAATTGTTGAGTTTTAATTTAGTTTACTCTTTTTTCCAAAATATGTTATCCAAATATTTGATATTCTAAATCTGGAGGAGATAATGTTCAAGAAAATCTCAACATCATAGTTCACATTCAGGTATTAAATATATATTACAAAGCATCTATTATTGAGGAGATAAAATAGGTGTAATTAATAGGGAACCGCTATGAAACAACTTATGTAATTTTGTTGTGCTATCCAAATAATGTAATATAATCTCTAACATTCCCCCTTGTTACATCATTTGGTATAGCAAATATTATTACCCACCAAAATTTTGACTTCTAAGGTTGTAAAATGAAATTGTGGTTTGGCTCTTGCTCTAGATAATATCCACTAAGTTTACCTTTAGATATACCTCTGGGTTAGCCTATGGGTCTAGTATCTAGGTCATCATCTTTGGGATATTAACTCTTAATCATAGCATCTGTGTGAACCACATATTTAGAATCTTTTATGTGGTGTATCATTGCAAGCTCTACAATTGCAATTTTTTTGAGCATAGCCTGAATCATATTTTGATGCAGAAGTCATGCATCTAAAGAATCCAAAGATTACATTGTTCCATGGGAAAACTTACACTTAATAAATTATGGTTTTTTTCAACCAACAAAATCCACCTTCTCCTTGATCTGTTTTTTTTTTTTTTATAAGCGAAAAACTCCTTGTGGGGCCGCCTTGGTCTGAGAGACCACGATCAAGGGGTTCTACACCGTCAAAGTCACTCGGGAGTCGCACCCGACCCTGCCCGCACTAACATTATCAATTGTATTTTGGATACCCAGTTCAGCTTTTTGATAGGTTGGATATTTGAACCTGGGACCTCCCTTGGAGGATTTCCCTTTCCTCTCCAACTCACCTACAACACATGGGTAAAGGGAAAAGAAAGAAAAGGGTGCAACACCGGGACTTCCCAGGAGGTCACCCATCCCAGTACTACTCCGGCCCAAGCATGCTTAACTACGGAGTTCTGATGGGATCCGGTGCACTAATGCTGGTATGATCGCACCCTACAAAACTAATTTATAGTGGAAAACACCCCTTTCGAGGTGCCACTTTCAACAGGTTGGGCATAGAAGGAATGGAGCCTTGTCGGCCTCTACCAAGACATAGGACATTCCTAACTATACCATATATCTGCAGGATGGATACAAGGGGAATGGAACCTGGGTCGACCTCTACCAGCACCCAGGGCATTTACCACTGCACCACAACAAGCAGATCTTGATCTATTTTGAGTATACAACCTTCTTGTATAGAATCCAATCAATATTATTTTAATTTTATCCCATTCTAACTCATTGATCAATCCAAAGTCCATATGTATTGTGTTTGTCCTTTTATCTTTGTATCAACAATTTCTTTGAGAGTGGCTATTACTACAATAATTATTACAAGGATGTAAATTTCAACACCTATCTATCACATGTCTAGGTCATCCACAATGACTACAAGAAGTTATTCAAGGAGTTCCATCTTTCGCATAGTTTTTCATAAATGTGGTCTTGCCACTTATTTTTTTACCTTCATATCCAAGGACCTCATTATTTGGCCTTATATTTGACATTATGGGCTCTCTTATGCCTTTCTCATGCCTTCCCAATCATGTTCCATTATAACTCATCTTCTCATTAATTTTGAGCCAATTCCTTTGGTGTGCTTCTCAAAACACCAAATTTGTTCATCATCACAATTTTCTTCATCATGGCCTTTATCACATCCAACAACAATAAGCATAAGATCATGATGATCATCTTCAACACAAACTCTAATATCATCAATAATGTTCAAATCACTAGTATCACAAGAAAAATCTATCATTTTGATAACATTGTTTGTACCGCAACAAACATTTCCCATCAAGGGCTTGTCCTTCAACCTTTCATTTATTTTTCCTTATTAGTTATGTTTATAAATGTCAAGAGCGATTAGTGTCATTTATACATCTTCAAAATTTCAATAGGGAATGAAACACCATTTTCAAAGCTATCTTGACAAACATTAACTTCTTTTATAATCAATCATAAGGAGGACTTGAGTGTTAAGAATTCTTTATTTTCATAAAGATTTGCACCTTCTAGAAAATAAATATTTGGTGACAACACTTTTGAACTTCAACTTGTTTTACTTGTTTACTAGCTCCATTCCTTGGTTTTGTCACTATATTAGCCATCAATGCTTTGTGTGCTATTTCAAAATAATCTGAACAATCTGAATTTGGTTCCTCGTGAGCAACATGTCCTTATTGATATTGTGTTTGAAACTATTGATTCTTCTAAGGGGTTTTAAAAACTTTGTTTTCTTAAGTATTAGATTTATACCAACAAAAATGTGTATCATGGCCTTCCTTTTTCATAAATATGATAATACCTCCTTTGTTTTTTAGTGAAAGGACTTTTTTATGATTTGTTTGAAATGAGGGTATTGTTTGATTGTTGATCCCTTAATTGGTTGTTTGCTTCCTCCTATTGAGCATATTTACCAATTCTTCAAATGACACCCTTCTATTTGATACTTGCAAAGAAGTAACTAACATTCGAAATGAATAAGGAAGAGCTCTAAGTAAAATGGGTACTAAGAGTTTATACTCTACCATTTCCCCCATGGTATTTAATTTTTCCTTTGATTTGTAACTCTACAGATAAATTATTCAATACTTTCTCCATCCCAAACCTACTATATATGAAATTAGGACTAAAGATGAAGAATTGTGGCTTCATTATTTCCTTCAAATTTAAAATAAAGTATATCCCATGCTTTTATGTATGTTTGTGCCTAACTAATGTGTGGTTATATTTTATTGTCTACTTTGAGAGTGATTGTCATTAGCGCTCTTGCATTTGCATCATTAAATTTTTGTTGGTCATATGCATCCTCTTCTGGTTGAATGATTATGTAGATGACTATGTTCCATAGTTTCTCAACCACTAGAATGGTTTTCATCTTTGTCTTTCTAGGTGAAAAATTTAGGCCTTTGAGAAATTATAATTCTATGAGAAATATTTGTGGTGTTGCCATTATGAGGGTTCCTTATGTCTACCACGAATCCTATATACCAATACTTTTTATATACTTGCCCTTCTGATATACCCTTTGGTATATGGAAGAATCTAGTCCTCTTGATATATGTAGTCATGCGTGAGAGAGACCTTAAGGTATATGAAAGAGAGGAATATGTGGTACCGATATAGTACTAAAGGATATTCAGTCTATTAATGATAACTGCTTAAAGAGAAATCCATGTACATGGGCATTACTTTTGTATATACCTAGAGTTTCTCAATTCAAGCTTTATGTATAATGATAATAACAAAAAAGGTAAAAATTGAGTGAAAAAGAGAGCCATAAAATAGTGTCCTTATTTCTCCTCGATGATTTTAGGGTCAATGCTCAGACGTTTATATGAACAAACTTAAACCTATATTATCCTTTAAACCTTGCTTTGATCCACCATAATATAACAATTTAGAAGGGTCTTGAAACCATTTAGATTGAAAAGTCATGGCCACCTATATACTCATCTTCCCTTTCTTATTCCTTTTATTAGGTGTCAGTAGTCATCTCAAAATATACTCATGTTGGATACTTATCTGGATATTTGAAAATACCTCCTAAGACCTTTGAAATTCTCCCACTATATCCACTTTAAAATATTGTATATCCCCTATATCCATATTCATAAATCCTTGTAAATAAGTGAAATTATGATTTCCTTCAAGCTTTATCATTATTTTGCTAAGGCATTGACACAAAAATTACACTTAAAGCATATTTTGAGCACAAGTTGAGCACTATATCAGGCTCTTGATGAAGATTCAATTATGAAGAAAAGGTAAAAAGTAGGCTAAAAGATTGCATATTAGCTTAACATTAAAGAGTACCTAGCTGGATAAAATATTTTGGGTAAGGTAACTAAGCAATGAGCAGAGGTGTCAGAGTTGAAATTTGATTGAGGCATTAAAATCCAATATGCAAGAGTAAGGGACCAAACTTTTAAAGGAACCAAAGCAAGCACAAGAATAACAAAAATTTGGTATTTGATACAACTAAGTCTCAAGCAACTAAGGCAATAGAGTCTGGTATTTTACCACAATGTTAGACTCAAATTTTGACCAAGTATGAAAGGTGGTCAAAATTTTTAAGGTGCTAACATCATCAAAGGAGTCTAAAAGTTCAGCACCCAATGATTCAGAGTGAAAATTTTGATAAGTGTTCAAATAAAGCCCATGCTATTGAAGCATCTGACATCATCCAAAGCAAACAAAGTTTTGGCATTTGAAATCAAGGTAGACCCTTATCAAATGTAAAATTATGGCCAAGTGTAGAAGTTGGCCAGACTATTTAAGCGATGATGCCATCAAGGTGAGTGTATAAGTTTGACATCTGACAAGGGAAATTGAGAATTGGTTAAGTATTGGATGAGGGCCAAACTATTGAATTAGTTGATGTCATCAACAAGGAAAAAATATTCAACATTAAGAAACACTTGTTAGACTTGAAATTCAGCTAGGCATAAATATTGGGATAGAGGAAGCTAGTCTCACAATGTTATATCCTATAAGAAGCTCTTGAATCTATCCTAATCAGCATAATTAGTGTGTGTCAAATAACCACCTAGCATCATCATTATAAGAAATCTCAACAATTGAAGCTTTATCCATCACACACATGTCCCTACACAGTTGGCTTAATATAATAAAAAGGATTAGAAGCAAGCAGACCTATCAAAAGGTGCTTAGAATTTGATGGCATAGAATGCAAGCTAACTTCTTAGGAGAAATTTGGGTCAAACATATCAACAAAACATGCTTGGAGCGGTTAAGCATAGTTGAGCCAAAAGCAACACCCATTCCCTGCACCTACTCTGACAAGCGTGTAGAAAAGCCCCACATAATCATTCCAAGCCTAACAAAATGTAATATAAATATCCATATAAACTAGAATGTAACCCACTTTGAAGGCTCGGCTCTTTAGCTTTTATAATTGCATAAGTTGTATGATTGAATGCTATATGCCTCTTAATGAAAATTGAAGTGTTGTTTGATATTTGTCTAAGAATATTGAAGAACATGTATGTATGTTGATTTCTTTATTAAGAATTTATGTTAAAATTGGATGAATGGTGTATTTTATTAAATTTATTATGCTATCTAGATTTCTTCCTAGATTATTGTTTGTTCAATTTTTGAAATGCTTAGTTGTGTATGTGCTTATTTGATTAATGCTCTACAATATTGGATGATGGCTAGTATGTTAGGCAATCCAGTTTAGTTAAAATAACAAGACGCTCATGCTCTTATGTCTCTTGATGTTGCTAAATCCTAACCATTTTAAGTTTTAGCTTCTAACTCTACGCATTTCTTTCTTTAGTCTGCAATCCCCTTTGGTTTGTTTAGCTAGTATTATAGGAACTAACCTACTCTTGAGGCTAATCCAAAAGTTATTTTGGGTCTTCCAATCTTGGATGAGGTCTTGAGGGTGCAACTCATCTACCTAGGTGAATTTTGGACCAAGATGTACTTGTTAGGACCCCATCCTAACACTATGATGTAATGTTCCCTTGTGAACGTGGGGGGATACCCATAATAATATTTTGTAATGTTTTGTAAACATGGGGAACACCCATGATAATATTTTGAAATATTTTGTAATAGTTGTAACTCTAGAAGCACCTAGACAAGTGGCACCATCATATGTAACCATTATCAAGAATGTAACTATTTTGTAGGTAGGAGATTCTAGCTCGAGTGGCATTTTGCATGTAAGCCAACCTTGAGAGTTAGGTGGTAGATGAAATCTTTAAAACTACGAGGGGCAGGAATGTATGTATCTTTTTGCATAATTGAATGAAAGTATTGAAGGAGGTTGCCCCCTCGAAGTGGCCTATGATTCTATGTTATTTGTGAGATTGTTCATTTTTGCATTTATATTTCATAGTTGTGTTGTGAGCTTTTATGTTTATTTGCAATATTTGTGTGAGTGTGTTTATTTTTAATAGTAGGTTCCTAACAAGTGGTATCATAGCACTTTTCAGGGCCATGTTCTATTGTGACTATGATAGTTCCTTCCATTTCTGACTGTTAGGTATAAGATTTCATGTTTTAGTTTTTTTGCTAGTTCCTTATAAAAAAAATCTAGCCTCTATTTTATTTTTTGCATTAGTTATCTAGGTTAGAAACCCTATGCCGAGGGTTTTAAAATATCATGGAGGATTTATCATTATTGGCTAAGCTAGATTGCCCATAAAGCATCTAGTGAAGTGAGGGGCGATCAGGCTCCAATACCTAGGCCTCAGACAACACCCATCTATGGAATTGAGCTCCCATGTATCTTTGGGTATATCGGGAGACCCCCTAGGTTTAGGAGAGACCTTTTACCATTAGGAATATTTTTGGCCTTGTATTCTCCATAGTACATCGAACACAACATCCAAGAAGATTACCCTCTTGTACTAACATAGAGGCAGGTAGTGTGCTCAAGGGTATGTGTGGAATCCTCCTTGAGTAGTGGCCTAAAATATTGGTCTGAGCACTATCGTTCGTCATTGCAGTATAACAAAGGGCCTATGGGCAGTACATACACCCTGGCTTAGCATACCCTATTATGTCAAATTTCAAACCTACAACAAAAACTCCCTACAACACAAATCTTGTTCTATGAATTTTGAACCTATTACCATACCCTTATCACAAAAATTGAGCATACGAAGAAGACATCCCTATTCCAGAGTTCTTGCATGCAAAATAGTCAAAACAAAAATTATAGAAGAATATCACAAGTAGAAAAAACCACCAAAGTCAGAAACAGGGGAATAAGGGGGTCAGTGTCAGTTATAATCAGGAAAATTTTATCAGTAATAATCAGTACAAGGTTGTTAGGTTATTAGTGTCAAAACAATTACCTATGATAGTCATAATTTAAATAGATAGGGAATATCTATGATAAAGTCAAACCAAGTAGGTGATAGTACAGTGTCAGGAGTGGTCAGTAGTCAGAACAGATAGGGTAGAGTGTCAGAAAGGGTTGGTCAACATAGAACCTAACTTTTGAACCAAGACTCTAGAGGAAAAATTGACCACACCAGTAGACTCAACAAAACAATATAAAAAGTTTGGGGTGTCCAAAACTAGTGTTATGGTATATAGCTCATTGTGATCATCTTCTCGAGCTGATCATTTTGATATATAGCACCCAAATCACTTTTTGGGCTCCTTACTAAAAATAGTAACCCCTAAAACCACCTTTCTATTTTTAGTAAGTCTCACCAACAAGACATAACTCTGAGAACATGGTTGCTGGTACTTGACAACAAGAATTAGATAACCAAATTACTCAAAAAGTGGATAATATGGGTAAACAAATATGGTCCTCACTCAACCACAACTTAGAGGAGATAAAGACAAATCAAAAACTTCTAGGAAACTATGAGTGTGGTCATTGAGGCATAGAAAGAAATGAAGGTAAATTTGGATAGTCATACTGACTCATTTGGTCATCAGGATCAACAAGATACAGGTACAAGTCATCACCAATGAAATGTACCAGATCACAATGGATTTAAATTGCCAAAATTAGACTTCCTAAAATTTGATGGAAAAGATCCTGAGGGGTGGATTTGTAAGGCTAAACAATATTTCACTCTTCACAATATCCCATGCTACATGTGGTTGACCATTGCCTCTTTCAATTTTGAATCAGATGCACTACATTGGTTTCTATGGCTTAGGAAGGCTGAAACTAAACTTTCTTGGCAAGATTTTGAACAATGTCTACTCACTCGCTTTGGTCCTAGTGAGTTTGAAGATTTTACAAGAGCTCTTTTCAAACTTAGACAAACATCAACCATTCGAGAGTATCAAACTCAATTTGAAAAACTTGCCAATCATACCATTGGTCTAATTGTTGACTCTTTCCAAAGTTATTTTGTGAGTGGTTTGAAGGATGACATTAGGGTTGAGGTTAAACTATTGAGACCCCAAACATTACCACAGGCAATACAATTGGCTAAATTGGTAGAAGAAAAATTTAAGGCTCTAGGACACACCTCTAAATTTCCTCAATCTCGACCATCCTTTCCATCCAAGCCGATGACAAGTCCTACCACTAAATCTCCAACTATAAAAAAATTGACTCGTGAAGAGATGGAGAGTAGAAGGGCACAAGGGTTATGTTTTAATTATGATGAAAAGTATTCTCGGGGGCATAAGTGTGTGCAACAAAAATTGTATCTGCTAGATCTGGATGAAACACCAACCACAGAATCTTCAGAGGAAGAGGAGGATCCTCAAGAGGGGGAAACATCAGATCAGGCAATAGATTCAGAGGACTCCCAACCAAAAATATTTGTGCATGCTTTAGTAGGAGTTTCCACTCCCCAAACAATGAAAGTGATTGGCTACTTCAAAGGACAATGGGTCATCATTCTTATCGACTCTGGAAGTACACATAACTTTATTGATCCATGTGTAGCCAAACAAGGAAATTGTTACATTACTACATGTAATTCCTTTGAAGTCATGATTGCTAATGGAGGCACCCTCCCATGCAAAGGAAAATATCATAATGTCAAACTTCAAGTTGGGGACTATAATCTCAAGATAGACATGTTTGCCTTACCCCTTGGTGGGTGTGATATAGTTTTGGGAGCACAATGGTTGAGAATGTTAGGACTAGTTTTGTGGGATTTTGTTGAGTTGTGGATGAAATTCAGTCAAGAGGGGAAGGAATATACTTTACATGGCATGAAAGTTGGTGTGGCTCAGTTTATTTCTACCCATAATATGGAAAAGTTGTTAAAAAAGTCCTCTCATGGAGTGGTGGCACAAATTTTTGCTATAACTACCCTTGAGGAAAAAGAATAGAACCATCCAATGCAATTACAAGGATTATTAAACAAATATGCTCAAGTTTTTGAGGAACCCAAGGGACTACCTCCTCATCACTCACATGACCATGCAATACAACTTTTTCCTGGTAGTCTTCCTCCTAATGTCCATCCATACAGGTACCCTTATGCTCAAAAATAAAAAATTGAGAAAATAGTGCAAGAGCTTCGTGTTATGAGGGTTATCCATTCCAGTATTAGTCCCTATTCTTCGCCAATGTTATTAGTACAAAATAAGGATGGCACTTGGTGCTTGTGTGTGGATTATCGAGACCTCAATAAGATCACTATTAAGGATAAATTCCCAATTCCTATGATTGATGAACTACTTGATGAGTTGCATGGGGCCCAATATTTTTCCAAGTTGGATTTGTGGTCAGGATATCATCAAATTCACATCAAGGATGAGGATATTCCAAAAAAACTTTTAGAACTCATGAAGGGCATTATGAATTCCTGGTTATGCCATTTGGGTTAACCAATGCACCTTCTACCTTTTAGAGTCTAATGAATTCCATTTTTTGCCCTTTCCTTCGCAAATTCATTCTAGTATTTTTTGATGATATATTGATTTACAATCGTTCATGGGAAGAGCATCTTCAGCACTTAGATCAAACACTCAAACTTTTGTCTGACCATCAACTTTATGCTAAGATGTCCAAATGCTCTTTTGGCCAGCAAGAGGTTGAATACTTGGGTCACATTGTCACTAAGGATGGAGTTTAGGTTGATCCCAAGAAAATTTAGGTTGTCCAAGATTGGCCTAAGCCTCGTACCCTAAAGGGACTTCATGGTTTCTTGGGACTCATGGGCTATTATAGGAAATTTGTGAAGAATTATGGCAAGATAGCGCCCCCTTGACCACCATGCTGAGGAAGAATTCTTTTCTATGGATAGAACCTATCGAAAAGGCTTTTGTTGATTTGAAGTATGCCATGACCACTACCCTTGTGTTAGCAATGCCAAATTTCTCTAAACCTTTTATCATTGAAAGTGATGCATCAAGCACTAGCATTGGGGTAGTTCTAATGCAAGAAGGTAGACCCTTGGCCTTCACTAGCAAGGCACTATCAGGTCAAAATTTGGGTAAGTCTACTTATGAGAAAGAAATGCTTACCATTTTACATGCGGTCAATCATTGGCGACCGTATCTCATTGGGAGACATTTTTCCATCAAGACTGATCATCAGAGTCTCAAATATTTTTTAGAACAATGGGTGGCCACTCCAGAACAATAAAAGTGGGTTTCCAAATTGTTGGGTTATGACTATGACATCACATATAAGAAGGGTAAGGAAAACATGGTGGCAGATGCTTTGTCCAATTACATGAAGAATAGGTTATGCTACATGCTATATCCACACCACATCCTTAGTGGATTCATCAACTACGTGAGGAACTAATCAAGGATTCCTCTTTGGAAACTCTCATCCGCCAACTTCAAGCAGATCCTCATTCATGCCCTGGCTATACTTGGGATGGCCATGATTTACGGTACCATGACCGTATTATCATACCCAATCAATCATAGATAAAGGACCTCATTCTTTAGGAAATGCATGCTTCCCCAACAACTGGCCATTCAGGGTTTCTCAAGACTTATACCAGGACCAAGCATACCTTTTTTTGGTGAGGCATGAAAAAATATATTCATACTTTTATGGCTGAATGTGATCATTGCCAATGTATGAAAGGTGAAACTATGAGTTCCCCTGGTACCCTTCAACCCTTGTCGATTCTTGAGCAGGTTTGGATGGATATCTCTATGGATTTCATTGAAGGGTTGCCTAAATCTAGAGGTAAATCAGTTATTCTGGTGATAGTGGATCGTCTTACGAAGTATGCTCATTTTTGTTCCCTATCCCATCCATACACCACCTCCATTATCGCTCAAAATTTCCTCGACTCTATCTTTCACCTCCATGGAATACCTAAATCCATTGTCTCTGATAGGGATCCTACCTTCACTAGTCGATTTTGGTAGGAATTGTTCAAGTTGCAGGGAACATAACTCAAGATGAGTTCGACTTATCACCCTCAAACTGATGGCCAAACTGAAATTGTGAATAAATGCTTGGAAATATATCTTCGTTGCTTCACCTCTGAACATCCTACATAGTGGGCCAAGTGGCTTCCTTTAGTTGAATGGTGGTATAACACAACATATCACACTGCCACTAAGGTGAGTCCCTTTGAAGCAGTCTATGGTCAGCCTCCACCAGTGCCATCTTCTTACATTCCTGGTAGTTCCAAAGTTTAGGCTATGGATTCAACTCTTCGCCAGTGTGATGCCATTCTTTGCCAACTCAAGGTCAATCTAGACATGGCTCAAAATCATATGAAACAACAAGTTGATCAACACCACACTAAACATAGCTTTGATGTTGGAGATATGGTTTTTCTTCACTTGCATCCATACAAACAATCCTCTCTCCAACTTTGAGGTTGTCAAAAACTTGTCACAAAATATTATGGGCCTTATCAGGTGTTGCAATGGATCGGGTCGATCACGTATAAACTAGCCCTTCCGGCTAGCTCCAAACTTCATCCAATCTTCCATGTGTCTTCCCTCAAGCAAGTTATTGGCAACAAGGTCCAGGTGCAGTCTACACTTCCAGAGTTGAACGAGGAGGGTTCCATCATTCTTGAACCTGAATGCATTCTAGACCGTAGATCATGTACCCTTCATCGATGTGTCATCATCGATGTTCTTGTCCAATGGCATGGCTTACAACCTGAAGATGCTATATGGGAACCTCTTCACCAACTCCAACAATAGTTTCCTCACCTTCAACTTTGAGGACAAAGCTTTTCAAAGGGGAAGGGCATGTTAGGACCCCATCCTAACACTATGATGTAATGTTCCCTTGTGAACATGGGGGGATACCCATAATAATATTTTGTAATGTTTTGTAAATGTGGGGAACACCCATGATAATGTTTTGAAATATTTTGTAATAGTTGTAACTCTAGAAGCGCCTAGACAAGTGGCGCCATCATATGTAACCGTTATCAAGAATGTAACTGTTTTGTAGGTAGGAGATTCTAGCTCGGGTGGCATTTTGCATGTAAGCCAACCTTGAGAGTTAGGTGGTAGATGAAATCTTTAAAACTATGAGGGGTAGGAATGTATGTATCTTTTTGCATAATTGAATGAAAGTATTGAAGGAGGTTGCCCCCTCGAAGTGGCCTGCGATTCTGTGTTATCTGTGAGATTGTTCATTTCTGCATTTATATTTCATAGTTGTGTTGTGAGCTTTATGTTTATTTGCAATATTTGTGTGAGTGTGTTTATTTTTAATAGTAGGTTCCTAACATGTACCATGTGCATTAGAGACTGTAAAGTGTAAACTTGAGACATCACACTTTAGAAATAGTTAGATAAAATCAACTACATTCAATAAATGACATTTCCCTTCTTTTTCCTTTGAAATAAAAACTACAAGGGATGTTTCAAGTGGACTAAATTATGTCAAAACTTTAAATGATTCTATTAGAGTCCTTAAAAACTTTTGTAGTAAACAAAGGTCATAAAGAGGATGTATGTGCTTGAGAAAATATTTTTTGCAACTATTTAATACACCCCAAACTTGTGAAAATAAACATTATATCTTAACATGTACTTGAGGATTTCTTGATTATTTATTAAGAGGTCCATAGAGGGGTTTATGAATTTCTAGTAACCTATTTATAAGACTTTAAATTATGTCTCTCCTTTCTACTTACATAGATTAAATAATTTTTTTATGAATTTTGTATCTTTGATTATTTTTAAATTTTATTTGTCGTTTATGTATTTGGTATGTTTTAATTTAAGAATTTAAATATCATATGTTTACTTATTAATTAATTTCAAATTTTCATCCATTATTTGAAATCTGATATCCTTCTCCTCGTCCTCATACTAGTACCCATATCCTAGTTACTATGCTAAAAGTAAAATGGTTTTGGATGACCACTATTGGGATCACAACCCATGAGAATAAGTTTGTGATATGATCCTACTCATAATAAAATATCTAAATATACTATATACTCTATTGTAACTATCTATTCAACAACAAAAACTTGTCTATTCTTTCTACTACGTGAGTTTACCCAAAAATCTTCTTATCCCATGTATATTGAAACCTTGAAAGATCAACATCCTAAATATCATTTGAAATCTAATCCTATGCAATGTTAATATTAGTTTATGGATATGTTACTCGTCTCAATGGAAAAAATTATAGCACTTGGTTAGTTCAAATGGTAGGATTACTCAGAGCAAGAATATTTGGTTCATTTTCAATGATGAATCAAAACATCTCACTGATCATGAGCTTGGTAAGAAGGAGGAGGAAGCTTTTAGACTCTTTTTCATGTTAGTTAAACCAAATGTACTTTTTCACATTAAAAATAAAATTAATCCTATTGAGGTATGAACCATTTTAAAAGATCTTTATGGAAAAGTAAGTGTTAGTGAAGTTAACAAAATAGAGATAGAGCTTTCCAATCTCAAAATTTCAAATTTTAGTAGTGTTGAAGACTACATATCTCACTTCAAAGTTGTAAAATCTAGCGTAGCTATGATAGGAGGTAAAGTAAAAGGTGATGAAGAGTATGTCAAGTTTATTACTTTCAATATTTATCCTCCTTTTCATACAATTGGATTGGTTCTTCATGTGAATGTTATGATTATTATTAATGCACAACCTATCTCTCTTGAAGAATTTTTCAGGCTTCTTATTCATTATAAAGTTGTAACAAAAAATTATGGAGCTCTTTCTCATACATTGGTTCATCCAAAGAACTTCAAATCAATCGAATATAAGGCTCAATTGCCTAAGGATAATTCTAAGGTTTCAAAATAGTCAAATACTTATGAGTATTGTAAAAGAGAAGAACACTCCAACAATTGCATTACAAGGTTAAAGAAGATTGAGATAAAATTATTGATTGCTAGAAATAAGCTTTGTGATGATGAAGATGAGCTGAAGATGGTAAAGCAAAGGCCCACTAGAGCATCCATTATGTGGGGAGGTGTTTCCTCTAATCCCTCCTCTTCTTAGCTCCTTAGTTTAGATGTGTTGAAATGTGTAACCTAATCTTGTTAGGCCAAGGCCAAATGTGTGAAGAGGTGCTTATGAACACTATTAATATAGCCTATAGACATGTATATATGTAATTCTATAGGTATTCATCATTTATGTAATTTTATGGGTATGTTCATGTAAGCCTAAGGAAAACTTTCATATTTCATCCTTATTGATATTTTTTAATTTACCTTTATGGATACCATTGCTTAAAGTGTATAATTTATTTTCATCTTATTATTATAAGTTAATTGTAAATTCAAATCAATGTTAGCTTGAGGTTAACTACTCATTGGGGTTTTATATCACTATAAATACCCCTCAATGAGTGATTGATTGTTATATGCATGGATAAAATGTGAAATATTAGGATGCCCATGAGAACTTGCTCTCTCTCTCTCTCTCTCTCTCTCTCTCTCTCTCTCTCTCTCTCTCTCTCAACACAAATGGGATGGACAATTGTTAGAAGCAAAAAGTAATTGGTTTTCTATACTATTATGCAAAAAAGAGAAAAACATCAAAGTTGAGATTAGAAAAATATATGATACAACCATACTTATCCTCATGAAAGATGTTGGAAGGACCTTTGCATATTTTTTTCAAACACACTGATGATTCATAAATATATATGATGCAACCATACTTATCCTCATGAAAGATGTTGGAAGGACCTTAGCATATTTTTTCCAAACACAATGATGATTCATAATTGTGATCTATGGATTCTTGGGAGTGACTTCAACATAGTTCTATTATTTTTGAAAAATAAAGGTGGTACTCCAAGATATCTAAATCAATGCAATGTTTTGCTTCATTTGTCAATTCAAATGGCCTTTGGAATATTAATCCTTCAAGTTTTCAATATACATGAGATAATAGATGCATTGGGTAAACTCATATAACCAAAAGATTAGACAGATTCTTTTTATCCAACTCATGGTTGCAAACAGAGAATACAATCTCTTCAAATATTTTATTGTAAACAAGATTAGATCACAAACCTATTTTGTTGACTTGTGATTTACCCAATAATGGTTATCCAAATCCTTTTTTATTCAATTTGATGTGGCTCTAAGACCCTTATTTATTTTAGATGGTTATATTTTGGTGGGATGAAACAAACTTTGAAGGATCATATATGTATAGGTTTTTTGGAAGAATAAAATATTTAAAGAAGAAAAATAAAATTTAGAATGCCAAATATTTTGATAACATTTTTAAAGAAAAAAAGGAAACTAAATCCAAGCTCAAAAACATGCAAGAGATAGTAGAAATCAATGAAATGGACTAAGGTTCTTATGTGAAACAAAAACAATTTCCTTCTAATTATTGTAATGCATTGAAAGAGGAGTTAAATTTGTAGCAATAATCTAGGGATAAATGGATCAAGGAAGGAGATAGAAATATAAAAAAAATCATTTTGCAAAATAAAAAAAAATGTCACATCAAAATATTTTAACTCTAGATGGAAGAGATATTGAGAAATAAGAAGATATATGGAAGGAAGAAATCAATTATTTCAAAAATATTTTGTCAGATACTAGGCAATATAAGGAGGCACAATATTAACTTTTGTAAAATATTTTAACTTTCAGATAAGGACAAAATTAAAGCTTGATGAAGAAGATATCTACAGAGGAGCTACATGAAGTAGTTTTCTCTTTCCATCCTACCAAGGCACCTGGGCCTAATGGATTTCCTATAATGTTATTTTAAAAAAAATAGGATTTATTGAAGAGTGACATGTTGGATGTGGTTAAGGAGGCTCAAAAAAGGAAGGTTAAAATAAGTGATATTAATGTCCCTTTTATTACATTGGTTTCCAAGAAAGACGAGACAAAATATTTTGATATTTTTTGTCCAATAAGCCTTTGTAATATGATTTATAATATCATTTCAAAAATTATGGTAAATAGGTTGAAAGACATTCTAGATTATGTTATCTCAGAGGAATAAGATGGTTTTGTTCATGGTAAACAAAATCTTGATGGTGTAATCATTGCATAGAAGGCATACATTCTCTTCATTCCATGAAAAAGGCGGGTATGCTTATGAAATTAGATATGAAATATAGACACCAAAATCTAACACTCTCTAAGTCACATTCACCACCCCACCATCAAATCCTGCATAATAAAACTATATGCCTAAGTCTAAACTTAGGGATATAAAATCCTACACATCATCCTATTTTCCTAATTTATTTAATTAGGAAAATCACCCTAGGATACCCTGTCTACCCATTGGACATGTGTCCTAGACACTTCATCCAACATCCATGCCACATCTTACCCACTCTTGTCCCCCTTGTCCTTGCACATGAGACAAATTCCCAACACCCATGCCACAACTCATTTGGTGTTGTCTCCTTGTCCCTTCACATAAAACAACATCCCACATCCCACTCCACTTGAAGCCACATCACACCAGTTAAGTGAGCCACATTGAATGACTCACTATAACTGCCCCTTCCACCTGGCAGTTCAGATTTACCACTTGGCAAGTCAGGCTTGCCACCTCACATTCCCCTCCAAAGCCCTAGAAAGCCTATAAAAGCACCATTAATCCACCAAACAAAGGGAGCTAAATTGGCATACCGATAGGCTACCAAAATATATCCAGACTCGATGAGAAACTGAGAGCGTGAGCTCGATTTTGACCATTGGCACGCATCACGAGGTGACCTGTCATTTCAACCGAAACCACCCGCCCGTGATTTCATAGTCAAAAATGTAGGTCCACAATTTCCAGTCCATAATCACGCTTCCATGGTTCCATAGTCTTGAGCACGAAATCACATGCACATCAGAGATCAGTAACAGAATTCACTTGATTAGCAAGGCTTTTTATTTATTTATTTGTTCTATCATTTGTTTCATATTATTATCTGCTTAGGGTTTATGCATGCATTATTCTTATTGCTCAAGTATACAGGTGCTACTAATCCCCTTTGTTGGTTGGAATGTGTGCAGGTGATAGGTATTTTGGAATAAGCTACTGAAGCTAAAGTGGTCCCTTGCTGGATACCAAAGCCCACTCACCCCTTGAAGCTATGACGAAAGAGGAAAGAACACCACATCCTGTAGAAGAGTTGGAATATTTTCCCTCCTCCATAAAAGCATTGTATTGCAGACAGACAAGAAGCATTGTAACATTACTCCCAACACACTTGGGGCAATTCAAAAAAAACCTTTTGTAAAAAGTTGTATCAATATCAATATAAAAGGGCATTTTGGCAAATCTACTTCTCTCTCTATTTTTATTCGAATATTTGTGTTCAGTTCTTTTGTTTTTTCATTTGTTTTGGGTGGGGTGGTTGCCTCGGTGTTTAGGGGGGGTGTGGGTCGGGCCGGGCCCTTCTGTTCTGGTGAATGTCCCAAAGCTGCCATTCTTTTTGTGTTCTTTTTATACAAAATGGCGATCATGGTGGGACCCCCTAAAGGTCCTATTTTGTTTTTCCTTGCTGTCTAAATCTGTTTACTAATCTCTGTCTGCATCTACAGGTTTCGGGAATTCAAGGCGCGCACAGATTCAACTCTAAATCGATACGTTCAGAAAACCTTACGCCCTAATTATTTACTATGGAAACATGGAAACATGGTTTCTATCTGAGAAAATACAGACGCGTGGTTCCTGGTGGGAGAAAACGTAGACACGTGGTTTCTATCTGAGAAAATGCAGAAGCGTGGTTGTTGCATCAGAAACATGGGTCGACGGTTGACAGCAGAAGGAGCAGCGAAGGGATCATAGGTCTGTACCTTCTGATCTTTATTCTTTCTTTCTTTCTTCTTGTTGAGTTTTTGCATTCTGTTATCAGTATTGATAGGTCTGGTCTTGTATGTTCTTGTATGCATTTAGGTCTTAGGATAGAGAAAGATACTCCAAATTTGCATTCATACATACAATAACCAAAAAAGGCTAAAAAGAATCTGCATCTGCATGATAGGAAATAGGTCATCTTGCATTCACCTGGTTAGGAATAGCTTGGGTGTTAATTTTGGGTTCGGGTCTGTAAAAAGCCCCATCTATTTCTGTTAGCAGAAAGGACCCGTGCATCCACGGTTGGGACATCCCAAATGCAGATGCGTGGTTGGCAAACCATGCATTCACGGTTTACCAGAACTAACCGCGCACCCGCGGTTAGCCCTGTCAAATAGAAGCCGATTGGAATTAGACCTGAAGGTGGCATTTTTGCTCCTGATTTGTTGTCTATCATTTTATGTTCCCTATTTTCTGCATTTAGGCATTAAAATAGAATTGCATGGTATTATTGCATAACACCCTAGTTAAACAAAACCACCACACACTCACATAAACGTTGGAAAATGGCTGGATTTCATCACCGTCGGGTTTGGATTTCATCATCGAACCACCAACATCATACCCCATTCTTTGCCAAGGCTGATTCCAAGATCCGTCATAGCCCATGGGTTATAGCACGCATTTCTCCTCGGAGAGGTGTATCGTAGACTACGGGTGAACTGGGTGAGGAATTGGTAGGACTTGTGCTCCCTGGCCATGTGTGGGCTTCATTACCACACATTATAGGTGGGATTACGTGACCTAGAGTTCATAGCTAGGTTGTCGAGCTACGAGTATACAGGTGAAATCCTAGATTCATTTAGGGCAAAACATTGAGCACACGACTTTTCCATTTTCCAAACAAATAAAAAAAAGAAATACGAAAATCTAGCTTCAAAAAATTTGAGTGTTTGTTTGCTTTGCGTGTTGTATTGCATCATATTGTCATTTTATCTACATAGATAGTCGCACTTGGCATTGTACCACATAATAGCGTATGGTAGTGACTCGTAGTCAAGCTAAGAAACTAGTGTCAAACCAAAGTCAGTGGTCTTCCCCTATGGCCTCTCAGTCGGGTAACGTCCCTCCCACTTCGGTGGTAGGACAAGTAGGCATGCCCCTTTCTATGTCCCAAAGTCTTAATGTAGGGCCTTCTAGTAATGCCCCTAATACGGACATAGACATTATGCATAGGGCTACTCACACAACCATACCTGAGACACCTAGGAGTGAACCTCCTATAGTGGTAGATAGTCATGTCACCATGTTCGATATGGATACTGTTAGAATGTACTTGAATGCATCTGGAATGGTCTTCCCATCATTGCCACCACTCTCCATCCCATCCCGTGTCATACCCTCAACACAACAAGAATCCACATTCACCTATCCACAATAGTTAGAACATATTTTCACCAATCCTCTTTTTGAGTTAGTTGCTATAGCATTGGCCAATCAACCATCATCAACCAACCAATTACCCCCCACATTACCTCAACAAATGACCATTTCCACTAATCCCTTGTATGAGACAATTCCTATTGTTTCACAAGCCCCAACATCCATTCCCCCTACCACACTCATAGGACATACATCTCATACCATGCCACAGTCAGTAGCGATACCTTTTGCTACTTACCCCCACCTACTTCCACTACCATGGTTGTCCCACAACCAACCCAATCTACCACATCACATGTAGCGGTTCCTACTTCAAATGCAATTGCTATGCAACAAGCTTTCTTACAACTACAACAAATGATTTTAGATAATGCTAACCGTAGCATGAACCCTGACCCCAACCAACATTTGCAAGGGATTGAACAAAATTTTCCACCTACATCACATCAACCTAATACCTTTATCCAAGATCCATCTTGGGTAATGCACCCTCCTTCTACCACTATGGTTCATAATCAACCACCACACCCATATGCTAACGCAGCAAGTCAGCATAACATCATACCACCATCACCCCATCCATACCATAACATCCCTCAACATCCATACCATAACACATTTCAGCCACCCATGTCTTATCACCCACAACCTACATACAATCCACCCCATTACCAACAACATCAAGTACATTCAAGTGTCAGTCCTGTGGATGACCCTAGATACCAGTTTTTATAGAGTCAGATTGATAGTCTTGCCATGCAAACCCCAGGTTTGCAATACCAAAAGCCAACTTTGAGGTAACTACTCAATCACCCTATTCATGCTTTGGTACCTGAGCCACCATATCCACAAGATTTTCAAATACCGAAGCTTGAATTTAAAGGGGAAGAGGACCCCCGTGAGCATATAACTAGATTTGTGAATGCATGCTTCAGAATCAAAAGCAATGATGCATTATTGTTACATACATTTCCTCAGACACTAGGGGGAGAAGCACAAGACTGGTACAACCACCTGCCACATCAAAGTGTCTTTACCTTTGAACAACTAGCGGACCAGTTCTTGGAAAGATTCACCTTGAATGTTAGAAAACAAACCACATTGATTGATTTGATTTATCTAAAACAATATGACGATGAATCAGTCTATGACTTTGGCAATAGGTGGAGATCAGTCATGATCAAATTACCATTTTCCCTCCCTATGCCAGAGATAATACGAATGTTCACGAAGAGTTTTGGTAGACCCATCTCTTCATTACTACAACTACAACAGTATAGAACATTTGATGAGGCACTCGCCCAAGCAAAACTGATTGAAGAAATAAAAATCCAAGAAGGCGAGATAAAGCCTAAGAAGAAAGAGTGGCACAATAAGAATCAAAAGGGGAATAACCATGGTCAATCTAAGACCGTACAGGTTAACCAGATAGTTTTGGGCCAACCACAGTTAAATCAACCGACCCAAACACAAATCCAACAACCCCAACAACAACAACAACCGCAACAATCGAATTATCAAGCGGTTCCACCCCCACAATAGGCACAAAATCAGACACAACCTGCAGAAAGGCAACAACGTCATTTTAAGCCAAAAAGAAATTACACACCAGTACAAGAGCCATATTCATTAGTGTTTCAGAAGTTGTATGCGGTAAAACTTTTTACATTACCGAAAATGAAACCTGAAGATCCTAACAAACCAAAAACAAAAGGTTACAAAGAACACCTCTTTTGCATCTATCATAGACAAAGAGGACATGATATCGAAGGTTGTCATGGATTTAAAGGAATTGTGCAAGATTTATTGGAAGCGGGTACAATCAAAGTTGACAATCCACTAGCCCAAAACAATCAAAACCTAGGCATCTATCAGACACCTTTGCCACATCGAGAGGCAAATCAACAACCGATGGGAGCATCAACTTCTACAGTTCCTCCCAACCAGGTTAATTATGTGTCTCAACTACCACAAGGTTTTGTAGGAGCTATTAGCATAGTTACCCATGGACAGAGGCAAGCTAATCGCACAACACAAGCTCCAACAACACAACCAACAAATGTGCCCATACAACTTGGACCAAGCATTCCACCACCACCTTTCCACAATCGCCCAGTTGTTACTTTGAACAACCGGTTAACACAAAGCTTGAAAATGGCTTCAACAAAATTGTCAATATATGAGCTAATACAACAATCAACACCTCATAGGGAAGCATTGATGGAAATTTTAAAGTCTATCCAAGTTCAATCAGAAGACCCCAATGCATTCAATTCCTTTGTAGGGAGTGTGCAAAAGTGTATGGAACCCTCGATAGTATTTTATGACTTCGAGGAAAAACAAATCTCAATAGATTCACCTGATCCACCACTGCACATAGTAGCTCACATTGACAGGAAACCATTCAAGAGAGTGCTTATTGATACTGGTTCTTCAATCAACCTCATCACCACACCTGCAATGATGAAGCTCAACATCCCATCATCTCACATCACAACATCCACATTCACCCTTAGGGATTTTAATGATGCTTTATGCTCAACTATGGGGAATGTTGTTCTTCCCGTCACCATGGGGGTGAAAACAATACATGTTCTCTTCCACATCTTGGAAGGAGAAATGCAATACAACATACTTCTTGGATGCCCTTGGATTAGGGAAATGAAGTGTGTGCCTTCAACATTGCATCAATGCTTAAAATATGTACATGAAGGCAAAGTGCATTGCATACCAGCTGACACAGAACCTTTCAAATACTGCAACTTTATTTCAAACCCATATGAGCCCTTGCTTCCATCAACGCATCTAACTATCCAACCACTAGCCATTAGGACCATTCCATCTAGTAGCACATCCTCAAAAGCACCCATTCAAGAAGAATTGCCTATAGTTGACCCAACTTTTGCATCCAAAAGCGTTAGCTCAATGCACCCTTCAAACACTTGCATTTCATTTTCAAGTCGCACCTACCCATCCTGCTAACCAATCACCAACTCCATCTAGTAAACTTCCAGATCCACAACAACCATTCACATTCATAGCACAACCCACACCATCCATCACTACATCACAATCATTAGAACCCGTAGTCTCACAAATAGGGCCACCTATTAGAGATAATCCACCACCGCCAGTGGAGCCACAAGCTAATGTACAAGAACCCTCTTCATCTACCGAGCCATTAGTCTCCCAACCATCTAGAGTTGCAGTACATCTCACCAATCCAGGCATTGGTGAGTACATTATTGAAAGTGTCACAGTTACACCACCCATTGAATCAGTCAGGGATTACGGTCACCCTCACGACCCACCTTTAGCTATAGGTGATATATATAGAATGGGTTCTCAAACAAATGCAATCAATTTCATATATGGAGGGGTAGATTCTTCATCGGATCCACCTCCTCAAAATGACAACTCTTTACAAGAGTTTAATGAAAACATTGATTATCTATCGAACCCAAGTTTCCCAATGAGATATTTTTGAAGGGTTAATTGGCAAGGATATGGACTTGGAAGACATGAACAAGGTCCTCACCACATTATTGAACCAGAATATAGAGAGCCAAGTGACCACTCCGGTCTAGGCTATAAACCTTCCATCGCAAGCTCTTCGCTTAATCAAGCTTTCCAAGAACTTGACATAGAATGCGAAGAAGAGGAAGAAAAGAGCGATGAGGAAGATGAACCTAATGATGAGGATGAACAAATAGATGGTGGGTACCAAATCTACACTTTTTACCCTCAAGAGCAAGCCTTGCAGCAAGAGCCCAAAGATCCTATAGAGATGACCTACCTTAGGCCAGATGATGCGCCACTGGTATTGGGACCTCACACAAATGCTAATGGTTTTTGGATAAGTGACGATGATGAAGAGGATGAAATTGAAATGATATTCATGAATCATATGCATGAAATGCAAGCTAGAAGAATGATACAAGTAGAGGCACGTCTTGAATGGCTTAATCAAGAAGAAGAAGAGCCTCAAGAGGAGATAATATATGGAGAAACTATACAAAGAGATGACTGGTATCAAAAGAAATTCCCAATAGACCGCACTCTTTTTTGACTAAACAAAGAGCATGAGGGTCCTGAACTAGAACCTCCTCCATCACATTGGCATCACATACAACACCACCAATCACACACATTAGGTCAGTTGCAACCTAGAGAAGATGAGTCATCAATTCTCGAATCACAGCCACCTCATTTCCATCAAGTCAACATGATTTCTATTGATTTTCTCACCCCACTCCGCAATCCATATGATGAGACAAACCCGATCCATATCGACACTAGTCTCATAGCCATGGACAGGATTTCATCCCCACCATCCACTATCGAGTTTATCCTGTCCGAAGAGTTGTTGCGTGCTTCAAACACATATATTCCACAACAACCTTCATCATCAAACAATTCAGTTTTTCAAACTGAGATAGAGGGGGAAACCCTAAAAACATTTGAAAATGTGGTGGATGATATCCACCTCATCCCAACTCCACATCAGTTAGAAGAAGGTTCTCACATGCTAATTGAAGAATCTATAGATGTGAACCTTAGTCAAGATGCGGACAATCCCCAAATTGTCAAAATTGCAAAATATTTATCCGTAGAAGAAAAAGAATGCATAATAAACATGCTAATGAAAAGAAAGAAGTGTTCGCATGGTCATACAAAGACATGCCTGGTTTAGATCCAGACCTGGTAGTCCATAACCTTACACTGGCACATGATGCAAAGCCTTTCAAACAAAAGCTTAGGAAAGTTCATCCAATAGTCGCATTAATTGTGAAAGAAGAGCTGCAAAAGTTGTTGGATGTGCACTTCATAGTACCAATTGATTACCCATAATGGCTTTCAAATATGGTACCCATTCGCAAACCGAACGGAGGGATACATGTATGCACTGATTTTCGAGACTTAAACAAAGCGTGTCCTAAAGATGATTTTCCTTTGCCTAATATCGATCAACTAGTAGATTCCTACGTTGGTCATGAAATGCTTTCCTTAATGGATGGTTTCTCGGGATACAACCAAATTCGAATTAATCCCGAAGACCAACACAAGATGACATTTACAACACCCTAGGGGACATTCTGTTATAGAGTGATGCCTTTTGGACTTAAGAATGTAGGAGCAACATATCAATGAGCTATGACGTACATATTTCATGATTATATGCATAAGATCATCGAGGATTATGTAGATGATTTGATTGCTAAATCAAAGACACGTCTTGAGCACATCGATGTACTGGAAAAAGCGTTCGATCGATTGATAGAACATAAAGTAAGGCTAAATCCTAAGAAGTGTGTATTCGGAGTCACATCAGGAAAACTTCTAGGATTCATTGTCTCCAAGCGAGGCATTGAAGTAGATCCAGGTAAGGTAAAAGCAATATTAGAAATGCCACCTCCCAAAACATTGAAAGAGTTGCATAGTTTACAAGGAAAGATCCAATCTATCCGATGATTCATCGCACAACTCTCGAGATAAATGCAGGCCTTTCAATCACCTATTACAAAAGGGAGTGACATTTTCATGGACAACTTGAATGTCAAGAAGCATTTGATGACATAAAGAAGTATCTGGCATCACCACCAGTTCTTACACCACCTAGATCAGGAATCCCTTTTCACCTATACATTTTTGCAACAGATTTTGCACTAGGTACAATGCTTGCACAAAAGAACGAAAAACATAAGGAGCAAGCAATTTACTATATTAGCCGAACACTGGTAAGTTACGAAACAAGATATGCTTATGTCAAAAAGTTATGCTTAGCAGTGGTTTTCGCCACTAAGAAACTTAGACATTATATGCTAAGCAATACTACCTATGTCATAGCTAGAGAAAATCCTCTACGATACATGATGACTCGCACATACAACAACACCCGAACTGCTAAATGGATAATGCTTTTAACCGAATTCGATCTCGAATTCGTAAGTCAAAAATCCATAAAAGGGCAAGTGATAGCTGATCAACTAGCGGAAGCTCCACTACACAATGATAAACCATTAATAATTGAGCTTCCAGATGATTCAATATTTTCTATCACAGAACAAGAAGAAGTAGTTTCACCTGAGGATGAAGCAGATATGACAATGTTCTTTGATGGATCCAAGTGCGAAAAAGGACAAGGTGCAGGAGTCATGTTTTATACACCTGAAGGAATACCAATTCCTTTATCATTCAAACTCGACTTCACATGCACCAATAATAATGCAGAGTATGAAGCCTTAATCTTAGGTCTTCAATCAGCTATAGCGATGGGCATAAAAAGACTAAGCATTTTTGGGGATTCTCAACTAGTTGTATACCAAGTAAAAGGAGAATACCAGTGTAAAGAACCAGTCTTAAAGAAATATCATGAAGTAGCAATAAGGTTGCTAGAAAAATTTGACTGGTACAAAATTAGTAATTTACCACGATCAACAAATAGATTTGCGGATGCAATGGCTTCTTTAGGATCTCTCATCCCTAAGAATGAACATGGAGAAGTACAACCACTAATCATAACAACAATGTCAAAATCATCAATTCAAAATGCAGAACCTACAGGTGAGAAGAACGTTTGCTTGGTACATGTTGAACCTTACAATTCTTACCTTGATGAGATAAGAGACTTTCTCAAGTCTGGAATACTCCCAGTAGAAATGACATGAACTGCAAAAAGAACATTCAAACAAAAAGCAATTCATTTTACTCTACTAGGGGATGTATTATACAAACATGGGTATGATGGAATATTATTACGATGTTTAGATCCGATCGAAGCAGAACGAGCAATAATAGAAGCCCACGATGGTACTTGCGGTGGCCACTTCAGTGGAATGGCCATTGCAAAGAGAATATTGTGCATGGGATACTATTGGCCGACCATGGAAAATGACTATTGCAAATATGTCAAAAGGTGTCAAAAGTGCCAATATCATGCAAATTTGACTCATGTACCATCGCACGCATTACAACCCATTCAAAGTCTTTGGCCCTTTTCACAATGGGGTCTCGATTTGATTGGTAAAATATCACCTGCTTCATCAGGACAACATAAGTTCATCATAACTACGATAGAATATTTCACAAAATGGGTAGAAGCAATTCCAATGACCACTATGACTGGACCTCGAATAGCGGAGTTTATACTTCAACATATTATCTGTCATTTTGGAATACCCTCAAAAATAATTTTTGATAATGGGAAGTCATTTAAGAATAAGGATGTTAGAGCATTGTGCAACAAATTCAAAATTCAACACAGTTTCTCCACACCTTATTACCCACAAGCAAATGGGCAAGTTGAAGCAACCAACAAAACAATGGTATCTATTCTCAAGAAAATGGTAAAAGAAAATCATCGAGATTGGCATACTCAACTTCCTTTGGCATTATGGGCTTACAGAACAAGCATCAGAACGCCAACGGGAGCGACACCATTTTCACTAGTTTACGGTGTTGAAGCTATATTACCTTTAGAGCTCGAGATACCTTCCTTGCGAATAGCATTACAGGAATTCATGGATGATGAAACAACTAGACAAGCACGTCTTGACCAATTGACACTTATTGATGAAAAATGTATCAATGCCTTGGATCACTTACGAGTATATCAAGACAGAATTAAATGTGCTTATAACGCAAAAGTCCATCCTCACGAATTTCAAGTGGGGGACCTAGTGCTCAAAGAAAATCAACAAAATACCAATGCATTGCCACACTTAAGAGATAAATTTATGGCTAATTGGTTAGGCCCGTACATTGTAAAGCATAAATTGGGACCAGGAACATATAGACTTGCCAACTTGGAAGGAGAATTGGAGCTAGAACCACTAAACATAATGCACCTAAAGGTATTTTATGCATGAAATGACTTGCAATATATGTATATATATGTACATGGCTTAAAAAAAAAATAAAAAAAAAGAATTTTTATTTCCAGAGTTTCTTTACATTGTAAATATAAATATCTATCTAGCACTTAGCATGTTGCATTTGCATATTACAAAAAAAAAATCTAGTGCATTAAATAGGCATATCACATGCATATAGCAACATTAGAATAAACACATAATTGCATCCATCCCATCCCATGTTTAGTGATATTTCATAGTGGTGATGATACGACCAAGTAAAAACAAGTTCCAAAGAATTGGAGATACCCAACTAAGACTCTTCGCAAGTCAACAAAGTTCATACTCACCCATGTGTTACTATATCATAAATCAAATTTTCAGTCACTCAAAAATGTCTAGTGAAAAAACCACAAATCATAATATGTCCAATTTTCTTTAGGACCAAAGCACTTATGACACATTAAGAAAGTCTTGAGTATGGTAGATTGACCCCGAAGCAATCTTGAACCAAAAACACTTTGCAAATTTAAAAACATTTTGAGTAAGAAAGGATAATGCCAACTTGGGTACAACCTTGAAGCAAAAAGGAAATATTCCCCGCTTGTCCCATTACGCAACATAGTCCAAATCAAAAAGGTGGTTTTCACCACCATCACAACAATCCAAATAATTAAATTAAAAAAGGTAGACAGTAAGGATAGGATCACATTCTCATCACACTTCGGTTGAGAATCCGATTCCCCAAACTCTATCATGAAAAATACTATACACACACCACAGATCACAAAAGCAAGAAGGATCGTACTACGTTCCCCTCAGAAAGTTATGTAGTCATCCCCAAAGCTCGAAGATCGAATCATTGGACTATGGAGCGAACCTCCACCGGAGCTATAGACGCTTGATTGGCAGTGGAGTAAACTCATGCAGGGCGACACGTCTTTCTCCAAAGAGAAAAGACCTCTGACCGCACATACGGATAAGCTAGCTAATTGGTAAACCCAAACAGGTACCATCCAATTTTACTCATCATGAGTTAATGAACTTCACATACACATGCACTGATTCTTGATTGCTTAGGGTCATTCCCAAACCAAATATTCAGAAAATGAACTCCACTTGCACACACCTTGGTCCTAAAGAAGGTTAGACGAACATTGAGAAAATGGTTAAAATCACTAGAATGTTTGAGTCTTTGAAAATCCTCCAATGTTATATATCAAAAAACCATACCAAATATCATATCATTATCCCATATTCTACATTATCACATACATACACCCATCATACACCAAACGCGAAGAGTCATCAAGTTGGATACCCCCAATTGCAAAAAATGAACAAGTAATGGTCAACTACTCTGAGCTATAAAATATTACAAAAACATCATGCATATCATCATATAGTTAAATGAAAAAACATAAGCTGCATATTACATGTTAGTTACATTCATTTATCATAGCACAAATATAAAATGTGAACATTGCACACATATGCACAAGCAAAGCATATATAAAAAGCATAATAATAAACATTAACACATGAGATAACCAAAATACAAAGCCATGTATATATATGTATAAATATGAAAGTCCCAAAGGTACAAAATGCCCATAGGTTGTATACATCGAAGCACTAAGGCTCATAGCAAAAAAAATAAAAAGCAAAATACAAAAAGAGAAGCGACAAGTCGCACTAGCTAGTACCAGCAGGATCCCTCTGAGGACCCTGAGCTATAGAAGCACCATGAGAACTCGATGAACGATGAGTCCTACGACTCCTATCAGTCCCTCGAGTAGCAGTAGTGGCTGATGAAGAAGGAGGAATAGGAAAAGGAATCTGATGCTGGTGCAGAATGTTCTCCAACATCTCTATATAAACAACCTACTTGCGTAGGCTCCTCAAGTCAGCACCCTCATGAGCAACCCACTGAGAAATATCTGCTCGCAAAGCAGAAATAGTAGCCATAGTGTCACCTCCATCGGACCCTGCCTATAGCCGAGTCAGCTCGCCCTCTAGCCGAGTGACCTCACCTCCAAGCCTAGAAATATCTAAGTCCTTTGCAGCGAGAGCATCACTGCTAGGCCCGTCACGCATCCGATCCACCTCACCCTGGAGGTGAGTCACCTCACCCTGGTACCATGCCAACTCGCCCTTCAGACGAGTAACCTCTAAACCCAGGCTATCACGCTCAGCCTGTAACATGTCCCAATCCTCCTTAGTCCATCGAGGAGGAGCATCCTCATCACCAACACCACCATCACCACCATCACCACCAGCCTCCTCAGGCTATGAAAAATTGGTACCCATATCAGCTCTCGAAGAGCTACCTCATCGGTGCTTCATCGACCAAGGAACCCAACCTCTAGCATCTGCATCATCACCACTCCCATCGTCATCTACGATGACACTAGGAGTCCAAAGAGGTTGACTCGCAAACCACTCATCATACTCAGCAGTAGTACCCACATCATCCAAGTCAAACACCTCCAAGTTAGGGTCGTCAGAAGGATCATTGACTCACCAAAAATTAGGAGCAACAGGTAGCCCTAGCTCGTCACCCCATCACCTGTAGGTAACAGGCGCATCAGGAACATCCTGAACAAACCCAAACTGACGCTGCACTCGCAAGAACTGAATGAACTCCATATCCCTAAGATGAGCGCCAACAACCCATCATCCCTGCTTGATACGATGAAGCTCTACTGCATCCATCACCCAATCCAAACCTCTCCAAGGATGCCAACTCATCAAGTCTCTAGTCAGAGAACTCAGGATATCTCTGTAACCTGAAGCGCTCACTACTGATCGACTGACCTCCTCACTGAGTACCCATCTGTATGCACGGGGAGAAGTGGCATCCACACCACAAGGTAAACCAGTAGGGTGACCAATGATAATATGCTCCCAACACCAAATCTGGAGCAACAAACTACAACCCAGGCCCTTACGCCCTCCCTCTTCACCTCATAAAGCTCACTGTAAACCTCATAGAGAAGAGCGAGAGCCTAGGCCAACCGACGAGGATCAACTATCAGATCAAGAACAATAGGAACCTGGTTCCACGGGATCCTCGATCCCATGGAATTGGGCAACAACATGTTGCTCAATATGTACATCATGAAAATCGGTAATGCACCCAAGCTACCAGCTGTGTAAAGATCCAAATATGCAATGCCCCCTACTGCAATCAACATCCCACATCTCACCAAACAAAGGGAATAAAGCCTCCTTCTTGTCGAGGCCAACTCGAATAGTAGGACCCTCGATAGGAACATGGAATATATGATAGATATCCTCGAGGGTGATAGTCAGCTCCCCTGTCGGGAGCTAAAATGTACCTCTGTTCGGATCCTAGTGCTCAACAAGCATCGAAATAAGATCCTCATCAGCTCGGATGGTGCCTAACCGCCCGCAACCATCTAGACCAATGGTCTGCAACAGAGTCCAATCGTCATCGAAAAGTGCTTTCCGCACTTTTCGAATGGTCCTCGACCACCTATGCCGAGCATCAAGAAGCTTAACCTGAAAAGCAAACAAATTAAAATTAGCAAGACATACAAGAAATAAGCAAAAACAAAAAATTTACCTACTCCTAGGTAATCAAAAAAATACCTACCTAGGTAATAAAAAAAAAATTTTACCTACTCCTAGGTAAAAAAAAAATTTTTACCTACTCCTAGGTAATAAAAAAAAAAATTTTACCTAATCCTAGGTAATACAAAATAAACAAAATTTACCTACTCCTAGGTAATAAAAAACAAAAAAAAAATTTTACCTACTCCTAGGTAATAAAAACAAAACAAAATTTTACCTAATCCTAGGTAATAAAAAACAAAACAGAAAAATTTTACCTACTCCTAGGTAATAAAAAAAAATTTTACCTACTCCTAGGTAATAAAAAAAAAAAAAATTTTACCTACTCCTAGGTAATAAAAAAAAATAAAAAAAAAATTTTACCTACTTCTAGGTAATAAAAAACAAAAAAAAATTTTACCTACTCCTAGGTAATAAAAAACAAAAAAAAAAATTTTACCTACTCCTAGGTAATAAAAAAAAAAAAATTTTACCTATTATAAAAAAATAAAAATTTTAGTAAAAAAAAAAAAAAAATAATTCATTACCAACCCCACTTAATTATAAAAAACAACAAGAAAAAAAAAAAACAAACAAACAAAAACATAAAAAGGAGGGACCACCTACCTCAGCAAACCGGGCGCCGACTTCCGCTCCAGCCGAGCCACTACCACCACTGCCCTCACCAAGCTCCATCTCACTCATCACTCCAACAAATCACAAAATGACAACTGGCAGAATGAATTGAAAGCGACATCACGCCTTTATATAGCCGCTTTTGGCGTCGAAAAATGTGCGCCCGTGTTTTTTGTGGCGTCAAAATGCAAACCCGTGTTTTGTGCCACAAAACGCGTAAACGCGTTTTCGTAGGATAAAAACCACATATTAGCGGTTACATAAAAAAAAAACAAAAGCAAATGAAAGTCTAACAGGCTCAAGGAACAATTCAATCAAATCAACCCAAGGTCGAAATTGACGCCCACTCCGTGAGGTTACAAAGCACGGTAATGATACAATCAATCTGCATTAAGGAATTGCTAACAGTCACTGGGACAGACACCTAGGATGATTGGTTCCTTCGAAACACAAACATGCATGTCAATCAAATCAAACGGTCTTTTGAATGGAAAGTCACCAAGCTTGGAACAATCCTTTGCATAAAAACATAGAAAAATCAAAAACTTTTCATCAATTGGTTATTAGGCTTCACTAGTCACCCACTTACCAATTGAGGGGGTAAGCAAACAAATCAAAATTTTCAAAAAAATTCAAAAGTCATTCATTCTTGTGCGTCGAGAAGATTTGAGTCCATTCATCCAATAAAGTTAGATGTCATTAGTTTTTGCACCGCATTGTGTTGTACACAACGCAGTACAAAAAGGGGCAACTGTAGACACCAAAATCTGACACTCTCTAAGTCACATTCACCACCCCACCATCAAATCCTGCATAATAAAACTATATGCCTAAGTCTAAACTTAGGGATATAAAATCCTACACATCATCCTATTTTCCTAATTTATTTAATTAGGAAAATCACCCTAGGATACCCTGTCTACCCATTGGACATGTGTCCTGGACACTTCATCCAACATCCATGCCACATCTTACCCACTCCTGTCCCCCTTGTCCTTGCACATGAGACAGATTCCCAACACCCATGCCACAACTCATTTGGTGTTGTCTCCTTGTCCCTTCACATAAAACAACATCCCACATCCCACTCCACTTGAAGCCACATCACCCCAGTTAAGTGAGCCACACTGAATGACTCACTGTAATCGCCCCTTCCACCTGGCAGTTCAGATTTACCACTTGGCAAGTCAGGCTTGCCACCTCACATTCCCCTCCAAAGCCCTAGGAAGCTTATAAAAGCACCATTAATCCACCAAACAAAGGGAGCTGAATTTGCATACCGATAGGCTACCAAAATATATCCAGACCCGACGAGAAACTGAGAGCGCGAGCTCGATCTTGATCATTGGCATGCATCCCGAGGTGACCTGTCATTTCAGCCGAAACCGCCCACCCGTGGTTTCACAGTCAAAAACGTAGGTCCACGGTTTCACAACCGTAGGTCCACGGTTTCCAGTCCACAACCGCGCTTCTGCGGTTCCACAGTCCCGAGCACGAAATCGCACGCACATCAAAGATCAGTAACATAATTCACTTGATTAGCAAGGCTTTTTATTTGTTGATTTGTTCTATCATTTGTTTCATATTATTATCTGCTTAGGGTTTATGCATGCATTATTCTTATTGCTCAAGTATACAGGTGCTACTAATCCCCTTTGTCGGTTGGAATGTGTGCAGGTGACAGGTATTTTGGAATAAGCTACTGAAGCTGAAGTGGTCCCTTGCTGGATACCAAAGCCCACTCACCCCTTGAAGCTGTGACGAAAGAGGAAAGAACACCACATCCTGCGGAAGAGTCGGAAGATTTCCCCTCCTCCATCAAAGCATTGTATTTCAGATAGACAAGAAGCATTGTAACATTGCTCCCAACACACTTGGGGTAATTCAAAAAACCTTTTGTAAAAAGTTGTATCAATATCAATATAAAAGGGCATTTTGGCAAATCTACTTCTCTCTCTGTTTTTATTCGAATATTTGTGTTCAGTTCTTTGGTTACACGAACAAAGCATATAATATGGTTTCCTAGAGTTTTTTCACATAATATTCTTAAAAATTTGGTTTTGACTATACTTGGTATGAATGGACTAAATGTTGGTATAACATTGTGAAATATTCTATATATTGTTGGTTACTTTAAGTCATATTGTGGAATCCACCGAGGTGATCCACTATTTCCTTATTTATTCATTATTATTGCGAAGGCATTAGGGAGCTTTCTCAAAGGAAAAATCATAGGTATTAGGTTGTAAAAATGGTTCCTTTGAATATCATCTCTAATTTGTGTCATCCCTCAATCAATGAGGCCATGGAGTTTAAATCAATAATATCATGTTCTAAGAAGGCCATTGGACAAATGGTTAACACTACAAATGTTTGAATTTGCAATATTTTCTAGAAATGTATCGAAACATACATTCACCACCATTAAGCCTAGGAAGAATTAAAGAGCAACTTGAAGATAACAATAATAAACTAATAAAGAGAGACAAAAAGAGATGATAAGAATTAGAAGGTGGGTGCCTATGGACACCCTAATATATCATATTTTATTCATGTTTATAATACAAATGGATCGTCATTGAGAGGTATTTATAGGATAATAAATCCACATAAACTTAACCTTGAGGTTAACATTACTAATAAAATAACAATAAATTACCCTTTTAAGTAAGGTTATCTAATAAAGGTGGATTAACCAATACCACTAGGAGTGAAATATGAATGGGACACGTAGGTTTACATAAATTATGAATGCCCATAGGTTTACATAATAACATTCCCATAGGCTACATAAATTGTGCTCATAAGCACCTCTTCACACTTTTGACCTTGGCCTAAATAAGATCATATTACACAAATTTTAGCATGTTTCATAATTTGATCTAATAGGGCCTTGAAAAAAAGGATTAAAGGTAACACCTCCCATCATACTAGATGCTCTAGTGGGTCTAGATTGTTCCTCCTTCATCCTCATCTTCGTCATTAAAAATCTTATGTCTATCCCTCAAGAAATTTTTCTTATACTTTAGCCTTATAATGTAATTCTTGATGAAAAGTCCTTCTCTTTTATAAAACTCATAAATGTTTGACTTATTTGAAACCTTAGCTTGCCCTTAGGCAGCTAAGCCTTAGATTCCATCAACTTGAAGTCTTTTGGATGAGCTTGTGTATGAGAAATAGCTTCATAATTCTTCATTGCCACTTCATAATGGATTAGAAGCTTGAAAATTCCTTCAAGAGAGATAGGTTGTGATTCTTTGATAGTCATGGCATTCACATAAAGAACCAAGCCAACTATATAAAAAGGAGGAGAAATATTGGAAGTAATAGATTTGACATACTCTTCATCACTCTTTACCTTACCTCTTGCCATAGCTAGATCAAATTTTAGAGCTTTAAAGTGAGATATATAGTCTTCAACATTACTAAAACATAATTTTTTATGATTAGATAGCTCAATTTATAGTTTGTTGACTTTACTAGCACTTATTTTTATATAGAGGTATTTCAAAGTAGTCCATATGTCAATAAGATCAGTCTAATATTTGATGTGGAAAAGTACAATTGGTTCCACTAACATGAAGAATAGTCTAAGAGATTCCTCCTTTATCTTACTGAATTCATGATCATAAAGATATTTTGAATCATTATTGAAGATGAAACTAATATTTTTGCTTTTGAGTAATCTTACCATTTGAATTGACCAAGTACCATAATTTCATCCATTGAGGTAAGTAATATACCCTAAAAAAAATGTTTTGCATAAAAACCCTAAACATACTTGTAATAGTTCCATAAACTGATGTCACCATTACGTAAGAATCGAAAAATCATGCAATGTAGAAAAATTTGGGTCCAAATGCTTTTGTATGCAAAAGTTATGCCCTCTAAAATATTTGGTTAAATTAGCACTCATCAAAAAATAAAATATATGTTGAACCTTAGAAAGAATTTTATCAAAAAAGCTATTATGATGTGTTACCATTGAATTGGGTGTTGTGCATGGGAATACAATTTTAAAACTTACTTCTACATGATTAGCATATTAAATACCTCACACGCACATACACATATATACACACATACATGCATATATGTTTTAAAAATGAATGAATGGGTTCTAGAGCTGGGAAGGTTTGAACTTGAAATATTGCCTATGACAATGGGTAACCTTACCATTGTGTTACATGTATGCTTTGGGATAGAAGCTACAACTACCCTCATGAGAAGCACCATGTTTATTTTACCTTTGCCAAAAAAAGGAGCATCAAGTCTCAAACCCCTCACTAAGTAAACACAAAGAACCACCCTTACCACTATGTCATGCCACTTGGCATGGAGTAAAAAGTGGAAAATAAGTTGAGTAACTATTGGAGTCAACTGCATAAACATACTTCATACTATGAGCACTTGATAATATTCGTATTCCTTCAAAAAATAACTTCTAAGAGATTTGACCCTGAGACGTGTGCTATCTAAACAAGGTGGTCAACCATTGCACCACAAGCACAAACTAGAGATAAATAAGGAGGGCATACAAGAAAATGACTTGAATCTTCCTATATTGAGTTAGATTTTGGAGCCTTAAACATAAATGTAATGCATTCACATGTATAGAATATACATGCAATGATAGATAACCACCCATATGTGGTTTTATTACAGGAAACTAGAGCATCACTGGAAGCAATGCAAACAATATTCAAGAGATGCTAGAGGAATGGAGACTATGAGGCCTAAGCTTCCCATGGTTTCTTCGGAGAATGCCCACTTTGTGGAATAGAGAAACTTTTTAGTAGATAGGAGCAACATCATCTAGAGGGATATTGATGACCAGATTGAAAGATAGAGAATCAAACTCAGTTTGGTTGATTATTAAATTTTATGGGATGAAGTGCGGGAAAAAAAAACCTAATGGAAGTCAATCCAAGCTATTAGAGAAGCTTACCCAGAAGATATGTTTCTGGTGGGTGGATACTTCAATGCCAAGATGTCAATGAATGACCAAGAGGGAGGCCTAAATCATCTTAGTGAGAAGGACAAACTCTTGATTTTCTAAGCTAATAATCTAAATCTGATTGACATTCCACCTCCAGGATGTGGTACTACTTGGACCAATAAAAGGAAAGGAGACCAAGCAATAAAATCAAGATTATATAGGATATTGATAGAGGAAAAAATTCACCAGTTATGGAGCTATCATTCATAAATCATAAACCTGTTATATTATGATTATTTCTTGGTACATATAAATATCACAAACATAATACCCCAATCCAAAAACCGCCCCTTAAAATTTGAGAACTTTTGGCTTCTAAACCAGGAATTACCAGATTTAGTTCAACAATGGTGGCAACAAGGAAAACCAACATTTGGAAAGGCATAATTTTAGCTACACTCCAGATTGAAATATATCAAATATAAATTGAAAAACTGGAGCAAATTCCAAAGATCAGATTTTCAACAACAAAGAGCAAATCTAGTTGAGAGAATGCAAGGAGTTGCAGAAAGAATTCGTTCGGAACCCCTTTCAAAGGAATTACTCTCCCATGAAAAGATCTTAATGCAGGAGGAAGAGGAGCTAGATAAGAAAGAAGAAACCTATTGAAAGTAGAGATCTAGAATTACTTGGCTTCAAGAAGAAGATAGGAATACAAAGTTCTTTCACCAATCAACCACAACTAGGAAACACTATAACCGGATTGATGCTTTAACAAATGCAGGACTCCTTGAAACCACCACTTTAGGTATGCAAAAAGTAGCTAATGAGTATTTCTCCACTTTGTTTACTGCGGATTCACATTTGTCAAAACAATCCCAGGAGAAAATCTTGGGAAGTATCTCTAGATTAGTCTCTCAAGAGTAGAATAAGGAGCTTATGAGAGAGATCAAAGAATAATAGGTGAAAGAAACAATCTTCTCCATGCAATCAGGAAAGGCCTCAGGTCCTGATGGATTACCAATAAAATTCTATAAAGCTTTTTTGGGATATTATAGGAGAAGATGTAACTAGAGCAGTAGAAGAAGCCATATCCAGTGGTAGGATTCTCAAATCCCTCAACCATACTTTTCTATCTTTGATTCCAAAGGGAGGAGAGATGGAGAATCTAACCAATTACAGACCAATAGCCCTCTGCAATGTGATCTACAAGATCATTGCCAAGGTAATAGCCAACAGACTAATAACTATATTACCAAATATCATATCTCCTGAACAAGGGGGATTTGTGTAGGGCATACAAATATTAGATGGGATTGTAATAGCACAAGAAACTATACATCATATGGGCCAAAGAAAGAACAAAGGAATGTTCCTAAAGTTAGATCTATCCAATGCCTATGACAGAGTGAGTTGGGAATTTCTAGATCAAATGTTGCAAACATTTGGATTCCAAAAATATTGGATCAACTGGATACTTGAATGCATCTCCATAGTCTCATTTTGAGTACTCATCAATGGAACCCCCTCCCCACTATTCAAGGCTAGCAGAGGAATTAGACAAGGAGATCCTCTCTCTCCATATTTGTTCATTATTTTTGTAGAAGGACTGGGAAGACTCATACAAAAGAAAAAAATAGAGAACAACATTACATGAATTCAAATAAATAGAGATATAGCTATCACTCATCTACAATTCGTAGATGATACAAGATTATGGGGGGAAGCAACAATAAAAGAAGCAACCAGTATTAGAGAAATATTAGACTGCTACACTGCAGCCACTGGCCAACTTCTAAATGAAGAAAAATCCAAAGTTGTCTTCTTTAATGTTCATAAGAGAATCAAAGATCGGATAGCAAACATTCTTAGGTTCTCAATGGCCTCGTGTCCATTAGATTACTTGGGAATTCCCTTAACAAAAAAAGCCTAAAAAAGAAAGATTGGAAATCCATAAAAGATAAAATTTTCTCAAAGTTATCACACTGGTTTCATAGATGGTTAAACTTTGGAGGCAGAGTCACACTTTTGAAGTCAGTGTTACAAGCAATGCTAGTTTACAAATTTTCTATTTTAGGAGCCCCAAAGAGCATACTCAAAGATTTGGATAAACTGATGAGAAAATTCTTATGGTTATGAGCACAAGAAAATTAGAAAAATGCTTTGGTAAGTTGGGAGAAAGTCTGTCAACCAAAGGAAGAGGGAGGTCTTGGAATCAGAGCTGCATCAACAAACAATTTAGCACTAATAGGGAAGTTATGCTGGCGGTGGATCACAAACCCAGATCAGTTATGGAGTCAAGTTCTAAAAGATAAATATTACCCTGCACACAAAATGGAGGATGTCCCACGGTTGCCAGTTACAGGTGTGGGATAAGAGATATGGAAAACACTCAAAAGAGGGGCCTCACTAATTAAGGAAGACTTACATTGGAAAGTAGGTGATGGGAGAAAATTTAGATTGTGGGATGATTCTTGGGAATTTCCCTCCCATTATCAAACAATACCCTCATCTTAGTGGTATCAGAGAGACTCTTCATAATCATGGCCAAACTCTTATATCTCAGTATCTCATCCCCCCAAGCCAACAACTAGCAGCTTCAAGAAGATGGCAAAATTTGGACCAGTGGTTAGGTGAAGAATGGGAAGCTGAAAAATGTGAACTGAAAGAAATTCTAGAAAAAAGAACATGGCTATGGAAATATGGACCTGACCAACTAGCATGGGGATATGGGAAACAAGGCACTTACACAGTGAAAGTAGGCTATCGAAAGGCTCACCAAAGTAGCAAGAACCAACCCCAACAACAACATCCTTGGAAAGAAATATGGCAACCAAAAGGTTGGCCAAAGGTTAATTGTTTTATATGGTAGGTTGCTCACAAAAGCATTATGACTCAGGATAATATGAGGAGAAAGGGGTTCATTGGACCCAGTAGATGTGTAATGTGCTTAAAAGAGGTAGAAACTATAAACCACCTCCTTTTTTATTGCTCCTATGATTACACAATTTGGAATTGGTGGTACTCCATATTTAGCCAAACAAAATGGTATCCTCCTAATAGTAGTAATTTTTGGGACTATTGGTCACATAACACCTTCAAATACAAAACACTAAGCACAACTTGGAATTTAGGGATTGGATTTATATACTGGCAAATATGGTTGGAACGGAACAACCGAATTTTTAAATAGGAATTCGACTCATAAGAGAGGACCTGGGGGATTATGTTAAGGAAGTTATTAGAAACAGTGCAGACTAAAGTACAGGAAGAATCTCCGATGACAGAGGTAGAACAAGACATTTGGGCACAACTATGGAATCAAATGCAAGATGAAAGCTATCAGGAATAGAAAAAAGAACAAATAGGACTTCAGTAATCTTTGTTGGAAGAGGACATATATAGTTAAGAAGGAGGTAAAGTTTAAAGAACAGGGGATTCAGAGATCCTAGGCAGATAAAAGAAAATAGAAAAACTGCATTTTGAGTCTTGCCAAGAAAGGCAGGATATCAAAATGGATTTGTAGAAGATGATCAACTTTTTTTAATAAAATTTTTACATTTTACTAAAAAAAAAAGAATAAACATGCAATGATACAACTATGATAATAGCAAAAAACCATGCATGAAAATATGATAGAAAACTTGATACAATGCTCTAGAAATGCTCATATAGAAAGCTCATGAAAATTACAATGCTCCTCTCATGGAGTTTGCAACTCCTCCATGATAACAAAATGGAGCTACATTGTGACTACTACAACTCACACCTTTGCACTACTCTTTCTCTCACACAATCACTCACAATGAGGTCTTTATATAGAAATATAGGTTACTTGCCTCTCACTCAACCCTAAGACTCATGTACATGTGGACTACATGCACATTTACATCATTGCACATTCTAACACTTGTGCATTTATTCTATTACACTAATAAAGAAATAACTCCTAATATAATCCTAAACTAAATATGCACCCATGAGGGTACATTAGAAAATAACCAAATGATGTAATAGCCATATTTTCCAACACCCCCTGTATTACATTATTTGGTTTTGAAGACATTAGTCTTCAATATGGATCTTTCTCTTTTGGATAGTCTTCATCTTGATGTTGTTCTTCTCCTTATTTGGATTGCTGATAGCTGAATAGAGTGAAGTTTTGTTGTCCTCTCATTCTCTTAATTTTGAGTCTTCTATTTTTTTGCTTATTCTTGTGATATGCTGGTTCTCCATATGCTGCATCATGTTCTTCAATAAATGAATTAGTATTGTTTTGAAATGTAACAATATCTTGTGAAGTTCTCATAAAGTCCAGAGCATATATATTTTTATGAATTGATCCAGTGGCTTCAATTTCTCCTTGATTTATTATGAGGCACATGTTGACTCCATTTGAGTGTTTGAAGTCAATTTTCCTTTTGCTCTCTACTAGCTTTGCTACTGAAATGAGATTGGAAGATAACCCTGGAACATACATGACATTATGTAGTACAAAATCTAGAAATAATTTGCTAGGAGCTACACATCCATAACCATGAATATGGTAGAATTTTCCATCTGCAATTCTTAGTCTATAGTTGTTGGTGACTTCAAGATAATCAAACCATTGCAGATTTCCTGTCATATGATGACTTGAGCATGAATCTATGTACCAAATGTCCTTTTCATTTTGATTTGTGAGGTTATTTGGGTTTGTACTGATTCTATACCTTTGGTACGACATATTGGATGTGTTTTGATCTTGGGTTCAATTATAGTGATAGTATGTTTCTCTTGTCAGTTTATCCATACTAAAATGATTTGGTTTCTTTTCCTTTTTTTTAAGGAACAACCTTGAGCTCAATTATCCAATTTTTTAGGATATGAACTATGATGCATATTCTTAACTTGAATTTTGTAGAATCCCTTTTGACTCCCTAGAGAATGAGGTATGATATAAATATAATTCACTTCTATCACTTGCAATCAATAATTGGTAGAGAAATATTCAATGTTCTTTAGTTGGATTTGTCTATGTAATTTTTAAACCAATCTTCCAACTATAATTTTGATGCACTCAATATTTTAATAACTATGATTTGGTGCAATAATTGGTTTCTAAACTTCTTAAAAATTGATTTGAAGTAGGATTCCTTATATCTCCCTAATTAGAAGTTTTAGAAATATTAAATTGTTTGCAAACTAAATTTTGTTTACTACTCCTTATATCTCCCTATGTTAAGAGTTTGCAAATGTTCTTTTGAAGCAAATGAAAATGGTTTGAATGCTTCAAGTTTTTACCTCTTTCTTCTATACAACCAATAGTCTTTCTAGAGAGTCTTTAAACACCTTATAACTCCTATTACTAATATATCTAGAAAATATAATAAACTTTAATAACAAACTTGCAATGTAGTAACAAATATTTCTCACCTCTGTAATGCTGATTTTTTATTTGCAAGTTGTTTGGAGTAAATGCTATTTGAAATGGCTGAATATGGTTCTTCAATCTTCTTCCTTTCACCTTGCTTGTGCACCTTTTTCTCCTTCTTGTAAGTGGTTGAATATGTGCACTAATATTCTCCACTATGTCCTTTGTTGTTATGTGTTCTATGTGAAGCTTGAATTCTCTTCAAATCTACCTTTCTCTTGCAAGTGGACATCTCCCTTTTTTGGTTTCTACGTATCTTCAAAAAACAACAGCCTTTTCTTCACTATTTAATACTCCTTTAGCTCTCCTTCTTTGTATCTACGTATGTGGGTGCTTTATTTGTTTGGTGTAATGTGGGATGAGAGTGCCAAGTGGCACTTGTATTACTATCCTTCTTGAAAATATTTGCTCTTACACCTTATGAAGTGCTCATGACATGTGGCGCTTGTCTTTTCCTTCCAATCTTGCAAATGTTTGGTATAGCTCCTTCTTTCAGCACTTGTGACAAGTGGCACCTGAGTTCTTACACTTTGGTGGTTGATGGTTGTTATGGAAGCTATTACCTCCTTCCTCCATGCTGGGCGCTCATGTATGGAGAATATTTAAACTGATTTTATCTTATGCACCTTTGTTGAGCACTCTTTCATCTTATTCTACCTTGGAGGGATGTTACACTATGGAGTATGAAACTCCTTTGTCCTATTCTTGCTTGGAGGATGTTACACTTGAAATGTTGGGTGCTCAGACTTGATTTGCAATGTGGCAAAATATTTCTAACTTGCTTTTTAACCTCCCTTGAAGCTTTTTGGCACTTTCCAACGTATTATTTCTGCAAACTCTTCTTGGTGCATACATTTCCTTTTGATAGTATATTGGTTCTTCCTTCAATGGTGCTCTTGGATGAGAGAAAACCTATTTTGCAGCTTGCTTCAATGGGGATGGTGCCTCTTCTATGACTTCAACTCCATCCTTGTTTTTCTTTCTTGTTTTATTTCTTTTGTAGGTCTGATATCTGGGCAACAACTTTGATGGTTTATGACACTCCTTTTGGTGTCTTTTGACACCTCAAACAATCCAAAATTTTAACCTCTTTGAATGGGACCTTCTATTGCTTTTCGAAGACTCTTTTGTAGGGTTTTATTGAGTGCTATTTTTGTGAAGTTCTTACACCTTTTATTTCTGTGAAACCTGCTCTTTTTATAGCACTTTTGGAGTCCTTTGGATGACTCACAAATGTACACTATGACTACCCCCCTATGCTTCAAAAACCTGCTTTTACCCTGCTTAGAATGTGGGCTTTAATTGGCTATTTTGGCCCTTTGTTTTTGCTGTCCAAGAGTGTCTTCAAAACCTGTTTTGTACTTCTCCAAATCTATCCACAAATACCTCTTGGAACTGTAAACTCAACCAGCACTTTAACCTTGGATTTATCCCTTCCTGTCGAGTTCTTTTCTCACTATACTGTGCTGATTTTCTTCTCCAATTTTGGAGGTAGTGTCACCCTTCTTGATGGCTGTTTTTTGGTTACTAATTTTAGCCTTTAATTCCTTCACTAAAGGTCTAAAAATTCTACCTTCTATCCACTTGTTTTAGGCTGAACTAGGGTGATGTTATGGCTGCCTTCAATTCTTGGCAAAGCCCTCCTTTGCTTGGCTACTCTTTCACTTATAACTCCAAGCTATTCAATGTATTAATCTACATTCTAACTTATGCAATTACAATCTTCTTTTCTTTAGAATAGGCAATAGAATGTTGCTATATTTCTTTCACTTGAACTATGCCTAACTTTTATTTTCTACTATGTGCAGGTTTTCTCCTTGTAAACTATAACTTCTGCACTATTTTGAAGACTTGAAATGAAACTATTTTATGCAACTCTTTGATCCTTTGAAAAATGGTGCTTAATAAACTTTAATATAAAACCAAATATGAAAGCTCAACTAATGAAATTTTGCACCTTATTGTTGCATACCTTTTTCTCTCGTAGATGATGGAGATAGTGGTGATTCAAGTCACCTCAATGGCTACCTTTTTTTTGGATGATTTTGCAGCTCTTCTATGCTGTCCAAAAATAACTCTTTGCTCACCTTTCTACAACTTCAATACTTTATCAACTTGCTGCTCTAAAATCTGATTTGGTGGCTTCAAAACTTCTTCAGAATGTACTTATGGAATCTGATTTTTAGCAGTCACTAATGCTGCCCATAATTTCTGAAATTTTTAGCACTAAGCAATCTTCACTGTTGCTTTTAATTTCTTTGATTTGCTACCTTTTTCACTGTCCACAAACTCTATATTTTGCAGCTTTGAGTGTTGTTAATATGTTGCCCTTTTCTTTGTCTTCAAATCTAAAACTTTTCTAGATTGTAAGGTAGTCAATACCATCACTGAAATGTTATCCTTGAATCCCAAAAATTTGGTAGGATTCTCCCCAAATCATAGCTGAGATGTTTCTCAAGAACCTCCTTCAATGATGGCCCCCAAATCTTGCAGATTTGGTGGTTCTTCTATCTCTTTTCTCTTGCCAAATTTTGACTTCAAAGTAGATCTCCTCCTCAAACAATCTATCAATCTTGAGATCTATTCAATACTACCTTTTTGATTTGACAATCTTCTTACCAAAATTTCTCCTTTGGGCTTGTCGTCGGATGGCAATGATTGTCCCAATTCCTTAGATTCTTCTTTGGTAGTAATTTCTTCAATGAGTCCTTCTATGAACTCCTTCAATGAGGCTCACCAAGCCTTCTTCTTGAGACCTCTCCAAGGTTCTCAATCTTGCAGCTTCTAAATATTCAATGAGACCTTCCTTGGCCTCTTCAATCTTCAACTATGGAAATGAGATCTTCTTCTAGGATCTCCTCAATCTGTTGCTACTAAAATCTCTTCTTCAATAGGGCCTTCAATGGACCTCTTCTTCAATAGAGTCTTCAATGGATATTTTCTTCAATAGGGCCTTCAATGGACCTCTTCTTCAATCGGCCTTCAATGGACCTCTTCTTCAATCGAAAGTTTTCAGTATTCAATGGAGATCACCAATCTCCAATATTTTGCTAGGACTCTTCTCCTTGAGTCTCTTTGATCTTTAATGGGGTCTTCTTTCTAGGACCTCCTTCCTAGATTTACAATCTTCAATGTGGCTTCCTTGGCCACTAGCTCTCTCCTCTATCTTTCAACTAGGAGCCTTCAATATGCAAATATTTCAATGGGACCTTTCTCCTTAGGCCTCCAAATTATCAATCCTCATTTTTTTGCAACAAATAATCAATCCCTGTACAAGGAAAGTAACTTCAACTTTTAGGAAATGAAGATGAAGTTCTTCTCTATATTTTGTAGGAAGCTTCCCACCTTTTGAGAGTTAATTTTTTGCAACAAGAAAAACTTAGATGATAGTAACCAAATGGTTCTCCTGAAAACTTATTTTCTCTCTTGCAATAAAATATTAGAGATAATAAAATTTCTATGACTCTATGAGAAATAAACTTCACTAGTTGGATTGCCAATCTAGTGGAACAATGTTGAGTTCTAGTCTTCACAAGCGTTACAACTCTTGTGGAAAAACTCTAGCTAAATCTATCATGTGGCTTTCTCTATTTTCTATTCTTCTATCTAGAGCTACTTCTATCAAAAAATCTATTATGATGGTATTTGCATGCAATGGCGCACTATGGCTGATCCGGTTTGCAAATACTCAACAATAGTACTTGTGGCTTTCCTTTGATCCACCATGGCTCTGATACCACTATTAGCTTTTGGAGCCTTAAACATAAAGGAAATGCATTCACAAGTATAGAAATAAACATGCAATGATACAACTATGATAATAGCAAAAAACCATGCATGAAAATATGATAGAAAACTTGATACAATGCTCTAGAAATGCTCATATAGAAAGCTCATGAAAATTACAATGCTCCTCTCATGGAGTTTGCAACTCCTCCATGATAACAAAATGGAGCTACATTGTGACTACTACTACTCACACCTTTGCACTACTCTTGCTCTCACACAATCACTCACAATGAGGCCTTTATATAGAAAGATAGGTTACTTGCCTCTCACTCAACCCTAAGACTCATGTACATGTGGACTACATGCACATTTACATCATTGCACATTCTAACACTTGTGCATTTATTCTATTACACTAATAAAGCAATAACTCCTAATATAATCCTAAACTAAATATGCACCCATGAGGGTACATTAGGAAATAACCAAATGATGTAATAGCCATATTTTCCAACATATTGTTGTAAAAGATGTTCTCAAGAATCAAACCATCAATGTTTGGCTTCCAAAGAAATAGCTCTACTAGGATCCTTTAAGGCAAAGTGCTTCATATTATGGAATAAGAATTGAGTGTACAACAATCCCTTATCTCATGTAGGAGATGCTTACTTAGGAGTTTGTATTTGCTATCTATAGGAATTGAAACTACAACCAAGCCTTAGTTACCATAGTGCCTTACCACCACACTACTTTCTTTAGTAGTGGGGAAGGTCACTATTGGCAAAATATTTAGATAGAAATGCAAGGATTGATCATGGAACCCACAATGTTGGGCAATCAAGACAAGCACAAGTTGTTATGCTTTCAAATACATATGGATATATAGTTTTAAGTAAGGGAGAAGAGGTGCATGTATAGTTGTGTGCATACACACATAGTATTAGAGGAAAACGGTTTGGCACCCTTATTCGAAAAATTAAAAAAATTAAAGAATGTAGCAGATTGTTACCTTAAAAAAAAAGATCTTGAATGAAGCAACTTTATCCTTCACTTTAATACCATGTTTGAATTTGCAATATTTTCCAATAACTTATCAAAACATACATTCACCACGATTAAGCTTAGGAAGAAGTAAAGATCAACTTGAAAATAACAATAATAAACAAAGAAAAAGAGATAAAGAAAGACAATAAGAATTAGAAGGTGGACGTTGTGAACACTCTAATGTATCACATTTTATTCACACTTTTTTTATTACAAAGCACCCTTAGTAAACGTGGTATGGAGTGAAAGAGACCCTTGATGGCTTGAGATTAGAACTGCCGTCATCGAGTTGGTGGACACTTAGCAGAGTCAGGTTAGTCTACTACCTCTACCCCAAGACAAGACTAGCCTCCAAAGTTTTGAACTTGGATCTCTTCTTGGTGAGTGCCTAAAACTCACCAATCTACCTAGGCCTTAGGACTTTATATTCACACTTATAATACAAATAAATTCTCATTAAGGATTTATAGGATACCAAATCCTCAACGTCAAAATAATATAAACTTAACCTTAAAATTAACCTTGCAAGAAAATAATAATAATAATTTATCCTTTTAAATAAAATTATCCAATAAAAATAAAAATGAACTAACCAATTTTATTAAAAAATAAACTATAAAAAAAGCTCTTAAGTTAGGAGGTCCAAGGTTCATACTGCGGCGTGCATGAGTGTGTGAGTGTGTGGTGGCTTTGTGTTAAATTCTCTATTGATAAGTATAGCTCTTGACTTTACAAGAGATCATGGTGCGTGGTCATAAAGGTTTCTAAAAAAAAAAAAAAAAACTCTTAAATTTGCATAAATAATTATAAACAACTACATTTTAAAAAAATCATATATTTAAAAAAAAAAAATTTAAACGTTAATGAGCTACCTTACATAAAAACTCTATAATAATCCGCTCATGTAGAGGAGTTGAAGAGCAAGTGGGTAGTTAAAACTCTCCAGATCGAGAGGCCAAAGTTCAAATCTCTCCCCTCACATGTTGCGGATATGTTGTATATAAAAGGTTCCTTATAAAAAAAAAAAAAAAACTCTATAATAACCTATATAAAAGTTAAATTTGTTGCAAGTACATTTTTAAAAAATTACAATTAAAAAAAAAACTTAACCGTTAAAGAGCTACCTTGCATAAAAACTCTATAATAACCAATATACAATTTAAATATGTTGGGATAAGGTTGTATACTACAACCTTATAATCCAAGTTTAATTAAATAAGTTCAAACTATTGGGTGTGAGGGGTGGGTATGTGGTGGTTATTCCTTATTATAAGCATAGTTATTGACTTTACGAGGGGTCATGGTTGGGAGGAGACTGCTCGGTCGTCTGCGTTGTTTCTCACACTAACCAAATAAAAAAATTAATTAATTAAATAAAACCTATATTAAATAACCACACTGTTCTATATAAATATGGTATCTTTACAAGGGGTTGGGGTTATGGTTGGGAGAAGACTCCTCAGTCGCCCTTGTGCGTGAAAAACTCTATAATAACCAATATACAATTTAAATATGTTGGGATAAGGTTGTATACTACAACCTTATAATCCAAGTTTAATTAAATAAGTTCAAACTATTGGGTGTGAGGGGTGGGTATGTGGTGGCTATTCCCTATTATAAGCATAGTTATTGACTTTACGAGGGGTCATGGTTGGGAGGAGACTGCTCAGTCGTCTGCGTTGTTTCTCACACTGACCAAATAAAAAAAATTAATTAATTAAATAAAACCTATATTAAATAACCACACTGTTCTATATAAATATGGTATCTGTACGAGGGGTTGGGGTTATGGTTGGGAGAAGACTCCTCAGTCGCCCTTGTGCGTGGAAAACTCTATAATAACCAATATACAATTTAAATATGTTGGGATAAGGTTGTATACTACAACCTTATAATCCAAGTTTAATTAAATAAGTTCAAACTATTGGGTGTGAGGGGTGGGTATGTGGTGGCTATTCCCTATTATAAGCATAGTTATTAGTTATTGACTTTACGAGGGGTCATGGTTGGGAGGAGACTACTCAGTCGTGCGTTGTTTCTCACACTAACCAAATAAAAAAAATTAATTAATTAAATAAAACCTATATTAAATAACCACACTGTTCTATATAAATATGGTATCTTTACGAGGGGCTGGGGTTATGGTTATGGTGGGAGAAGACTCCTCAGTCGCCTTGTGCGTGGATCGTAGGGGGTTTTCACACTATATATTAAATAACTACGTTTTTTCTATATAATATTTGGTATGGTGATACTCTCATATATAACACTATTTAAAAAAAAAGAAATAGGTTTTATTTGTATTATATTGTCATCATAAAGTAATATTACAATAAATTAACAAACAATTTAGTTCTCTTTTTCATAGAAAAATCTAATCAATTATCCTAATGTCAAAAACACTTTATTTTAATTATTATAATTTAAATCTAATAAATATTTATAGGGTATCTCTCCAATTTCAAGGTCCACTCCCCATTAAACCATAACAAATAATTAAAAAAAAAAAATTCAACCATAATAGCCTAGTGTGAAAAGCATATAAATTTTAGACATCAAGAGTTTCACTCATAAACTACATATAATAACCTTGCACATATTTTTTAAATAAAAAACTGTTATAAACTCTAGTTTATTGGATAAAGACTATGTAATTGTTTAAGAAATTAAACTGAACAATCTATTAATTGAAGAAAAACACTTGAATTCTACTAACCAACCTATCTCTTTTAAATACAATTATTTATTTATCTTAAATATAATACCTTATCCTAATTTAAACCTAATCAATGTCCAACCTATCTCTTTTAAATACAATTATTTATTTATTTTAAACATAAGAATCTATCCTAATTTAAACCTAGTCAATGCCAATGCAATAGCCTCCATGCCTTTTATTTTTAAACCCCTAACGCATTAGACCAAATCTTTTAATTAAAAAATTAAGTTCCACCTTAAAGCGTCATGTGAAAGGCACTCGAATTTAACCACACCAATTCGGTATACACGTAGGCAACACGGTAAACCTGGTAAATTCTTTCTCTATGTATCGGAATGGGCCCAATTCAAGCTCATCCGCTACGCCGGGCACAAATTTAAGTCCTTATTAATCAGGGGAAACTGCCCGCCCGCTCATGTATTTATATAAACGAGGCAAAGCGTAGCGGAGAAGCAACAGGCAAAAAGTCTTGCGTTACTTCATATCGACGCCAGGTGAGCTACAGAAAACCCCAAACCCAATTAAGCTGCGAGTGGAACGGCACAGAGGGCAGGAGGGAGGAACGGGAGAGTGCAGAGGTTCTAGAAGTTTCAAGCTTCTAGAAACTTCCGGGAGGAGCAATTTTTTAGGTCCAGATCTTCATACCGCTGAAAACTAATGTAAGTGGTGTCGCATCTTTTTTCGATATTCGTTTTATTATTTTGCAGAATCTGAGCTTCAGATTGTTGTAGTTTTGTGCGATTGCTGTCGGGGCCTGAGAATTTCGTGAAATTTGAACGGTAAAGGTGTAATTTGTGCTTATTTTTGTTCGGAGTGGTTTAAACCCTTGGATTAGGCATTCTGTGCGGTAAAAGAATAGCCAAATTTATGTCTTTTGCGCTTAATTTTGGTTTGAAATGCTTATAAGTAGTTTTTAATATCTGAGGCCATAGGTGGTGTTTATCCTTACCTAAGCATGGTGTACAGTCCTAGCCTGACAGGATTGGAACCTTAGATCTCTATTCCAAGTTCCAAAGTCACCGATAGCCTACTTAGGTTAAAATCCTTGAATTAAGTTTTCTGTGCGGTGAAATATGGCTAAATTTATGAGATTAGAGGGTTTATTTTGAAGTAAGTTACTGAAATGTGGCCGGATTAATCCTTGGGAAGCCGGGTCTGGTTAAATTTACTGTTTTCCCGAATTTCGTGAAGTTTTGCCTTGCAATGCTTAAAACCCTTAATTAATGTTTACTGGCTGCAAATGATAGCTGAATTTTGTGCTTTTCTATGGATTTTTGTATCGGTGTTCATCCTCTGTCGCCGGACCAAGACCGGTGATGGCGGAGGTTGAATTTGACATTTTTGCTTGTTCTTGCGATGGGGTGAATTTGTGAAATTTGTGTGGTAAAACTGTGATTTAGGCTTAATTTTCTACCGAAAATGCTAAAAGCCGTTGAGTCAGGCTTCACTAGAAGTAAAACATTTTATAAGACAGTTGTTGCTTTGGATCCTGGTAATGTTAGACGAATTGTTAAATTCTAGCGGTGAAAGTGATTTATTGGTTTGCTTTTTATGTTGGAATCTCAAAAGTTCTTTGATTAGTGTGGGTTGCTTGCCACAAATTTTGCGATAGAGTGCCCCCATAGAACCAGATTAATTTGAAAAATTTAAAACAGCTTCAAGTTTTAAGAGGTTACTTAAGATGCTCATTTCTTAGAATTAATCTTCCTTCTTCAAGTTTCGGGTAATTATCTTACCAAATTTTTCTCTAGGATCATGTAAGGTATATGAGAATCCAATGTTTCAATCTTAAGGGGTAAAAGAATACACGATTCACTGTATCTATTGCTATATTAGCGTGGAGGGATTCTACTACAAGATCGCCCTATTTTTTTTTCTAACAAACAGCTGCTACAATTTCGTTAAAAAAGGCTTCTTAATCCTCTAATGGGTACTTGTTGAGGAAAATTAGGAAGGCCCAGGAGACTATAGCTAAATTAATGAATTTTAAAAATCCCTTGTGATCCTTATATGGTGCTTCTGGTCAAAAGACTATATTTATATGGTTATTATAGTACATAGGTTAGTCTGTTATCTCCGCTTATGATGAGATGTGTATTGTCTGCCAAAAATAAAATGATGAGATGTGTTTTGTCTGACAAAAAGCACTAAAATTTCAGTGTAAGATTTGTATACATTTTAATAATCATAGTTGAGAAAATCTGCAAAAAAATCATGATTTTTCGTGAATTATTTTTACCGATTGGATTGTTGACCTTGCCGATTTAATCCTGATTTTTGTTAAAAAAAAAAAAACTGCTGCGGCAGGGGTAGAGGAAATGGCATAAATAGTGCTTTTTTTCATTTTGCCTCATTTTGCTAGTTCCAAACTGGAGAGAGGTGCTACCACACTAAACAAAACACTAAAGTGCATTTTAACAGCGGATTTTTTTGCAGTTTGAAGGAATCCGGCATTTTCTTTGGTCTTTTTTTGCCGATTTTTTACCAATTTCCGATTTTTTTTACCGAATCTTTTGCCTTGCCAGGTTTTTGCCGATTCCGATTTTCTCAACTATGCTAATAATGACATTGTATTACAATCTATCCAGTTAGGCTGGTTATTTCAATGGTTGGTATGGTATTTATTAATATAAAAACAAATTTGGGACAAGAATTCTAGGAAATAAAATAGAAAGGCTCAGTGCTAGAAGTTAAATGATTGGCATCCTCACTGATATTTTTTCTTTTCCTTTTTTCTTTGAATGTGTAAAGATCGTTGACTATGCCTATATTATTATGCCGATAGGCGTCCTACAATGGCAGCCAGGAAGGTTAGCCACGCCGTAAAAAATATTAATATTTTATTAAAAAAGCCGACATTAAGAAAATTATCCGCCAACATTAAGAAAATTATCTATCACACCCCCAAGAAATGAGATAGGCGCCTCGAGATTGATAACTCTCGGCGTTTATAGATATATATATTTTATATATCTAAGCTAGTTGTACAGTGATATCAAATCCAAGCTTCTCTAAAATATGGGCAACATCATTGTAACTGTCACCATACACTAACTATATTATTAATTTATTAGAAATGGAATGACTGAGGGCCATAACTTTTGAAACTTGATTGTCGATAAATCTATGTTTCTTCGGCTGTTTCTGTATTGGGATAGATGGACAGCCAAATCATTTATCTGTCCATAATGATTCTTTCATTTGGTCTGCCCCCTATGCTCTCCATTGGGATTGACTTTTGTTTGATCAGTCTCCTTGGGGTATATTCTACAATCTTCTGCCGAAGAAAATTTCTTTTTGCTATTCTTCAATTGGATCCACTATTCCTTTGTAAATTTGTCATTCCTTCTAGATGGATTTAAACGGTTCACTTGTCTTCAAAGTGAGCAACTTAGGATATTCTGTTTTATTTATAGGAAACTGAATGTTTTGTACTTTAGCTTTATAATGATAATTAAAAATAATAATTCTTGTATGGGTGTAAAAACCTGAAATGATAATCCATGAAAACTTAGAACCCTTGTTTCTCCTTTGTTCCTATTTCCTCTTTCCTGTAAAAGAGAACAGGAATATGATCAAACATGTTAACCAAGCTTGTAAATAAACTAGGTGCAAATAAAACAAACAAAGAATATTTAGAGGTGGTGTAAGTATCTTAGTGTAGGACCATACTCTTTAATGAAATTGTCTACGAGGTGGCCTATTACGTGAGACAAAAATAAAAGGCTTTACCTTTCCAAATCATTTATCTGTCCATAATGATTCTTTCATTTGGTCTGCCCCCCATGCTCTCCATTGGGATTGACTTTTGTTTGATCAGTCTCCTTGGGGTATATTCTACAATCTTCTGCTGAAGAAAATTTCTTTTTGCTATTCTTCAATTGGATCCACTATTACTTTGTAAATTTTTCATTCCTTCTAGATGGATTAAAACGGTTCACTTGTCTTCAAAGTGAGCAACTTAGGATATTCTGTTTTATATATAGGAAACTGAATGATTTGTACTTTAGCTATATAATGATAATTAAAAATAATAATTCTTGAATGGGTGTAAAAACCTGAAATGATAATCCATGAAAACTTAGAACCCTTGTTTCTCTTTTGTTCCTATTGCCTCTTTCCTGTAAAAGAGAACAGGAATATGATCAAACATGTTAACTAAGCTCGTAAATAAACTAGGTGCAAATAAAACAAACAGAGAATATTTAGAGGTGGTGTAAGTATCTTAGTGTAGGACCATACTCTTTACTGAAATTGTCTATGAGGTGGCCTATTATGTGAGACAAAAATAAAAGGCGTTGCCTTTCCTCTGTAGCTAAATATATGTGCAACTCAGTTGCATGCTTTCATAATCATCAGCACAATTTGAAGATCTCACCCCTGGTCTTATTAAATTTTATATATTGTCCTTAAAACAAGAGTAGCTTTCCAACACTACAACATCTGTTGTTTTTTTGCATGTTTTGGTGGCCCGTTGTTCTCTGTGCATGTTGCACCAGATGTGTATGTCTTGTTTTTGGCTTCATGTCCTTGATATGATATGCTTGTGTAGATCAATATTTTTAGATGCACCAAATCTGTCACAATTTCAGAGTTTCCAGGCTTTTAATCTCTTGGCCGCTATTTACATTCAAACTTCAGTTTCTCAGCTACTTCTCTTTTCCTATCATGATTGTAACTCTCTCGATCTATTGCTTTTATAAGCAGTCCTCCTTGGGTCTCTTTTAATGTTATATTTATTTTGTGGTCGCTTGCCTTTTTTGGCGCACTTGGAGTTCCTTGTTACATTTTACTTTCCTGATCTTCCAGGCTTGCTTCTTGTGCTTTGTTTATGTGTATCTTTTGTGAGGCTGCATGGCGATGACCAGAATTGATCAGTTTTCTCTTTTTTCTTTCTGCTTTGTGAAACTCAGTTTGTCCTTATCTTTTACTGTAGTTTTCATTATAGAAAAGTGAAATTGTAGTCCTACAATGGTAGTCATTTTTATGAATCGCGGGCAAGGCTTATTGGGGAGCAAATATTTGGATTTGGCCTTTTAGTTCAGGTATGTTGAAAATGGTGAAATTTTAGTGCTACTATGCTAGTCTTTCTTTATGAATTAAGGACAAGACTTATTGTGGTGCCAATGTTTTTAGGAGTCACTTTTGCATCTTGCAGCATTCTTCTTTGAACAACTGCATTCTCCAACTTTGTGAATGGTTATCCCTTCAAAGGATCTCGAGGACTGATTGGGTGTGTCAAGCAGTCAATCTGAACTTAGGCTTTCCAAATGGTTTGTGATTTATAGCAGTCGCCTTTTTTGGCTTACTTGGGGTCCTTGTTACATATCACCTTTCTTGCTGATCTTCCAAGGTTGCTTCTTGTGCTTCATTTTTGTGTAGCTGGCGATGACCTGAATTTATAAGTGTTTCCTTTTATCTTGCTTCTTTGTGTGGTTCAGTTTGTCTACATCTTTTAGTGTAGTTTTCATGATGGAAAAGTGAAATTCTAGTCACACAAAGTTAGTCATTCTTTATGAATCACGGGCAAGGCTGATTGGAGTGTAAATTTCCGGATTTGGCATCTTAGTTTAGGTATGTTGAAAAGGGTAAAATTTTAGTGCTACTATTTTAGTCTTTCTTTGTGAATCAAGGGCAAGGCTTATTGTGGTGCCAATATTTTTCGGAGTCACGGTTGCATCTTGCACCATTCTCATTTGAATGAGTGCGTTTTCAACATTGTGAATTGTGATCCCTTCAAAGGACCTTCAGGACTGACTGGGTGGGTGAGTCAAGGAGGCCATCCGAACTTGACTCTCCAAATGTTTGTGATTCATAAGGCTCACCTGCACACAAATTTGGTACGGATTCAATTTCAAACTATTTACTGTATTGGGACACTATGTCCTATCCGACCTCCTTAGTCGCACTATGCCATTCTCCAAGACCTCATCAACCTGGAATGACCTAAGCCATTGGGTCTTCAATTTCCTACCTTGATCTATTGCTTGCTGTTGGACTTGAGCATGAGGTTTATGGACTTCAGGATCATCTTTTGTATGTGCTTGCCATTACAATGTTTCCTCCGACATTGGGCAACCTCCTTGGCCCACTGCACCATCACACTTTTCTCATCTAGCTTGGTAAGTTCTACTAGCCTCTCACTTGGGCTTTCCTGATCCCCAAGGTGATTATGCAGGGCCACCCTCAGGCTGGGTAGCAGAATCTCATAGTTGAAAAACATGAGGAGTTATACATATGTGTCACTCCTAATATTCCTCCTTTTGAGGAATGTGACACCTCGCACTCGTAACAAGACAAAATAAGTAGAGGAGAATTCTTATAATTTTCATGAGAATATGGCATAAACCTTAGGACATAGGATAATAATGTCCAATAAAGGTTATATCCCTAACATTATTTGGTTGAAAAAGATGCCTTAATATGACTCTTTTTTTATTGAGACATTGAACTGTGAGTTTGAGGCTTTTTTTCTTGGTTGTGTTAGGGACAAAAGCTTTGTGATCAGAATATTATAATTTGGAAAGTTGCATTGCAGTATTTCAATCAGCTTTTATAATTCAATAATCTTTTTGATTATTTTTAATTTTTTTATCATATTTATACAAGCAAGAAAAACAGGCATTGCATGTTGTTCATGGTAAATTATTGAAAGACAGTCTAGGCTCTACCTTTGTATTTTCATCTATAGGAAATGTATTGTTTGGAGATTCATTTGAATGCATCATTTATTTCTTCATTAAATAATTTCAACACTAGAATTGAAAATGGCTAATAAGTGGCAATGCATATGTGTTGCAATTACAGGTGTGTCGGTCACAGTTTTTAGTTCAATCTACTTGGAGTAAAAGTACAATCAAGACAAGCAATGGATTCAAAAACGGCCTTCAGTTTGCTTTGCGAAATGTTTCCTCAGGTAGGCTGTTCTAAGACCAACTGGAAACCTGTTGCAATGGATTCAAAAACGGCCTTCAGTTTGCTTTGCATATGTGTTGAACTTTTTAGCATTTGAGCTCGTGCCATTTGATACAAAAGTTATATTGCCAGTGTGTATGAAATGCATTTCAAATTTCTAGGAAACATTATGAATTTCATGGTAACTGTAAGCTCACATAGCAGATGTAATGAAGAAGCATGTTTGATGTTAATATTTTCTGCACTCACATTAATTTGATATGCAGCGCTTTCTTGTTAAACCATAAATTATTTGTTGCCTTCATTCCTTTCTTTCTTTGCCTTTTGGTTGTTCTATTTCTTTTAACTTCCTTTATCTGGATTTCTAATTGGAGCTTTCAACTCTGCTTAGAAATTTTTCCAAAGGTTCAAGAATCTTGTGTTTGTTTCATCTTTGCAAATCAGTATCTTTTCATGGCCTTTTTTTTTTGTCTGTTTGCACAGGTTGAAGATCAAATATTTTCAATGTTGATTGCAAAATCTAAATTATAACATAATCTTCTTGTGTCCATTTGCAGATTGATGTACGTATTATCAAGGCAGTCACTTTGGAGCACGGTGGTGATGTTGATTCTGCTATAGAGTTTATCCTTTCTGAAGTTGTTCCAAAACAAAACAGAGAGTCAGTCACTAAAGGATTTGATAAGAATGAAGGGAATATGGAAAACAAACCATCTAGCGCCGAGTTCTTGGTAGATTCTAAGCCAATGCCTCATGATGATACACCAGAGCTTTTTGATGAATTCATATTGGCAGGTTAGTACTTATTTTTGTCCTATTTTAAAACTCCTTGCATATTTGCACTATATATATTTGCATGTGTATAGACACACTTATAAAGGGGGTGGGGTTGTGTTTTTTGTTCTTATGATAGATTTAAGTGTGAAGACAAAAAAAGTGTTACAGATTGGTGCTGCTTTTTAATTTTAATGAATGTTTGCATGGTAAACTTTGTCTGATTAAAGGCTATTGTGCATTCTCATTTGAGTTTCTGTTAGTGATGCATTTATGGTTTATCCTGACTTTAAGATAATATTTGCTGTTTGTTTTTTCAAATTGTTACTGGTGGAAGGTCATTTGTGGCAGGACAGTAGAAGATTGTGGTTATTGCTACTGTTTTATATATTTTCATGTTTGTTTCCTGATTTTTGATTCCTGAAAGTTTGTTGCAGGTTCAAATTCAGTTATATATGATGCAGCAGTTGATGGATCTTTGTCAGTCAAGCAATTGACTGAAGAAAAAAATAATAGACTGGAAACTAATTCATCGCTACCCTCACAGTTGCACAAGCACTTTTATGATGAGGGCTGCTCTTCAGTGTCTAGTTTGTCTGGTCAATCAAACTTAAGCCATTCCAGAGTTGAACCTGAGAACATGGAATCGGGGTTTGACTTGAATGGTATGCAATCCAGCAAGAAAATTTCAACAGATTCCAAGGATTTTTGTTTTCATAATTTTATCTACAAAGGAAGTGACGAGATTAGCTCAAAAGGGATGAGCTCTGTAGTTAGCTTGACCTGTGAGTCAGAGACTTCGATAGATCAACTCTCTTGTAGAGGTGTTGTAAATGCTAGCAGTGTTGAAGGAGACAACCAAAGCATGAAAGAGATGCTAGTAAACAGAATTGATTCCCCAGTGGATCACATGGAAAGTGCCAAATCTCTTGATGTGGAAACACTGATCTCTGATGCAGATGATACCTCAGAAAAGGGATGTACTGACAGTTTTCTTGTTTCTCAACCTATTTGTGATACCATTGATTTCTTGAGTATTTTTGACAAAGAGAATTCCTTACGAATTGAGACAGATGTAAAAGATTCATATAGCAGTGTCCAAAGCAGTTTACTTTCTTGTAGTGGGGCATCGAGCACCTGCCAGATCGTTGACACTGATGGCTTCGAAGTTTTTGTCTGTGAGGCTAGGAAAAACAAGGCATGGATTCTTTATCTTGCCTGTGCATAATGTTTATTTTATGTTTGCACTATGATGTTTCTCTTTATGACTTATTTATATGGATTGATTTTCTATCTCTTGGTTAAACGTTTATGGTAACCATTAGGAATGCTTTGGCTATACAAGTGATATAGTTGCTAATTTGGTCATGAGAGGACTCTACGTTATTGCTTATTTTCTTAAAATTTGTTCAATGAACCTGTAAAGAATGGACTCTGGAAAGTCTGCATGATAAATTGTAGTGCAAATGGAGTTGTTGTTCCTGCTTCTACTATCACTCTTGCTTCTTAATGAAAACATTAAAGAAGTTAGTGCGGCTAATTAGCAATTTTTAGTGCAGGAAGCATTGATGGAAGGTATGGAATCAGTTCGTTCCCTTTGGACAAAGATGCACTATGAGGAGTCAGCAGCTCGACATGCCAAAGAGGAAGAAACAAATGGAGGCTTGGACATTTTGGCTAAGGTTGAGGAGCTAAGGCAAACACTAGCAAGAGCAAAAGAAACCAATGATATGGTGTTAAACTCGTTCCAAGCTGTTAATTTTTCTACAAGTACATTTAAGTGGTTACTGTAATGACTCCAGGTTGATTCTTGTGTGTTACCAGCATTTAGGAGAAGTTTATGGGGAGAGAGCAATTCTATCTACAGAAGCACGAGAACTTCGATCACGCCTAACACAGTTGGCAGCTGAAAAGGAAGCAGCACTTTCAATGATTAATGAGGTGTGATTCATCTCTTCTCATTATAACTGTATCTGATTAAATCTTTGAATTTCAAATTTTTCACCAGAAATAAACACTGGTTCTTGTTTGTTTAATATTTAGAATTTTTTGGTTTCCCCTCTTACATTCTTCACATTGTAACAAAATTTTTAATACCTTCTACCTGGGTTCCACCCTGGAGAACGTGTCCCCCCTGTCCCCCTTTTGGGAGACGGCAGGGCAGCCGTCCCTGGGATGGCTGGCCGTCCCAGGTGGCCGTCCCCCATGCGTCCCCGGGGATGTCCCTGGACGTCCCCCATGGATGCCCAAAAAAAAAAAAAAAAAAAAAAAAAATGACACAAACTTAAATTTAATAAAAAGGGCTGTCATATTTGAACAGTTAGGAGTAACTGTCATTGCTTACATGGTGGGAACTGAACAACGGTGGTTGTCAATGTTCAAGTATTACTTAAATGATTGGACAGCATTGCAGAATTCCTAGAGACTGAACAGTAAAGCTGTCTTGCTTTTATAATTAATATCAAGGGCTGTAAACTGATGACTGTCTTGATTGACCATTGATGGCTGAAAAAATAGATAACTATCTTGGAGAAAAGTGAAAATCAATGACTATCTTGCTTGAACATTGATGGCCAAAAAGTGAAAACTGAGAATTGTCTTTGTTTGAACATTGGTGACTGAAAAAAAATAAAAAATGGTCTTTGCTTGAACATTGTTGGCTTAAAAAATGATGATTGTTATTGTTTGAATGTTAAAATCTGAACAGTGTGGCATTCATTACTTGAGCAATAGCAACTATTTTGGCTGACTGTTAGAGATTGCACTTGATATCCTTGGCTGAACCTTCAAGTTACATATGATGAAGTGGCTGCACGTAGTAGCTGAGTTCATTTCAGATTGAAACATGTTTTAAGAACATGCATACTTTTTAAGTTTTTAGTATTTTTCATTTTTGTTGTGTAGAATTTGTAGATTATTCTAAATTTCTAAAAAAAATTATAGTATTATACCAGCCGTCCCCTAAAATCGGCCTGCCATCCCCGAAATGCGTCCCCCCGTCCCCCAGGCTCGTGCAACCTTGCCTTTTACATTTCTGCTAGTTTTGCTGCAACAATAGACAACAGTCAGTGCCATCTTGTAGATGGGTTTTAATGTTTATAATATTTATACACCAAGACAAAGCCTTCCTAGTTATGATTGTTTGTTTCGTAAAGCTTCGGGGACATGATATGTGGCTCAAAGCAAATTTATCTGCCACAATTATTGTGATTTACTATTTAAGAAGTGAATGACATAGTTTTGCATTTCTGAAATGCCTTGAATATTTGCTAGTGGAATCTTGCCAGGTGGATATCTGACAAGGAATTGGAGACAAAGAAACAGGAAAGAAATTCTGCATTAAAAGATTAAACCGAATGATAAATGACACTCACTGTGATGTCTTTTATAGAATGGCGTTGGATAATGAGAAATTTGAAGTCAATGGAATGAAAGGAAACTAGATAAATGCAGAAAAACTTTGTACTTTATTTTTAGAGGAAAGCAGTGCAAAACAGGCCTAGACCTTTCAATTTCAGCAAAGAAATTAAACATGTAAACTTACTATAGCGGCACAGCACGTGGAAAATCACATGTAACTTATATATTATGTAGCATATATTTTGGGAAAATCCTCTCAGGAAAAATCCCAGCAATCAAGGAGCATTCAATGTATTACGTAATCAACAATCTGCATTTACAGTACAATGATTAAGTATCCACTCCTTTAGTCCTGATAATCAGCAAAGCTAGAAATACACAGGCAGTAACACAGCTGGAAATACACAGACTGTAACACAGCTGGAAATACACAAGCTGCTAATCCTCTTGCAAATATCAAGAACCTAGTGTGTTAGATCTCCACCCCAAACACCTTATTTAAAAACTTTTCCAGCGCTTAGAATGCAAGGTGGATTAACAGCACTTATCACCAAAAATAGACAGTCTAAATTTAGACTTCTCAGCTGCCCAATTTGCATGTTCAGATTAACAACACTTATTCACGGACTTGGTAATCCAAATTTAGACTTCTCCACTGCCTTAAACTGCATGATGAATCATCAAAAAATAGGCAGTCTAAATTTAGACTTCTCCAATGCCTTAACTGCATGATGATTAACATCACTTATCACCAGGTCTGGGCATCCTCAGTTAGTCTTATACAGCCACCCAGAATGCATGGTGAATTAACAGCAGATATCCATCAAAATCGGCACCTCAACTTGGGCGTATCCTGTGTTTTTTTTTTCCCCTCAAGTTCAATGTTTTTTTCTCCCTCTATAAATGCTCTTAGTACAACATGGGAAACATTGTGTGGTTGCACAGACTGTCTTTGTGATATATACAACCTGTGGTTATCACTTTTGAAACTATGATAATTGTGAAACTTAACTAGGATCCATTTTGTAAACTTTTTGGCCTCATTTACCTGATGATGAGCCTAGGAGTTGGACTCAAAATGTTAGATTTTAAGTCATTTCTTAAATCAGGTGGGTGGGAGGAGGGGCCAAGGGGCGATATAAAAATATATTGAATAGAGCAAACTTACATTTAATATATTGAATAGAGCAAACTTACATTTAATATATTGAATTGGTTTGGTCTAGGATCATTTAGGTTTTCTAGGGATCCAAATTGTGTGCTAAACTAAAATTAAATCTAGCTGAGGAAATTGATTAGCTGTGTATTATCTGATACCATATTGTATGAAGATTAAGGGATGAGGGCACGGTGATACATGGGGACAAGTGAACAAGGGAAGAATTGGGGGACTCCCACCCTTATTCACATGTTTTTAGCTAAGCACCATCCGAGATGTCTAGTGTCCTCAAAGTGGTCTGAGCATCCCGGGGTATTGTGGTGGCCGCTCATCTCATGGATGATGTCACCAATCAGGAGTGCTCCCCAAGACTCAGGGACATCTTGGGTATGGTTTGCTGAAAGTTTCAGGTTAATGGGGTGTCTTGTACCTATTTTGGATTCATCAAAATGGTGGGTAGAGTGAGACAGGCCCTTGGAAGCTTGGGGACATGCACCCATGGAACATAACCTTCTGCTATTATATTGCTAGTTTGTCAAATTATAAAAGGGCTAGATATGAGTATGATAAACTTTAATTGGATTTTTGCCTTTTTGCAGATAGCAAGTGGGTTGGGGAACTCCTGCCCTTTTTTGCACGTTTTTAAATGGTTTTTCTAATTTTTAAAACATGCCTTTAGCAAGGCACCATTGGAGATGCCAAGCTTCTTCCAACTGGTCTGAGCGTCCCCGGGGTATTGTGGTGGCAGTTCATCTCATGGTTGGCATCACCATTGGGGAATGCTTCAGGACAATGCCCAAGACTTGGGGACATCTTGGTAATGGTCAGCTGATGGGCTTCGGTTGATGTGATGTGTTGGATCCATTTTGGAATCATCAAAATGGTGGGTAGTGGTGGAATAGGTCCATCTCTATGGAACATAGAATTCTGATATTATATCACCAGTCTGTCAAATGATAGAAGGGCTAGATGTGATTATGAGAAGCTTTAATTGGCTTTTTGGGTTTCTATGTTCATTACTCAAATGTTGAAAAGATTGTGCATTGACATCATAAGAATTGCTTTCCAGTATTTAATTTTTGAGATTGAATTTAATAAGGGAGCTCTGTTTGTTGCCCTTTAAAATGCTACATTTCTGTTTCTATGCGTTAAAAAGAACTTGATTGTATCTGGCTGAAATGATGTTTGTAAGTTTAGTAAATAGGCTTGGCTAAAATAAACATTCCTTGTTTCAGGATGGGCAATAAAAGCAAATGTTTATCTGATTGTGAAAATGGACTGAACATAGATTGTTTTTGACATTAAATTACAACGGGACCTCATACACGAGAATGGACAATAAGTCTTCGGTTTTTTACTATTTATTACTATTTAGCTAATTTACATGAATTTTGGCATTTACCTTAAAAATACTGTCTGCAATGAGTTTCATTTCTTTCGAATTAAGAAATAGCTAAATTCAAGGTTGCTTAATATGATAAGTACAAAAATAGATCCAACTATCAACAATCTGGCTAGCAACAAGGTGCAACACCACAACAATGGTATTAGATCACAAAATTTGAATGTCCAGGTTAACTTCTGCTCTATCCTTGAAAACACAATGCACAGGAGTGGTAATCTTGTAAGAGATATGGTGACACATGCATGAAATGATAAGTTGAGTAATAAGTTGCCAAATCACGTGTGTTTGTCTGCTGTCTCAGTTGATAATGTAAATGCTGTAAACAATTTATTTAATTTATTGAGTTATCATCAACGTCTTCCCTTCATTTATAAAATAATCATTTTACAAGGAAGTATTTTGTGAAGCATAAGCTTAAATTGACATCTTTTCAATTGAGTTAAACTAATTGTATTCTGGTTTATTGTAATCCAATCTCTTACATTATGTACATAGCTTTGAGATTTAATGTTCGCTAATTAAATTACACAAAGCAGATGTGCAAAATTTTGCAAGCAAGATATGATGCTGCAAGAAAAGAGAAGGAAGCTGCCTTAGAGGATAGAATGCAAAAGGAAGAGACTGCAAGAAAAGTCCTTGCAATGGAAGAAGCTGTGATGGCTAAAGTGGCAGAGGATTCAAGAGATCTTGAGATGGAAGCAGAAACCAATGCGAAGGTCAGTTTCATGTTGTCAGGTTTTAAAGCAAAAAAGTTTTTATTTACTTTTTTGAATTCGACTTACCTGATTCCACTAGTTTGGGCGTCTGGTGCAGTTGAGGGACTTTCTAATAGATTGCGGTCATACCGTGGACGTATTGCAGTAAGAAATTGCCTTCTGTACATCTTGTTTTGGGTTGTTTGTCACATTAGTGCTAAATATATTTCTTTATTTTGTCTGTTTTGTTGTCTGTATTAATAGAAATTTCAAAATAGAATGATGCTTGATTATATTATTCTGTTGATTTTGCAGAGGTGAACTATCTGTTCTATGTCAAGATGTCAAATCATTGAAAGAGCAAATTGATGGAGGCACAGATACTGTTGCAAATGGAATTTTCAATACAAAATTAGCAGTATCAACCAGGTGTGAGGAGGTAAATCAACATTATAAATGCCAAGAGCTGAATGAATCAACGATTGATGTTTCTATTTCAAGTGACCATCAGGCAGATGCGAAGGACAATTTTTTTGGATCCTTAGCTTCTGAATCATTTAATTGGAAAGACAAGATGAAAATTGCAATGTTCATGGAACAAATAGGCCATGATGACTCACAAGATTTAAGGTGTGGTCTGGATGCTACTTTTGAAAAGATGAACATTGATGGTTTTTTTGCGAGTGGTGACAGAACAGACTCTGCAGCAAACACATTAACTCACTCAATTGATAGTGATGTAGATCACCTAAAGTATCAAGTTGAGAGTTGTATGGACTTGACTCATAGAAAAAGTCATCATGATAGTCCAAAAAGCTCAACTCACTCTGGAAAAGGTCATCATGATAGTCCAAAAAGCTCAACACACTCTGGAAAAGGCCATTATGATAGTCCAAAAAGCTCAACACACTCTGGATTTGGCCATTATGATAGTCCAAAAAGCTCAAATCACTCTGGAAAAGGAAGAAAGCAACATTCATCCCAACGGTCATCGGATGATGATGGATGGCAGATCTTAGATGAGGTTCATGAGGGGTTTGAAAAGTCAGGATCTGGTAGTTATCCCTCGTTGAAATCCAAGCAAAGTTAAGACGTATAGCTGTGGTTGGGTCACTTACTTTCCAGTACAATAGTTTTGCTATTTTGGGCATCATAACGGATTGTTCCTCATTTCATATCTTGAATGGTTATTATTTTAGAATATTGCTGTTCAGCCTGATAATTTTGGATGTACACAAGCACAGATTTTAGGAATCAAGCATCTGTGTACTGCTATTGTCTATAAAGGTTTAAAGATATTGTGCTTTTTATATTATTTGAAGAGCAATGTCTAATTGTATTGATTTGCATTTGTTTTTTTGTAATTAGGTTGTAGTTGTTTTTGCCTTTTGTGTGTATATATATGAGAACTTCGGTTCATTTTATAGGCAACCACTAGAACAGTTGAATGGAACTTTGATTTTAGTTGATGTTCTATGATTATGAGAGCTGCCCCATGATAAATGTATTTGTCTAAGTTCTTCTGTGGAAGGATCTTTTCAACACTAGCGTTTTTTTTTTCCGAAAAGAAAACACTAGGTGTGATGGATTACAGAACATAGTAAGGTAGTAATCATTCGAGTTATATTTTAGTTGTCAGTGAATAACTTCTTTGCATTTCTCCATTTAACGTTCAATAAATACTATTATGTAGATTCTAATATTTAGACCCTTGTGCTAGACGTGCCATCAAAGCATATTTTCTGAGTAGAATAACCGTGGAGAGTTGGAGATAACCATGAAGTGAGGGAACCATAGTTGTCTCCTTTTTTTTGTTACCCACATCTGTTTTCATTTCTTTACTCTCTGCCAGAACTTGGCGACGGTGGAGTCCACGCAGACACTTGGAAACATTTATAACCTATGATGGCTTTGATGATGACAATCACTTTTTCACTACCTTAAGACAAACATTCATTAAAAAAAACTATAAATCTGAGATAGAATAGCTGAAATCATGCACTGTTGAATAATTCCATCTCTCCCTCTTTTCTTTTACTGTTTGTGTATGAAGTTTGAGTATAAGAGAAAATTGTCCTTTTATGACGTCCTACTTGAACAAGGATATGCTTCTGTTTTTAGCCGAGTTAACTTTCATTTGTGGCATCCACCATAGAGAACGATTTTTGGGGGCCATTAGACCTTTTATTCTTGCCTTGTTTGGATCTCTATGTGTACCAGTAAATTTACTGTCATTAGGGAGTTGTTAGGTATCTCTGCTCTGGGCATAGCTCTTCCACTGTTGTAGTCAGTACAGTAGATACCTTATTTCATGTGCAAGGAGACATGTTAAAATTCCCCCATTCAATACGGAACATTGAATGCTAAAAATATGCTTATTTTGTTTTATTAATTAAATTAATTAGTACTCTGTCCCTTGCAATGAATCATGCATGCTACAGAAAAACCAACCTATGGAAGTAGAAATAAATGAACATTGGAATACAAGTTTATGTATATATATTTGGAGAGATCGACCAATGGAACTTTAAAAAAAAGAATACAACTTAGAGTAAGTAGTGGAACATAAGTTCATGTATACATAATTTAAAGGTGGACAAGAATAAATAAATAAGTTTACACAGTTTTTTTTTTCAATATGTTTACACAGGTTTTTATGAAGGGTCCTGCTCGCTTCTGCTTCCTTATATTGAGTGAGTTTTGAACCTTAAATCTTTTAAAGAGAGGTCAAAGCTTTTATCACTACAATAAACTTATAGCTTTTTTTTTACCATACTACTTAATATTATAATTTATTTTAATTTTATTTTATTATAAGAATTTGGTTATTGTATACTGATTGTGAGTTAAATTTAGTTAGTTGATCTAAAAGATGCTATGTTTTTTTTTGATTATGTTTACAACAGCTTAATTATTATACATGTATTACTTATTATGCACGAATTATTTAATAAAATTCAATTTTGGTTTTTTCTTTTAAGTTGATATATTTAACTGATATATTTAACTGATAAAGAAAAAAAAAAATTAAATGCTGATAAGAGTTTTTTTTTTCAGATTTTTAATATATACACTAGAAAAGTCATGCCAAGACTTCAATATATGTAGGTTAGAATTAATTTATTTTTCAATATATTGATTATTTATGAAGTGTTTTCATAATATAATAAGCAACTAATTATTTATTAAGACTATTTATCATGAAAATTAAATATGTTTAAAATATGAATAAAGTTTAATCATTAAATACAATCATCTGTGATATTTTAGTTTATTAGTTTTGGTTCGGTTTTTATGTTTGAGAGGTAGCAATACCATTCCCGATGGTGTGATGGTTTTGGTAATAATTAAAATTTGCTTACTTGAAAGGCGTATGTAATTTTTTTTTTTTTGGTAAGTAGTGTTTGTATTTACAGCGGGTTTTAACAAGGATCCCAAAACCTGATTACATAAGCAATGGGCCTAGGGCATCAATCCCTTGAAACTGAACACCAAAACAGAAATCCCGCCCAGCGGTAACAGTAAGCATGAAACAATCCCTCTCAGCGGAAACAAACAAAAAGAAAGAAAGTAGTTTTGGAGATCCCGCCCAGCGGGGAGTAGCCAAAAACCACCATCGAGAAGATCCCGCCCAGCAGGAAGCAAAGAAAAACCTTTACAATAAAATCCCGCCTCGCGGGAAGCAGTCAAAACCACCACAAACAGTCCCGCCTAGCGGGAAGCAACAGGGAAATCCCGCCATCCGGGAAACCAGCAGAAAAGAAGGATCCCGCCTCGCGAGAAAACCGGCGGATTTGGCGGATCCCGCCCTATGGAGAAACCATCCCGCCCACCAGGAAAACATTCCGTTCAGCGAGAGCCATCCTGCAGGAAGCCGACAGCCAGCACAGAGAGGATCCAGCCCATCAGGAAGTGACTAGAGAGTTGCACCACAAGGAACCCGCCCCGGGAAAATAAGAGAGGATCCCAGCAGCAGGGACCAAGAATCCCGTCCAAGCACAGAGCCCGTCGAGGATTCACAAGAAAAATGGGGAAGCTATCCAAACCCTAAACCGTCACCTCCACCGCACCGAGAAACGCAGGGGACCAGATCCACGCGAATAACCTGCAAAAAACCCCAGGGGGAAGCCTGAGGGAAAAAGGGAAGGGATCCCCAACCAAACAGGGATCCCTGGGAAGCACCAATCCGAAAAAACAACCAAGGAAACCCTAGCCGGCCGGGAGGGGCGCAGATAGTGGAGAAGGATCTCCCCCAGGAGATCATCTGCAAACAACCACTCCCCGGGAGGGATGACCTGGGTTGAGCCAGGGACTGGGCAGGAACCAGGAGCCATGGGAGGGGGAGCAGGGGAGGGACCAGAGCCCTCCCCTCTCTACTTTCTTCCCTCCGAGCTCTATTGAGATACAATTTTGATTTTTCAAAAGTCGCGTATGTAATTATTTTAAAATTAAGTCTTAAACTTATATAATTGCTAAGGGCTGAGTTTATGTATTAATGGTCTTTTGTTTCTTGAATTTTCATTATAGATAATTGTTTTTAGTGTACTTAATTTTTTAGAAGAATTTTTTTTTTTTTTTTAATATTTTACGGAGATAACAGTTTAAGGATAAGAATATTATATAGTAGTATGCTTTCACATTTAGCATCAACATTATTTTGATGTTATCTCTACTTTGGTATAAATGGCAAGTATCAATGCCATTTAGATTTATAAGCCCATGATACTAATAAGACCTTAAATCCACAGGGAGAAATCCTGTGAGCGTTGATAATTGTATTTAGTGTACTTTTAGAAGAAAGTGATTTTTTTTTAAAATACTTTACGGAGATAACAGTTTAAAATAAGAATATACTACAGTAGTATGCTTTCACTAACATTTAACATTTAACATTAACATTATTTTGATGTTGTTTCTACTTTGGTGTCAATGCCATTTAGATTTATAAGCCTATGGTGCTAAGACCTTATAGTATTAACAGATACCAAAATCCACATGGAGAATCCTATAGTGTAACACATTAAAAGAAAAAATTGTAATTTCTTGGCACCTTGCTAACTAGCACCCATCTGTTTAATAGATGGACAAACGACTTTATAATTGTTTTATGAAGCTACTTCTTAATCAGTTGGGGTCTAACTCATATTTCTTTTGATTGTTTTGTCATTGTTATGATAGGGTAACTCATATCTCTTTTGATTGTTTTGTAATTGTTATGATAGACTAGCATGGTTCTAGACAATTGTATTATAAAAATATATTAAATTTATAATACAATGTGGAGTTAGTTACGTCAAGAAACATAACAACCAAGTAACCAACTTTGTGTATGGATGGAACCTGATGTCACCATAGTAAACACCACCTAACACCCTAATAGGTGATGTACAATTCACAACATTCCCCCGCAGGAAATCATTACTTTGGACTAGACTAAGACCATACATTACATCAAATTTTATAGTGGATCTTGTCTCATTGTATTACAAGAATAATGAAGTATACACGCAACTACATAAAATTAACTCAAATTTATTGACAACAATGTTGGATTACCAAGAAGTGAATAATATTTTGTGCACTTATTCACAAACATAGTGAAGTAAAGCTTTATACCCTTTTTACTTCATTCCACACGATCACATCATCTAGTAAGCATGAATATGACCATCAAATCTTGACAAGGTAGTTTCCAATATCTCCTTACCACGATTGTCAAAATCATCTTGAAGTTCAATAGACTTCAAGAAATATACTATTATACCCCCTTAATCAAGTGACCTTCATCAATGACCACTGCATCATTTGGTATCGATTCTTCAATAGGTGCATTCAATTCGGACAAATATTTTTGACGATTATAAATACGTCTATCTTCGACATTAGGAAAACAAACAAAATTAATTAATTCTTTCTACGTCCAATTCTCCAAAATTACAAAAAAATAATCAAAAAGTTTACAAAAAGTATGGTACCAATTTTTCAAAATAGGTTTTATTCAGTGGATCTCACACCATGATCATCAAAATTATCATGAAGTTCTACAAACTCCAAGAAATGTATTAGTGTACCCCCTCAATCAAGTGACCTTCATCAACTATCAATTCTTCAATAGGTGCATCATGCTTGGAAAGATCTTTCTATTTAATCAAAATTTTGCAAAATTATAGTACCAATTGTTAAAATTAGGTTTTATCCAATTGAGCAAGAAATGATATGCCATGCCAAGTATCAACATTAGCATCAATCCAGTAGTCCACACTAGTCAAGTAAGGCTTATGAGCCCAAGTCCAAGTATCTCATTTGTATGAGTTGACTAATAATTTTGATTAAAGCACCTTATAAGTACTAACCAACTTTGTAACAACCAATGTGGGATATTCGATCAACTAATTTAAAAAAATGAACTTAAAAAATTATCACATTGATTTGTTAGTAAATGGCAACAATCAATTAGGGAAGACATGATTTCCTCCTTGCACATAACACTATTAAGGTCTCCAATTGTAAGGAGATGGCTGGCCTCCACCATAGAATGCCAAGGCTTTCTCTACTACCTAAATCATATAAATGACATTCTTATTATTTTCCTAGTGAATGTGGGATGAATGGCTATATTTTTTTTCTTGTTTCGTCGTTTCTTTGCCATCGATGGATGTTGTTGAACAATATTCAAACTATCGCTATTTAATCGATGGAATTTGCGTAGGGCCTTCAACAACATGTTTAAGGAAATACGATGAAGTCAACACTTTTGCTCATTCTGTCTTTGATGGACTGTACTATGATGACAACTCAACAACCTTGTACATTCTTTTTTCAACATCTTCAAGACAACAAAACATTTTCTTCATTCTTCACATGTTCAAACTATTTTTAATGCACGAACACTATAGCTCCTACATTTTTTCTAGACATTCTTGAAGCAACTATAAAGTAGAGGAAGATAACCATGAACAAATCTATTGAAAAACAACAATAAAAAATGATAAAACACGTCCTCTTCAAGCCAATCATGATATGAATGTTTTGCAACCTTCCACCTTCTATGTCATTCCAATCATCTCTCAACTTTATAAAATTATCGTCTATTGCTTTGGGAAGGAATCTGCTAATGCATGCCTTGCTCTTTTGGCTAATGATGTACAACTTGTGTCTGCATCTACTAGACTCACCACATCAGTACACATGTACAATCTTTATGATCAATCACATTGCAAATAGGGAAACACATTAATGTTAGCAACTCTCCTATGAACAAGGACACACATGACCATTCATAGGTACAAACGTGAATATGGACACAATCCACTATCCACAACATAAAGAAGACTACATCACATCAACTTGAGATCTACAAAATAAATAAATAAAGGGACAAAGTAGGAGAACTCCATTGTTTTGGCTTCCTGTAGGATTGAGTCTACTTGAATCTACTTCTATCCCCCTTGTAGCTTGCTTTAATACCATATATTAGACTATTAGGGTGCTAGACAAATGTATTATTGAGAAAACTTTAAATTTGTAGTACAATATGGAGTCAATTAAAGTCAAGAAACATAATGACCAAGTAATCAACTATGGTTGTATAAGTAGAACTCGATATTGCAACATTAAACACCCACCTAGCACCCTAATAGGTGATGTAATATTCATAACATGTGCATCATGAATATAGCCCATGATTATGGTTTAACATTTCTTCCTCTTTGTCTTCTAATTCTTGGTCTCTTCTCCCATTCATTCCTATAGACCTTGTTGTTCTTATAGTTGTCTTAACCTTTTGTTTTGCTGCTTTCACTAAATAGGAACAAAGTATACATGTGCCCCATGCGCAACACAACTCATGTAACTAAGCATTTGTATAGTACTCAATACTATTACATGAATTTTGTATTATATAGTTTTTATATTTATACTATTTGTAAATAATATTTTAAATTATTTTGAAGAGATTATGTTGAAGCCGTATTCCATTGTGCAACTTTAAAGCATAACTCTTGATATCAGAGCTTGGTTCAAGGGAGATTTCCTTCATATTGTCATGTTTTGGGTCCTATGATGTAAATCATTTAAAAAAAATGGTTTTATGGGATCAAAACAAGCACCACCTATATTACATCATGATCATAGCGGTATTACAACTTGGCAATTATGTACGTATTGTCGGGCAAAAATTAAACTTGGATCTGCTCCTTGAAAGTCAAGGAATTTAACTGGTTGAGTTCATGCAATTTGATCTATGATGTGGATCAATTAGTATTGAAGCAAGTTTTAATTTATATCATAACCATTTTGAATCTTATTTACGTTTTTTTATGGTGATTCTTATTAAGAGTAGAGCATTTGGTATATCCCAACATTGTATGTTGGCTTACATGTGCTTGTGGTATTATAACAATGTTGGAATTCACAATATTTTTTAGAAACAAACATAAGCAATCCATCCACTCAACTTATATAGAAAGCGTGAAAGGAGAAAATAAATAGAGATTTAGGGGCACCTCTACACACCATAAATAATCACTACATTATCCATTGATAAGATTCACAACACTTTGATAATTAAAATTAGGAGTGGTGGGGGTATTTATACCAATACCAAAACCTCAATTACATAATAGTTTAACCTAGGTTGACATGATAAGAGGGCTTAAGGTTAATTACAAATTATAAAGTGGGTTTGACCATAAAAAATGTTAACAATAGCCCATAGAAATTATATCATATAATATTATAATAAATTCAATACATTGCACAATGAATGCCCTTGGGCTTATCAATATTATATCATACAATGTCGACCTTGGCCATGAATGATTAACACTTCCAACACCCCCACAATATGAACTGAAATGCCAAGGAGAAGATATTAAGGACAATAATATCTTTACCCATAATGGATGCTCTAATGGGACTTCACATTTTGAGGTAGACTCATCTGAATCTCCCTCATCATCTAAAATCTATTATTGAAAAAATACTTCCTGCATTAGTCTCTTTAGGTTGCATTGTAGTAACCATTGCCTCCATTAGACACTCCCACACACATCCAAAAATACTTTTGTTAACAGTTCACCACCTCCTTTAAAAATAAGCTCCTTCAATTTTTCATAGTTGCATAATGTACTACTTGAAGGCATAATTTTCCTCTTATGCTATACATCATTTTTTTTGAAAACTTTCTTGCCTTTGGGTCACTTGATGTTAGTCACCAAAAGAGTCTCATGAGCTTGCTTTAAATAAGAGTTGTAAGAAACTTCCAAGAGTACTTAGACAAGAAATAGAAGGAGATAATAAAATATTAGATTTTCATGAATAAGCTGAATCAATCATCTAAAGGAGAAAGAGGGATTGACTAAATCACATCTTGAATCCTTTTCCTGAAAACCTCCAAAAGACTTAAAATCTGTTGCAACTATCACAAATCCATCTACATCTCCCAAAAAATTAGACCAAAGATTTGATTAATGATATTTTGTAAATTTTTATTTTTGAAATAGGGCAATAGGATTTGAGGATAAACACATAATACACCATATCTCCACTTGCAGTACATCCTTGAACATATACCATCAATGCAAACAACTCAAAAAATCACGTGATTCGAAAAAGGGCTTAAAACACTTTTGTATGCAAAATTTATGGTCTATGGAAGCTTTGCCTTCAAAATATCCCTAGAGTAATGTTTTTTAAAAATAATAGATTTTAAAAAAATTCCTTCTATTTTTTGTACAAGGAAAACATAACCTAAAGTAGGTGTAAATTCTCCAAAAAAAAATTAAAATAATTGGAGAAAGGAAAAATTGGATCTTCCCTTTGTCTCTTTTGCCAAAGGTGCTTATGAAGCTTTGAGAATTAATTCACCCTAGAAGCAAAAGAAATATTAAAGTTTCCTAATAAAATTTTTGCATGACGAAGTGATGAAGCTTCATACATGCTTCACAATATTAAAAAAATGAATAGAAACAATTTATCCACTCAAATATTATAGAGAAAGCATAAATGGATGAAAGAAAGGCACACAAAGATTTGGGGGCATCCATAGGCACTTTAAATAATTAATACATTGTTCATAGATAAGATTCACAACACTGTTAATTAACACAAGTGGTGGGGATATTTATACCAATACCGAAACCCCTATTACATAAAAGAGTTTAACCTAAGCCGATATAACAAGAAGGCTTACATAATAAAATATTATAATAAATTCAATACATTGCATAATGAATTCCCTTAGGCCTATCAATATTACATCATTTAATATCAGCCTTGGCCACGAATTAGATTACACTTTCAACAAAGAAATACGTCACACCATGTTCCGTGTTTGCATACCCAAAAGAACTCCACACTCAAAGAAATATCCAAACTGCAAAAGTCCTCTTTGATAAAGAAAAATCTCTAGGATTTTAAGAAACTTATTCGAGATGTCTTGGAGTATAAAGGAACACATTGTTTGATTAATTTTAGGATTTATGATCAAGATGTGAGCATTGTCCAACATTGCCAATCATGTACCCTTCAAGAGCCACAACCTACTCAAGATGTAGACCAACATCGATATTTTTATTTTCGTAGGTTGGATAAATGCCAACGAATTAGATACCTAGATCTAGCAACTAGAAGAGGGCAATCCTACTCAAGATGTAGACCAACATCGATATTTTTATTTTTATTTATAAATAATTAGTGTTTTTTCCTCAATAATATTTTAGTTTTATTCATATTATTTAAGGACTTATTCATTTACCCAGGTGTTGTAGGTGAGTTGAAGAGGAGAGGGCAATCCTCCAAGGGAGGTCCCAAGTTCAAATCTCCACCCTACCAAAAAGCTAAATTGGGTATCCAAAATCCAATTGATAATGTTGGTGCGGGCAGGGTCGGGTGCAACCCCGGGTAACTTTGACGGTGTAGAACCCCCTGTTCGTGGTCTCTTAGACCAAGGCGGATCCGCAAGGGGTTTTTTGCTTAAATTAAAAAAAAGAGAAGAAGAAGCATATTTCTTGATTAACGATTTCTCTAAAACTAATAAGATTTCTTTCACAACCTCAAAGATGTCTAAAGTGGTTGCTTGGTGGAAAGCGACTAGCAAGAGGCTTGCATACAATGGAGATCCTACTGATATCTAGGTAGATTTTGTCAAACTAGTTTGTATGCATTCTTACCCATTGCATCATTATGAGCATGAGTACATGCATTTCCAATACTTTCATCAATATCAAGGATAAACTATCCAACAAAACATTGAAGAGTTTACCAAACTTATTGACTACCTCTATATTGAAGCAATAAGAAGCAATAAGAAGCATCAAGTTTTTATATTTATTAGTGGTCTCCATTACCAAATCCATTAAAAAATAGAGGTTTTTCTTATCAATTCCTTGGTACAGGTATTCCATTTTCTTGTCAAATTGAAAAAAATTCTCAAGTAAATAAAAAATATCTAGTATTTATAGCATACAAGGTACCACTCATGTCAAAGTCAAAACCACCTATTACACGAGTAATTATAACATCATCACCTAAGGGCCTTGCAATACCTTTCAAGACTAAAAATCCACTTATGGCATAGGACAAAGGTGAGCAAAAGGTGAAATGAAGTGGTCCAACCATCATAAGATTCAAATTCATGGTGGCATTGTTCCAATATTAATATAAGTCTTTGGTGGTGTAAGCACAACTGAATGAATATGCATTAATACCAGAAAATAAAGAGGAGATAACTATAATATGCCTGAGTACTAAAACTCAAACTAGTGGTAAGACCTCAACCTATGATATTTTTGAGAAATGTGAGTGTTTACTCTACGCTTGCTATTAGGTAAGAGGTAAACCCTTCACATCATCATTGACATTAGGAGTCAAAAAAAATGTTTGCATAAGATATTGTCAAGTGAATTGAATTTTAGATCTTGACACACCTACCACTTTCTTGGTTACCTTCAACCAACAAAAAAACGAAGGTTTCACACCAATGCACCCTTGAATATGACATCACATCATCACATGTGACATGACACCATCAACCATATGTAATGCCCTACCAAGCTTCTTTATAATAATTGTTAGTGAACATCAAGGGGATAACCCATTGTCTACTAGAATTCTTATCTTAGAAGAAGGTGATTCTTGTTTGTAAGAAACAATATAGAACATCAATTTCTCATGCCTAGAAGTTTTCCCTTGTTGCACCAACTAAAATCAACTCAACAAAATCTCAATAAATATACACCTTGCTTCACCCATCCTCTTGCTTTCTAGGGAGTTGCCACTTTATTATTTAATCAAACATCATACTGTCTTGATCTCTAGATTGTCATTAACCAAAGCCCATTATACTACTTGTTAGTTTCATAGAAGAATGAGATTCAATATCATATCCATGAGTTGATTAATCAAGGAAATATTAGACCAAAATCATCTCTTTGTGGTAGCTCTATGTTCTAGTTATAAAGAAGGATATTACATGATGCTTGCACATTAAGTATAGAGTGTTGAACAAGTTCTCAATGAATAATAAATATCTTCTACCCCGTATCAATGACCTTTTTGACTAGCTCATGGCTTGCTACTGAAGAACACAAGCTTATACTGAGAGGGGGGTGAATAGTATAAGACCTCTTTTTACTTTTTCCTTTATATTACAAAACAGTAAAGCAATATACCCACAACAATATCAAAACAATGCACAATATCATCCACAAAGTGACACCAATTTTTACGTGGTTCACCCAGAATGGCTGGGCTACGTCCACAAAAATTTTCTCTAAAAGTTATCTCAAAGTTCTTTGGGAATCCTTCCCAATTACAATGTTTATGAGCCTCGGCCCAAAGGAGATACCTTCCCCCAATCAAAATTTATGAGCCTCTGCTCAAAGGAGATACCTTCCCCCAATCTGAATTTATGAGCCTTTGCTCAAAGGAGATACCTTCCCCTCTGCCTTGGAAATGATCCCTTAGAAGATCAACTGTCTCTACCTCTTGCCAGCACGTGGAACTCCTTTCCACAAAAGACCTCTTATCCTCAATGCTTAGCCTAAGAGACCTCCGCCTTCTATGATCACGTCCATAGCAGCTCATCAACCTGTACCAAACACAGTCAGTCGGTCTAGTACAAGTCTTCCTCTGTCTGTCAGATCTGTCCAACACTTGAACAAATCAGTCCTCTGCACACAAGCCTTCTCAAAGACTTGCCAAATCTATCCTCAAGTTCTTCTCAAAGAACCAGTGCTCCTCTGTCCTCAAGTTCTCTGATAGCACTCTCAAAAACTCAGCTCACAAGTCCTCTGCTAGGACCTGTCCAAATCTGCTCACAAGTCCCCATCGGAACCTGTCCAAAACCTGCTCACAAGTCCCCATCGAAACCTGTCCAAATCAACTCACAAGTTCATCAAGAAAAACTTGCTTAGCATGAACCCACAAAGAGAATTGTTAGAGACCCAATGTGATTCATCAACCTCATAGAAGCATAAAGAGAATTGTTAGAGACTCAATATGTTCTATACTTAACTCCCAATATCAATCTCAACTCAATCTCAATATGAACATAATAAGATAGATGTAGTATGCTTTTCTCAAGAACATGAAACACAACCCAACAATTGCCAACCATGCAATATCTCATATAACAATGATACTCATGTTCTTTCCACAACCAATATTTTTTCTCAACCAATTAGGGCTTTAACAACAATGCTTATAGACAAGGTTTAACCAACATCATTCAACTCAACATTAACCTTGAAGCATTCAACCAATCATCACAAGAAAAGGAAACAAGTAGAAATCCTTTTCCCTCCAAAGATATTTGAACAAAACAACCACCAACACAATATCACCAAATGCAAATAATAACTTGCTCAAATCAACTCAATGGAGTAAGCCCAATATCATGAATCAAGTAAAAGCAATAACTTGATCAAACAACCTCTATGGAAGCAACTCAACTATCAACCTCAAAAAAACCAACCAAGGGTTTCACCAACTCAAAGCAAGTAGCAAGACTCACAAACATAAACCCTAGTGCACAATGCTTCCACTACCTCAAACCAGAATTATGCATTCACCAAAACTCTCATCAAGGATAACAATGCATAAGAGTCTTCAACAAACCAGAAAATAGGATTTACACCTAGCCAAAGGATACCTAGTAGAATACCTTTTCACTCCAACCTTATTTCAGAAAACATACACCAATCAACAATATACATGGAAGAAGTTGCCCATACCTTTACTTTGATGAAGAAGGAGAACTCAAAATCTATCACAACACTAACTCTCAATTTTCCACCAATTAGAGTTAGCAACTATACAACAATATACAATAATAAAGATCCAAATTAACACCTTATTTCTCCAACTTAATAACAACCACCACAAGTATAATATACATACAAAGTAAAACCTATTTACATCTTATTACTCCACATAAACATTAAGCATCAATAAAACAATGTCAAAGCAAATATGATAACTTAACCTTATACCTCCAGCGCATTCACAGCCACTATCCTTTGCACATCGCGTCCAAAAGAAAATTACCCACGAAGTGAATCGAACTCGACACCTCTGCCTAGCTAGCGCCTTCGCTTAAACGCCACCGCCGTTAGGCCACAAGTGCCCAATGAAGAAATACAGTGTTGCCCTATATTTTATCTTCAGTTGACGCCAAGAATTTGGAAAACGTAAATGTCTTCCTCAAGCCACATGCAAACTGGTGAGCGCTGTCCAAAACGTAACTTACTGGGCAACAAAAATAATCATCCACACAGTGAAAACATAAAACACAATTCGAGTGCAAATCCAACAATCGAAGGTGAAGTGCAATCTGTCGAATGTCAAAGCGCAAACTGAAAATGCAAGAAATTACTTGGGCAACTCAATATGGATAATCAACTCTCAATGAAATACAACGCTTTCTCGAAGGTCACAGAGCTACGAATTTTCATTAATCGGATGTACGATTACTTTAGAAAAACATCCCCACTTAAATAGCCATTTCTCCTTAATTTTTTGACGTCGGCGTTCCTCCAACGATGGCAACACGTCGGTGAAAGAATTCTTTATGTGCATCGCTTAAGGGTTAAAAGACCCTTTAATAATAATTAAAATAATAATAATAATTATTTTATTAATAATAAATTAAACTTAGACCTTTGTCAAAGGTTTGAGTTAATTTAATTATTAATAATAAACATGGACCTTCAAGGTTTTTCAAGAAGTAAAAACCTTTGCATTAAGATAAGCTTGGTTTTAATAAAAACCCTTAATGAGTCGAAATGGTTTTAAGAAAAACCTTTAACCTTGTCACCATGGTTTTAATAAAAACCCTTTAACATTATGAAGCTTCTCAAGATATTTTTGACATCACACTCTTTTTGATATCAACACAAAAATGCCTTTTGACATCAATGACAACTTATACACTTGAGCAAAGGCAATGTACCCAAAGTACCCAAAATTGCCAACAATCTCCCCCTTTGTCATTGATGGCAAACCTTTATTGAAAACACTTCTCAAGAGCCAAAATTGAAACCAACTGTGCTAACAAGCGACCAAGCTGTGCCCTCAGCTGAGAATCTTCCTTTGAAGTTTTGCTCCCCTTGACTTGAAGCTTTCCTCTTCACTTTGAAGCTCTCCCCCTTACTCATATCTCTCCCCCTTTGTCATCAATGGCAAAGGGCCACCTTTGGGGCTCGAGACTAAGAAGGAGCCTCTTAGCTTAGTCCCTCCCCCACGTCCTAATGAGGTGATTAATTCTGGGTTGGGAGTAACACTCCCATTAGGCACTGATCATCATCAGCGTCTATAACTCCCTTGTCGGGCCTTCTCTTGAACTTTTTGTCCATATTCCTGTTCTTGTCACTATTTTTGTTCTTGTTCTCATCCCTGTTCTTGTCCATGCCTTGATCCTTGGACCTGATCATGCCACTGTTCTTGTTCTCGTATTCGGAATTTCAACTCTACACTGTCTGATTGTGTGACCTTCATTGTTGCACTTGAAACACTTGACGATGTTATTTCTCTGAGGTAAACTTGATATTTGAATTCACAAGTTTTGACCAAACCTGTTCTGGCCAAACCTGTTATGACCAAACCTGTTCTGGCCAAACCTGTTCTGACCAAACTTGTTCCTGTTATTTGCCTTGCAATAAACTGCCTTGTGCCCAAACTATTGACAAGAGTAGCAATACCCTTGAAAGTAACTAGCACTTCTGAAACTATCATTTACCTTCTTCACTTGAGCCATGTGACCAAACTTGTGACAAGAAAAACATCTGCCTTGAAACTTTCCTTTATTTGACTTCTTAGGTTCTAAAAACTTCTTCTCATTCTGATTTTTGTTTTCTATTTCTGTGCATCTATCATTCAAAAAATCATGATCTGAAATACTTTCCTCATTAGAACTCTCTTCCTTTTGGAGTCTCTTACTAGACTCTCCAGCTTGTTCCTTGTGTGGCTTAACAAAACCAAGGCCTGTTTTATCTGTTGTCTTTCTTTGACCTTTGATGAGTGACTTAACCCTTTTGGAGCTATCTTGAAACCTGTAAAGCTTATCCTTGTACTCTTTAGTTTCCTCTTTTAAAGAAGCCATTTTATGTTCTAACTCACTATACTCTAGAACCTTAGACTCTAACTCGTCCTTGAGTTCCTGTGTCTTAGCTATAGAGAAGTCAAGACTTTCTATAAGATCATCTCTCTCCATACAACATTCATCTAACTTATCCTTGAGTCTAGTATTCTTCTTTCTTTCCTTTTCCAAAACACTAAGAGCACTAATAAGTTCATTTTCAAGATCCTTTATTTGTTTGCTTTTTGAATCATCAAAGCCTTTTTCATATTTCTTATCACAAGAGGTGCTACCCTTTTCAAAAACCATACATGCATCTTCCTTATAGTTTTCTGAAGCATCCTCATACATACTAGAAACCAAATCATTATTTGTGCAATCATTCTCAAGGTGACCAAAATTTCCACATCTAAGACATTTCATGATAATGAATCTATGTTTTGGTTCTTCCTCCTTTTCTGATATGAACAACATCTCATTTTCATTATCACTTGAAGAGCTTTCACTATCACTACTAGAACACTTTCTTGCTTTGTCTAGGTAGAAACTCTTCTTGTGCTTGTGAGAATACCTCTTTCCTTGATTGTTGTGCTCATCTTTGTTTTTCTCGTGATGCTTGTGCTTTTCAGAATCCTTGCTCTTAGAATCCTATTTATCTTCATCACTTTCATTCTTGGGAATAGTACAGTCAGTAGCATAATGACAAAACTTTCCATAATTGAAACATCTTACATTTTTCATACTTTTGTGCTTTCTAGAGAACTTGCCTTTCTTGCTTGTAATATGCCTCTTCATCACTAGAAGACTCATCACTCTCTTGAATCTGTTTACCCTTGGATTTCTTGGTATCCTTGAAAGTTGCCTCTTTCTTGACATCAACCTTCACTTGAGTTCTCAACTCAAATGCTGCAAGTATACTATGGAGCTCATCCTTTTTCAATTTATCCAAATCTTTAGCTTCCTCAATAGCATAAATCTTTTCACTAAATCTATTAGGAAGAGATCTTAAAATCTTATCACAAACATCATTTTCAGCAAGCTCAAGACCTAAGTCTTTCATGGAGTTAACAACCTCATCCATACGAAGCATGTAGTCACTAATATTTTCATCATAATTCATCTTGAGTTGTTCAAACATACCTTTGAAGTGTCTCAACTTGGCCTTTCTGACATTTGTATCACCTATATGAACCACCTGCAATTGTTTCCACATTTCACTAGTCTGTCTTGCGGTGAATCACTTTGGTGAGATCTGCTTTCTATAAGCCTTTCGAATTGCATTCATTGCTTTTGAATTGCTTGTGATGTAGGAGCCTTTCTTCTTTAGTATTTGGACCATGTACAGGAATAGTGTACTCATCTTCAATTACTTCCCATACCTCATTACCAAGTGCCATTAGATGAACCTTCATCCTTGCACTCCAAAGACCAAAGTCTGACCCATCAAGAATAGATGCTTTGCATTACTACTTGAATGATCCATTGTGTTCTTTACTAGCTTTTCCTTCAAGCTGTTAAACTTTCCGAAGGCACCTGCTCTGATACCAATTGAAGAACACAAGCTTATACTGAGAGGGGGGTGAATAGTATAAGACCTCTTTTTACTTTTTCCTTTATATTACAAAACAGTAAAGCAATATACCCACAACAATATCAAAACAATGCACAATATCATCCACAAAGTGACACCAATTTTTACGTGGTTCACCCAGAATGGCTGGGCTACGTCCACAAAACTTTTCTCTAAAAGTTATCTCAAATTTCTTTGGGAATCCTTCCCAATTACAATGTTTATGAGCCTCGGCCCAAAGGAGATACCTTCCCCCAATCAAAATTTATGAGCCTCTGCTCAAAGGAGATACCTTCCCCCAATCTGAATTTATGAGCCTTTGCTCAAAGGAGATACCTTCCCCTCTGCTCTGGAAATGATCCCTCGGAAGATCAACTGTCTCTACCTCTTGCCGGCCACGTGGAACTCCTTTCCACCGAAGACCTCATGTCATCAATGCTTAGCCTAAGAGACCTCTGCCTTCTATGATCACGTCCACGGCGGCTCGAGCAACCTATACTAAACACGGTCGATCGGTCTAGTACAAGTCTTCATCTGTCTGTCAGATCTGTCTAACACTTGAACAAATCAGTCCTCTACACACAAGCCTTCTCAAATACTTGCCAAATATGTCCTCAAGTTCTTCTCAAAGAACCAGTGCTCCTCTGTCCTCAAGTTCTCTGATAGAACTCTCAAAAACTCAGCTCACAAGTCCTCTGCTAGGACCTGTCCAAATCTACTCACAAGTCCCCACCGAAACCTGTCCAAAACCTGCTCACAAGTCCCCATCGAAACCTGTCCAAATCAACTCACAAGTTCATCAAGAAAAACTTGCTTAGCATGAACCCACAAAGAGAATTGTTAGAGACCCAATGTGATTCATCAACCTCATAGAAGCATAAAGAGAATTGTTAGAGACTTAATATGTTCTATACTTAACTCCCAATATCAATCTCAACTCAATCTCAATCTCAACAGAATAAGATAGATGTAGTATGCTTTTCTCAAGAACATGAAACACAACCCAACAATTGCCAACCATGCAATATCTCATATAACAATGATACTCATGTTCTTTCCACAACCAATATCTTTTCTCAACCAATTAGGGCTTTAACAAAAATGCTTATAGACAAGGTTTAACCAACATCATTCAACTCAACATTAACCTTGAAGCATTCAACCAATCATCACAAGAAAAGGAAACAAGTAGAAATCATTTTCCCTCCAAAGATATTTGAACAAAACAACCACCAACACAATATCACCAAATGCAAATAATAACTTGCTCAAATCAACTCAATGGAGTAAGCCCAATATCATGAATCAAGTAAAAGCAATAACTTGATCAAACAACCTCTATGGAAGCAACTCAACCATCAACCTCAAAACAACCAACCAAGGGTTTCACCAACTCAAAGCAAGTAGCAAGACTCACAAACATAAACCCTAGTGCACAATGCTTCCACTACCTCAAACCAGAATTATGCATTCACCAAAACTCTCATCAAGGATAACAATGCATAAGAGTCTTCAACAAACCAGAAAATAGGATTTACACCTAGCCAAAGGATACCTAGTAGAATACCTTTTCACTCCAACCTTATTTCAGAAAACATACACCAATCAACAATATACATGGAAGAAGTTGCCCATACCTTTACTTTGATGAAGAAGGAGAACTCAAAATCTGTCACAACACTAACTCTCAATTTGCCACCAATTAGAGTTAGCAACTATACAACAATATACAATAATAATGATCCAAATTAACACCTTATTTCTCCAACTTAATAAAAACCACCAGAAGTATAATATACATACAAAGTAAAACCTATTTACATCTTATTACTCCACATAAACATTAAGCATCAATAAAACAATGTCAAAGCAAATATGATAACTTAACCTTATACCTCCAGTGCTTTCACAGCCACTATCCTTTGCACACCGCATCCAAAAGAAAATTACCACGAAGTGAATCGAACTCGACACCTCTGCCTAGCTAGCGCCTTCGCTTAAATGCCACCGCCGTTGGGCCACAAGTGCCCAATGAAGAAATATAGTGTTGCCCTATATTTTATCTTCAGTTGATGCCAAGAATCTAGAAAACGTAAATGTCTTCCTCAAGCCACATGCAAACTGGTGAGCGCTGTCCAAAACATAACTTACTGGGCAACAAAAATAATCATCCACACAGTGCAAACAGAAAACACAATTCGAGTGCAAATCCAACAATCGTAGGTGAAGTGCAATCTGTCGGATGTCAAAGCGCAAACTGAAAACGCAAGAAATTACTTGGGCAACTCAATATGGATAATCAACTCTCAATGAAATACAACGCTTTCTCGAAGGTCACAAAGCTACGAATTTTCCACAGAGCTACGAATTTTCATTAATCGGATGTACCATTACTTTAGAAAAACATCCCCACTTAAATAGCCATTTCTCCTTAATTGTTTGACGTCGGCGTTCCTCCAACGATGGCAACACATCGGCAAAAGAATTATTTATGTGCGTCGCTTAAGGGTTAAAAGACCCTTTAATAATAATTAAAATAATAATAATTATTATTTTATTAATAATAAATTAAACTTAGACCTTTGTCAAAGGTTTGAGTTAATTTAATTATTAATTATAAACATGGACCTTCAAGGTTTTTCAAGAAGTAAAAACCTTTGCATTAAGATAAGCTTGGTTTTAATAAAAACCCTTAATGAGTCGAAATGGTTTTAAGAAAAACCTTTAACCTTGTCACCATGGTTTTAATAATGTAGACACCAAAATCCAGCCACTTGCAAGTCATCTATACCTTCCTGTCAGCCACATGTCAATCATTCATCCTTCCCGCCATTATTTGGCCCAAATCCACACTTTCCCGCCATTATTTGGCCCAATTTCACCTTTCCCGCCATTTTTCATCCCCAAATTTATTTAAATTAATATTTATATATATATTTTAATATTTTAATATATATATATATATATATAAATATAGTTTAAGTGATTTAATCTAAGCCGTCCATCTTTCATTTAATCTCATCCGTCCATCCTTCTTAATCCGTTTCACAACCTAGATTTATTCTCTACCCTTGGATCCACTTTAATCTTAGCCACACGTTCAAAGTGTCGTTAAAACCCTAAAGTGTGCCCTAAGAGTAGATTATAAATAGAGCCACCTTGATGGCTCAAACCCTACTTCTATCTACTTCTATCTTGGCTATCTTTGCTATCTTTGCTATCTTTTGGACCTATCTCTTCTATTTCATCTATCTCTTCAGCCATCCATCGCCGCCCCTTTTCGCCGCATCCATCGCCTCATCCGTCGCCAACTTCGCTGCCATCCCTTCTGCAGCATTCTGCAGAATCCCCCATTCTTGTCGCAAGTGCCCGCGGGCGTTTACCAAGTGCCCACGGGCGTTTACCCGCAGCCACAGACTCAGACCGACGTCTGAAACCTTGATCCAGAAGCACGCGGGCGTTCAGCGAGTGCACCAGGGCGCCTTCTGTAGCCGATTTGATGACCACATTACTTCCAGATGCCGCTTGGTCTAGCCGCGTTAACGGAGAACAGGTATAAATCAGTTTAAAGCAAGTAACTTCTTTTCTTTTATTAATCTGTTGTTGAACTCCTGCATTCTATTTTTCTAGGGTTTTAAATTGTTTACGAGGGCTCACACAGTGGAGCCCTCTTATTAATTTCTAACTCCTTGATAGTGTTAATGTGTGCAGGATTTTAATGGCAGATCCGGTGTGTTGATAGCAGTTGTTTAGGCTGGAGTGGTCCGAGCCAAAGGATACAACAAAACCCACTCACTTTGTTGGGATTAAGGATACGTCTTCGGAAATGCCACCACTTTATGCCAGCTAGGGTTTCGGAGAACCCTAGCACAAACTGTAATTTGTGTATCACAAAAAGGGTTACAGGCCCTGTTGTACTCAAAAGGAGTTTTTAAACTCCATTGATTAATAAAAATTGTTTGTTTTGTGCAACTTTCCTGTATTCCATTATTGTGGTTTTATCTTCTGTTTGGCGTTGTATTTTTAATCTACAAATGGCGATCACGGTGGGACCCCCTAGGGTTTCATGTTTTTAATACTTGCTTTATTAATCTATTCCTATTTTCTGTTTTATTTTGCGAGTTCCAAAAATCATGAAATTCGTTGTTCCAGCGAACTAGGGTTTACGAGCTTGCGAAAACGTAGCGGACGCGAGAGCGGCGTCTGGAAGTCCAATACGAAACGCAGAGGTGCGTTTCAGCTGTCGTGAACTCCCTTGGGCGTTTGAAGTCAGTTTTACAGAAAAGCGTAGGCTTCCGAGTAAGTGCATTTTTCTTTTAACTGTACTTTTTACGTTTTTGGTTTTTTTTGTATTCTGTTTCTTTTTCAGATCATTACTTTAAAATGAACAAAAACTAAGTAATCTGGAAAAGAACAGTTATTTTTAGTTACATTTTTTTTTGCATTGCATTATTGGTTGTTGCTTGCATTAAAAAAAAAAAAAAAAATTGCATACCTAGCTGCATATTAGAATAGCTACGAATTATCTGTTTTAGTTATCTAAGTAGGACTATTGATTGGATGTCAATAGTACTCCTGCCATTGGGTGATTCCGAGCGAGAGAAGTGGACGAACCTTCCGGTTGCTCCTTTGATATCTGATATCATTGGTAGGCGGGGGGTTTTAAACGGTGTACTCCACTTCTTCAGAGGAAATGGCATGTTTTCAGTAGCCTCTTGCTTAGATCATTAGAACTTTTGATTTATAGCTTTGTATGTATACATTAGACAACTAAAACACTTAAAATAAAATTCATTGCATTTCATATTGCATTTAAAACAGTAATATCTGGATTTCATCACCAGGTATTGCTTGAAGTTTAGTGACGGTGGAATTCATCTCCATCCATTAAACTTCCGCCTCAGACACCATAGGTCACCCCCGAGCAAACTTGTTGGATTTCATCACCAGTAAGAATCTCGTTGTCCTTTCCTAGCCATAGTTTTTACCTTTTTTGTGAATAATTCAAGATTAGATCACATGCAAAACTCATAAACCGGACACTTAAAATTTACTGCAGATTAAGATCAGAAAATAATTAATTGACCGCAAGGTAAGACACATTGGTGGAAACCTAGGTTGTGATTGTTTTATGATAATTTCTTTAGTGTAAATTTATCATTCCAGTTTTGCATTCTTCTTTTCTGAATTTGTTTAGATTTATTGCTTCATGGTCTTAACAAGGAATCAATCTAAAATGTTAAATCTAAATAATCAAATGGGTAATTCACAGAACATCCCCACCACCAACATGGCCACTTATCCTAGTGAATTTCGGGCGAGGTTCGCTCGCGGGTCTTTCACGTCCTTCTACCGTCTATCACATGGCCATGCCCATGGAGGAAGACAATTCCTGTCATATTACCCACATTGATATGGCCCAAGTGCAAACTCACTTAAGAGATGGCACTGGTTATGTCCTTGAGCCAATCCAAGATTCCCCTATGCAAGATTCTATTTTTCAGCAGGATATTGCATCAACCATACCCACTTGGTTTCACTCAGGTCTACACTAACCCTTTTTTTGAGGCTAATGTTGTATCTGCTCAGTCGGCTTCATCTCCAACATCTTCCCAGATGCTCAATTGTCCTCCTTTGGAGACAAATGTAGTGTCTTCCCGACCACTTTCTCCTCCATTTACCCGGGTGTACACCAATTCTCTCTATGAGGTTGGTGGAACCTCCTCTAGCCATGACCAATTTCAACCCTCTTCTTCCCAAACCATTTATGGTTTCACCCTACACAGGACACAGTCTACTGTTTCTTCCCATGTACCGCCTACTTCAACCACCTTCATTGCCCCTGCTATGCAGTCTTCTGTGACTACCATGGCAGCCTGCCCTCCACCTTCATCCAATCATCCCACCTCCCTTGGGTTAGAGATTAATAAGGTTAGGGAGTACCTCGACAAGTTGCTTCAGCAACAACAGCAACAAAATGCTCAACCACCTATCGTAGTAAATCCTACACCTCAACCAATTTCTACCCAGCCAACTTTTCTTAGCTCGGGCCCCACCTAGGTACCCCAATCTTCGGTGGTGTCCATTCCTACCCCACCTTTCTCCCAACCCAGTCCAGTTCATCATTCACCCCAATCACCTTCTTTTCGGTATCATCCATACCAACAACTTGTCCATTCCACACCGCCTAATCCAGGCAATTTCATCCCATCTCATCATTTTTCCACTCCTCCATTGCATCCTCATAATCATCAAACGAGTCAAAATTTTCATGAAGATTCTCGACTCCATGCTATGCAACAACAGATTGACAACCTTATGCTCAACATGCCTGGCTCATCTAGTCAGAAACCTACGCTAAGGTCGTTGATCAATCAACCAATTCATCCTTCGGTACCTTCACCGCCATATCCGATTGATTTCACATTACCGAAGTTTGACAAATTTCGAGGAACTGAGGATCCTCATGAACATGTGAGCTCATTCATGCATGCCTACTTTAGAATCCAAAATAATGACGCTCTTATGCTCAGAACTTTTCCTCAGACATTAGGGGGAGATGTTGTACAATGGTACAATCATTTAGCTCACCATAGCATTTATGCTTACGAACAATTGATTAATCTATTTTTAGAACGATTCTCCCTAAATGTACAAAGGAGAGTTTCATTGTCCGACTTATACAAGCTCAAGCAACATGACGATGAGACTGTTTATGACTTTGGAAACCGTTGGAGGGCTATCATTAATAAACTGCCATTCTCCCTACCAATGGAGGAGTTAACCAAAATGTTCACCCAGAGTTGTCTAAAACCTATCTCTTGGTTACTCCAATTACAACAATACCGGACTTTTGAAGAGGCTTTGGCCCAAGCAAGTATCATAGAAGACATTAAAGTCCAAGAGGGTGTTTTAAAACCCCATAGAAAAGAATGGCAACAAAAGGGCCAACAACGAAATAATAATTATGGCCAAAACAAACAAACACAGGCTAGTACAGCCTCAAATGTTAACCAAGTTAATCAAGTGGTGGCGAGTCGGCCCGTAATGGCTCAACAACAACAAGTAATGCAAAGTCAACCACAACCAATTGCTTATCATGCGGTACCTGCCCCACCTCAACCAGCTCCCAATACTGGGCCAACCATGGAAACTCGACCTTGGCAAAACAATCGTCCCAAGCGACAGTTCACACCTTTAGATGAACCATATGCGGTCATATTCAACAAGTTATATAGCACAAATCAGTTAACTTTACCTGAGTTTAAACCTTTAGAACCATCTAGAAGGGGAAAGTATTACAAGGAGTACTTATTTTGTCCTTATCATAGGCAAAATGGGCACGATATCAATAATTGTACGACTTTCAAACATGTGATCCAAGATCTTATTGAGATTGGAGCCATTAAATTGGATAGCCCCTTAGCCCAACAAAATCAAAATCTTGGTATATTTCAAACACCCCTTCCACATCGGGAGGAAGCTCCAACAACTTCGGGGGGAGTAACTCGGGGTAACTCCTCCTAATCAAGTCAACCATGTACAACAATACCAAGGTTTTGTGGGTACTATTAACGTAGTAACCCGGGGTCAAAGGGCGAACCAACCAAATCAAGGTCGAACCACGGCCACACTGTACAAACCCCCAGTCCACCTCAGGTAACGGTGACCCAACGACGTGCTAGTACTTCTCAACAACCGCTAAATCATTCTACTCAACGCCAACGACCCATCATGTCATTGAGTAGCCGGTTAACTACCGGTTTAAAAATGGCTTACGCCAAGTTATCGATCTATGACCTCATTCAACAATCTCCCCCGCATAGAGAGGCATTAATGGAAATATTAAAGTCAATCGAGCTTCAAACTCAAGATACTAATGCCTTCAACAACTTTGTGGGGAGTATTCAAACATGCATGGAGCCCTCCATCACTTTCTATGATTTTGAAATCAAACCTATGTCAACGAAAGTATAGATCCTCCACTTCATATCATGGCCAAGATCGATCACAAGCCATTCAAGAGAGTCTTAATTGACACCGGTTCCTCAATCAATATCATTACAACATCGGCGTTGAGTCATCTAAAGCTGTCGCCATCCCTTATCACAAAGTCGACTTTTACTCTTAAAGCATTCAATGATGCTTTATCTTCCACGGTTGGCACGGTTATCTTGCCCATTGAGGTAGGGGCCCGAACTTTGCATACCTTGTTTCACATCTTGGAAGGGTCCATGGCATACAATGTATTGCTTGGACGGCCTTGGCTTAGGGAGATGAGATGTGTCCCTTCTATCTTTGCATCAATGTCTGAAGTATGTATATGAGGGACGGAGTTCATTGTGTACCTGTTGACATTGAACCCTTCAAACATTGCAACTATGTCTCAAATCCTTATGAGATTGTGTTGCCATCCACTCATCTTTTCTTGACCCCATCTACTTCTTCTATACCATCTTCTTCTAAAGCTCCCATTCCTGAGGAGCTACCCATCATATCGCAACCATCTTCCTCTTCCGCTATTCCATCTCATTCACCACTTTCTTCATCTCCTAATCTTCCTTCTTCTTCATCAGTGACCACATGCACATGTGGCCATGACCAATCATCTCTTTCCACGTCATTACCCCCTTCTTCTACACCTTCTTCAACATCACCTATTATTCCTCCATCTTCCCAACCATCACCAGTTGATGTTTCACAAGTTAGTGAAGCATCAACCCAACCAAATCCTTCCAATTCTTCTATCCCACATTCTTCTATTCCATCATCTAGTCCATCTCCCTCCCAAGTCAAGGTCCATCTCACTGATGCAGGTATTGGTGAGTATGCCATCCAAGATGTCCACATCACACCGTTCAATGTGCAAGCGAGTTAAAGATTTTGGTCGTCCACATGACCAACATTTATCCATTGGATCGGTTTATAACATGGGTTCTATGCCAAATTCCATTAATTTTGTATATGGGGGAATAGAGTCATCTTCTAGTCCTACCACCATACTAGAACCCAAGCATCCGGTCCCTGCCAATATCGAAAGGATGGAGGGTTTTCCCTCTCGCTATTTCCACAGACATAATTGGCAGCAATTTGGCATAGGTCGATACGAGCAAGGGGTAACTAAACGCATCTTTTGGTCTGGGCTACCAACCACTTCCATCCCTTTCTTCTTTTGAACGAGCTTTTCAAAGCATTAATCTTAATTCAGAAGAAGAAATCCTCCACCCCGACGAATCCGAAGATGAAGCCTATGAAGAATTTGACGTCATGTCAAATGGTGATGAATATGAAGAAGAGTCGGCGCCCATTGTTCCCCTCACTAAACAAGGCGAGTTTTATCTCCAATTGTTCCCTCTCCAAGAGGCCATCTTTCGCTTGCTTCTTCCACAAGAACGAGGTGAACCACCCCCTCCGCCACATCCATAAGCCATAATCCAAACTTGTATTATATGTATATACTAAAATAGTGGTTTTCACCACTACCAAAAAAAAAAAAATCAGAAAATTTCCAAAAAAAAAAAAAAAAATCAAAATATATAAAAATACTTTATTGCTTTAAAAAAAAAAAAAAAAAAAAAAAAAAAAAAAAAAAAGGAAAAATAGTTGTTTTGCATCTCAGGTCTTCCGAGGTCTTCACCGGTTTTCCCTTCCATTCCGCCCATCCTTTCTTCCATAAGTCGACAATGAATTTTGAAGACTTATTCACACCACTCCATAATCCATATGATCCGGATAAGCCAATCCTGATCAACCCAAGCCTGATTGGCATGGATCGGATTTCATCCCCTCCATCTATTTCAGAATTCATCCTTTCTGAGGAATTGTTAAGGGCTTCCGTCAACTACATTCCTCCTTCACCTCCACATTCACCTTCATCTTCTAAGCCAGAGGTCTTCCAGGCGGACATAGACGAGAGCAAGGCACGGGAGCTTGATGACATTTTAGATGACATAAATCTGATCCCTACTCCCCATCGGCTTGAGGAAGGTTCCCACATGTCTATTGAAGAAACTATCGATGTAGACCTTAGTACGGACCAAGATGGCACCCAAATTGTGAAAGCGGCTAAAAGTCTATCATCGGAGGAACAAGAGCAAATGATTGCTCTACTCAAGCGGAAGAAGGAGATATTTGCATGGTCTTACAAAGACATGCCAGGCCTAGACCCTAATTTGGTTGTCCATAACCTCACCTTACAAAAAGATGCTAAACTTGTCAAACAGAAACTTAGGAAAATGCATCCTACCGTGGCCCTCATAGTTAAATCGGAGATTCAGAAACTTAGGATGTTAAATTTGTCGTCCCGATTGATTATCCTGAGTGGCTTTCTAACATGGTACCCGTTCGCAAGCCTAACGGGGGGATACGTGTTTGCACCGATTTTTGAGATCTAAATAAAGCGTGTCCTAAGGATGACTTTCCTCTTCCAAACATTGATACTCTTGTCGACACCTGCGCTGGTCATGAAATGCTTTCGTTCATGGATGGATTTTCAGGATACAACCAGATTCGAATAAACCACGAAGATCAACACAAAACAGCATTTACCACACCTTGGGGAACTTTTTGTTACAGGGTGATGCCCTTTGGCCTTAAGAACGCGGGTGCAACCTATCAACGAGCCATGACTTATATTTTCCATGATTATATGCATAAGATTATCGAAGATTATGTGGATGATTTATTGGCAAAATCTAAAACTCGACAAGAGCATTTTGATGTATTGGAAAAAGTTTTTGATAGGCTTCTAGAGCATAAAGTAAGGTTGAACCCTAAGAAATGTGTCTTTGGTGTTACCTCAGGCAAACTCCTAGGTTTTATTATCTCTAAACGAGGTATTGAGGTGGACCCAAACAAGGTCAAAGCCATTATGGAAATGTGTCCCCCAACTAATTTGAAGGAGTTGCGTAGTTTGCAAGGAAAGATTAATTCAATCCGTCGCTTTATTGCACAACTTTATGATAAATGTAGGCCATTTTGCCACCTACTACAAAAGGGGGTACAATTTTCATGGAGAGATGAGTGTCAGAAAGCCTTTGATGACATCAAGCAGTACTTAGCATCTCCGCCAGTCTTAGCTCCGCCTCGTCCAGGGGTCCCTTTCAATCTTTATATCTCAGCAACGGACTTTGCCTTAGGGACAATGCTTGCACAAAAGAATGAACAAAATCGTGAGCAAGTTGTCTATTATATTAGTCGAACATTGGTAAGCTATGAAACCCGATATGCTTATGTGGAAAAGTTGTGCTTAGCAGTGGTTTTTGCCACTAAGAAACTTCGTCATTATATGCTTAGCCATACAACATATGTCATAGCTAGAGAAAACCCTCTGCGTTATATGATGTCTCGCACTTATAATAACACTCGTACCGCTAAATGGATAATGTTGCTTACCGAATTCGATCTTGAATTCATTAGCCAAAAATCCGTTAAAGGTCAAGTTATAGCCGATCAACTTGCGGAAGCTCCACTACCTAGTGATCATCCTTTGATTATTGAGCTCCCAGATGATTCGGTATTTGCTATCACTGAACAAGAAGAGGACATCATTCCGGAGGAAGATGTTGACATCACGCTATTCTTTGATGGCTCTAAGTGCGCGAAAGGTCAAGGTCCTTGGAGTTGTGTTTCATACACCTCAAGGGATTCCCATCCCTTTATCATTCAAACTAGACTTCCAATGCACCAATAATACAGCAGAGTATGAAGCCTTAATTTTAGGTCTTCAATCAGCCATAGCTATGAGCATTAAGCGTATTCGGATATTTGGGGATTCTCAACTCGTGGTTAAACAAATTACAGGAGAATACCAAGCCAAAGAACCTACCATTAAGCTTTATCATGATGTAGCAATGAAGTTGCTCTCTAAGTTTGATTGGTATGAGATCACTAGTTTGCCTCGTTCGACTAATAGATTTGCGGATGCCATGGCCTCTCTTGGATCATTGATTCCAAAGGACTCCCTTGGAGAGGTACGACCCCTAATCATTTCCACAATCTCTAAGTCTGCAATTGTCCGTGCTTGAGTCTAAGGATGAAAAAGATGTTTGCTTTATCCATTCGGATCCATATGAGCCTTGGTCTAGTGAGATAGTAGCCTTCCTCAAGTTTGGAACACTCCCATCTGATTTATCTCGAACTGCCCACTATTGTTTTAAGCAAAAGGTAGATCGTTTTGTTCTTTTGGGGGATGTGTTGTATAAACGTGGATATGATGGAGTACTCCTCCGTTGTCTAGAAGCGGGTGAAACACATAGAGCTATTGCTTGAAGCCCATGATGGTACTTGTGGTGGTCATTTTAGTGGAATGGCCATTGCGAAGCGTATTTTACGTATGGGGTATTATTGGCCCACTATGGAACAAGATTGTTGCAAATATGTTAAACAATGTAAAAAGTGTCAAGAACACGCTAATTTAATCCATATACCATCACAAGCTTTACAACCCATCCAAAGCCTTTGGCCCTTCTCACAATGGGGTCTCGATTTAATTGGCAAGATTTCACCTGCCTCTTCAGGACAGCATACTTTCATCATTACGACCACTTGAATACTTCACAAAGTGGGTTGAAGCTATTCCTCTAACCAGTACGACGGGTCCTAGAATTGTGGAGTTTATACTTCACCATATCATTTGTCGTTTTGGTATTCCCTCTAAAATCATTTTTGATAACGGCAAGTCTTTTAAGAATAAGGATGTTCGAGCTCTTTGCGAAAAGTATAATATCCAACATAGTTTCTCAACTCCTTACTACCCACAAGCCAATGGACAAGCTGAAGCTTCCAATAAGACCATAATTGCTATTCTTAAGAAACTTGTTAAAGAAAATCATAAAGATTGGCATACACAAATCCCCTTGGCATTATGGGCTTACGAGAACAAGCATCGAGAACTCCCATTGGGGCAACGCCATTTTCTTTGGTCTATGGAGCTGAAGCAATCATGCCTCTTGAGCTCGAGATCCCTTCCTTGCGAATTTCTTTCGAGGAATTTATCGATGATGATGCTTGCTAGACAAGCACGTCTTGATCAACTCACACTCATAGATGAAAAACGAATCAATGCTTTAGAGCATTTGCGAGTTTATCAAGACCGATTGAAACGTGCTTACAATGCCAAAGTTCATCTAAGAGAATTTCAAGTAGGAGATCTTGTCCTTAAAGAGAATCAACAAAACACCAATGCATTGCCGCATCTTCGAGATAAATTCGCGGCTAATTGGTTAGGTCCATATATGGTCCCTTGAAAGAGTGGGTAATGGAACTTATAGACTTGCCTGTTTAGAGGGAGAGGAAGAACCCGAACCACTTAATGTTATACACTTGAGGGCATTCTACGCATAGTTTGAATTTTATATGTACATATATACATGGCTTGTACAAAAAAAAAAAAAAAAAAAAACAAATAAAATAAAAAGAATTTGCATTTCATTGTTAGTTGCATACATCTCATTCAAAAACATTGCATTTCATGTGCATACATCTCATTGAAAACCATAACATTTCATTTTCAGCCATAGTTGCATATCATGTTAGAGACCATTCTATCTTTTGGATATAAAATTTGGTCAAGCAAAAGTCATGTTGCCTTAATCGGGGGCACCTTCATAAAATCCATCAAACCGAATTGTCATTCGTACACCCATTTTCCATTTGCACATATTTACATTGCCAAAATGTTTTGAGTCACTCAGCCATTCCTAGTGTTTTAAGCAAACTTTGAAATGCATGTCAAAGTTCTCTAGGGCCATATCACAAATTACACTAAATAAAATCTTGAGTATTGGGAAATGATTTCAAAAGCGGTCTTGAACCTATCACATTTTCACATCTTAAAAACATCTTGTGTCAAAGAGAGATAACACCATCCTTGGGTTGTGCCTTGAAGTGAAAAGGGTAATCCTCGTTTGTCCTATCATGCAAACATAGTCCATAAAACAGTGGTTCTTACCACTATCACAAGCAATCACAAAATATAAATATAAACCGAGTAGTAAGGATAGGGTAAAATTCTCATCATACTTCGGTTGAGAATCCGATTCCCCAAAGCTCTAAGGAAATGAACATTTTTCACACACCACTGATCCCAAATAAGTTGTAAGGATCGTACTACTTGTCCGATCGGACGGATAGGTAGTCATCCCCAAGGCTTACAAAGGTCAAAAACAACATGGACTATGGAGTTAACCTTCACGGGGCTATAGACGCTTGGTGGCGAGTGGAGTATACTCATTGCGTGGCGACATGTCTCTCCTCAAAAAGAGACCTCTGAATGCTCATAAGGACAAACTAGCTTCGGGGTCTTCTCCATAACAGGGTTACCTAATTTATGCAAGATGAGGTTAATGAACACACTTGCACACACACGGGTTTTTGATTGCCTAGAGTCACTACCATGCTTCCGATTTGGTTAATGAACTCGCATGCACACACATTTGGTCCTAGTTGAATTAGGCGGTATTAGTAAGTTTGTTTGATACCACTAGCATGTTTGAGTCTTTGTAAAACAGTCTCTCCATATCTTCTTCCATATCTCGTCCTCCATATCTTCTTCCATATTCATGTCATTCCATACGTCATCCATTCACAAGCCACCAAGTTCGGTGCCCCTGATTAAACAATTATGATAAGAGTTGGCTAAATCTAACTATCTAAAAATATGAGTGCTTCTTAGTGCATATTTCATTTACTTAGTCTTGCATTAATCATCCATAGATTTACATATCATTTACTTAGTCTCGCATTAATCATCTATAAGTTTGCATTCCATTCCATCACATATGCATCAAAAACATTAAAACATATCAAAACATGCATCACAAAAACATAGGCATTCACACAAAAGAGAGTAAAACACCAAATAAATAAAAGCCATGTATATATATATGTATAAAGGTCAAGCTGTACAATGAATGCCAAAAGGCTACAATATACAATAGAGCACCAAGGCTCATAAAGAGTGCATCTAAGCACTAAGCTAACCATCAAAAGAGGACCCCTGAGACCTAGTAGGAGCCCTAGACCTAGTGGTGTGCCTAGACTCACTACCTCCAACCGGGCTGCCTCCGCTAGTCCCACTGCCTCCAATATCTCCCAGTCTGCCTGGGACAATGACCTCCTCATCCCCGGAATGATAGGGGAGAATCGGTGTCGTGCCTCTAACACCCTAAGCTGCAAAACAACAAAACAAAAATTTGTTACAAATTTTTCCCAAAAAAAAAAAAAAAAAAACACATAATAAGTACTTGCTTAAATGAACAAATACCTCAGCTGGCTGCATTGGCGCGTCCGCTCCCATCTCCGCCATAGCTCCCGCGTGCTTCACTCTCCCACACAACCTTTCACTTCACTCCACTCCCTCAGACGCACTTCTCTCAAGCTCGAACGCACAAATGAGCGAAATTCTCGTTGAAACTGTTTAAATAGCTGGTTTTGGCGCCCTGAAACACAGTGGGGCATTTCATGGCGCATTCAGATGCAGTTCTGCATCTGCAGAGCGCCTAAACACCGGCGGGCGTCTCTGCCACCCCCAAATGCAGACCGGCGTTTGGTGTCAGTATTGAATAAAGGAACAAAACTTGCAAAATTGAAGCTTACCTCCTCCAAATTTCATCAAATTGCATTCATCCATTCTTCTTATCATAATAAAACATTTTGTGAAGGTTACAACAGTTTTGGACACAAATTTTGTCATTTCGCTCAAAAAGCGCATCATTCATCATTGTTTTACAAATTGGGTTAAAAATATTCAAAACCTTCACAAAATTAACCACATTCATCAATTCTTCTGATCTATCGTCAATTTCATTCATTCTTCTTTCATCATGCATATTTTTGCCAAATCAAATTAAAGTAAACCTCGTATCTAGTGGTATATTCTATCACCTTGGCGATTGCGGCGATTTGCATCCATGCAATTCGGTAAGAGGATTAAACCACCATAAGGACACTTACCATTTATCATCATCAATTATTTCACTTTTTGAAAATTGGAAATCAATTTTGGGTATTCTACTTTTCAAGTGACCTCATACCAAGATTAATTTGCTCAACGAGTTGTCATTGATGGCCTAGTTCATGGGGCCTTAAACATGGACAATCTTTAATATCATCATTATTTTGAGTCTTGCTAGAGATTGAGGCTACCTAGGTTGATTGGTTCCGACCCGAGGAATTATCCATACGAGTCACTAGGAGCATCTCCGAGTTCGGACTCTTTTCATGCATCTTTCATCTCTGCATATCAATGGCGCCAACAAGGCAATTTCATCAACAGTATGGATTCACACACGGGAGTTGGGGCATCCGTTATCAATTTCTAATTTTCCTATAGTGGAATTCATCTTACATGATCATGGAACTTACAATTTGGCAAAAATCCCTTTATAACCGTTGGGGCGAAAACGGTCCATCTTTCACATCACTCATATCGTCTTCAATCATATTCTTTTTTGGTTTGTACACCAACCCCTTTTCTGTTGGGACATAAACAGATGGTTCATACACCAACCCCTTTTTTTTTTCACCGTTGGGGCAAAAACGGTTCATTTTCTTCCGAATTTCTTCCAATTGGCTTGTGAGAACCATTCTCGCTCGCCAATTGAGGGGGTAAGCCGATAAAATTTTAAATATTCTTTTATTCTTTGGTCTTCAAAGTTGTGCTTTAATCTTGAGAGAGAGTTGCGTCCGATCCAGACTTTTCGGGTGTCTTAAGTTTTTGTCTTGCATTGTGTCTTCACACAAAGCGGCTCAAAAAGAGGCATCTGTAGACACCAAAATCCAGCCACTTGCAAGTCATCTATACCTTCCTGTCGGCCACATGTCAATCATTCATCCTTCCCGCCATTATTTGGCCCAAATCCACACTTTCCCGCCATTATTTGGCCCAATTTCACCTTTCCCGCCATTTTTCATCCCCAAATTTATTTAAATTAATATTTATATATATATTTTAATATTTTAATATATTTTAATATATATATAAATATAGTTTAAGTGATTTAATCTAAGCCGTCCATCTTTCATTTAATCTCATCCGTCCATCCTTCTTAATCCGTTTCACAACCTAGATTTATTCTCTACCCTTGGATCCACTTTAATCTTAGCCACACGTTCAAAGTGTCGTTAAAACCCTAAAGTGTGCCCTAAGAGTAGATTATAAATAGAGCCACCTTGATGGCTCAAACCCTACTTCTATCTTGGCTATCTTTGCTATCTTTGCTATCTTTTGGACCTATCTCTTCTATTTCATCTATCTCTTCAACCATCCATCGCCGCCCCTTTTCGCCGCATCCATCGCCGCATCCGTCGCCAACTTCGCCGCCATCCCTTCTGCGACATTCTGCGAGAATCCCCCATTCTTGTCACAAGTGCCCGCGGGCGTTTACCAAGTGCCCACGGCGTTTACCCGCAGCCACAGACTCAGACCGGCGTCTGAAACCTTGATCCAGAAGCACGCGGGCGTTCAGCGAGTGCACCGGGCGCCTTCCGCGGCCGATTTGATGACCACATTACTTCCAGATGCCGCTTGGTCTAGCCGCGTTAACAGAGGAAGGTATAAATCAGTTTAAAGCAAGTAACTTCTTTTCTTTTATTAATCTGTTGTTGAACTCCTGCATTCTATTTTTCTAGGGTTTTAAATTGTTTCTGAGGGCTCACACAGTGGAGCCCTCTTATTAATTTCTAACTCCTTGATAGTGTTAATGTGTGCAGGATTTTAATGGCAGATCTGGTGTGTTGATAGCAGCTGTTTAAGCTGGAGTGGTCCGAGCCAAAGGATACAACAAAACCCACTCACTTTGTTGGGATTAAGGATACGTCTTCGAAAATGCCACCACTTTATGCCAGCTAGGGTTTCGGAGAACCCTAGCACAAACTGTAATTTGTGTATCACAAAAAGGGTTACAGGCCCTGTTGTACTCAAAAGGAGTTTTTAAACTCCACTGATTAATAAAAATTGTTTGTTTTGTGCAACTTTCCTGTATTCCATTATTATGGTTTTATTTCTGTTTGGCGTTGTATTTTTAATCTACAAATAAAAACCCTTTAACATTATGAAGCTTCTCAAGATATTTTTGACATCACACTCTTTTTGATATCAACACAAAAATGCCTTTTGACATCAATGACAACTTATACACTTGAGCAAAGGCAATGTACCCAAAGTACCCAAAATTGCCAACAACTACTTCATCAAAGATTGATCTCAAATTAGGCTATCACCAAGTTCTTGTCAACCCCATAAAAATTAAAAAAATAAGTTTGAATACCAAAGAAGTATTGTATGATTGGATAGTTATACCTTTTTTGAACAATGCACCTACTACATTCATAAATATAATGAGTGATGTCTTACAACCTTCATTGGGCCTTTGTAATTATCTACTTGTTTAAAAACCTCATTTTTAATAAGACATGGAAGGAACTTATAAAACATGTGTACCAAGGCTTGGAAACCCATTACCAATATAAGCTTTAAGTAAACTTTTCCAAGTATACCTTCAACATCACCTAGATCTCCTACCTTGACTACATTATTGATGATGATAGTAAACATGTATAAAAAAAGAAGGTTCACATCATCCAGGAATAGTCTATTCCAAAGAACATGATAGATATTAGAATTTCTTTTGGCTCTACCAACTTCTATCAATAATTTATACTTGAATTCTCACATATATCATTGCCATTGAATGAGATCATGCACATTAATATGATGTTTTGTTGACTTAGCAGCTATAAGCATTTTAGGAGATCAAATAGTGTCTCTACTTAGTGTTAATGCTAGTTGTATTTGTGATCACTCAACTATTTGAGATTAAGACTCATGTATCTACTTACTCTTGTCACCATCTTGATTGAAAATGGATAACCTATTCCATATAATTTTAAAACACTTAATAGTGCAGTCTAATACTAATATACATATGAAAAATAAATATATACCATCATTCAAGATGTTCAATGATGGTGCCACTACATATTAGGTAAGGTAATCATTGTTCATTCTTATCATAAAAATTTACAATTCCTAAATACTCAAAGTAAGTCATGGAATTCATGCATGACATACAACAATTCCACCTTGTGATCAAGCATCACATAGACAAAAAGAACTAGATCATTTATTGTCTAAGTCATCCTCTATTTTATACATATGTTAATAATCATGAACACCATAGGTTTGAATCTAAGTGATGGTGATATATTCCAATGAAGTTGACCTTGTCACCACACATTATCAACTAATATAGGAAAATTTACTGATAAAGCATCACCTTGATAATGGGTTGTTGTATTATCTAGGTAAAATCTATATCCATTTTAATACTTCATTCCAACATCATATTTGGGAAGCACATTGCTCCAAGGTCATTGGATACTTTGGTGTCAATAAAATGCTTGTTATTCTAAAAAAATACTTCCATAGCCTCACATGTTTTAGAAGGTGAAGATCTATTTCAAGTCTTGTCCACCATGTAACATTGTCAAGCTAGCAATAAGAAATGTTAGAGATTTACACACTATTCCTAGCTCCTTGCGGTCCTAAGAATCTACCAACAATATTATATTTCCATATTTTTATTTATTAAGGATCAAAAAAATTATATTTTTGTTGTCATTGACAGGTTACCCAACATGATGATCATGATTCCTTGTAGGAAGAGCATTGACATGTTGTAAACCAGTAGACTATTTGTTCAACACATCTAGATCCACTTTGGCATACTAGACTTAATTATGTTTATCATATTTTTGATCCATTGATATTGACACAACCTATGGGATCACTTGGATATCAAATTATAACATTCCATAATGTTACATCCTTTGATATGGAAATACCAAACATGAAGCTAAATATCTATTATGTGCCATGAAATATATAGTACATGAAATAAAATCACGGTGGTTACAAGGGTTATAACAACCTGCAACAACATGCTAAGCAGGGATAACCAACAGTAACCATATGGATGCAAACAAATCCATAAACTGCTAGATGACAAAGAGATCTCTAACAACATAACCATGCATCCTGATAACTAATAAATCATATCCAACGTGGGTATACTATGCATTACATATTACAATGCAATAAATAAGAAATAATAATATATTAGGCTTATAATTAGGCCTAAGGTACAATAATCATATCCTCAACACTCATCCCAACCATAGAAGCATTGGACCCCAATGCTCTCAACAAATGTGGAAAGTTACGAGCCATATGTGGAAAGTGACCGCGATCGGCGACAAGGTAAGAAGTGGAAGAACCTTGTCGAGTGTGATGAGTATTCATGTCAAAAAATCTATCTGTAATGAGCTAGAGTTGAGGGTCAATTGCCACTGCTACTGTAGGGTTTCTGTCAGGTTTAGGGGGGTCTTGATATGGTGTATCTAGAAAACATCGCTTGTCCAAGGGAAGCTAAACTCTGTCTCCAATCTAAAATGGATAAGGACTACGATGCTTGTCCATCACTCTTTATTGTTCCTATTGAGTCTTCTACAAGTCCTGTGTTATCTTGCCCTAAAGGCTTTACCAGTGCTGTATGAAGGAAGTTACCTTATCTTGCTCCTTTATATGTGCAATGGTGGAAGAGGGCAATGCTAAAGATAAATTCTATGGAGCAAGTGGTTGTGTGTTCATAGGTGTACCCAAAATGATGCCAATAGAATGGTTGGTATCTTTCTCATGAGTGAGAGTGATGGGTTCCTTAACCATCAACTCTTGTGATTGTTCAATTTTTGGAAGTGAAGCTTATTATTTATCATGATTCTTTGGAGGTGCTTGTTTTTATCCTATGTGGGACTTATGCAAGTAGGAACCAATACATGTGCTTGACCTAATGACTTGTGAGCTTGCCTACAACTTATAATCAAATTTGATGTGGGTGTAGTGCTTTGTATCACATATGTTTTATCATGTAAGTCCAAGATGTATGTGTTATTTTTAGTATGATACACTGCATTCCTATCAAATTGAAAGGGCTTAACTAGCAATAGTCCACAACAATCAATATCATTGACATCGCACCGTACCTTATCCACAAACTTATCACCAAAAGTAAAAGATAAGGTGCAAGTGTGTGTGATGTTGGATGTAGAGTCTACATCCTTCCACCCAAGTGCATAGGGTTGAGGATGTGGCTTTGTGAAAAGATTTAACTTCTCGAAAATGGTCCTCACGATGAGATTATTTTACAAGTTGTTATCTATGATACAATCCACATGAAAATCATGAGTAAGGTGGGATTGAGTGACAAAAAAATGGTCATGACCCCCTTGAAAAACATTTGACATAAGGGTAACTTTGTTTAGTTTACCCTTCAAAGCAAGATATTATTCTTCTATCCCTGTAGTCACAATGGGACCATCTTGTGGTTCCTCATTTGTAGGCTATACAAGTAGGGACTTCTTCTTCTTCATTCTTTCAAATGTAAAACATCTAGATTTTGTATGACCATTATTTTTACAAAAATCACAATACAATGTTGAAGAAGAAGAATTTTTAAAGTGAGAAGAAGAAGAATGTGCTTTAGGTGAAGTGGGAGGAGAAGAAAAATTAGGGGAAGAAGAATGAGAAGAATTCTTCACCTTTTGTTGATGCCAATTCATGCCTTTGGAAGTGCTTTCTTGTGAAGGTCAAGATTTGTGAGAGGCACCAAATTTCTCCTTAACTAGAATGGCATGCTTGAATGCCACACCCAAAGTGAGAAAATCATTGATTTTTTTTCGCTAAAAATCTAATCTTGCAATCCACGAGTGAATTTGTTAATCAAATCCTCTTCTGAATATTTTACACCAAGAAGAACCCTTAGCCTATTGAATTGAAAAATGTAGTCTACAACTGACATAAATTAGGCTTACCTCAATCTAAAACACTTGGTCGTGAGGTCACTTTGATAGGTTGGTGAGAAAAAGGTGTTCTTCAGAATTTGGATCAGTTCTTTCCAAGTCATGGCAGAATTTTGACTCTCTTTCTACAATAATTTTTTTTTCTAAGCCTATGAGTTTGACTATGGAAAAAGCAACTTGTTCATTCGAAGAGACTTTTGCATAGGAGAACCAAGTATCAAAATCTAGAATCCAAGTAGACAAGACGTCTAGATCCATTGATTCGTCATATAATTTAACCTCACATTTTGCCTCGTTGATAAATTTATTGTTATAACTTTGACATCACTAGGATTCAATTGAACAGTAACATCTTTCATTTTATCTGGTAAAACATCTACTGCAACGGTAGGATTTGCCATGTTTGTTTGGAGGTCAGAAGCCATTTGATGACATGTATATGCCAAACTAGGAGGATTATAATGTGGTTGCAAGAACTATCTAGGCAATTGCTTAGGATAATTTGTGAATTCCTAAAGCAAAAATTAACGTAGATTTACAAAATTGCCTTCCAATTACAAAAATGCACTTTTATAGTGCTTCATTTTTTTTAAAAGTAAAAAACCCCTTGTGGGGTCGCCTTGGTCTAAGAGACCACGACCAAGGGGTTCTACACCATCAAAGTCACCCAGGAGTCATGCCCGGCCCTGCCCGCACCAACATTATCAATTGGATTTTAGGTATCCAATTCAACTTTTTGGTAGGGTGAAGATTTAAACCTAGGACCTCCCTTGGAGGATTGCCCTCTCCTATCCAACTCACCTACAACACCTGGGTTTATAGTGCTTCAATTTTACACAATTTGTACAATTTACAAAAAATAATTTACCCTTCAAGTGTCAATGGGTAAAATAAAAATTAGCACTAAAGTGAGAAAAATTAGCCATTAATTTTGCAAAAATCAGATTGATGGAGGCAAATAAATTGAATTTGAGGTGAAAAATTGCATAAATTAAAAAAAAAATTCACCTTCTTGCTGTTTTGGGAAAAAAAAAAATGAATTCCAACTCTGTTACAACGGTCAAAAATTTGAAATCTGATCTCTGGTGGCAAAATTCTGCAAGAATATGTTTTCATTTTTGGCCAAGCAGTCAACGACTAATTTTGAAACCCAACGGTCAATTTTTCAAACTCTACCAATGGTCAGGTGCAATTTTCAAAGTTTTCGCCTCGGGGTATTGGCCAACATGCGAATGCTAGGTGAGGGTGACCAACTCGTCACCTTCGTCTATGAGTGCTCGTGGATTTATATCCTACACTGGCCTCCCACAAGGTCAATTTGGGACAATTTCCACTGATTTTTTTAAAAACCGATCAACACAATTGCCTCAATCATCGAGTACCAACCATCGATGCATAAACGGTCAACAAAACTACTACCTTAGGAACACAGTGCCTCCAACCAACGCAGGACAACCTGCACTATCCTCGACCTGCATGCAAGTGCGGTCTATGGTGACCAACATACGCTGGTCACTCAAATATATAAGCCTTCGAGCTTATATTTCCCTATAGACCCATTGCAAGGCTGATGTGGGATAAATATCCTCAAAATAAAAAAAGTTTGCCTTCATTTTCGTTTGTTTGAGGAGCTTGAAAAAAGTCTAAGATCATAAAAAATGCTTTGTGGTAGTCGAAACACTGCTGGAGGCCCACTTCTTCATCGAAAAATCCCTAAAATCTATCAAAAATCGCTAAATTCGTCGATGACTCACCAAGATCACAAATTTTAGTTGGGAAACGTATTTCGTCCACCAAAAAATGACCCTGCTTACTCAAAAACTGGTTGGAAAATTATGCAAATCATCGAGGATTGGGTTTTCTCATCGAAATTTATGGAAAATGCAATGAGAAACCTGTGAAATCCAATCGAGCGCTGAAAATCTACTAGAAATCAACAATATCATGCTAAAAAATGGATTGTTACTATCAAACAACGTTAGGATCGTTGAAGACACCCATCTTATGTTGAAAAACTTTGAACTCATTGAAACTTGTCGAAGGCGGATAATTGCACCAAAAATCAATTCGAATGTCGCGTGTCCACCTTTTAGTGGTTGCTAAGATTCACAAACACTTTTTATTTTACCACACGTTGTATTTAGATTGGATGGGCAAATCATGCATGTGATTGGTTTATTTTTAAACCTTAGAAACCTTGGAGTCGACCACTTATGTTGGATATTAAACCTAGTACAAAGTTTGGAAGTATTCCTATTTTTAAAGGGAGTTCCAAGGTTCAAGATAAACTTATAAAATTAAAGACGAATACAAGAGGATAAGGGCATAGCCTCTACCCACCTTGTGAAGTATTTTATTATGTTGATTGTGAATTTATGTCCATTGGATGATGTCAAGTTTATTTTTCTAATGATATCCAATATCCTCCAAGTAGAGAAGGGCCAAGGAGATGTGATGGATTGAAGCTCTTGGGAAGGTTCATGGACAAGGTTATTATGTTTTTGGCACTTTTTACATTTTCACACATGATTACAGGTATCCCTTTCCATAGTCAACCAATAATACCCCATGTGAATAAGCTTCTTAGAAATGGTACTTCCATTAAAGTGTCCACTACATGCTCCCTCATGGGTATATTATACTATAGTCTTGGATTCATATAAATTTAGGCATATTGAAAGAATACCATTAGAAGTCCACCTATATAAGACATCTCTAATTATCACATATCGATAAGCTCATTGCCCAGGGTTCTTTTACTCATTGTAATTTACACCTTTAGGCATAACACCGCTCTTAAGTGAATTGTATATTTCCTTATACCAAGGGTCAAGGATAGGTGTTTTTTTATAGCAAATATAGCTAATGGTTCTTGATTGGATTGCAAGATTACAGGTTGTCTTATCTAATGGATGATAAATGTTGCTTGTTCATTCTCCAAATCTAGAGATATGAGCAAAGTAGTAGCAACCATTGTATCTGTTTGGTGATTCTAAAAACATGGATTAGTATCAATTATTACTTTTCTAAAGGAATCCATTAATTTATCAATTATTACTTTTCTAAAGGAATCCATTAATTTATGTATAATGTATTTATACGATTTGTGTTTATCATCTTTGATTTGATAAAATCCATTTATTTGATTAACAATTAACTATGAATATTTAAATATGGAGAGAGAGGTTACTTTTAAAACTAAGGCTATGTGAAGCCCAAGAATGAGAGCTTCATATTCAATCATGTTATTAGAACATAAGAATTTAAGCTTGAAATATAAGGGGATGACAATCTGCTATGGCGATACTAAGATAATTCCTTCCCATACACCTTTGATGCATCTTGCACCATCAAATAAAAAAGTCTAGGAATCCTATTGTGAGGCTTTGAGAGTGCACACTTTCTTATTAGGCTATTAAATTACTATGGACTATCTAGCTATTAAAGGGGTTGTTGCTAGTTTATCAACTATCACTTGTCCCTTTATCAACTATTCACTAATGAATTCAAGGTTAAATTCATTAAGGGCCATAACCCTTTTAGCTATCCCACATGAAAGGTAAGGTTTAGTGTAACACCCCAAAAACCTAACTAGTTTAAGGGATGTCACTATTTACTAATATATATATATATATATATATATATATATATATATATATAATTTTTAGATTAATTAACAATAACACCATCACATACTAGCAACCAAAATTTTTATCCAATTAGATCAAACAAAGAACAACATCTACTAAACATCCATTCAAATCAAACATGAGAATTGTTGAATTGTTGTTTTAATAATCCCTTTCTCCCAAACATATATCAATACAATGCATAGGAAATTACAGTCCCCATAACTTTACCGTGAATTGCTCTTTTAATCCACATAATCCAATTCCATTTATCAAACTAACTAAATTCCCATACCTTTAGTTAATCTAATAATCCAATTCCATTTATCAAACTAACTAAAGTCCCATACCTTTAGTTAATCTAATAATCCAATTTTATTTATTAAACTAACTAAAGTCCCATACCTTTAGTTAATCTAATAATTCAATTTCATTTATCAAACTAACTAAAGTCCCATACCTTTAGTTAATCTAATAATCCAATTCTATTTATTTATAAACTATACTATCTTACTTAGCATAATCCATAATTTTCATAACTATGCTATTTATCTTATAACATAATCTACAAACTTGCCATATAAACTATGTTTCCATCCATTGAACATAATCTACAAACTTGCAATATAAACTATGTTTCCATCCATTGAACATAATTTATCTTTATTTAATATAAACTATGTTAAACCAACTTATAACATAATCTATAAACTTGCAATATAAACCATGTTTCCATCCATTGAACATAATCTACCTTTCTTTAATATAAACTATGTTAAACCAAATTATAACATAATCTATAAACTTGCAATATAAACCATGTTTCCATCCATTGAACATAATCTACCTTTATTTAATATAAACTATGTTAAACCAACTTATAACATAATCTATAAACTTGCAATGTAAACCATGTTTCCATCCATTGAACATAATCTACCTTTCTTTAATATAAACTATGTTAAACCAACTTATAACATAATCTATAAACTTGCAATGTAAACTATGTTTCCATCCATTGAACATAATCTACCTTTCTATAATATAAACAATGTTAAACCAAATTATAACATAATATATAAACTTGCAATGTAAACCATGTTTCCATCAATTGAACTTAATATACCTTTATTTAATATAAACTATGTTAAACCATATTATAACATAACCTATAAACTTGTAATGTAAACCATGTTTCCAACCATTGAACATAATATACATTTCTTTAATATAAACTATGTTAAACCATCTTATAACATAACTTATAAAATTTAATATAAACCATGTTTCCATCCTTTGAACATAATCTATCTTTATTTACTATAAACTATGTTAAACCAACTTATAACATAATCTATAAAATTTAATATAAACTATATTTTCAATCCATTGAATAAAATTTTACCCTTTTTAATATAAACTATGTTAAACCATCTTATAACATAATTTATAAACTTTAATAAAACCATGTTTCCATCAATTGAACATATTCTACCTTTCTTTAATATAAACTATGTTAAACCATCTTATAACATAATCTATAAACTTTAATATAGACCAAAATTATAATTTAAACCCTTTTATGTTAACTGTATTAACATAACAATTTAAACCAAAATAATAATTTAAACCCTTTTATGTTAACCATATTAACATAACAATTTAAACCAAAATAATAATTTAAACCCTTTTATGTTAAACCTATTAACATAATAATTTAAACCAAAATAATAATTTAAATCCTTTTATGTTAACCATATTAACAATTTAAACCAGAATAATAATTCAAACCCTTTTATGTTAAACCTATTAACATAACAATTTAAACCAAAATACTAATTCAAACCCTTTATGTTAACCATATTAACATAACAATTTAAATCAAAATAATAATTTAAACCCTCTTATGTTAAATCTATTAACATAATAATTTAAACCAAAATAATAATTGAAACTCTTTTATGTTAACCATATTAACATAACAATTTAAACCAAAATAATAATTCAAACCCTTTTATGTTAAACCTAGTAACATAATAATTTAAACCAAAATAATAATTCAAACCCTTTTATGTTAACCATATTAACATAAAAATTTAAACCAAAATAATAATTCAAACCCTTTTATCTCAAACCTATTAACATAATAATTTAAAATAAAATAATAATTCAAATCCTTTTATGCTAACCATATTAACATAACAATTTAAACCAAAATGAGGTTTTAGTTTTATAGGGCCCGCCCTACCAACTGGGCATTCAAAATAAACCTGAATCATACAACGGATAGAGGTGACACATGAACAAACCAGCAAGGCCAAGAAGAATGAAAGTGACACGTCTCAAGGGTGAGCGCTATAGCCAACGCTTGGATAGCCCAAAGGCCGACCCACACGACCAACCTAGTTGATTGATTCATAAAGGGAGCATTTCCCTTTATGAATCGCTCAACCTCCAAACACATAACATCTGTGGGATGGATGAGGGAGAGGCCCAAATTGGCCTTCCCTCACCTGGGATCACTTGAGCAGCGATGTTTCATCAGTGACATTGCACTCAACAACACACCCTAGAAGAGATCATCTAAATCTAAGGCTAAAACTTAGATTCAACAATAATTTAACTTACAAGGGGCATTCATAAATATTACAAAACGTCACCAAAATCATATGCGAAGACCCGACAAATTTATAGTCATTGGACTGCTTGCATATCTTAAAGTAAATCCATAGTCATTCGGGAATATTTACAAACCTAAAACCCAAACTCCAATTGAAGAAGCTACCATCACCGAGAATTATCGGTCAACCTCCATTGCCAAGTCTTATATTAGAAAAGAATTACAAGTGCGAGGCTGACAAGGCTTCGCCTGTCGAGGTTTCAAACGCTCATGGAGGCCATCTCTTAGAGGTCTGTGTACCTTATCAACAACTATCCATACTCTACTAGACACCTTAGAATAACGCACCATGCAAATTTACACAAGGTTTAATTGGTGGTTTGTTCTAATTCCTAACTGCATAAAGGGGGTGTCTATAATAGGAGGACTTATCAAAGAATCCAACAACAACTTCTAGCTAGTAGGGCATGACATACCTTAAAATAGATTCACCCAAGCTAACATTAAACCTTCAAGGAGAGGTGTGACAATTCAGAGCTCAAGAGGACCGAACTAGGGGATTCTAACAAGGGTCTTCCAGAGTCTTACTTCCATGAGATCATCAACCATGAGGGACATTAAACCAAGCTTAAAGGGGCAGTTTATTGCTAGCAGGTTTCTATCTAAAACTTGCAAGCGATTGCACCCTCTAACAAGCATATCGTAAAAGGATTGACAATGATTAGAGCTTCAATCGAGCAACCTAACATAATCATGACATACACAACATGATTTAAACATGGTAAACACAACCTTTTCTCCTACTAGGTTTTGCATTCTTTTGGCATTACCTTCTCCTCCAAGCTGTACAACTTGGTTTGCATATCCAATCTAGACAAGCACCAAATTCCCATAGGAAGAATGATGGCTCTCTCAGGCCAACGTACGAATGCCCCCTAATTTTTGCCAAGGATTTCCCCATTTTAATTAGTGGTCTCTTGATTATCTTATAGTCTGTATTTTTTTATCGTTGAAGGTCTCTACATCTTCTGTCGGATACCCCCATCCCTTTTTTCAAAAACTGCATCCCCTTACCTCTTATCTATCTACCCTTGGATAAGTCCTATCCTTAATGAATGCATGCTTGCTTCCTTTGAAGGCTGCCCATACCTCCATGTCAGAAAACTCACTTTCCCATTAAGGCACACCCATTTATCCTTATCCAAAAGATAACATAGACTAGATATTTAAATTTTCAAAATATCTTATCTCATTCAAAAACGTCCTTTCTATTAATTGAAGTGCATATTCAAAATATATATTCTTTTAATTTATAAAAATCATTTATAAATTATATTTTTTATTATGACCATTCCCTAGTAAAAGTATATAAAAATATTTATTATAAATAAACTCTTTTATTTATAATAAATAATTCTCCTATTATAAATATATAATAGTCCTTATTATAAATAACTCCTCTTATTTTTTTTATAGGTTATATGTGGCTTCTATTGGGGGCCACTCCCATAAAAATACCAGAATATTACATTTGTTGTAGCAAATATTTTTATCACTATTTTTATTTTCTTTTTTCTCTTAAATATATTCTTCAACTTTCTCAAAGTGCTATGTTTTCCTTTCTTGGTGCTTTCAGCAGTGTAAAACGTTTAAAATAATTGTGGCATGGTGGTTATAGGGACTGACTGCACGAAGATCTGTGTGGCGACTTTCGGGGTGGACAACACAGAATACTGTGGTGGTCATAAAAAGCAGGAAAACCTACTCGGGTTCGTGGCGGCTACCGATTCCACCATGTAAAATCAAAATAAAAAAAAGTGCTATGTTTCCACAATCAACTCCTTGACATCATTTTGACTCCAAATATGGTTCCAAAAATATAATTTCAGACATTAAACAAGAAGATCAAACAACCTTTATACTGTCTAAATTTTTGACTTCAGGTTGTCTAAATTTTTGACTTCAGGATCATTTAAGATTAGAAAAAATGTAACAGACAATGAACAATCAACAAACCCAGACAAAGCTTAAACCAACAAAGATCAAAAACTATCTTTGGGAACCATCAAGCATGAGACTCTCATGGAAACATATTACTCAGTAGGATCAAGCATGTCATATTTCCTTCTGATGCTTCGGTTGCTGGGATAAATAATGACTAATGATTTTTAGGTGGACTTAGAATCATGAGTATTGGGACTTAGAGAAGCCCCACATACATACTCCAGTCCCATTGAGAAACTAGATACAACCTGTAACTCACAAAATAATAATTAGTAAAAAACTAAGGGTAGAGCAGACCAAACCAGAAAGTAGAGTTCATCATAGGCAGAATCCTGTTCACTTAATAACACACGTTCCAGCTCCAAAATAAAGGATCCACCACTTTTGGATACTCATGTCAAGTCCTATATTCTTTTCTTCATCCTCGATATTCTACTTTTACCAGTCAAATTTGTTCAAAATCCTCCCTCTAGATGAACAGTAAAGCTTTACGATAAAATATTTAAAATAACTCTAGAAAATTTAATCTCTGATCTCATTTTATTCATCATACTTGGATTCATTTATGACGTAAGGTTAACTCCCAATACTACAAATCATCCAAATATACACCCATGTTTTCTAGACAATCAACTACCCCATTAGCCTCTCTGTAGACATGGACAATATGCACTTATTCAAGGAGCTCTAGTTTAGTGTTAATCTCATTTATCATATCTACTATATTCCATCCTGGTGGGTGTTTTCCATTCAAAATATTAATGATGTTTTGTGAATCTTCTTCTATTATTAATTTCCTTATATTTAGCTTGCCAAGAATTGACACACCCATAAAGGTTGTTCTAGCTTCAACAACATGGCTTGTTTGATCTCCTAGAGGCTTTGCATAGGCCAAGAGTGGTCTACCCCAATGATATCAAAAGATACCTCTTGCTCCAACACTCCCAGGATTTTCTTTTGCCACTCCATCAGAATTCAATTTTATTGATCCACTTGGTGGTCTTTTCATTTTTTAATTGGTTCATGGATGAACTGGGTATGAGTAGGAATTTTGATAATTGGAAGCTAGTCCCAAAAATCTAGCAATTTATTTCTCTAGGTTTGGTTCAGAATCATTTTTGAACTTCATGATACCTAAATTTTCCAACACTGCTCGTAAAATTCTATTTGATAATGATGTGCAGTTTCTCTTATTGTCTTTGAAGATCTGATGATTCCTTTCTTTCCATACCCTCCATAGAACATGTGGAAGACTTAACCTCCATAACATTTGCAACCTTTTACTTTTAAAAGGGAACTCCCATTGAAGACAAAGATCAAATAGAGACTTGGGGAGGACCCACTTTACCTAGAAGTTCTTAAAAATATTATTTAGTAGCTCACCTATAAATAGGCAAGTACAAAAGAGATGATCAGTATCTTCCTCACTCATTTCATAGAGAGCACATCTATTTGGGAATGTGAAACCTCTTTTATGCAAATTATCCACGATCAAGATCTTATTTTGGGCTGCTAACCAATAGAAGTTTGCTATCTTGGGAATGAGGTATTTGATCCAGATATTAGCTACTGGAAACCATCCAAAGCCCTCCCCTTCAAGGAGATAATAATTCGATTTTACTGAGTATGTTCCTTTCTTTTGGCTCATACAAATAAGAGAGTTTGAATATCTAACATTGTTCAAGAAATAGACCTGTAGAAGTATATTTAGCTTCCTTAGCTTTTGTTGATTTTTGTCATCAAGATTATCCACTTGTAAATATTTTTATTTCTTACTATTTTCCTCAATGATTATATAATATTTGACTAGGTCCCCATAAACAACCTCAATAGAAGGTTTTAACCCTACAAAATTTGGATCCTCACTGAGAGGAATACTTTTAATCCATTTATCATTCCAAAAGTGTACTTGGGATCCATACCAAATATTCCAGCATTTTCCTTGTTGTACAAGTGATTTTGTTGTTTGAAGACTATTCCAAAGGTATGACCCTTTTTGTAGATTATCTACCTCTACGAAATTTAAGTTAGGTCTCAAATATTTTACCTTGAGGATGTGAGCCCAATTAATATTTACATTAGCTACCAGTTTCCATCCTAACTTACCCATTAGGGCCAAATTCATTTTCCTCAAATTTCTAAAACCTAGTCCACCCACTTATTTTCTAGAACACACCTTATCCCAGGATACTAAGGTTAATATTTTCTTCTCCTCCACTCCAAACCACAAAAAGTTTCTCTGAATTTTCTCTATTCTCTCACAAATTTTGGTTGGCATTTTGAATAGAGATATGATGTAAATAGGTATGTTTTGAAGCAATGACTTGACCAATTGAGCTTTACCATCATGGCTAAGTAAGGAACCCCTCCAACCTAAACTTTATTTTGTTAAATAATCCACCACAGAATTTCAGAGAGCTACCTTCATCCTTCCTTTTAAATAGTGGCATTCCTAGATATGTGGTTGGAAGGTCTCCAATGTTGTATCCAAAGAGACGAGCTAAATTAACCTACCTAGGGCCATGAGTGTTCAAAAAATAAATTTTGCTCTTATCATACTTAACTTTTTGACCCATAGCTTGCTCATATTGATCCAGGATAAATTTTAGCTCTTTTGCCTGAGGAATAGAGGATTTTAAAGAGATAATTGTGTCATCCACAAACTATTGGTGGGACACTGATTGCAAATTAGTAGTTGGGATGATCCCTTCAACCCCACCAACTGTTTATGCCACTGAGATTGTCCTCCCCAAAGTCTCAACAAGGATAATAAATAGATAGGGATATTAGGGATCTCCTTGTCTCAATCCCTTCTTGCTTGGAAAATACCTTACTAGAGATCCATTCACTAAGATGTAAAACATAGTAGAAGAGAAGCACCCCTTGATAAGACTTACCCATTCTTGATGAAAACCAAACATGTTCAAAACCTTAATTAGGAATTCCCAGGAGACTCTGTCATATGCCTTGTTCATGTCCAACTTTAGTAACATTCCTACATTTCCACTCTTATCAATGGAATGAATTACCTCATGAATGGTAATGATTCCATCTAAAATTTGATGCCCCTTCACAAAACCTCCTTGTTGGGAATCAATTATAAATGGTAGTATATTTTTTAATCTGTTGGCAAGGACTTTTGAAACAACTTTGTAAAGAATGAAGCAGACTTATCGGTCGAAAGTCATAAAAAGACTTGGATCCAACTATTTTTGGTATTAAAACTAGAAATGTTGAGTTGACATCTCTTGGCATAAATTGAGTTTTTTGGAAATCCATTACTACTTGAGTGACATCCCCTACAACAATATGCTAAAAGCGATGGAAAAAAATAGTTGGAAAACCATCAAATCTTGGGGCCTTGTCTCCATGCATCCCAAAGATAGCTTTTTGAATTTCCTCTTCTTTGAAGGGGCTGAGCAAGTAATTATTTAATTGATCTGTAACCACACAAGGAAAGTTTTGACAACCTCCTCTCTTTTTTTTTTTCCCCAAAAAAATTCATAATTTCTATTTCATCAGAAAAAGAGATTACATTATGAAGTTGTCCAAGGCAAGCTGTAATAATCATAACCTCCTCTCTTATTTGTATGGGATCATAATTTATTGATCCATCAAGTTTAACCACTTCTTTAATTTTATTATAACTCCTGTGTCTTAAGGTAGAGACATGGGATTTTTTTGTATTCCTGTCACCTTTCTTTAGCCAAATTACTCTCGAATTTTACCTCCAAAAGGTTTCCTCACAAGCTAAAATATTGTGGAATTCATATAAAAGCTCTTTTATTTTGCTCTCAAATCACAAGATAGATTTTCAGACTGAAGGGTTGACTCTAAATCATTTAGCTATTTTTTCAACTCTACCATTTTCTTCTGAAGATTACCAAAAACCTCTCTATTCCACACCTTAAGATTTTTCTTTATAAAACTTAGCTTTTTAGCCACTTGGGTTAACTTACTTCCAGAAAAATACTATTGCCACTAATCGTCAATCCTATTTTTCAAATCCTCATGTTGGAGCCACATCTTCTATTATAAATATATAATAGTCTTTATTATAAATAACTCCTCTTATTTATAATGCATAATTATTCTATTATAAATATATAATAGTCTCTATTATAAATAACTCCTATTATTTATAATGCATAATTCTCCTATTATAAATATATAATAGTCTCTATTATAAATAACTCCTTTTATTTATAATGCATATTTCTCCTATTATATATAATAGTATTTATTATAAATAACTCCTTTTATTTATAATGCATATTTCTCCTATTATATATATAATAGTCTTTATTATAAATAACTCCTTTTATTTATAATACATATTTCTCCTATTATAAATATATAATAGTCTCTATTATAAATAACTCATTTTATTTATAATGCATATTTCTCCTATTATAAATATAATAGTCTTTATTATAACAAACTCCTTTTATTTATAATACATATTTCTCATATTATAAATATATAAGTCTTTAAGATAAATAACTCCTTTTATTTATAATGCATAATTCTCCTATTATAAATATATATGATAGTATTTATTATAAATAAATCCTTTTATTTATAATACATATTTTATTCTACTATTATACATATATAATAGTCCTTAGGGTTGATTCTATACATTGCATAGTTGTTTAATTACAACAAAAATATGTACAAGTTATCTTTAAACAACACAGTTTTTATGCCCTAAGGCCAGCCATAGAGGATCATGACATTTAGACATAAGGTATCTCAACATATAAACCTTAGTTGTAACATACATTTTATGGCTCAACATGTAGTGTCTCAATTTTTGACAAGTAAAGACCATTGCTAAGAACATATTTTCCAAAGGGGTATATCTAGTCTCATAAGTCATAAGGTTTGTACTAATATAGTAGACAAACCTTTATTTATGTTGATCACCATAATTTGCTAATATAGCACCTAAGGCATGAACAATTATTATAGTGTATAAAAATAATGGCTTGAGGGGATCTGGAGGGATAAGTATTGTCAAAGATAAAAGATATGTTTTCAAAGCATCAAAGGATTTTTAACACTATTTGTCCCAATTAAACTTCATCCCTTTTGTAAGATTCTAGAAAAGGGTTGACACTTATTTACATATTGAGATATGAATCTCCTAATGTCTTGTAATTTGCCTTGTAGAATTTGAAACTTAGTTAGATTTCTAGGTGGTGGTATTTTAGTGATGGCAAATATTTTGTCGGAATCCACCTCAATATCATGTCTAGACACTATGAAGGCTAATAGTTTTCCAAATATGACTCCAATATGCATTTGGAATGTTTAAGGCAAATTTTATATTCTCTATCATTCAAAATTTTACCTTAAGTCTTTGACATCGTCTTCTCATTTTATGGCCTTCCCAAGAAGATCATCAATGTAATCTTGTATGATATTATTCATCATATCATGGAAGATATATGTCATGGCATGTTGGTAGGTTGTTCTAGTGTTCTTTAAAATGAAGGGCATAACCTCATAACAAAAGGTACCCCAATGAATGCCATTTTGTCTTGGTCCTCTAGTGCTATTTGGATTTGATTATAACCAAAAAATTCATCCATCAAGGATTACGCTCCACATCTCGTAATGAAGTTGCCAATAATGTCTATATTGGGTAAAGGAAAATTATCCTTAGGATAGACTTTGTTGATGTACCAAAAGTCTATTCAAACTTGCACAACACCTTCTTTCTTGGATACAAGAATGATGTTTAAGATCTAATCAGAATAGTCGATAGCCGTAATAAATTTGACCTCCAAATTATTTTGGAGTTGATTGACCAATAAAGCGACCTTAGGTGGCATCTTCATTAACTTTTTCTTAACTGGCTTAGTAATAGGATTGAATATCAAGTTGTGACTATCCTAATTCTCAATGCTCAAGCCAAGCTTCAAATTATAGAGGTTCCTTAATACCTTATTCTTGAAGACCCAAATGTTTTTTCTTGTATCTAAAGTTACAAAGAATTTGCCTAGGGATAGGGTAAATTTTGGAGAGATAACAAAAGGTATACATTAATTGTATTGGTCACAAATTGGTTCTATGTGTTCTCTCCTCAATAATTATTCCTATAGAAATAAAGTTGCAAGTTCCTATTTGTACGATAATTCCTTTTATAGAAGGTAAACCTAAAGCATGAGGTGAATGGGGTAACTTGACTAGGTCTAAGGCTAATAGCTCCGGATGTTGATTTTTAGGATTATATTTTTAATATACTCAACTTTTTCCTTACCTTTTATTATGGCGTGACTACTGGTTTCTTCTCCTTGGTTGATACTTATTCCCTTAGATGGTACAAAACTTATGGTATCATCTATAGAAGGGAAAGAAGCACTTCGCAAAGGGCACAATTGCCTTTGGGTTTTTGAGTGGATGGTTTGACAATAGGCAAAGGGATCTCTATCATCCACTATGTTATACAACTTATCTTGATATTCAAATTTGACACATTGATGGTAAGTTGAGGGGATAACTTGCATCTCATGGATCTAAAATCACCCCAAAAGGAGATTATAATTTAAATCATAGGGCAACACATAAAATATAGTGTTTAATGGACCCCACTTTTATTGGAAGTACTATAGTTCCAACAACTTCTCACTCTTCATTATCATAACTCTTTATGAAAATTTCAGATTTCTCTAGATATTCCTTATTGAGCCCTATTCTATGGATGAACTTAAGGCTATAGACATTGATTGCTAAACCATTATTGATGAGAACCTTTTTAATGTATTGTTCATTGATATTACAAGTGATATACAAAGGGATATATCCAAGCATAGAGGCAGGTGGAATGTCATCCTTAAAGAAGGATATGGTGACATGGTTCACTCTAAGGGACCCTAGTACATTAGCCAAATCATTAGGGCTAATATTTTTGGGTATTGTTTGCTCACATAGAAGCTTAAAAAGGTTCTCTCTATGGCTTGACAAAGTTTGCAATAACTCGAGTATAAATATTTTGGATGGGACATATTCTAATTGTTTTTAGAGGCTAAAGGATATTATAACTTTATATTAGAGCTTTAAAAAAAATTGTGGTTTTTTAGGAGTGACAGTGCATGTAGGCCATAGGACCAAGGGAGGCTTCGGGTGTATTTTAGAAGGTTGACCTTTTTATTTGGCTTACTATCTAGTCATGGTGCTAAATTGAATCATCCCTACCAAGTTTTTATCTAGTGGACGGGTATTCTTATATTGAATGTGATTAGTAACATTTTGCTTGTATTTGGATAAGAGGTCCTAAAAGATCCCCATTGTGGTGTCCTTGTCAGGATATTTTTACCTTGTTTTCATTGATATAAGTCATCAAGCATGTATTTTTCTATGATATAGGTGACAAAACATTGGATAAATATTTCAGCCAAATCAGAAAAATCTTGACTAAGTGATGAGGCAATTGGTAGAACCATTCTAGATCCTTTCCCCTAAGGATTATAGGAAAATGTTTTAGTAATAACATCTCATTATAGGTGATGTCATTACATGCAACTTAGAAGATTCAAAAGTGATCTATTGGACCACCTTATTTCCTATACATTTGAAACTTAGGTAGCACAAAGTTTAGGTAATGGGGTTTGTTAATTAGAATATGATCTACAAGTTGATTACAATAGTCTTTATAAGAATACTTTTTTGTTGTGCCTCCTTGAATAGAGGCCAATTGTTGTTTAAATTTAGAATTTTCTTTTACTAGTTGTTCTAGCTTAGAGTTTATATATTGGAATCAAGAATAAGGAACTAGTGGTGTTATGGATTGAGGTTGTGAATTGATAAAAGGATAATGTTGAGCATCTGGATGGGATGATCCAAAAGGGATCATCATGTTAATAATTCTGGGATTATTCAAAAAAGGAATGTTAGTAGGGGGAATGTTAGCAAGGATAAGCATGCTAAATAATAGATTAGAATAAATAAAATTTGAAGCATTAGACATAATGGAAAAAACATCCACATTCTAGACTCATGAAAGACTCATAGGCTAAGATACAAGGGAGTTTAGACTAAATGATTATATGTTGACAAACATAGATCCTAAATTTCTTGAGGAAGATGGGATATTTTATGGCCTCCCTCCTATGGTTGTGGTGATGATTGAGTCTCATTGTTGAGAACTCATGGGATTAGATATAGGTTGTTGTAGAAGTTCCAATAGGAGTTCTTCTACCACAAAAGTAGACATCTCATTTTTCCTTAAGATGGATTCCATAGATTCTTTGTACCACATAGGAAAGCAACTAGATGATCAGTAGACTTAAAAACTACTCCTTGTTTATTAAGAATAGGAAAAGGATTTTAAAAGGAGGATATTCTTCCTCTTCTTACTTAAATGTGGAGTTTTCAATCATACATTACTTCTCTAGTAGTTTAGATGAATGACTTAGATTCTGTGCTATTGCTTACACATTATTCTGAGTAACATAAGGAGGTTTAGACATGATAAAAAAGGGAGTTCAATTTATTTAAGTTTTATTTTCAAAGTTTTTTATAGTAAATAAGAGAAGTTGTTTGATAAATCCTTATGTCACCTTGGAAAAGCAACCTTCCGTATGATTTCCATCAACCCATCATAGTATACTAGCCAAGAGATAACCCTCAAGGTTCATACATTGGTTTACTCAAGGGATCATTAAAATTACCCTAATAAGACTAACAATTTGGTTATGTTCTTGTTATCTTAATTTATTGTGATTTATGATAAATAAATAAGATTATATGATCTTGATTAAAGTGTAATAAATTTCTATGTTGATTAAGGATAAGGCTCTAGGTCAATTTTTTTGGATAGGGACCCATATGATGTATTCATGTCAGGTTCACCAAAGATGTGGGGCATTGGCCCCAAATGCATTCCCTCAAGGGTCATCCACACTTAGATGGGAGAGCCTTACTACTAATCCCTCATTAGTTTATGCTTTGCACTTTCTATATTTTGTGGAGGATTTTGGGTTCATCAAAGGCTTATAGATTTCCCTAATCTAGTTCTAGTGTGTACAATTTACTAAACACCTAGGCTTTGTTCAATCCTAGAAACTAATGCATAATATGATGATGCATGCAATACAAATACAAATGTAGAAAACAAGATGCTATCCTATATGCGATTTCACTTTTATGATGCTATCCTATATGCGATTTCACTTTTATGAGTGATATCTATGCTATGGAAATGAAACTTTTCTTCTTTTTTTTTTAAAGGAAAGGGTGCAAGTAGGATGCAAACACATGATTTATTCTAATGCAAACTATATGCAAACTTAGATTAAATACCTAAGAAATCAAAGTAAAAAGGTAAGATTTAACTAATTATTCTTTTGAATTTTCCTTTTTATATGTGTTTTGAAATATAAATTAGAAATATATACAAGTAAACAATTAACAAACAACCTATAGTAAGTATTGAAAACTATAGGATAAGGTGTACTTTCCTATTTTGGTGCTTGGTAAAAATATGTCACCTGTCTGTAAATATACTGCCTAACGAATACGCTACCTAAAACACCTACAAGTAGTGAGTTCATTAAAGACTACAAAAGAAATAGAAAACGAGGTGAATTAGAGTTTGGGGGCCTAACAAATAGTGAGAAGTAGGCAACTTCATCATTGGCATAGTCAGGGCCTTTGTTTATACACAAAAGTTGAAGTTGATAGCCTTAGAAATTGATGTTGTTATACTTGTGAATTCTTCACTTGAAGACACTATAGCCAATAAATTTATTAAAATAATATAATTAGTTTATAAGAGGATGAGGACAAAGTTAGGGGTTATCAGGATTGATAAAATGATACACAAGGTAAGATTGAATGAATTGGATATTGGGCTAGCAAGGGACTCTAAGGTCATGAAAATGGATAATGAATATGTCATTTGTAATTCAGAGGTGGAATATTCATTTCTATGATTGGAGAAGACAAAAGGGTTTGAGGTTATGAAACTGAGGTTTCAACTATCTATAGTGAATATGTCACCAAGTGAGGTATAGGTGGTAGATTCACTTGTAATAGTGAAAAATAAAATTGATAGACTAATTGAGATTATAGATATCATCCACTAGTGTTCTAGAGACCCTAAGGGTGATTTTCTATCATGTAGGCTTCCTAACGTACCTACTAAGCTAAAAGAGAACAATCAACAATGCAATGGTTAGATCAAAGAACAAGAAATATATGAATGCATGCAAATGGTTATATCATAAAAATACTAATAATAAATATAATACATAATAGATGTAGAAAGCTATCATCTAATTCAAAAAGTACAAGATGCCTCCTTTCTCCATTTGAAGCCCAAATCACTTTTCTTGAAGATGACTTCATGGAAATTGTTTGGCAACACTTCGATACACAAGTGTGACATCAAATTTTTGTAGATTTTTAGTGTCAAGTTTTGTGAGTCAATTTAAAGAAATTGTCTCTCTTGGGGGATTTGCAAAAGGGAGAGTTGAGGTGGTCTGGTAGGTGGGATGATTAAGGGATGATTGGGTTGTTGATTAGGTTGACTAGCTAACATAACATGCTTGCAATAAACTACCCCTTAATTGGGACTAATTTGGGTAGGTGGAGGAAAGTTAGCCACCTTCCTCCCTATGAGCTAATTGCCTACGGTGGAAGAGGGGTCAAGCAAATAATTCTCACCATGATTAGGTTGCTACAAGTGAGATTAAAGGTTTTGCAAATTAGACACAAATTTGCCACCTATGCGAATATGCCACTAGAGTATTTACTAAGTCAAGGAATTCATGAATTTTGATCATTACAGGTCAAATCTGGTGATGAGTTGAAAATTTTGAACTAAACACAAATACACTAACTTGAAATTATATTCACTTGCTAGTGAATTCGCTCAAAGATAATGATTTTGCTACTGTTGAGTTTTAGATACAACTTTTGGGATTGAGAAATTTGTCATAGCTAGGTTGACCTTTTTGTGTTTTTTTAGAAAAAATTGTCCAAGTTAGATGGTCCAATTTTAGGTATCTACAAAATAAATGCACAAAAATGGGCATTAATTGTAGAGTTTGAACATAATATGATTGTAGGAGGCTAGAAATAAATATTCAAAGAGAACTTTATAACACATAATATGCAAGGAAATTAAAGCTTGTGACATACAAAGGTTGACGACAAAATATTTGAGAAGTGAGCACATGAGAAATTGACATCAGAGGAAGGACTTCGGGAATCACAATTTGTAAAGCATTGAAACTAGAAGGCGTGTGAATGTTTGAACCATAGTTTGCAAAGGTATTTAATAATAGCCTTTGATTTATTTGGTGACATTTCGATATTATTAAGGAAGACTTAACTATTTAAGGGGAAGCAAATTCTTATGAAATTTAAAGAATTTTTTGGAAAGAAGCAAAGATATGGAAGGATTAATTTAGGAAAGGAAGATAAGGATAAATTATTAAGCATACTTTATAAGGTATAACAAATATTTTTTCCCTCCAAAGTTCATTGAAATATTGAAAGGAAAAATAATTAGGGAGACAAAAGGAATTCATAGGAAACATTTTAAATGATAAATTTTTAGAGGAGGAAAATAATTTTTTTGAAGAATCAAACTTAGAAAATTATTCAAAAAGTTAAAAGGTTCTTTTTACGAGAATTAAAAGGAACTAGTAAATAAAAAATATTATTGGTCTATAAGGAATTTTTACTCAACAATTTTTAAATTAAAAAGAGAATACAAAAATTAGAAGAGTTGAAAGAGACATTAAAGATCACATACTGTAAAAATTGGAAAAACAATAGAGGGGATTTTTAAGTCAAGAAAAATATTAAATTAATTAGGGAGTTAAAAGGAATTCTACTTGGTGATATTAATTAAGAGATTCTATATTTGAAGGAATTAAAAACAATTAAAAGAAATTATTTTTACAAGGAATCTTAATTATGTCTATTGTCATGTTTGGATGCACTGACCTATCAAAGCAGAAGCATGACATGCTTGGGACACCCATGCCTCACATAGAGTGAAACAACATGAAACCCCATGGGTGAAGGGATCACTTGTGGGGAAAACTTTGAGTTTTTTAGTTGAGGCCAACTCCTTGTTAGATTAATTTTTGACATACAAAGACCTTCACAAGCTTAGGTCTACTTTTCTTGGGGGTTGTAGAGAAAAGAATTGCAATGAAATTAAAGAATGCAAGAAACAAAAAGGACCAAGAAATTAAACTTGCAAAGTATAAAACCTAAGCTATGGGGGTGATATGCCAAGATTAAAATCCTCCTCTTGACTTCCTAAACAAGATGTAAATAAACACATTTACCACAATTTAATAACTAGAAATTGAACATGCTACATTATGCACAACCTAAAGTAAAAATATGCTTAAGTAGGACAGAGTAAAATAAGTCACATATTCCATTCATGTGTCAAAATGATGGCCTATTTATAGGATAGGATGTAGATATTTCCCTTTGAAACATTGTGTAGAAGGTTTATAAATTCTCCTTTGATCTACAACCAAAATTTTTCTACAACCATAATTGATGGCTTTGAGGTCTCGAAATCAAAGGCTATCAATATTGGAGGCTTTTGGGTCTTTGGATGACAAAATATCACTGACATGTCTCATGGCTACTACATTGGGGTGGCTATGCCATTAATATTTTTCAAGTTTCCCTTGGAATCTCTTTCTTGCTAATGTAGTGGGCATGGCCTCCTTGACTAGTGTAGGATGAAAGGGTAGGCCTACCCATGTGATGGGTAATTATCACACTAACAAACAAATGGTTCTGATAGCCTAGGTCATGAAAGTCAATCTTGGTGGCCAATGACAGATGTCCTCTTAAATTCCCTCTTGGAATACCTTCTTGTATGTGCAAATTGTTAACACATGTCTTTGGTTGATGTATGATTTTCTTTGGCCAATGGTAAACCTTCTTTGATTGTGTCCTAGAGCTTACATTCTACTTTTAACTGGTTGCCATGTGTTTGGCCCATGCATCAATGAATTTTTATTTCTTCTTTTCTCTTACCTATTGGAGGATCAACATGATTTATTGGATGGGAAAGTCAATGGCCCACAAACCTTGGCATATTTAAGTTGCTAACCTTAGAAAAAAAATAATCATTAGCCATAGATTTGGGATTAAATGGATAGCAAGGTTTAAAATATGTCCACCTTATTTTTATTATGGAGTTGGCTCCTTTACTTTTGTATTATGGTAGACAATGTCTCCTAGTGTCTCCCTTTAGCTTATAATAGAGTTTTGACACTATATTTAGAACCTAATGGTAGACAATATTTTGATACTAGCCCACTTTCCTTAGGGTAAGGGCCTTATATGATATTAAGACCTTATGATATGCATGGATAAACAGTCGAGGGAGCTCTCATATGGCTTTAGAACTATGAGTGCTTGGGGGATCATCTATGGCTCCTTGAACTGGATGCCACCAAGTAGTCAATATTCATGAGTGATAAAGGATTCTCTTTTTATTACACATGACCTTTGGGGTTCTCTAAGAGGTAAGCCTCACAAATACCCATCTTATGATTTGTGACATATGACCTCCCTCTCCCAACTCTCTTAGTGTGGTGGAGAAATGATGGATGTTGAGACAAAAGGTGCATGGCCAGGTAGATGCAGTTGGTACCCAGGTCTACAGGTTTGCCTATAGGGAAGTTAGATCAACCTGAAGACTTTGTCTAGATCACATTTCTACTAGTGGAAAAGTAATTTTAGTTATCATCAAAAGGGCTCATTGACTCTTCCCACTGGTGGGGTTCCACAAAGATATCACCACAAGGGCTATTGTAAAAATTGTTGGTCCTTGGCAGTATGAAACAAAACTTTGACATGGACACACAATCTTGGGTCTTTCATGCTTGTTATGAATCTACATAAGATGATGTCCTTGATCAACCTTCTTTATAGCCTTGGAGTGTGATCCATGGGATGACCTTGTGTATTAAATTTTCACTATAATATCTTCATCAAAAATATCTCTTACAAAGTCTCATTTGTTTGAAGAACCAAATTGTATTAGAAGAGGGACTTAAAAACAAATAATTTTTTTTCATAGGGAACATGGTTAATTGGGTCAAACCACCATATTCTTTCAATAGAAAAATGGGAAATAAAATTTAGAACAAAAACTTGAAATGGTACATGACATAGGAAAGTTATAATTATTGGTATATTGATTCAGGGGCAAGTAATCACATGATTGGTAATCTACATTGGTTTGATTCTCTTCAAGTAAAATAAAGCATACCTATCAAAATTATAGATGATAAAATCTACTAGGTTCAAGGAGTAGGTAATGTTTCACTCAACCTACATTTTCTTGAATGCACATTAGAAAATATATTATATGTGCTTGGATTAGCCAATAACTTGATATCAATGTCACAATTATTGGAAAAGGGTAGAACAGTTAAATTCAGGGTGGTCAATGGAAGTAAAAAATGGCTTCATTAAAATACAAAAATAGATTGAAGCTACTGGTTCTATAAAAAATGGCATATTTTCTCTAAATACAACTTCACTTTCTAATAAACAATTTAATTTTCTACCTCCACAAGAGAAATATAAATCACAAATGCAATATCAAAGAAGTATAAATCATCAAAGAGATAATATAGTACACATGGATTTCATGATGAAAGAAATAAATCAAGATTGTAAGGTAGAAAAGGATAGCTCAAAACAATGGAAAATACATCACAAATGGCTCTATCCATACTTGATGACCTACAAAGAACAATGTCAAAAACAAAAAGAAATTGCAAAGAAATTGAAAAATATACCCAAGATGAAAGATGTGAGTTGTGACACTAGTAACCTTCATCAAAAGAAAAATGTGATTGCATGTAATCTGAATTTCTTGATGGTAGTAGATAGATGTTGTGATACAAGAAACCTTGTTCAGGGAATAAACATAACATGTAATACAAGGAATTTGATCATTGATTGAAAAGACAAAGAGTGTGTAAAAAGTGCATGTGTTGATTATAATTATGGTAATGCAAAATGGGATGCTTGTAGTGATCCTTCACAAATAAAAACGAATGGATAGAGCAATTCTCTTTTAAAAAGTTGATACAAAAAATGGTTGTGAATCAAAGATTTTTAGCATGCAAAAATGTTAGTGAGACAATCAATACTTGTGATAGTCAAGATAAAGGTAATATTTATGATACTAATTGGGTTTCTTCAAAGAATTGTGTTATGAGGATTTCTAAGTTTGATAGTGATAGGTTCAGATTTGTTAGAATAAAGGGTGTTTATAAGAGTGATTGTAAATAAAATTCTAGCTTTTATTGTGCAATGTGTGTTGGTCAAAAGTTGGTAAAATTATTAGAGTTGATGGACAATGTGTTAATGGTTTGAAGACTTCAAATAGAGACAACGATAATGATGGTATAAGTCATTAATAATTCAACTATATTGATTTAAGTTTTGATAACTATTCTAGTAATGACTTATTGCATTCAAATGAGGATGATGATGAACTTAAAAGGCACACATAAATAGTTGATACTATATAGGGATACAAAGCAAGGAATGAAAGAGATTAGCTCAAAGTACAAAGACCTCATATTTGTAGGATAAGCTAATGAGAGTGATTTTGTGATAGAGAACACTAATATCAGTTTTGTAATAGGGTTGGCATAGGTGACATTGAATGTGTAACAAATAACAACAAAACAAAATTCATTAAAAGTAAAAAAAAAAAAAAAGAAACAATCATAATAGACATGGGCATAAAGCAAAAAAATGTTGGATCCTCCATTGTTGTAAAATTTGTGAAAAAATAATTAGTCTCAAGAAAAGAAAAATAAAATAGATATACACTATTGATGGATAAACATGACATAGTGGAATGGAATTCTAGAAATGTTGATTTTTTTACACAAAGAAAAAGATTGATAAGCATAGGTTCATTTATAAATGATGCTATAGTGTTTGTGCTCGTAGAAGAAATAACATTTAAACATGCAGGAAATAAAGAATATGATAATTTAGTAATTTATCCAAGAATAAACTTCAAGATAGAATAAAAAATATAAGATCCAAAGTCAGTACTAGAATCAATACCCGAACTAGAGTTGGAAAGAAAGCAAGAGCCAAAGTCACTACCAAAGTCAAAACCAAACTTAAAGATCAACAATATACCAAATAATGTAATAGGGGGTATTGAAGATTATTATATTATTTGGTACCTTGCAAGTACCTTGTAAATGCTTTGTAAATATTTAGTGTATAATTATTTTGTAAATATTTGGTATTTAGTAATAATTAGATGTTTGTCATTATTAAAAGACATAAAATATTTCTCCTATGAGAAATATGAAGAGTCATATCTCCCATGAGTTTGAGGAGATGAAGAGATAATTGAAGATGAAATACCAAGAGACTCTTTGTAAAGGCTATTAATAAGGATAACATATGAGTTTGAAAGTAATGTGAATTTTGCAGTACTTTATCTTGTACTGTAATCTTGTTATTCATGCTGAATATAGTGTATGTTCATTTTATGAGTCATGTGTTGAATACATGTGATGCATCCTAGTATATTGTGAGAGTTCTTTGAACTTTATATTCATTATTGAATATTGAATTAAGTAGACCTGCTAACCAAAATGAGGTTTACAATGGAGTCCATGACTCTTATTTATAGTTGGAGTTTACCCTTGAGTTACCTGGGGTGAGAAATTCTTAATTTTAGTAAAATGAAATATTTAGGGGCATCTCTAACAAAATGATGCACCACCAAATGTTACATGCCTCCAATCATACCTTTAAATGACTTAGAATCCTTCTAAAATGAGTTATGGTGCCACTACATGCCAAAATATCAAATTTTAAAGATTATTTTTGGGATCTATGCTTTTACTTTTACCTCTCTATAAGTCTACAAGCAATTCACTCCAAGAAATGAGAGAATTGCTCCACTTTGCTAGCAATTCGCTAGCATTTGCTAGGGAATTTCTCTTTCAAGCCAATTGGGTCACTTTGCTAGTGGATCACTCTTGAGCCAATCAACACCTTGCTAATGAATTACTCCTTGAGCAAATCAACCCACTTTGGAGAGTTAACCAAATTTTATCAATTTTACAAACTTCATTATTTTGCAATTTGTTCATAGGTTTACAAAATTTAATTTTCTTTGTTTATCATGGCTAATTCCTTGGAGGAGATAGAAGGTAGTAGCCTAACAAGATAGTTTGCAATGTAGCATATAAGAATCCATATCTTATAACTATTTTCGGTTTTAGTTGGTTATATGGGATTGAAATGGGCTCTCACCTATATTAGATCATCACTATATAGTGGTATTATTATACCATTTTGGTAATTATGCATGTTATCATGAATGGTAAAATTTGAACCTAGGTCTTTTCATTGAAAGTCAAGCTATTTAATCAATTGAGCTCGTGTTATTTGATTCATCTCTCATAATGGTATTTTATATTATTTATTTTAAAATTGGTTACATGATGACCATAATATTATGATATCACATCTTAGCAATTATACATATATGCTTGGTAAAACTTAAACCTTAATATCCACCTTAAAAGTCGATGTATTTAACGAATTGAAATTCTTTCATTTAACCCGTAACTCATAATCAGTTATAGTTTAAAAAAAAAAAAAATTCTTACAAATAAATTATTTAAAATATTTTATATAAAATATCCATAGTATTAGTCATTACTTTAAAATATAGCTTTTCATTTTATTGATATTTTTTAATTGGTTTTATGGGATTGAAATGAACTCTAACTATAGCACATCATGACCACATAGTAATATTAAATCAGTTTAACAATTATACATGTATCCTTTATCCTTTGACAAGATTTGAACTTAGGTTTCTTCTTTAAAAGTTAAAGAATATAACCAACTAAACTAATAGCTTTTGGTGATTTTTATTTTATTAATATTAATTATAACATTCTTTTTAATGTCATATAATATAGTACATCATGGCTGTTTAGTAATATTAAATCAGTTTAACATGTATCCTTTGACAAGATTTGAACTTAGGTTTCTTCTTAGAAAATTAAAGACTATAACCAACTAAACTAATAATATTTGATGATTTTTATTTTATTAATATTAATTATTAACTTTTATTATTATTATTTGATACACAGAGGAATCATAACTACCTTTCCTTTTTAAGGACTGGTCATAGGGTCAAATCGCATTGCCTTTGGTCGTAGCATCAAATCATGGTGCTACCACTATAAACCTTTTCTCGCCTAAGTAAACACGACCTAAAGTGAGAGAGACCCCTAGTGGCTCGGAGTTGGTACGGCCATCATCAAGTTGGTGTACACTCAATGGGCTCAGGTCAGATTATTACCTTTGCCTAGATTGGAAATGCCCTTGAGGTTTGAACCCAAGTCTCCTCTTGGTAAGTGCCCAACGTCTTACCAATCCATACTACTACCTTTGTCCAGATTAAGAATACCCTCAAGGTTTGAACCTAAGTCTCCTCTTGGTAAGTGCCCAATGTCTTACCATACCACCTAGTCCTTGGGGACTAAAACTTTGGTTTAATGTGGGCACCAAAGAAACCCTTGGCCACAACCAACGAGGAATGAGTTGGGTTTTTTTTGTGTATCTATAGAATGAAAATCGTACCCAGGTTTGCCACAACCAACACCCTTTGTTAAGTTCCTCATCGTGATTAACCAACTCATCCACTCAAATAGATGTCTAATCTTCTATGCAGTTCCAATTCCATGGAATATCTCCTACAAAATTAATAAGTCGGGAAATATTACAGTGATTTGGGCTTTAAGTTCTTTTTAACAAACCTAAATTTAAACGAAAAAATGTTTGTACGTATACCTCAATGAACTTGTTAAAAATAAAAATTCAATCATATTCATGTTGGGTGTCTCTTGCCAGCAAAATCCATTGATATGTCTTTTAAAAAGTAACAATTTATATAATATCATAATTTACGAAGAGAAATCATAGTATAATAAGTATTCGAACATTTATTTTTACAAATTTCAAGTTGGTTATGCTTTAGCTTTAGTTGTGTATATATTTTTAATTATAATATAAATTTGATTATTTAATAAAAAATTAATATAAAAATATTTATTATTTAAATATAAAAATCTCAAAATCTTTAATTTTCTAATCCTTTCCCACCATTTACTATATTTTTTCATTGATACCTTATGGTCAAGTCACTCATTGCTGATCCTACAACATAAAGGTGACAGAGGACTAAGAATTTAGAATAAACATCACATGCCATGGAATTATTGGGTGATTATTAAAGGCATTTTGCCTTGAAACATGAACCCAAAGTGGACAAAAATCCTATTTTTAAATCATAAGAAACAGGGAACTTTTCACATCTTCCAACTTATGTGGATTCATTGAACATGTCAAGCAGCTAGCTCTATTTTTGTATATATATATAATCTTTTGTGTTTGGTTGGCAACCTAAAAGGGAGTATTCTTTTGCTTAGACAACCTAGCTTTTGGAATTAATCAAGAACAATCTTACACCATAGGTAGAGTAGCTTGGTCTGTTATGATGGTATTTCAACCATTTTTATAAATCTTAATAAGACATACGAAGCTTTGTATTAGCTCCAACATATTGTTCTCTTCCAACAACCATAAAGAAGGAAGGGAAGTGCTTTATTGTTTTGTTCTTTAACCTTTTTATTGTTTAACTTTATTTTGGATTGTTGTCTATGCAAGAACGAAGTATCACTTTGAACAATTTTGAAAGGTGGCACATAGCTTTACACGATTTTAATTTGATTAAATTATACACTAAGAAACATAATGATAGATTGAGTGAATAATTTTTCTTAAAAGTCCCAAATAAAAAAAAAAAATTATTGGAAGTTTTATATGGTTTTAAAATTTTAACTAGTTATATAATTAAAAGAGGTTTTATTTTAAAATAGTAAACAATATATATTTATATATTATATTATATAATATTATAATAATTTGATAATTATATATATATATATATATATATATATATATATATATATAATATATATATATATATATATATTATTTTATAAGATTTAAATTTGAATTTTTTTAAAATTTTATATATTTAATTAGTTGAATTCATATTGTTTGATTAATTGTTAAGGTTTACCTATAGAATTGAAATCTTGGTTTAGTGTGTAATTTTTTTATTAATCCAATTTAGTGTGTAAAGCCTTGGACATATTAATAACAATAATATTTAATTGCTTTATTTAATTTACCTGTATAAAATGGCTAAAAAGTAAACATATAACTAATGAAAAATAAATGGTTCCTTTTAATCTCATTTTTATTTATTTATGACACTTTTTCTTTAGGTCACCCTTTGATTAATTAGGTAATGAAATTTAAATAAATTATTTCATGTTCTTAGAGATTATTTGATAGTTGATTAATACAACAAAATTTAGGATTTTTTTACACTAACCTTGATTTACAATGATCTATTCCAAAGATTTTAGGGTTAAAAGTTGGATATTTTTCATGAATTTATCTTAGATTAAAAATGAAATTAATTAAAGTGGTTAAAAATGTCGGATCCCACTATGGAGACCCACTTAAAAAAAAATTCAATTAGTTATATAGGAATAAAACGGGCCCCACACTTATAACATCATCACCACATAGTGGTATTACAATAAAGCTTGGATATTATTCATGTATCGCTTGGCAAGATTCAAACTTGGATCTCCTCCTTAAATATTGATAAATCTAATCGGTTGAGATAATATTATTTAATATAAAATTTTAGGATAAAGCACGGGTTTTGAAAGGGTCCTTTTTCTTTGTATCGAGATTTTGAAAGGGTATTTTTCTTTGTACTGATATTTGAACTTAAGTCTCCTAGATGAAAACCCAAATATATACCTAGCATTATGCATAGGCACGAAACATCATAAATTTGTACTATTTAGGATTTTCAAAATTTTAAATTTATTAATTTTGGCTCCTTTCACTAGGGCCCATTCACCTAAAATTTATGGGGTGGAAGTTTATTGGAGTAAATTCGTCCGTCGTTGATAATAATTATCCTATTTTTATTTTAATTTATTGACCACTTTCACCCTATTCAATGGACAATTCATCTTCAAATTATAAATAATTTTATTTTTCCCATCCAATTCACCTCATATACTACCCATATAAATACTGTAGGATATACCGATAAACATACATCTAAAACACTACTCAAAAATAGCTTTGAAGCAACGAAAAACTTGACAAGGTTGCAGACGAGTGTTTGTCGGCATAAGTTGATTGGTTGCAGAGGAGTTTCAATCAACATATACCGATTAGTTGCAGAGGAGTTTCAATCGGTATAAGTCGATCGGATGTGAAGAAGTGTCTATCAATATAAGTTGATTGGTTGTAGAGGAGTGTCAATCGACATATACCGATCGATTGCAGAGGAGTGTCAATCGACATAAGCTTATCGATTGCAGAGGAGTGTCAATCAACATAAGTCGATCGTTTGCAGAGGAGTGTCAATCGACATAAGTCGATCGGTTGTAGAGAAGTATTTTTTGATATAAGTTGATCAATTGTAGAGGAGTGTCAATCAGAATATACCGATCAGTTGCATAGGAGTTTCAATTGACATAAGTTGATCGATTGTAGAGAAGTGTCTATTGGTATAAGCCAATCAATTGCAAAGAAAAGTCTATCAATATAAGTCGATCGATTGTAGAGTAGTGTCAATCGACATAAGCCGATCGATTGTAGAGTAGTGTCAATCAACATAAATCGATCAGTTGCAAAGAAGTATTTCTATTGATATAAGCTGATCGATTACAGAGGAGTGCCAATCGATATAAGTTGATCAGTTGCAGAGTAGTGACTATCAACATAAGCCTATCGATTTCAGAGGAGTGTCAATCAACATAAATCGATCAGTTACAAAGGTGTGTCTATCGATATAATTCGATCGATTGTAGAGAAGTATCTATCATCTTAAGCTGATCGATTGTAGAGGAGTGTCAATCGACATAGGCCAATCAGTTACAAAGGATTGTCAATCGATCGTGATCAAACGATTTTAGAGTAGTGTCAATAGATCATGATCGAGCGGTTGTAATAACATTAAAGTGACTATTAATGACAAAAATTTGTGATGACTATGAAAATAGATAGAGTATTCTTCTTCCAAAGTTCTATTGTCCAAAGCTCTTTTTCTTAAGTTTTATAGGTAGTGTAGATGCACTATCTACAACTATAGTAGACAAGTATCTATGTCATGTTGTTGTGTGTTAGGAGCATTTTTCTTGTCAAAGACTGCTTCTTGTCTGTTAGAGTATGTTTCATAGGTAGTGTAGATGCACTATCTGCAACTACGATAGACAATTATCCATGTTATGTTGTGTGTTAGGAGTATTTCTCTTGTCAAAGACTACTTCTTATCTATTAGAGTATGTTTCTAGGTAGTATAGATGCACTATCTGTAATTATGGTAGATAAGTATCCATGTGTTAGGAGTATTTTTCTTGTCAAAGACTGCTTCTTTTCTGTCAGAGGTCATTCTATAGGGAAGTGTACGTTCGTCTAAAGATTTATATATTCTTTATGGAATTACAGTTTAACCTTGGTTACTTAGAAAACAAATTATTATTGAGAAAAGTATGCGATTTTTCTTCAATTTTATATTAATTTCCTAACATCTAAAGGTTTTTATTTACAAATACAATGTCACCTACTGAATATGAAAAGAACAAAGGCCAATCTTCTGGTAAAAATATAATTTTGAAATATTTTAGACAAATATCAATATGCAGTGAGGCATCCACATCTACAGAATATGTAGGTACAAACACCTTTTATCATCAAATCATTACTTTTTCTCTGTTATTCTTAAATAAAAAGTCTTTATTTATTAATAGATAAACGATTGTCTATTTATCTACCTCTTTTTAAATGCTTTGTAAAATTGTATTCTATTAATTCTTTAAAATAGTGCCTTTTTATATCCAAAAATGATACAAATCACCAAAAATTGAATGTAGTAAACACTGTCGACCCTGATATGCATCCACTCAAAGATATTCCAATGGATGAGATGGGACCACATGATAATTTTCATAATAACGACATTCAACAACCACTTCATGAGATGCCTGATACAGACACATCAACTAAAAAAGGAAATTATAGTACAATTAACATATAGACCTCTGGGGAATCTTGTAATCAAAAATCTAAATGTCAAAATATAAGCGAATGGACTATTGGAAGGGATTTTAAAAAGGAATGGGTATGGTTATACCTCTTTATTGAGCGAGATGAGACAGAGAAAGTGTGTAAATGCATTATTTGTACTTGGAAGCTAGGAAAGGATCATTTGTTGCAAAATAATAAAGACACAATAGAAAAACATTGTGGAAAAGTTTACATCAAGTAAATACAAAGTGATGGAACAATTAAGAGATCTCATAGGTGGAAGGATGCATCAGAATGTGTGCATGTGAGATATGTACTTGAATACAAAAAAACATTGAGACATTGACAAAATCTCATTGAGAAGGGTGGAACAATCCAGGCCCAATTTTAAAAATTAATAATACTGTATTAGCCTCAAAATATTTGCAGTTTACTGTTGTATACAATATTTTAAAAAAGAGTCGACCCATGTATGATTTTGCTGATTTTAAGCAACTATTTCAACTAGCCGATGTACAAAACCTTATCAGTTCCCATTGGTTAAATCAAAGTGGTTGGAAAATGATAAAAAAATTATCATTGGTTGAGAAGGAGGACTTAAGAGAGAATGTAAAACAACCCAAATTTATTTCACTTTCCATTGATAAGGTAATAGTTATTGACAACACATCTTGGATTTGCATACATGTTTATACATTCCAAAATCATTTGAGACAACCTCATTTACTAGCACTACATAAGATGATAAAAAATTGTAATGCAAAAAACATTTATAATGTTGTTGTAACTAGTTTAAAGTATATTATCGGAATGGATGAAAAAGAAATTGCCATAAAGTTAATTTGTGTTGGAGTTGATGGTGCAACTACAATGCAAGGACAAAGGAACGGTCTTTGTATTAGGCTTAAAACATCAATTAACCCATATTTGATTCCCATTCATTGCATGGCTCATTGAATGAATCTTGTATACAAAATTGTGAGCACATATGATAATGTATCCAGCATGGAAGATCTCGTCTGTGAAATACACTATTACTTCTCATGCAGTCCAAAAAGGTTTGCAGAGTTTCAACATTTTTCTCTAGGTGTAACTGAAGGTATAAAATTGTTAAAATATGTGGACACCATGTGGATTTCACTATTTCTTCCTGCAAAAAAAGTTTTTTGATAATATCGATCATTGGTGGGGTTTATGTATGCACATCGTAGGGATGTTGAAAAGGCAAAATATTTGCTATTTTGTATGACTGACTTGGAAACTCTTCTCACATTATGTGATATTCTTCCATTGTTGCAAGAAATAAATTCTTTGATTAAACTTACATAGGAAAGAGCATTTTATATTGTTGATTTCATCAGGATGAGAAAACAAATATGTATGCTTATTGATAAGATTTACTTATCCACCCAAAATTTTAAGGATCCTTTGTTTGATAGTTGGAGTATGTTAGTTCAAGTCAATGATCCTAACATATTTTTAAAGTTCAACATCAATAATAATCTTTTTATTGCTATACATGGAAATATGATTTCTTTATATCATTATGAAAAGTGGTTAGATACACTTACAGATGATGTTGAACAAATGCCTGTAACATATTACAGATTCAATGTGATTTTGGATAATTCTAAGAATAAATTGAAAGAATTAAAAAATATTAACAAGTGAAATAAGATATCATTTTCATAGAGATGAGACACTTGAGGCCATGGTTGTTGTTAATCCCATCTTCTGGAATTCTTGTCTTGAACACTGAAGTAAAAGTGAGTTGTTTGTAAAATATACGGGCACTCTTATGATACATTTCTCTGAACGTGTGGAAGTAAATGACATTGCAATCAATGGAACAAAGAACTTCTGAGACAAAAATCAACAAATTTTGAAATAACAATGGATAATAAAATTGCACATTTCAAAAACCTGCATGAGACTGGTTCCATCACATGTTTATGACAAAAATTGTATCGAAGTAGTGTTTTACAAGAAACTATGAGTGAATACTTTATTTTATATGAATTATGTCAGACAATGATTTTGGGGTCTATTAAAGACAAAAGGGTTTTCAGTACACTATCTTTTGTTAAATCAAAAGTTTGTAACAAGTTGGACAAAAAATTGAAAAATTGTTTGAGAATGTGTGTCATTGTATGAGTTAGGTAAGTTTCCCTATGACAAAGCTTTGACATATTGGAAATCCCTAGCGGACAAGAGAGGTCTCACTAATATTGTTGATAATGACGATAATGAGTCAGCTTGTAGTGATGATGAGATTATGGAAATGCAGAATTCACAAATGATTCCCGGTTCTTTTGGAGAAGTCGACAAGACTTTGTATGAGCTTCTAGCAATGTAAAATTTCAATGCGTTAAACAAATTCATATAATCAATGATTTTTTGAATTTGAAATCATTTGTAAAATTTCAATGATTTGAAAAAATTCACATTATCAATGATTTTTCGTATTTGATATCATTTGTAAAATTTCAATGATTTGAAAAATTTCATATTATCAATGATTTTCAGTATTTGATATCATTTGTAAAATTTCAATGATTTGAAAAATTCATATAATCATTCTATTATCAATGATTTTGCGTATTTGATTTTTAATGTTATTGACTGTCTATGTTGTCAAAATTTTATGATTTATGCTTTAGCGTTGAGTAAACTAAAATTTTGAAAACCATGCATACATACGTAATTAGTAAAATATTTATTTTACAAAGTGTTGTATGTAGTCTAGAATAGTAGAAAGCACAATGCATTTAACATAAATCTCAGGTTACGAAAACAACAATACAATACAATACAATAATGTTTTGTTATTGAATTAATTGTTTATGTTGACAAAATATAATGATTTATGCTTTGAATTTGAATGTATGTATGTATGTGTGTATGGAAGGCAATACCTGCCTTCTCTGTTAATTTTTTATTAAAATAATTCCTTAGTTACACATCCACGCAGTAAACCAACAATTAAGGACAATCAGAAGCAATATATCACGATGATGAATGAAAGCAATAACAAATTAATTCCTGCCACTTAAGGAGGGCTGATCCTTGCCACTCGGAGGACTTAGTACCTTGTGATTGCAAATGAATAGATGATTATATGATAATAAAACTAAATCAAAACTACCCTATTAATAATGATTAAATCAAATATTGGAATACAACCGACATTATATTTGGTGTGTAACATGGCTCCCCTCCTCGGAAAGCTTTGTCCTCAAAGCTGGAAATGTTTGGAAAATACTTTCAGGTTCCCATGTAGCATCTTCTTCAAGTAGGTCCTGCCATTTGATGAGGAATTCTTGGATGTGATGAGATCTCAGCATGCGTGTTCTGCTTTGTAAAATTGCTTCAGGTTGGAGATATATACGCCCTTCTTCATCGAGTACTGGTAATTCTGACTGAGATTGTACTTTCTGGCCGATCACCTTCTTGAGACAAGAAACATGGAATACTGGATGTATACGTGATGAGGGAGGAAGCTCTAGTTGATATGCCACTTCTCCAATGCGACGCACAATTTTGTAAGGGCCATAAAATCATGGAGCCAACTTTTGATTGGTCTTGATCTTTAATGACAACTGTTTGTAGGGTTGCAAATGTAGGAACACCATATCACCTGTATTAAATTATCTTTTCGAATGGTGTGAGTCTTGTTGCTGCTTCATACGATTTTGTGCTTGGACCAAGTTGTCTTTGAGAATGTTGAGCATTGATTGTCGGTGTTGGAACCAATCATCTACTTGAGCCACTTTGGAAGAACCTGGTACATAATCTACTATTATTGGTGGTTTAATTCCATACAATGCTTCAAATGGAGATATCTTAGTGGAATAGTGGTACAAAGTGTTGTACCACCATTCTACCAAGGAAAGCCAATGACTCCATTGATATTGTTTATCCTGAACAAAACATCTTAGATAGGTACCCAAACATTTGTTAACTACCTCAGTTTGGCCATCTGTTTGTGGATGGTATGCAGAGGACATATTCAATTTGGTACCACTAAGACAAAATAATTCTTTCCAAAAATTGCTAGTAAATATGGGATCATGATCACTTACAATATTTTTTGGCATTCCATGCAATTTGAAAATTGAGTCCATAAATACCTTAGCCACTTTGCTTGCTAAAAATGGATGTTGTAGAGGCTGGAAATGAGCATATTTGGAGAGGCGATCTACTACCACGAAAATTACTATTTTGCCTTCTGATTTAGGAAGACCTTCAATAAAATCCATTGAAATATGTTCCCACTAATGATCTGGAATGGGTAATGGTTGAAGCAAACCTGGTGATTTGACTGTTTCACCCTTATTGCGTTGGCATACTTCACATTCAACCACCCATTATTTGACCTCTACTTTTAATCCTTTCCAACAAAAGGATTGTTTTATCCGCATATAGGTTTTCAAAAAACCTGAATGTCCTGCTGATGGAGAAGCATGTGATTCATCTAGAATCCTTGACTTGATTGTAGAATTGTGTGGAATGTAAATGTGATTCTTTCTTCTTAACACCTTGTCCTCATAGGAAAAAAGAGGATGCTTGGATGAACCCAACAACAAATCCTGAATTATTTGAGTAGTTTCTGTATTGGACAACCATTCTTCTTGTAGCTGAGATACCCATTGGGAACAAGGACCTAAAATAGCATTAATAACCACTTCATCTTCATATTTTCGTGATAATGCATCTGCTGCCACGTTTTCTTTCCCTTTCTTATATTCGATAACAAAATCATATCCCAACAATTTTGTTAACCACTTGTTTTGTTCTGGATAAGAAAATCGTTGTTCGAGAAAGTGCTTGAGACTACTATGATCGGTTTTAATAATGAAGCGACTATTGATTAGGTAGTGTCTCCATTTCTCCACTGCATGTAGAATAGCCAACATTTCTTTCTCATATGTGGATCTTCCCAAAAAATTTCTGAAAGTTGTTTACTTTCGAATGCCAAGGGATGACCTTCCTGCATTAATACTACCCCAATACTCGTTCTTGAAGCATCACATTCGATCACAAATGGTTTGTGAAAATTCGGAGTTGCCAATACTAGAGTAGTACACATTGCTTCTTTGAGTGCCTCGAAAGCTTGAGTGGTTGCTTCTGACCAATGAAAAGCATCCTTTTTGGTAAGAGCTGTGAGAGGAGCTACAATTTTTCCATAATTACGCACAAACTTGTGATAGTAGCCGGTGAGACCCAAAAAACCATGAAGTTTCTTGATAGTTTTAGGTAAGGGCCAATCCTGAATTACCTTTATCTTATTGGGATCCACTTTAACACCTTCTTGAGAAACTATATGACCCAAGTACTCAACTTCTTGAACACCAAAAGAGCATTTAGAGCGTTTGACAAATAATTTTTCCTTGTGTAATATATGAAGAACCCTTCCCACATGTATCAGATGATCATTCCATGATTTACTATATATGAGTATGTCATCGAAAAAGACTAGGACAAATTTGTGAAGGAAAGGATGAAACACATGGTTCATGAGACTTTGGAATGTGGATGGGGTATTAGTGAGACCAAAAGGCATGACCAAGAATTCATAGTGACCTTCATGAGTTCGAAAAGCTATTTTGGGGATATCCTCTTCCCTAACTCTAATTTGGTGAAATCCAGAACGTAAATCCAATTTTGTAAAAAAATTTGCACCATGTAGTTCATCTAGTAAATCATCAATGACAAGTATAGGGAATTTATCCTTGATGGTGATTTTTTTAAGGGGATGAAAATCCAGACACATACGCCAAGAATTGTCTTTGCGATGGGCCAAAACCACTGGTGAAGAATAGGGACTAGTGTTGTGATGGATGACTCCATGTTCTAATAGTTCTTGGACAATTTTCTCAATTTCTATTTTTTGAGGTTGGGGATATCGATAAGGACGGCCATTAGGAGGAAGACTTCCTAGAACAAGGTGTATGGCATGGTCATGGGATATTTTGGGAGGTAGTCCCTTTGGTTCTTGGAAGACCTCATCATAGGTAGCCACAATGTTTTGTAGATCTTCTGATTGGATTTCTGGAATATCTTGTGCTTGCTTTTCCATACAATTAACTTGGGCAATGAATCCGTAACTACATTTTCTTAATATTTTTTCCATGTTGTGAGAACTTACTATATTTGATGGAGGTGTTGGAATTCCTTGGAGGTGAATGGTCTTCCCATTTTCTTTCCATTCAACAAAGCGCTGCTTGTAATTAAAATCGATCGTGGTGTCCATTTGTTCTAACCACTCGACTCCCAAGATAACTTCTGAATTCCCTAAACTCATAACAAAAAGAGGACCACGCCAAGTATAACTTCCCATTTGCAATGAAATTGGAGATGTTCTACCTATACATTGAGCACTTCCCCCGTTTGTAATTATAACTTGAAATTTATCTTGATTGGAGGAGTTAATGTGCAAGTTTAATGCCTTGGCAATATTTGTGTCAATAAAGTTATGAGTACTTCCTAAATCAATCAATACAATTACCTTCCTTTGTCGAATGAATCTTGATACCTTGATTGTATGGTGAGATGATAACCCCATAAGAGCATGTACTGAAAGTGCCATAGTATCCTCTTCAACTATGGCCTCCCCAGGTTCAATTTGATCTTTGTTTATGGGAAAATCAGGTGAACTGGTATCCTCTATTTCCTCTTCATCTTCCTTGTCAGCATATTCGATTTGAAAGTTTTGTCGTGGTACACATGCCTGATATTTTGGATGGTGATTGCGACATTTATAGCAGAAATATCTTGATGGTTGGTCATTTCTACGAAAAGAGGTGTTGCGGTATTGATGTCAACCATAGGAATCACGTCGTATAGATGTCCCCATTTGCACCTTCTTCTCAACCAACTTGGCAATCCTTATACAAGTATCTAAAGAGGATGGATCTTGTAGGTCAACTTCAACTTGAATATTCTCTTTCAACCCATTTCTAAAAGTAGATACCACCACATCGGATGGTAAATTTCTTGCATAGGAAAGCAAACTAGTGAATTCTAAAATATACTCCATTACAGATCCTGTTTGCTTAAGTGATAACAACCGCACCATGTATGAAGATGAGGATCCTTCATCAAATATTTTAAGGAAATATGTGGTGAAATCATCCCAGTAGATGGTATTTCCATTCTCACGTTTGAGCCATACAAACCATTGATAAGCTTCAGTACCGAGTTTGGAGGTAACAAAAGGAACTTTTTCTGAATCTCGAATTCGGTATAAGTCTAAAATACCTTCCATTTTAACTATCCAACCACGTGGATCATGACCCTCAAAGGTGGGCATATCAATGCGTGGAAAATTGACCCCATTAGGACCTCTTGGTTGTTGGTAAACTTCATCTCTATCTTGGTCCTCATTATGCCTATGTCTATGGAAGCAATTTTGGGGAGCTCTAGTAGGACCTCTTTGTTGTTCATAAAATTCCTTGCTATCCATATCCTCATTATTCCTCTATCCATTGAAGTGATTTTGGGGACTACCATTATGACCTCTTTGTTGTGCATAAACTTCTTCTCCATCCTGATCCTCATTGTTCCAGTGTCTATGGGAGCGATTTGGAATAGGAGGGGTTGGTTGGCTTTGTCTTTCCATTAGTTGGGTCACCATTGTGGTCAAGTTTTGCATACTGTCTACTAATTTTTGTATGGTCGAGGTGTTGGTATTGGGGTTCCCTATTTCCTCATGTGTGAGGTTCTCATGGGAAGAAGTAGGAGAGGGATTGGAAGCCATGGTGTTAAGTAGTGTATGGCCAGGATCAAAACTATTAATGCATAAAGGAGAAGTATAATGTGTACCTTTGTTCCATGGAGGTCTTCTTTGTGACTTTGGAATCCCTCGTTTGAATTCTTCGAGCTTGTTAATCAATCGTTTGGTCCTTTGGTCCACCTTTCACTCATGCACTTGTCAATAAGTCCTTTTTAACAATTATCGTCTTGTGATTTCTGCAAAAAATTTGGTGAATTTGGGAAAAAAATTTGTTGGTTTTTCGCTTCAACTACCACTCCAACTGTGATGCAGATTTGAATTTGAATCTCCCACTTGAGGTTTCAACGGCTACTCGGCTACTTTGAATCTATGAACTATACTTGAGCAACCAATTTGACACAACTAACACAACACACCCCCACCAATTTGACACAGACACAATTGACACAAGACCACTAGATGAAATACTGCTTGCAACTCAAGACTAACAAGACCCGACATCACTCAAGACTAACTTGATATGATAACACCAATTAGTCGTAGGACTGATGCATGAGGAGGACACAACAACGAATGGATTCGAAAGAGAAGACCCGAAATGAGATAGCTAGACCCAACCAAAGGACACACGATAGCTAAACCCGATTGAAGGACAAGACCTAACATGAGAGGACACGAGATAGTTGGACTTGACTGAAGGACAAGATACAACACGAGACCGAAGGACAAGACCTGACATGAGACAACAAGACACGGAAGAACCCAATAAGGACAATGGCTAAACTAACTCGATGTAGTACTACAACTAGGACAACCAACATGTGACACACAACTATAACAAGGCCAACCACAAATGACACACGACTACGAGGTTTCACACGTGGGGCTTAGGGATAATGGGCATGTGATCAAAGTCACACCCTTAAAGGTGCGGCCAATGCTTAATTAATGCTTTGCCCACATGCACACCATCAATGTGGGATAAAAGTACCAATGTAAAATAAAATAAAAATTGCGTACCTTAGTTTATGCTTAATATATATTTTTTTAATCGTGCGCTTGATTGGTCAGATTTATGCTTTATGTTCGCGGCTTCTCTTTGATGAATTTTGTGGTGGTTTAACCAACAATTTGGGTGATGGGACCCCTGTATGCCGTAGCCATGATTGTTACTCCATTCTTGGTGTTTTCTTATGACATGAAGTGGCACTATTGATTTTGTCTGATTGCCTGGCATTTTTAATCTTCACAGTGATGTTTGCTTAGAGAAACGAAATAGCAACATGATGGTAGGTGATGTTTTGAATCTGCTCAAGTGGATCTACTTGGAACTTGAACCGAGATGCACAGAGGTGAACAAGGTAGATCCTATCGAACCGGGAGATGTGAAGGCTTGAAGGTGATACGTTTGGGTGGATACGTTCGGTTGCTCCCTATATCTTTAGCCTGATGTTTGCACGCTGTAGTAGTATGCTTGAAAGGTCGTAGCAGGCTGCATAATCTTGATAGCCATTGTCGAACCTGATTCTTGATACCACTTGGAAGGCAATACCTACTTTCTATGTTAATTTTTTATTAAAATAGTTTCTTAGTTACACATCCATGCAGTAAACCAACAATTAAGGATAATCAAAAGTAGTAGATCACGATGATGAATGAAAGCAATAACAAATTAATTCTTGCTGCTTAGGGAGAACTGATCCTCGCCACTCAAAGGGATTAGTCCCTTGCGATTGCAAATGAATAGATGATTATATGATAATAAATTAAATCAAAACTACCCTATTAATAATTATTAAATCAAATATTGGAATACAATCGCCATTATATTTGGTGTGTAACAATGTATTATTAGTATCATTAGTATGTATGCTTTGACTCTAGAAGTGTTATTGATTGTCTATGTTGAATTTTTTTTATGATTTATGCTTTAGCTTTGAGTAAATTGGAAATTTGAAAACCATGCATACATACATAATTAGTAAATATTTCTTTTACAAAATGTTGTATGTAGTCTAGAGTAGTAGAAAGCACAATGCATTTAGCATAAATCTCAAGTTACGAAAATAAAAATATAATACAATAATGTTTTGTTATTGAATTAACTATCTATGTTGACAAAATATAATGATTTATGCTTTGACTTTGAATGTATGTATGTATGTGTATCATTAGTATGTATGCTTTGAATCTAGAAGGCAAAATGCAAATAACATATTACTCTAGATATGGAAATATAAAAATAATATATCATAATACACATAACAATACTCACTTTTAAATCATAACAAGACTTACTTTGAATAAAATAAAAATTTAAACCCATGCATAGATATATCCTTCATAAACTCACTTGAAATATAAAAACAATATAGCATAATACATAAGACAATACTTATTTTTATATCACAACAAAAATGAATTTGAATAAAATGAAAATTTAAACCCATGCATACATATATTCTTTATAAAATCAAGCATATTTGAAACCCCATAATACTGAAGTGATGAAAATAACACACAAATATAAATGTAAATAGTATAATAGTAAAGTAATAAAAGCAAATGTCTTATTTTCAAATGAAAACATATCATAAAATTATCTGTTTGAAAAATCAAAATTTTAAATGCAATAATAGAACCATCTTTTTCCTTTTCCACTCCTGTTTCTTAGTTCCACTCCTTTTTAATTTTCCACTACTTTCACATTATGCATTTCAAAGGCTCCTCCCTTGGGTTGGTTAACAATTTTTTCAATTGCTCTAGAACTGATAAGGATGTTCTCTACACTTATCAAGCCTTTGAGCATGGTGTTTTCCTCTTTCCCAACATATTCGGATCTTGGTGCAAGAACTTATTTACCCTTCTCCTTAAGCAGAACATCAGGATCTAATCCATTTTAGATAATGGTTTTTTGAAAAGCATTATTTTTTCAAACTGCTTCCTAAGCTCTTTTTTTCATTGCCATAGAAGCATTTAAGAAATACTTTACCATCTAGAGATAGTATTTCAGGTTTTGAACCTACTTGTTTAGATTATCGAACTTTGCTTACAAAAGGAAAAATAAGTAGTTAGTAGATATTTACATTTTAAAAAAGAGAACAAAAAAAATTTAGAACACATTAGTCAAACCTCGACAACATTCTTTGCAGCTACAGCAACAGCAACCATTTTATTATCACACGCCCATTCATTATAATAAGCTTGGGCCTCAACATTTAAGTTCTCCAATCTATTCAACATAACCCTTAAAGTTTCATCATTGTAAGAAGAAGTAACCTGCACAATGCTAGATTTAGCTTGATGTAGTAGAACCTCAAGCTTTTTCGGTTCATTTTCAACTAAAGAAAAATAGTTCTCTTTTTGAATTTTTTGAATCGGCATTTATTTCCTTTATCAAAACTTTGGCCCGATACTCCCATTTTTTCATTTCTGTTATATTTGGAACTAGAGAATCTTTAATGGTTGCTTCAAATTTTTCAGAAACTAATTATTTTTTAGAAAATTTTACTTTTTCATCCTCTGGTAGAGGATGAGCCTGAGGGGTGCTAGTTTCCTTAGGAGGAGATGGACTTGAAAATTTTACCCCTTCATTTTGAGGATCTCGAAGCAGATCTGTTACTTGAAAAATAGTGGGTATGTTGCCTTCACCTTGTAAAAAGAAATCCTAATCAAGTGGAACATTATCCAACCCAACACCAGAAGCTTCCGGTACACCTATAAAATTACCAAAAGACATAAGTCCGAATCTTGAAAATTGCTTTGTTGCTTCTCTCTATGTCCTAGATGAAAGAATGTGTTTTCCATACAGGAAGCATTGACCTCACATCTGAGGTTGGCATGGTGGAGGAGGGGTAAGCATCGACGATTGATTTCGATGATGCAATTGTTGTATAGGAACTTAAAACATCAAAATAAAATTTCATTACAAAATTTGTGAAGGTATATTATAAAAATTGGTTACAAAATTGGTTATAACACTTATCAACAAAATAAGAGACCTCTTGCGTAGCCACATATGCAAATGGAATGTGGGTGTGCTGTACATCTGAAAACATAATATAAAATTTAATAAAAATAGTAAAATTTGGTAACAAATTTTGTGAAGGCAGACTGTAAAACTTACTTCTCGAAGATGAGACCTCTTGTGCAACTACGCCCATTGGTAGTGGACGTGTAGGTGGAGGTTTCGAGATTAGGAGAACTAGATCTTACACATTTCCTTGTTGATATTTTTCTTAGTGGTGGTGTTGTTTCCTCCGTAGGTGTTTTGAAGTCTCCTGATTCCTCTGGATTATAACCTCTAAAAGCAACATCCCACTTTGAAGAGGAAGAGGATACCCTTTTCTGTGTTTTGTATAAAATATTAAAATTATAAAAATGACAAACATATGAAAAATAAAAAATTATTACTTTAATATTAACTAAAAATTACTTGAACTTGTTGTTCTGTCATGGTTGCATTGGCTAGGGCTGAGTGCCAAGAAGTTGGTACTAGAGTGTTCTGCAAATTATAATAAGATTCATAAAAAAACCAAGAATGTAGTTGCATGTGCTTATTGTTGGTGAAGGTGAAGCATGGGTTATCACATTTTGGATATCCATTCTGATCCGATGTGAGACATAGGTGGACCAGTCGAATTGTTGGTGTGCAATACAACAAACCAAATATGCCAATGCCCACATCAGAATTTTTGTCGATATTCCTTGCAGAACGAGTTTGGCTAGGAAGAATTCACAACATGCCCGAAGAAAGTTATCCTAAATAGTTGGTACAATCAGACCCCTTCTGGACTTGGTAGCCATAACTACAAAAAAAACAAATCAATAATTGTAGACCCTTGGAATTTAAATTCAATTAAATAAAAAATTATGCAGTTATACCTTGAAAAGATTCTAGCTACACATTGAAGGTGGTCTCTAGGTAGAGTTTGTCATCATCAGTTAATGTGAATTTCGATGTGATTGGATCACAATCGGTGTGAGGCAATGCTATCAATCTAGCGACATCAAAGGTTGTGAAAGAAAATACAATGTTTTTGTTGTCAATGACAACATTTACCTTACCCAAATCAATGTTGTAACCTGCAATTATCTTCTCTAGTAGTTTAATGTATATGTCGAACTGTGGCATCAAAACTAGACCCTAAAGACTAGAGTCTTGGACCCATGACATGTCGTAACCCGATGTTGATAATATTTTAGAAATTAGGGGGCAAACAAGGTTTTTGAAATTAATTTTCAAAATTCTAGGGGTGATAGGGGATGCCATTGGATTATTTTATTGTGTACAATACTACAAGGGAATATAGATAAGAAGGTAGGGTGGAAGGTATTGGAAAATTGATGATATTAAAACTGCGTTAAAACTTGAAGGGTTAAAACTATGTTAGAAAAGGCAAAAAAATGATTGTTTATGCCTTTATATCGACTTTTTTGAATGAAACCATCGAATAAATAATCGACACGTAGCATTTACATGCAATCATTTAATAGATGGTTGACACGTGGTTCAGATGTAATGCATCATTAATGTAATGATTAGGTGTGCTGCAATCGATCGGGTATGCTGCAATCAATCGACTTTGTTGTAATCGATCGACTTTGCTGCATCCGATCGACATTATGTAATCAATCGACTTGGATGCATTCGATGGGCACTGGTGCAACCAATTAACTTTTTTGCAATCGATCGACATTGCTGCTTTCGATTGATTTTGTTGCATCTGATCAACATTAATGCAATGCATCGACATTATTACAACCGATCATCATAGATGCAACCCATCGATATTGCTGCAATCGATCAGTATTGTTGCAATTGATCGACATTGCTACTTTTGATTAGATTTACTGCATTCGATCGATATTAATGCAATGCATCAACAATATTACAACTGATCATCATAGCTACAACACATCGGTATTGCTGTAACTGATCGTTATTGTTGTAATTGATCAACAGTACTGCAACCAATCGACTTTGTTGCAATCGATCGGTATTACTACAACCGATCAAATTTGTTGCAACTCCACTATATCTATAATCGATTGCCATTTTCAAACTGTCATGTTTACAACAATCGACATTGCTACAATCGATCGACATTACTGCAACTCATCAGTATATTTGCAACTGATCATCATTTTTCGACCATCATGTCTACAACCGATCGATATTGCTATAATCGATCGATATTGCTGCAACACATCAATATATCTACATTCGATCATCATTTTTTGATCGTTATGTCTGCAATCGATCAATATTTTTTGACCATCATGTTTGCAATCGATCATCTTAGACCGATCAACATAACTTTTTTCTAATGACACTATTCTATAGGTATAGTATGATTGACATAGCTTTTCCTGTTGGTATAAAGCCTTTAATTTTTCTGTAAAATGCTAGAATTTGGCAACCGATATTCATAGCCCCCAAAATAATTTTTTTTCCATAGTTTGAATTTTTTTGTGAAAATGAATGTGATTCACCGTCTCCTTGGACATGATTCATTGGGATTTTGAGACAATTCATATTTATTTTATAAATAGATTTCAGGACCGATCCCTTATGCATAACCCTATATATACCACTATGGTATCCCTCACAGGACTAAAATTTAGGATAAAGCATAGTTTTTTCAAAGGGGCCCTGGTCCCCTTGTACTAGGGTTTGCACTTGGGTCTTCTAGATAAAAACCCAAATATATACCACTATAGTATCCCTCATGGGATAATCCAAGTCCAAACATTTCCAAGTGATACATGCATAGTTATCAAGTGTACTATCATTACATGGTTTGTTGAAATAAAATGGTAATATCATCATGATATAATATGGGAGGATTCTATTTTAATCCATTATAACCAATAAAAAAAAGAACTTTCATACCCAATTTTGGATAGAATAATATATCTTGCTGAGTTAGTTGAAAATATAAGTTATGATATAATATGGGAGGGTTCTATTTTAATCCATTATAACCAATTAAAAAAAAGGACTTTCATATCCAATTTGGATAAAATAATATATCTTGCCTAGTGAGTTGAAAAGATAATTTACTATGGATAGAAGACTACAACTCATTAAGTCTACATTGAAATATATACCTATAAATGATTGAATTACTTTTATATTTGTAAATGGATAGGGTTTACAAAGGAAATAATACTATAACATGATTACAAAATTATAAATTAATAAGTTTGGAATGAGGACAAGCCCTAGGTAGAGATTATTCAACTATTAAGAAAGTATTTTTATAAAAATATTACTTTACAATATATATATAGTCTCTATGGATGTAATAAAGTTTTTAAATAAATGAACCTTACCTAGAGGATCAACAAGATAAAACTTTATTATTAAAGAGTTTTAATTAATCAAGAAGGATATTAGGTGGTGTGTTTGGTTGAAGAGGAGGATTTCATGATTTTTTAGTATGATTATTGGTTTAAGCCTTCTCCTCTTATTTCGAATGTAAAATGGAAATCATTGATATGGACATCGTTAGCTTATAAGGTTTCAAAGACAAAATTTATATTGATTTTATCAACAATCTCAGATCTTGGATTTCAATTAGCAATTTTGTTGAGGGATAAAATATTGAACAAGTTGTGGAGAAGATTAAAGGTGCTGCAAGAGTTCCATTTGTTTAACTTTATTTTATGAAAGAATGAATTAAATTTTAAATATGGTAGATACTTAGTCAAGGTGAGATATAAGACTTTTACCTACTCCTATGGATTTTTCTTAGAACAATATTTAGTCACTTAATTCAATTCCTAAGGTCTCATAGTCCTTTTGTTAGTAAGCAAAATATAAGTTCTTACAAATGATAGTTCACAAAAAGAGGATATTATTGACCTTTTAGGTATGTTTTGCATGATCAAAATCTTGAAACTTCATATCAACTTCTTTATTACCCTTTTGTTTCCATTGTTTATACTTGAGTTTTTAGTAAAATAAGAATCATTTATTGGGCTTGTCCACCAAAATTAAGAGTAGATAAAATATTGGATTAGTTTTCTCAAGGATAAAACACTATTTTTTTTAATATTGGTCCTACCATTATTTGTTGGAACTTATGGCTTGAAATGAATAATCAAAATTTCAAAAACAAATCTTAAAATCATAGCCAAGTTTGGATTTATGTTATTGTCTCTCATGCAAAGTGTTTACATGTATGGTCTTCATCATAGGAAATATGAAGTGTATAAAAATATTTCTATCCACTTGGTTATAATAATTAAATATATATGCAAGGATGATTTCCAACAATGGAATTAAAACATAAAATATTTGCATCCATTCATGGTAAAATTAAAAAATGGCTAGAAGGTAGGTTCATCAAACTTATTTTGGTGATGCTTACAAAGGAAACCAAGTAGGAAAGGTATTAGTGTTAATGTTTTTTAGAATGTTATACGTAAAATTTTCCTCACCTACTTAGAATCATACATTATTTTAATAAGCATTATACATAGGATAAAGATCTTATGAGGATCGAGATTTCTAATGAAAAATAATAGAGATATATTTCAATTAAGGGTTATTAAAAAATTATAATTAATGATATCAAGGAAAAAAGTAAAAATTGGATCAACGATGGAATTACTTTTAATATCAATTAATTATTCATAGAAGTAGTAGTTTGGAAATGTCATCATATTTATAAAATAATAAAAATTTAGCATATATTTAGCCAATCACAATGTTGATACTTATTTTTGTGTTATTTAAATTTTATAAGGTAATTGTACAAAGGAGATCCTACATATTAATAAGAATGATATCAAGGATTTTAATGTGTAAAAATAGTAGATTGATAAGCCAACAAATATCTTTGATAGAATAAAAAGGTGCAAACAATTTATAGAAATGTTGCTTGATATGGTCTAATTGACCTAATAACAAATGTAATTTTTCTTGGGAGGGATATCGTAATGGTAAGTTCTTAGGTTTCATCTAGAATATCCATGTTCAAACCTCAATATGTGGGGACTAGGAGCCCTCATAAAACCCATGCTTTGTCCTAAAATTTTAATAATAAATTTTATTAATTAAGGTACCTAGCTCTGTAGTGATGCTAGGATTTTGAGAGAACTACAACATGGTGATGTGACATCACTATGAAGCTAGGGTTTTGAGAGAACAATATGGTGGATGCAATATCATTGGGAGTTAGTGTTTTGAGAGAATGACAACATGTTGGTTAAGGCATTGTTGTAGAGCTAGAGTTTTGAAAGAATAACTACATGATGGATGCATCATCTCTATAGAGCTAGGGATTTGAGAGAACAACATGGTGGATGTAGTGTTGCTACAAAGCTAGGGTTTTGAGAGAACAACATGGTGGATGTAGTGTCACTACAAAGCTAGGGTTTTTAAAGAGGTAGGTTTTCAATTTATATTAATAACAAAATATTTTTTTTAGTTGGCAACATGGTGGATGTGACATCACTATGGATCTAGGATTTTGAGAGAATGATAACATGGTGGATGTGGTATCCTTGTGGAGCTAGGGTTTTGAGAGAATGACAACATGGTAGATGTGGCATAACTATGAAGCTAGGGTTTTGAAAGAGGTAGGTTTTTAATTTATGAATTAATTGATAACAATTGACAACATGGTAGATGTGGAATCATTATGGAGCTAAGGTTTTGAGATATCAATAACATGGTGGATGCAGCATCATTATGAAGCTAATGTTTTGAGAGAATGACAACATGGTGGATGTGACATTACTATGGATCTAGGGTTTTGAGAGAATAGAAACATGGTGGATGCAACATCTCTATGGAGCTAGGGTTTTGAAAGAGGTGGGTTTTCAATTTATGAATTAATTGATAATAAAACAATTTGTTTAGTTGGAAACATGGTGGATATGATATTGTTGCAGAGTTAGAGTTTTAAGAGAAAAACAACATGGTGGATGTGGTATTTTTACAAAGTTAGTTTTTTTAAAGAATGATAACATGGTGAATGTGGCATCGATGTAGAGCTAGGGTTTTGAGAGAACAACAACACGTTGAATGCAACATCACTACAGAGCTAGGGTTTTGAAAGAGATAAGTTTTCAATTTATGTCTTAAGATGCAATGCGGGCTTCAAACTATGCATTGATCTATGTGTGAATCTCTATAATACATCTTGATTTTTTATGCAAATTGATATTAACCCTATGATGAAAGGGGAAAATAATCACAATTGGAGGGGAGGGTGCTTGGCATTCCTATCATATATATGTTACCCCTATCATGACCCTCCCTAACAAACTTTTTGGTACAAATAAATAATGTATTAATCTATGATGCTTTAATACCTAATTTGAGCAATTGAACCAACTATGTGATGTTTAGTTAATTTGGAAGAGCATGGTATTGCTGACATATTGCCAAATATGCAGGATCAAGTACACTCGTAGGTGGAAGAAGTAGAATCATCCACCAGAAGTGGGGGTACTTGAGGTTGGGGAAATGATGATTAAGGCAACTTGAGGGTAACATTGATGGATACCTTCATATAGGTATGCATTCGATGAGGTATAATCATCAATAGCTAGTCACCTTGAGCCTCAGTTGATAGCCTAGTAGCTAACATAAACTCTCAGGCTGAGATAGATGATTAGGTTGATGGAAAGATTGCCTCTTTGTATGTTGCATATGTTTGATTGTCTTTTACTTCATCACTATCTACATCAATAGTTTGGGAAAAATATTCATAACTTGGTTTTTTTGGAAAAGCTCCTTGTTTTTCTTAAACTTTTCAAAAAAATGGCATGATGATAGTATTCGATGAGAAGAAAAAATAATTATTAAAAAATAATAGTTGATTATTTATAATAAGAAAAAAATAGAAGAAAAGGAAAACAATTATTTATAAATAATAGTTGATTATTTAAATGATAAAGGAATTTCATTTATAAATATTAGTTGTTTTTATTTTAAATGATAAATGAATTTCATTTATAAATAATAGTTTATTTAAATGATAAAGGAATTTCATTTATAAATATTAATTATTTTATTTTAAATGATAAATGAATTTCATTTATAAATAATAGTTGATTATTTAAATGATAAAGGAATTTCATTTATAAATATTACTTAATTTATTTTAAATGATAAATGAATTTCATTAAAAAATAATAGTTGACTATTTAAATGATAAAGGAATTTCATTTATAAGTATTAATTGTTTTATTTTAAATAATAAATGAATTTCATTTATAAATAATAGTTGATTATTTAAATGATAAATGAATTTTATTTAGAAATAGTAGTTGACTATTTTAGATAATAAAGGAACTTCATACTAGTTGGTTTCTTTCATTTTAAAATACAAGTTTTATTCTAAATGACAATAGTACTTCTTAATAAATTGACAGAATTCTAAATATGGAAGGATAATTATCTATTATTAAAAAAGAATTATCTATTATTATCATTTTATGAGAGATGGTAAAAGATCTTAATTTTTAAATATTTTAAAGAGTCCTTTGAGTGGCGAAAAGTTGAATGAAGGGAATAGAATCTTCACGTTGACTTCAGAAGGAGAGCTTTGCATGTGCTAAAGTAAGATTTTTTTTTTTTTAAATGACAAAATATCTCCTTGCGGCCAGATGGATCAAATGGAAGTTAAGATAGGTAGATAAGACCATTGATAAGTATGGTGAGGAGCGTTTAAGGGAGAGCTCGATCCCTTAAGGAGGAAGAGGGAGGAAGAAGAAAGGTTGTTCTTACTGGTCTCATTTACCTTTCTCAGCAAAGGAAAAATAAAATATTTGAAAGATTTCAGAGGGAAGGATTGGAATCCGTAGGCAAACATCGAACGAAGGAAGTGCTCAAGAAGGAAAGAATTTAGCTGTTCTCAAAAGGTTTCAGGTTGGTTGGATAAAATTAAATCTTTGTTCTTAATAAGTTTAAGCAAGCCAACTACTAGTTTTTTGTTTGGGAGTAACTTCTTAACCTTGCTATGAAACCATGATTGTTGGACGTTCATCCACACCATGCTAGAATAGACTTTGTTATTCCACTCCATGTCATATTTGGTTCAAATTCCTTAGGTGTTCGTAGTGCAATTGTTGGGGTATTTAAAACTTCTTGTCAGTGGTGGCCTTGTCACTAACTATAACCATGTGCGAGGGAACTATGTTCTTCTAATAGTGACTCGATTTGGGGTGTTATCATTACTAGTCGTGGGTCAACTATGCTCATCAGTGTTGTCATTACTAGTCATGGGCTAACTATGTTCTACAATGTCATTGTTGCTAGTTGTAGATCGACTATGTTCAGAGTGTTGTTCCTTGCTAGTCGTGGGCCCATTATGCTTGGCAGTATCATCGTTGCTAGTCATGGACTGATTGTGATCGATAGTGTCATCATTGCTAGTCGTGGGCCCATTGTGTTTGATAGTGTTGTCATTGCTAGTCATGGGTTGACTATATTTGGTAGTGTCATCGTTGCTAGTCATGGGTCGATTGTGTTCGAAGTGTTGTTCCTTGCTAGTCATGGGTTGATTATGTTCGATAGTGTCATCTTTGCTAGTCATGGGTCAACTATGCTTAGTAGTATCATTGTTGCTAGTCATGGGCCAACTGTGCTTGATAGTTTTGTCATTGCTAGTCATGATCCGACTGCGTTTGGCAGTGTCATTATTGCTAGTTGTGGGCTAACTGTGTTCAAAAATATTGTTTCTTGTTAGTCTTGGATGACCATACCAACGATGATGTCGCATTGGTTAGTAAACCATTTTCTTGGTGTTAGTTGCAGCTAGTGCTTCTGTGAGGCATGTGGATCATTGGACTTCACCATGGCAACCCCTTTAAGGTAGCTTTATTTAGACCTAGTTGGAAATCCTTTACCATAGTTTGGAGGGTGAATCCCCTCATTCCAGATCCTTTGGTGCTAAATAAACCACCTCTCTCTCCTTAGTCAACTACTATTGTGAGGGTTGAGCCACGATTAGTAAACTTCATTGTATGCCATGTAGACAATGGCGAGTTAGGTTTCTCTATCTCCTATCCCAGTTCGTGGGTGTTTGTCGTCTGTCGTGTACCTCCTATTGCACCTTTTGTGTAGTGTGGCCTTATATGTACCTTTGTGGAGTTAGACTCTTAGGTTGCCGAAGAGACCACCCTCTTGGATTTGAAGTAGAGTGTTGCTTTAGTTTTTAGAAAATTTTAATTGAAGAATGTTGCTTTAGTTATTTGGAAAAGAATTAATTAAAGAGTATTGTTTTAGTTAATTAGAAAGGAATCAATTAAAAATTATTGTTTTAATTAATTGGAAAAAATGAACTAATTAAAGTAAGAGGAAAGGTATGGGACTCTATTTAGTGAAAGTAAATGAATTATGGTTTATTTTTATTAATTAGAGGTATGGGACTCTATTTAGTGAAAGTAAATAAATTATGGTTTATTTTTATTATTTAGAGGTATGGGACTCTATTTAGTGAAAGTAAATGAATTATGGTTTATTTTTATTATTTAGAGGTATGGAACTCTATTTAGTGAAAGTAAAGGAAATGGTTTATTTTATGAATTGAAGTAGGATGACTTTAATTTATGGAAATAAAGGAACCTAGCTTATTTAAAGATTAAAGGTATGGGACTTTAATTTGTTGAATAAAGGTTGAAAGAATTGATTAAAGTAGGACCTATGATCTAGTTGCATTGTTGAAAGACTCTCATGGGATAATGAGAGGGGAAATAAAAATAGTGGTTTTTATGATATCAACTATGCAATAGATGGTTAGATACTTTAATTTAATTTGTATAGTTGCAATTTGGCAATGAAATAAGTAAATGCATTTAGAAGCATGTCTATCATGGAACCATGAGTGCCCTGATCCCCTACTATCCTCAAATGATCGATGGAAAGAGAGGAGGACCAAGGAGGCAATTGGAACCAATGTATTGGTTTGATTCTACTTATAATGATTTACTTATGCTCAAATAGACTAGAATTATGGGGAGATTTCCCTGATGAAATTGATGTAATATATTATTCTTTAAAAGTATGGAGGATTTACCATACTTATTTATATGTAATAATTTTTAATTGTTGGAAGATGTACCTTTAAATTATTATTTTGAATTATCTATATTTTGTATTTAAATTCCTTTCAATTAATGTTTATCTTCTTTAAATGTTGCTTCCTTTCTAGTATCTTTTGTATGCTTTATGAATTATATTTTTGTTAGATTTAGTATCTAGATTTATTCTTGTTTTCTTGCTAAACAATAGAAACTTAAGTAATGAGTTCTAGGGTGAACTTAGAGGGTGACCTAAGGGATTGAGACCCCTTAGGGTGAACATAGGAGACCTAAGGGATTAAGACCCCTTAGGGAGAATGATAACTAAGTTTAGGAAAGACTACATCTGAGTTAAGATAGCTCATCATGGAGATGAGATGGATAGCTTAACTCACAATACGCGTAGCATACCTACATAGATTGACTTGTGTATGGTATGGTGATGGGCGTATACCTTCGATTGATTGAAGGTGATAAGTTTAGCTCATCAAGAGTGATGAGAGGGATAAAATTATTTGTGGTAACACATAATATACCTACATAGATGGACTTGTGTTAGGGTATCTAGTGAGATGTAGCTCTTTAAGAAACTTAGGGGATTTAAACAATAGATCAATTAAAATTCGATTAGGGGTTTATGAATCCCTCTCCTTAGTAAAAAATTTTTTCTTTATGTGTTTTCTTGTAGTTAAATTTTGGGTCATTACATTTGGTATCAGAGCTCTAGGTATGAGGGTATAGAGCTTCTTGTGTGCTAAAGGGATTTGGATGTCTCCAATGAAGGCTTGCTTAAAGTTTAAGCTAAAGCTGGGATGACCTAGAATGCCCTATTTGCTAGAATCTAATGGGAATTAATCCCAAGGGTGAATGAATGTTATGATACCTTAGTATGGGCTTTGGTATTAATGTTACATCATAACCTTGGAATACTATCCTAGTTAGATTATTGATGCTTTTAGCAAGAGAACTTTGTATTATGGCTTGAATTAGTGATATAGTTTAAGGTGAAGTTGTAACCTAATATTTTCTTGGTTGTAACTAGGTTAAAATGCCACCTAAGGCTAAAAAAGAGAGGCCTACACCTAGACAAACTTGATAAAATAATGTTGAAGAAGAGATCCGAGATGAGGATCTAAGAAATTCCAATAGAGAGGTAGAAGACCTCACTGCTATGGTTGTTGCTATGCAGGATCATATGAGACAAGTGTTGGAAATAATTGCAAATCAGAACTTGCAAGCTAGAGGCTCAAAGGTTGGCCAAGTTGATGGGCTAACTACAGAGCAGTTGCAAGCTAGAGCCCTTCTAGAAAAGGAAATAACTAGGGATCTAAAAATATTTGTATCTCCAAGTTTGATGGAGAAGGTGAAGGGGATGCAATTGAAGCTTGGCTGAGAGAATTAGAAGTTTACTTTATAGTAAAAGGCTATTCCCTAGGAACTTGAATAGTTTGGGCCATGATCAACTTAGAAGGGGCTGCTTTAGATTGGTGGGAAACCTACTATGAGAAGAATAAGATTGAACCTATTGATATTACATGGAAAGAATTTATAGTCATCTTCAAGAAAATGTTCCTTACGAACATTTCTATGCATTAAAATTTGAAGAATTTGCTAGCCTATGACAAGGAACTAAAATAGTGGAGATATACTATAAGAAGTTGGTTCGGTTACTTAAGTATGTACCTACCTATGATGAGAAGATGAGGGTTCACAAGTTTATTCATGGGTTAGAATCTAGAGTGAAGCATGATGTAAACATGCATGAGCCTAAATCACTACAAAAGGTATGACTTGGCAAAGAAAGTAGAGTCCCACCTACAATTTAACTATGCTGCCCTATCTGAGCAAGATCGACAAGCACTGAGGAAGAGGAATAGTCAAGGATTCTTGAAATGGGAAGAGGAAGATGATCGAAAGACCAAGAATCCTCAAAATTTTGAGAAGATAAAATAACAAAAATTAGAATTTTAAGAAAAAAAACAACCCCAATAATGCTAAATCTCAATCACAAAAGTCATAAACCTCAACCCTTAAGTAAGATAGGGGAAAAAAACTAGAAAAGAAGCAAGGACCCAAGGATGGGTGTTACCATTGTAGAGGTCCACATTATGCTAATCAGTGTCCACACCAACTAGGATCGAGTTCATCCAATGCCAAAGGAAAGGAACCTAAGCATCGGATCTATGTTGCAACCAGGAAATAAAAGCTAGAGGGGCAAGTCACCCCATTGCTTGTGAAAGGTAAGATTTTTAATAAGCAAGTAAATATTTTAATTGATAGTGGAGCCACTTATAGCTTTATTTCTTCTAGTTTAGCAAGGGATATGTTAGAAAGGCTAGGATATTTGGCCCATGGATGGAAGGTAGAGTATGGTTCTAGGTAAACCTACTTAGTAAACTAGTGTTATCCAATGGCAAAAATTACTTTAGCTAGTGGTACCACTAAAGGTTGTTTGTATGTAGCTCCACTTCATGCCTTTGATGTGATCCTAGGGATGGATTGGTTGCAGGCCCATAAAGCCTTGATCAATTTCCAAGATAGATGGATCGAGTATTCAGAGAAAGGTAAGGAAAGACTAAGAATTCATAGTGAGTAGGGGGTATTCAAACCCTAGATGTTGTCGGCTATGCAATTGAAGAAAGCCCTCAAGAAAGGAGGGATAGTGTATGTTGTAAAACTTAATGAAGTAGGAGATGATCAAAAGAGAGAGGTGCTAGGGAAGCACCCAATTTTATAAGATTTTAAGGATGTGTTTCTAGAGGATTTACCTGGACTCCCTCCTATATGGGAATTTGATTTCATAATTGATCTTATGCTAGGAGCAGAACCTATTCATAGATCTCCATATAGGATGAATCCTATCGAGATGCAGGAACTAAAGGTTCAACTACAAGGGCTATTAGAAAAGGGATTGATAAAACCAAGTGTGTCACCTTGGGGTGCACCAATTTTATTTATGAAAAATAAAGATGGTTCACTAAGATTGTGTATTGATTATAGAATGCTAAATAAGGCTACAATCAAGAACCGATATCCCCTACCTAGGATCAAATATTTATTTGATCAATTGAGAGATGCCATAGTATTCACCAAGATTGACCTAAGATCAGGGTATCATCAGTTAAGAATACGTGAGGAGGATACTCACAAAATGATATTTAAGACTAGGTATGGGCATTATGAGTTTACAGTTCTACCCTTTGGACTGACTAATGCCCCAACTGCATTCATGAATCTAATGAACAGTGTGTTTAGAAGACACCTGGACCAGTTTGTCCTTGTATTTCTAGATGATATCTTAATATACTCTCGAAACAAAGAAGAGCATGATAAACATCTCAAGATCGTGTTAGAGTTGTTGAGGGAAAATCAACTCTATGGAAATCTAGCTAAAAGTGATTTCTATGTTTTAGAGGTATGATATCTTGGACATATCATATCAGTAGAAGGAATTGTTGTGGATCTAGAGAAAATTGAGGCCATCTTAAATTGGCCACCCCCTACTAATGTGACTAAAGTGTGAAGCTTCATGGGGTTAATGGGCTACTATAGACGTTACATAAAGGATTACTCCAAGATTGTTGTGGTAATAACTAACCTTCAAAAGAAGGAAAAGGAATTCAAGTGGTCAAAGAAGTGTGAAGCTACCTTTGCATTGCTGAAATATAAACTCACTACCACACCAATACTAAATATTCTTGACCCTCAAGGGGACTTTTTAGTATGCACGGATGCATCATTGGAAGGGTTAGGAGGAGTACTCTCTCAAGAAGAGTCAGTAGTAGCATATACTTCAAGGAAGCTCAAGAAGCATGAAGTTAATTATGCTACACATGATTTAGAGCTAGTTGTAGTGGTGCATGCTCTAAAGGCTTGGTACCACTACTTGGTGGGAAGGCCCTTTGAATTAAATATTGACCATCAAATTTTGAGGTATATATTTACCCAACCTATACTCAATGTGAGATAGAGAAGATGGGTTGAGTTTCTCATTGAGTATGACTTTGAAATTGAGTACATAAAAGGGAAAGAGAATAAGGTTGTTGATGCTTTGAGTAGAAGGAAACACATAGCAACCATAACTAGAAGTCACATGGATCTGATGGATCAAGTGAGACAGGAGCAATCTCAGGATGAGTATTGCTAAGAAATTCGAGCTAGGATGGATAGAGACCTTAAGGGTAATAAGGAATTTGGCATGAAAGATGACCTTTTGTGCTACAAAGGTAGAGTCATCATACCAAAAATGGGTGATTTAAGGAAATTAATAATGCAAGAAGCCCATAGATCTCCTTATTCTGCTCATCCTAGAGGAGCCAAAATGTGGGAAAACATGAAAAGAACCTTCTTCTGGGTAGGAATGAAGAAGGATATCATCGATTTTATCGCTCGATGCCTCGAATGTCAAAAATTTAAGGTAGAATGCAAGCATCCTATAGGACAATTGTATCCACATGATATACCTATGCAGAAATGGTAGGTCATATCTATGGATTTTATAGTAGGTTTACCCAAGACTAGGTATCAACATGATGCAATCCTTGTAATAGTCGACAGATTGACTAAGGTTGCACATTTCATACCCAGGAACATCAAGGATGATGCTCAGGTAGTGGCTAATAGATTTTCCAAAGAGGTATTCTGATTACATGGATTTCTTGAGGTGATCATTTCAGATAGGGATTCCAAGTTCACTTCTGAATTTTGGAAATCCCTACATCGTGCAGTGGGCATAAAACTGAATATGAGCTCAGCATACCACCCTAAGATAGATGGTCAAACTGAATGGGTAAACCAAGTACTAGAGGACATGCTTCACATGTACTACATGGATCATAAGTCTCATTGGGAAGACTACCTACATCTTGTAGAGTTTACCTACAATAATGGACATCACTCCTCTCTAGGAATGGCTCCTTTCGATGCCTTGTATGGGTGAAAGTGTAGAACACCATTGTCTTGGGATAACCTAGAAGATCGAGTTGTGATTGGGCTAGATATGGTCAAAGAAATGGAAGATCAGTTAAAGGTAATCAGGCAAAGACTTAAAGAAGTTGTCGATAGGCAAAAAAGTTATGTTGATCTAAAGAGGACTCCAAGAGAGTACTCAGTTGGAGATAAAGTATTTTTAAGGGTTAAACCGATGAAGAGTGCTATCAAATCCATAAATTTGGATCCTCGATTTGTAGGACCCTTTGAAATCATTAAAAATATCAGTTCGATTGCATACCGACTTGCCTTACCACCTAACCTATCAAAGATCCATGACACCTTCCACATATCCTTGCTTAGGAAATATGTTGCTGACCCTGAACATGTGTGGGATGTTTCTAAATTGTAGATGGTAAATCTAGAGGCTATTGAAGTGATGTCGGTAAATATTCTTGAGTTTCATTCTAAGTCTATGTGGAATCGAACTCTTGAGCAATGTAAGGTCTAGTGGGACCAATTTTCTGAAAGAAATGCCACTTGGGAGAAAGTGGATGATATGCAAAAATATTTTCCCTTCTTGTTTGAAAATATATAATGTAATAATTTTTTTTTGTAAAACTAGAAACACCCGGGATGGTGTTTAGTCCCAGGGGGTAGGATGTCATGACCCTCCCTGGCAGACTTTTTGGCACAAAGAAACAATGTATTAATCTATGATGCTTTAATACCTAGTTTGAGCAATTGAACCAACTATGCGATGTTTAGTTGATTTGGAAGAGCATGGTACTGCTGACATATTGCCAAGATGTGCAGGATCAGGTACACTCGTAGGTGGAAGAAGTAGAATCATCCACCAGAAGTGGGGGTACTTGAGGTTGGGGAAGTGATGATTAAGGCAACTCAGGGGTAACATTGATGGATACCTTCATATAGGCATGCATTCGGTTAGGGATAATCATCAATAGCTAGCCACCTTGAGCCTCAAGTTGATAGCCTAGTAGCTATCATAAATTCTCGAGGCTGAGACAGGTGACTAGGTTGATGGAAAGATTCCCTCTTTGTCTATTGCATATGTTTGATTATCTTTTACTTCATCACTATCTGCATCAATGGTTTGGGAAATAAAAGCATGCATAATTTAGGTTGTCTTTGGAAAGCTCCTTGTTTTGCTTAAAATCTTTCAAAAAAATAGTATGATGTTAGTATTGGATAAGAAAAATTTATATTCTATGAAAAATTGATATTTTAAAAAAAAAAAAAAAGAAAAAATTAATTTATAAATAACATAGGTTGATTATTTTAAATGATAAAAGAATTTCATTTATAAATAATAGTTGTTTTATTTTAAATGATAAAAGAGTTTCATTTATAAATAATAGAATTTTATTTTAAATGATAATGGAATTTCATTTATAAATAATAGTTATTTTATTTTAAATGATAATAGAACTTCATTTATAAATAATAGTTTATTATTTAAATGATAATGGAATTTCATTTATAAATAATAGTTGTTTTATTTTAAATGATAATGGAATTTCATTTATAAATAATAGTTGATTATTTTAAAATGATAATGGAATTTCATTTATAAATATTAGTTGTTTTATTTTAAATGATAATGGAATTTCATTTATAAATAGATAGTTGATTATTTTAAATGATAAATGAATTTTATTTATAAATAGTAGTTGACTATTTTAGATAATAAAGGAACTTCATACTAGTTGGTTTATTTCATTTAAAATAAAGTTGTTTTATTTTAAATGACAATAGTACTTTTTATAAATCCATAGACTTCTAAATATGGAAGGAGAATTATCTATTCTTAAAAAATATATGGTTCCTTAAATGGTAGATATCATTTTATGAGAGATGACAAAATATCTTAATTTTTAAATATTTTAAAGAGTCCTTTGAGCGACGAAAAGTTGCACAAAGGGAATGGAAGCTTCACACCAAATTCATAAGGATAGCTTTGCGTGTGCAAAAGCAAGAATTAAAATGTTTAAAAATGAGGAAATATCTCCTTGTGGCCAAATGGATCAGATGGAAGTTAAGACCGATAGATAAGAGCATTGATGAATACAGTGAGGACTGTTGAAGGGAGAGCTCGATCCCTTAAGGAGGAAGAGGGAGGAAGAAGAAATACTGTTCTTACTAGTTCATTCACATCGCTCAACAAAGGAAAAATAAAATATTCAAAATATTTTAGGGGGAAGGATTGGAATCCGCAAGCAAACATCAGATGAAGGTAGCGCTCGAGAAGGAAATAACTTAGCTATTATCAAAAGGTTTTAAGTTGGTTGGATAAAATTAAATCCTTTTTGTTAATAAGTTTAAGCAAGCCAGCTATTGGTTGTTTTTTTAGGAGTAACTTCTTAACCCTGCTATGAGACCATGATTGTTGGATGTCCATCCACACCATGTTAGAATAGACTTTGTTATTCCTCTCTACCTCATATTTGGTTCAAAATCCTTAGGTGTTTATAGTGCAACTGTTGAAGTATTTAAACCTTATCCTATTGGTTCTGGCCTTGCCACTAACTGTAAGCATGTGCGAGGGTACTATGTTATTCTAACAGTGACTCAACATGGGGTGTTGTCATTGCTAGTCATGGGCAGACTATGCTCGACAATATTGTTACTAGTCATGGGCAGACTGTGTTTGACAATATCATCATTGCTAGTCATGGATCGACTATATTCAAAGTATTGTTTCTTGCCAGTCATGGGCTAACTATGCTCAGTATTGTCATCATTACTAGTCATGGGTAGACTATGCTTGGTAGTGTCATCATTGCTATTCATGGGTGGATTGTGCTCAACAATGTTGTCATTGCTAGTCGTGGATCGACTGTGTTCGACAGTGTCATCGTTGCTAGTCGTGGATCGACTGTGTTTGAAGTATCATTTCTTGCTATTCATGGATAAAATTCTTTATAGTATCATCATTGCCAGTCTTGTACTGATTGTGCTCGACAGCGTCATCATTGCTAGTCATGGGCCGACTATGCTCAACAGTGTTATTGTTGCTAGTCATGGGTCGACTATGTTTGATAATGTTGTCATTGCTAGTAATTGACTGATTATGTTTAGTAGTGTTGTTCCTTGTTAGTATTGGCTGACCATACTAGCGATGATGTCACTTTGGTTAGTAAACCATTGTCTTAGTGTTAGTCATGACCAATTCTTCTATCAGGTATGTGGGTCGTTGCACTTCACCATGGCAAGCCTTGTAAGGTAGCTTCATTAAGGCCTAGTTGGAACTCCTCTACCATAGTTTGGATGGTGAATCCCATCCTAATAGATCATTTGATTTTAAATAAACCCCCTATGTATCCTTAGTCAAGTGCTATTATGAGGGTTGAGCCACGATTGGCAGACTTCATTGTGCGCCATGTGGACAATGTCAAGTTAGGTTTCTCTATCTCCTTCCCAAGTTCATGGGCGTTCATCGTCTGTCATGTACCCCATATTGTGCCTTATGTGTAGTGTGGCCTTCCACATGCCTTTGTGGAGTTAGACTCTTAGGTTGTCAAAGAGACCACCCTCCTGACTTTGAAGTAGAATGTTGCTTTAGTTTTTAAAAAAGTTTAATTGAAGAATGTTGCTTTAGTTATTTGGAAAAAAATTAATTAAAGAGTATTATTTTAGTTAATTGGAAAGGAATCAATTAAAAAGTATTATTTTAATTAATTGGGAAAAGGAACTAATTAAAGTAAGAGAAAAGATTTATTTTTATTATTTAGAGGTATGGGATTCTATTTAGTGAAAGTAAATGAATTATGTTTTATTTTTATTATTTAGAGGTATGGGACTCTATTTAGTGAAAGTAAATGAATTATGTTTTATTTTTATTATTTAGAGGTATGGGACTCTATTTAGTGAAAGTAAATGAATTATGTTTTATTTTTATTATTTAGAGGTATGGAACCCTATTTAGTGAAAGTAAACGAAATGATTTATTTTATGAATTGAAGTAGGATGACTTTAATTTATTTTTTTGCTTGATAAAAAGGGGTTGTATTCGGGTTCCCCACCCTTAAAAAATTACATCTCTCTTATTTAGAGCTTGAGAGTTTACAAATACATACACTTTTCATCTCAATTGAGATGCTATAGTTAGAAACCTACATCATTTTACATAAAATGTTTGAATTCTTGATTTTTATTTTCTGGATCTTTTCAAATCTCTATATGAATACAATTACTCTAAAATTTAGCATATTTCTTGACATTTTCCTATAGCAGCCTTCACAATGCCAAAACTTCACCTCTACTATCTATGCCTTGCATCTTAGTAGAGTAATATTTCCAAAACATCGCACTAACATAGTCTGCTTTACAAAATCTGGATTGCTAGTTTCCTTCCTAAAACACAAGTGTAACCACAAAAATTATAATAAATAGTCTAAATGAACACACATTATTGTTAGAAAAATAAAATAGATATTACCAATGGAAAACATTAAAGTAAATCTTAATCATTAATTGATTTAGGCAATCAACAATTTTTGTCAGCTTCAACTAAACTTTCTACTTCCTCTAACCATGGAAAGGAGATGTTAACTTCATGATCCTCAACCAAAATCCCTCTATTGGCTAGCTTATCTGCACATTTGTTTCCTTCCCTTAATATATTTGTAAACCTAATTTATTCAAAATATTTAGCAAGATATTGAATTTCCACAATTATCTCTTGTATGTTCCATGGAGACTTTGCTTTCCTCAAAATTGCATTTATTACTATAAGAGAACCACCTTCTATCAAAACTCTATTCCATTTCATTTGTTTACATATTTTTAACCCTTCTAAATCTACCCAAGCTTCAGCTTCATTATTTGTATTAAATCCACAATTGAAAGTATAATGAGACAAAATATTTCCTCTATTATTTCTAATTATTCCTCCTCCTGTTGGTCCTGGGTTTCCTTTAGATGCTCCATAAAAATTTAACTTAACCCACTCCACATATGGTGGTTTTCACTTTATATTGTTTACCTTATTTTTGCTTCTCTTGTACCCAACATCATAATTCCATTTAATGACTTGACTCTATTAAGACTCTCTACTTCCAAATTAGGGATTGGGTGAGTTGATAGGGTTGGTTTAGACTCCTATATGGCTAAACATATCTTCATTTTCATTACCTCTAAACTGCTTTCCTTTCCCTTAAATATTATTTTATTCATTTCTAGCCATATAGTTAAAAGTATTGTATCTTTTGATATATCCCATATTGTTTGTAAAGCCTCACTTTTATAAGTGCTATGACATTGCTTTAACCAATCTTCAATTTTGCTATTCATCACCATGCATTTACAAAATATATTAAGAATCTATTGCCATAGATTCCAGACTATTGAGAAATATCCCAAGAGATGGTCAATACTCTCCTCCTCCTTATTACAGAAAACACATTTAGAGGGGCCATGAAAATCCCTTTTCATAAGGTTATCCCAGGATAAAATTCTTCTATGACCTACTAGCCAAACAAACATTTTAACTTTAGGAATTCTTGGGCTATCCCAAATATCTCTCCAAATTCTAGTGATATTATTATTATGTTGGTGTTGAACATTATATCCACTTCTTGTTGTGTATTATCTTGAGCTATTCAACTCTCAAATCAATTTATCCTTAGCACCCCTCGGAATAATTACAATTGTTATCTTTCTACTCGGTTTCCTCCTAGCATCAATGTCTTGTATACTTGTAAAAACATCTTCTTTCCATTTGTATCTTCCTTCTCGATCCTTGTACAAAATTTTTGAAACCCTATCACTATAATTGTCTTGAAGCAATATCATCCAAGGTTTTAAAATTGGATCTAAATTGAGTGGTTTTTTATCACACCAAATATCCATCCAAATAGAATTTTTTCTCTAGTTCCCACCACCCATATTAAACCTTTAATCATAAGATCAATGGATTTTTTTAAACCATTTCAAAGAGTAGAACCATTTTTAAGAGAGAGTGTAGTAAATATTAAACTTGGATCATTAGGATCAACATACTTAGAAGAATTCTTTCCCATTGTCTATGACTCTATTTGTATAATCTCCAAATAACATTTTCCCTAAGAGCTAAGTTTACATCTGTAAGAGCTCTTAAACCAAGACCTACCCTAGTTTTGTCATCACACAAATTTCTCCATTTCACTAAAGAAAATTTCCTTTTATCATGTAAACTTGACCATAAAAGGGACCACATAATAAATATTAAAATTTTTTCAATTGATTTTGGAATAGAATACAAAGATATATAATATGTTGGAATGATTTGTAAGATTGACTTAATTAACTGCACTCTTCCTGCTAATGATAACCATCTACCTTTCCAAGCTGGAAGTTTATTTTGAAATTTACTAATAACTGGATTCCATAAATATATCCTCATTCTCCCCTCAAATAAAGGCATCCTCAGATAAGTTTTTGGTAAATTTACCTCCTCCATTTGAAGTAACCTACAAATTATTGCTTTGATATTAGCAGGAGTGTTAAGAAAGTAAATTTTGGATTTAATCCTATTAATTTTTTGCCCTAAAGCTCTTTCATACTCTTTTAAAAAGTTATTCAAAGCTTTGGTCTCATTTATCCTTGCTCTTCCAAAAAGGGTTGTATCATCTACCAACTGTTGATGGGTGGTGTTATCGATGTTATTACTAACTTTAAGTCCACTTATAAACCCATATTTGTAAGTCTTCTTTAAGTTCCTACTCAAAAAATTTCCCATAATAATGAAAAAATAAGGAGATTGACGATCTCCTTGTCTAAGGCCTTTCTTGGCTTTAAAATATTCTATCATTAATCCATTGACCAATACTGAATAAGAAACTATAGAGATACAATCTATAATCCATATAACCTATTTCTTCCCAAAACCAACCTTATCTAAAACTACAAAATATTTTGGTACTAACTTATTTTTTAATTTTTTGTCTTACGTGATTTTGTGCTGGAGTTGACGAATGACAACTTATATTTGGATGTGTTCAAATTATTCAAATACATGGTAGCATAGGAATAAGCATGGAGGATCCAACAAGTGGGATATCCAAGCACACATCATTAGGAGATAAATGCCCTTTGGAATATCCATTTAGAATTAGTATCTTCAGACCCAAAGCACCTCCATAGGGATCTCTGCAAGATGAGCTCATTCGGCAAGCAAAAGAACGTGATTTGCAACTAAATATTTTTTGCAGATGCTTCCCACAAATGTATTTCCATCCATGATTAGTGGCTTTCATGGATGTTGGATGATAAGGTATTTTGTTTGTGCGCTACTTGAAGAGCCAGTTAATGGCACTATTGCTTATACCATTGAAAATTCAAAACACTTTTTTTTAGACATGCGATGGACATTTACTCTTCTGGGTGGTCGACCAAGAATATGGTCGAATATGGCCATTTTAGATGCATTTTTTTTAAGAAGAGATATTTGTATTCCCATGCTCATTTTTTTAAATCTGCATTATTGAGTACATTTTTTTTAAATGCAAGATGTAAGGGGCATGTTTTATTAAAGTGGAGGGGACCACTTTACTTTTTAATTGTATGGAGACTTGGTATTTGCAGTAGCCGACAGTATGGTATCATTGGCCATTAGTTTTAATGCTTTTCCACATGGAGAGTGGAAGTGGAAGGCACACATGGCGACTTTACTTATATTTTTCAAAATTTCAAAGATGGAAGGTCCATGTAATTTTCCCTGTGAGGTTCACGGCCAAAGGAGAAAAAGTGTCGTGATATCACGACATGTTGCTTCATCGTGGCCGAAAGAGGAAAAGTGTCGCGATTTCGTGACATGTTGCAACATCACGGCAAAGAGAGAAAAAGTGTTGCGATATCGCGATATGTTGCTTCGTCATGGCCAAAAGAGAAAAAGCGTCGTGATATCACGACATGTTGCTTCGACGTGGCCGAAAGAGAAAAAGTGTCGCTATTTCGTGACATGTTGCAACATTGTGGCCAAGAGAGAAAAAGTGTCGCGATATCGCGACATGTTGCTTCGTCGCGGCCAAAGGAGGAAAAGGTGTCGCGATATCACGACATGTTGCAATGTCGCGGCCCAAGGAGAAAAAGTGTCGCGATATCGTGACATGTTGCTTCAGCATGGCCAAAGGAGGAAAAAGTGTCGCAATATCACATGTTGCAATGTCACGGGAAAAAGAGGAAAAAGTGTCGTGATATTGTGACATGTTGCATTGTTGCGGCCAAAGGAGAAAAGTGTCGTGATATCGTGACATGTTGCATTTTCGTGCCCAAAGGAGAAAAGTGTCGCGATATCGCGACATGTTGCATTTTCACGGCCAAAGGAGAAGGAAAAAGTGTCGCGATATCGCGACAAGTTGCATCAACAGACCAAACCGATCCCCCTGTTAGCTAGTTAATGGTTCATGAGATTTGGCTCCATTGCAAATATTTTTTTACTATTGTAAGCATGTGTTCTCTCTGACTGAGGTTGGGAAAAGTCTCTTCCCAAATTGTAATTGATCTTTGTTTTAATACAAGTTTAAAAAAAAAAAAAAAAAATTCCCTGTGAGGGAAAATTGAGATGTTTTTTATTACGCCAGAGAGCGATGTTGCCATTGAGTGATGTTTATTCTAGGAGAATATTCCTAAGATTTATTTACTGCCTAGAGAGGCATGCTATTATTTTTCCCACAAAATAGAGGACTTATTCAGATCTAACTATAGCCTTATTTATAGTCATTAGAAAGAGTTTTTTGAGCCGAATCTAATGGTGGGATCCATTTTTTATTTTTGAGACTATTTTTTATGAATTTTGAGGCTCGAATATTATTGTATCATAGAGTGCACTCTCGGTTGAACCTGATACTCCAAAGGAATTTGTATGTGATCCTAGTATCTAGTCACCTTCTCTATAGCACCTGGCGGATGCAGTGAATGGTTACCCATGCATTCTGATAGGATGAAAAGGTCATCATAAAGACACCTAATTTAGGGACTACATACATAGATACCCTAGAATATATTCGAGGACTTTTCTGGATCAACTTCTGAAGACTACAGATGAAGACACTTCAGAAGATTCTATTCTTTCTCCTTCTTCTCCTCCACATTTGGATTATATGGCTTATTTTATTGTAATTTTTTGAGTGCATTTTTGGTAGATACTGACACTCTCATTTGACTCATATTTCTTTTGTTATTAAGGTGTATTTATGGAAAATACTGACACCTTCTAGATTGTGTTTCACCATGGGGGGATGTTAGTCATGGTGAACCTAGTTAGTGACCTACGATAGGCAACATACCTAGAGGATGACCTATAGAGGCAACATACCCAATAGGCTGACCTTGAGACATCCAGGATGATCCTAAGGCATTTAGACGGTTGACCTAGAGGTAACAGATCCAAGGAAGTGGCTGACCTTGAGGTAACAGACTAATATGTATACACCGTTGATCTAACATTATTCACAGTTGGAGAGCCAAGTGCAAAGAGCATGAGCCTAGACCAAATTATGTAATAAAGGAGGATGTTAGGGTTCTTTTAGAAAAGTACACATTATTTTAGAATTAATGTGTATTTTGTCTGCATGTTATGATATGTGTCCTTGACAGTTGTCATGTTTTCATATAGGTCTCATACCTATATATTGTATCATTCTTGTATCAATATTATCTCATATCCTTTCAAAAAATTTCATTTAACCCTATCATAGGCTTTACTCATATCAAGTTTTAAGATCATAGCTTTCTCTTTTCTTGAAGCTTCTAAATGTATGACTTCATGAGCTACTATGATACCATCCAAAATTTATCTCCTTTTCACAAAACCTCCTTACTCTTATGAAATGATTTTGTCTAACAATGACCTTAATCTATTCACCATCACTTTGGAAATAATCTTATAAGCCATATTACATAGTGTTGAGGTGTGATTTTGTCCGATTACAAATATCACCCGAAAATTAGGATCGTAATCCTCTCTTGCAAAGAAAATATGTTTCTCCAAGGTTCTTTTACGTAACATGTTATGAATTTATGTCAATTAAGTGCACAAAACATCTCAAGGATTAACAATCAACTGTTAACAAGGGGCCTAGTATAACAAATATTTTGATCTTGAAATCATTACTTGCATTTTCATCAGTATAATTTAATTCTTCAATATGAATAAACTTGCCTTTTAAAGCTAATATTTGAGAATGCAAATATATTTTAAAAGACGAATTTTGATTAAAAATGCTTTTAACCTTATATTAAAATTGCATGAATGTTTTAAAGCATTTTAATTCAAAACTTACATTTATTTCATGAATGAAGCTTAAAATCAGATCTAATAAATGATGAATAAAATAAAAACCCTAATTATAAAATGTGAAACACTTTATAATCCCTATGTTTGGGCCTTTAGAATATTCTAAGCTTTATTATCTTTGCTTCTTTTCATAGAATATGAATAATTAATGTGTAAGAATTCTAATTATAAAGTTTTATACTTTATAATATAAAAATTAGAATTCATATAACCCTTTAAACCAGATATTTATTTATTCAAATATTTATTAAATCAAATATTTGAAATAAATAAATATAAATAATTAATATGTATGAATTCTAATTATAAAGTTTTGTACTTTATAATATGAAAATTAGAATTCACATAATCTTCCTTAATATGATGTTTATTTATTTTCAAATATTTATTAAACTAAATATTTGAAGTAAATAAATTTAATCATTTCAATAGTATACTTTGGACTTTATGATTTGAGATTGAAAATTTTAATAAATCAAACTTTCACAAACATAAATAAATCTCAAATTATGGATTTTAAAATTTTATGATATTAAAATCAATAATCCATATAATTCTTCTTTATCTCTGAAATTTATTTGTCAAATATTTATTAACTTAAATATTTGACCTAAATAAATTTTACAACCCTTTTTATAAATCTGAATCTTTGAAATTCAACTTAGGGTTTTAATAAAACAAATTCAATGAACTTTATAAACTTTATGAAATTTAAAATCAAAAGATCATTGATTCCCTCTTTGTGAAATTTATTCACCCGAAATATTTATAAAATTAAATATTTGAGTGATAAATTCAAACTTTAACCTAGTTGTAAAATTTAAATCTTTTATAAAATAAACTAGGTTTTATCTTAAATCTTAATGCCTCAAATAAATTAAAAAGGTCTTAGGGTAAAGAAACAAATTTGAATAAAATGTTCGGACAAACTTGCTACAACACATAAAAACACAACTTTGAAAACCAAACTCAAGCATACCATATTTTACACAATCCTACCACAAATTTGGTACTATCTTCTACAAAAATTTTAATTAAAAAATTATATCAATCAACTTATAAATTAAAAACACCACAATAGTGCTTGCTTTTAATAAAAATTGAATTTGATACAAATTATTAGATCTTACAATGAATCCAACAAAGTCTCTGTATTCATGTGCAAATGTAGCTTCCTCTGCAACTTGGTCTTCTATTTGGCTTCTTTTAATATTTCCTCTTTTTCTCCAACCTGTCCGACCCTTCTCTTTGGTTTCTAATTCTCCATTTATAACTTAAGAAATTCGTTCCTCTTGATTAGTTTGCTCTGTTCCATCAGTTTTAAAAATGAATTCTTGAAACCCTAATATCAATAAAGCCTTTTCAAAGGATTAATATTTCTCCTCATTGACATTCAAAAATTAAAGTTAAGACATGCCCATGAAACCCATGAACACATCCTCTATTCAACATATTTTAATAATCCTGCCAACAAAACAAATATTAATTAGAATATAAAACATTTATAAAATAACATTTTTAAATATAATTAAATTACAAAGTTATAAAACTTTATAATTTAATTAATTTAAAACAAGTTTATAAAATAACAATTTTAAATATATTAAATTATAAAGTTATAAAACTTTATAATTTAATTAATTTAAAACAAGACATAACTAAACATAACATACAAACATGCAACCTATATGACCACCACTATAATAAATGAAAATATATTAAAATAACACCAAAAATATATACTAAATAACAAACATATAATTTAAAGACAACATAAAACTAAAACAACATAACATAAAACAAATACAAAAATAAAACACACATTATAACATAAAAGAACAATTTAAAATAAAATCATAAAACATTATAACATTAAACTTTGAACATAATAAAAATAACATAATACAAACAATATTTATACAACCTAAAAGAATAACAAAATAAAGAATAACATAAATACAACTATAAACAAATAGAACAACCTAAAACAAAACTGAGAGGGAAAAAAGTAGAGAGGGGAGGGTCCCGATCCCTTCCCTGCTCCCCCTCCCCTGGTTCCTGCCCAGTCCCTGGCTCTTCCCAGGTCATCCCTCCCTAGGATTGTTTGTTGCAGATGATCTCCTTGAGGGAGATCCTTCTCCTCTTTCTGCACATCTCCCAGTAGGTCAAGATTCCCTTGTTTGAGTTTTTGACCTTGTGCTTCCCAGGGTTCCTTGCTATTTTAGGGATCCCTTCCCTTTTTTCCCTCAGGCTTCCCCCTGGGGTTTTCTGTAGGTTTTTGGCGTGGATCTGGTTCCTTGCGATTCTATGGGTGGTGGGGGTGATTGGTTGGGTTTTTGATGGCTTCCTGGGGTTTCCTTTGAGGTCCTTACTACTTTGGGGGTGGTCTGGGGGGGCCTCTTTCCCATTTTTGCTAGTGAATCCTCTTTGGGATCCTGTGGTTGTTGTTGGTCCCGTCCCTGTGGGGAGGGCCCTCTTCGATTTATCACTTGGAGACTTCTTCGTGCTAGTTCTGCTCCTTGGTGGACACCCTGGGCATTTGTTTGGCCTTGGGAGGGGCTTTTTTCTCTGCCTGGGCTATTCCTAGCCTCAGTCCCAGTTCCCTAAAGTTTCTCCTGTGCAAGGATGGGATTCTTGGCCCCTACTGTTGGGGTTCTCTGGGTTTTGCTACATTTTTCAAATCTTGGGGGGATCTGATCTATGCATGCAGACCCTGGATCCCCCAGGCTAGGATCCTAGGGATCCCATATTTGTGGCTGTTACCTCTTCCTACTTGGGATCCCTAGTCCCTGTATCCCTGGTCCCTTAACCTGTTGTCTTTTCTTGTTGGTTGTCCTGGGGGCGGGATTCTCTTGGTGGTGCTTTCTGGCTGCTTCTCGATGGGCAGGATCTCCTCTTTGCTAGTTTTTAGCTACTTCCTAGTGGGCGTGATTCCCCCTTTTTTCTGGGTAGGATGGTTTCCCGCTGGGCGGTATGGTTTCCCGCAGGGCAAGATTCTCCAAAACCGCTAGGTTTCTCGTTGGGCAGGTTTTTCTCATTTCCTATTGGTTTTCTTGGGATGCGGGATTCACTTGGTAGAGGTTTTTACTGCTTTTCGTTGTGCGGGATCTACATTGGTATGGGTTTCTATTGCTTCCCACTGGGCGGGATTCACTCTTTGGTGGATTTTTGACTATTTCTCGCTAGGCGAGATTTATATTATAATGGTTTTTTGTTGCTTCCTGCTGGGCGGGATTTACATGATGGTGGTTTTCAGTTGCTCCCCGCTGGGTGGGATCTTCAAACTTACCTTCCTTCAAAATTGGTGGTTTCCCGCTGGGCGGGATTGTTCAAATTTACCTGTTCCCATTGGGCGGGATTTTTGTTTGTTTTTCATTTTTAGGGTATTGGTGCCTTGGGCCCAGAATTTTGTTGTAATGGCTTATTATCGGCATGTTATTACCAAATCTTATGTAATAAGGTTTTGGGATCCTAGTTAAAACCCGTTGTAAATACAAATGCTACTTAACAAAAAAAAACATAAAACAAAACTTGACAAAACACAACATAACAACAATAATACAACTCAAAGATCATAATAAAAATGACTATACAAATGGTTCATGAAGGAAAAAATGTCTTAGAGGAGCGACAACTATGGTTTCGATGAACGAAGTTTTAGGCGATAGTCAACCCTCGGTCAAGGAGAAAGCGCGAACGGAAGAAGTCATTTTCGACTCTCTCAACGAAATTCCTAGAACTCAAGCGATGACAGGGCAAGCCTGGAATGTTTCTACCATCGATCATGGGAATGTCCGAAGCGATGTCGAACGGGGAAAAGAACCACCTGACAAAGTGGGAGGCTCAGGAAGCCATCGAGACCTCCTGTCGTATGCAGACCATCTACAGAATAATCGTAGACCGCCCTCGGACGGTTCGAAAGATTTCGTTGCACAAGGGTTTGATGTTTTGTGCCCTCAAACCCTCATGGAAGGGTATGCCTCACGCGATTCCTTCTCCCTTGTGGGAAAATTTGTAGGGGGCACCCTGACATGGATGCAATTCATCGATGGACGTCTTCTAAATGGAAAATTTTGGGAAACATGGGACTTTTCGCGATGACCAGAGGTTTTTTTATGATTCAAATGAATACTCGGGAGGATGCAGAGCGAATTCTATCTAGGGGTCCATGGTTCTTCGAAATACGGAGTCTATTTTTGAAGAAATGGGAGCCAAATTTTGATCCCGACTCGCAAAGCATAAATTTTGCCCCCATATGGGTCCGGCTCCCCAATCTCCCTGCTCATTTTTTCTATGAGGATGCTCTTCGAGGTCTGACTAGGGATTTTGGGGAATTAGTGGCCATTGACCCGACCACCCATGCCAGAACTCGCCTTACCCAGGCTCGTATCTATGTCAGTGTGAATCTAGAGTCGCAACTCCCAGATCACCTCAATCTCATCTATGGGGACTTCAGGTGGAAACAATCGCTAATATTTGAGAACAAGCCAACTTTCTATTCGGAGTGCCATTCTCAAGGGCACCTCCCATCTCAATGCCCTAGTCGTAGAAACCCTAAGGTCGACCAACAGCTAGCGAAATGCTCGGAGCCTATCGCCAGTCGGAGGACCACCATCAGTCAAAGGTAAATTTTGAAGAACAAGCAACAGATTCGGCCACCTCCATCTCAAGCTCTCCAAAAGGCAAGTACCTCGGTAACCACTGCTAATAAATTTGATTTGCTTAAATATTCTGGAAACAATGAGGAATTTGAGGAAGGTGAAATCCCTATTATACCTACCCAAGCCCCTAACGCCCCCTCCCAGTCGAGCCCTGCTCCCAATCCTACCCAAAAAAACCCCTCCCCCCTCACCAGGGTCAAATCCCCACTACTGGTGATAGCCATCAAAGCCCCACCCAAAAACCCCTTCGGACGCCATCTTCCCTAGCCCCGTCGCCTCCTCGGGGTGGGTCCGTCCCCATTGCCTCCCCAACCAACTCTAGTGCCTCCATTTTTGACAGCGATGAGGCTGCCCTGGATTCCCCTGATCATTGGAGCCCCAAACAAACTCGAAGCTTCAGAAAATCCCAAGTCGATGTGGGAGTAGATAGGAAAAAGGGTAGACCTTCAGGCACAGAGAGGAGAAACCGGGATACAACCGAGGATATAGCTAATGGAACGTAGAAAACCCTATTTCAAGAAATTGGTAACACTATCAAGGAAGAAAACCGAAGACCCAAACCCCCCGTGCAACAAGGCAAGGGGGCAAAAAGCCCTCCAAAAGTTCCAAATGAAAGTCCTCTCCTGGAATGCGAGAGGACTGAATGGGGTAGCCAAGCAGAGATTGGCTGCAACCATGAGAAAATATTATAATCCCACTATCTTCTTCATCCAAGAAACCAAATTAGATGATCAATGGTCTCCTAGGGTAGCCAAGATCATCTGGAAAAACTGTGACTTCATCTTCTCCCCAGCTTTGGGGACTGTAGGAGGGCTCTTGTGTCTCTGGAACCCAACCAAAGTTGAAGGTAGGCTTATCTCTGGTCAAGACAGACTGTCCAACATTCTGTTCCACGATCTCAGCTCCCAGACCTCCTGGATTATGTCAAATGTTTACGCTCCCAACTCTGCCCAGGGAAGATTGATCTTGTGGAAAACCCTCACTCAGATGAGATAGGCTTTCACCAATATCCCTTGGGTGTTGGCAGGGGACTTCAATTCCCCCTACACTTTTTTGATAAAAATGGGGGATCTCGATAACTCACAGGAATACAAATGACCTAAGGCAGTTTGTAGACTCCAATGCTCTCATGGACGTTCCATTGTAGGGATCTAAGTACACCTGGAGTAATAGACGATTGGGGAATAACCTTATTCAGGAACACCTTGATCGGTTTCTATTATCCCAAGAAGCCCTTCCCCTCTTCGGTGATGCCACCCTGTAGGCTCTCCCAAAAATAGGGTCGGATCATAGCCCGCTCCTGTTCGAGATGGTTAGCAAGCCACAGTTCAAGACTCCTTTTCGGTTTGAGTCAATGTGGATCCACCACCCGGATCTCAAAAACTGGGTAGCAGAATGGTGGGGGACAAGTTTTCCTAGGACAACTTCTAATCAGTTCATGCAAAAACTCAGGTGGGTCAAGGAAAATCTTAAATTCTGGAATAGGGAAATCTTCGGGAATATTTTTGAAGCTAAACAGAACATTAAAACCAGACTAGAGCAAATTGAGGACAGATTCCAGGAAGGTCACGGTGATGACAATCTTAGAGCTGAAGAGAGGATTCTGCTCTCTGAGTATCATAACACTTTGGGCAAAGAGGAAATATTTTGGCACCAAAAGTCTAGATAGCTCTGGCTCAGGGAAGGCGACTCCAACACTAAGTATTTTCATATCTCCACTCTCAGGCATAGGGGAGTCAACATAATTAAAGGCCTCATCAAGCAGGATGGGAATTTCACTTCAGATATCCATCAGATCAGGGATGAAGTTGTGAGCCACTTCAAAAGCCTTCTTGCCTCCCCTCCCTCCTCCTCCCCTTCGGCCATGGACTCCCTCTTGGAGGTCATCCCTCAGACCATCTCTGACGACACCAATAATTACCTCCTCAGCCCCTTGACCCACAAGGAAATCCATCAAGCCCTCTTTTCCATGAAACCCGATAAAGCCCTCGGGTCGGATGGCTTCTCCCCTAGATTCTTCCAATATTTCTAGGATATTGTGGGCCCTGACCTATGTCGTGCCATCACTGACATGCAGAAGTCCAGTTGCATTCCTAGAGATGTAAACTCTACCTTTCTAGCCCTGATCCCCAAAGGCACTAACTCCTAGTCCCTCTCTGATTTCCGCCCTATCATCCTGTGCAACATCATCTACAAAGTGTTGTCCAAAGCCTTGGCCAATAGGCTCATTGAGATCCTACCCACAATCATTGATCACTATCAGGGAAGCACAGTTAAGGGTCAAAACATCCTAGATGGGGTCATCACCATCCATGAGATGATTCACTCTGCCCATATGTCCAACTCTGCAGCCTTCTTTCTGAAGCTTGACATGAACAAAGCCTTCGATAGAGTGAACCAGGAATTCCTGTCCAAAATCCTCCTCAAATATGGTTTCCATGAATCTTGGGTAAATCTTATTTCAAATTGTGTTTCTTCTTCCTGGTTCTCGGTCCTAGTGAATGGGTCTACTGCTGGTTACTTTCCCAGCACCAAGGGGCTGAGACAGGGGGACCCTCTGTCCCCCATTTTATTCATCATTCTCGCTGAAAGTTTGGGTCGAACCATCAAAAATACCTGCTATAAAAATCTGATCTCTGGCATCAAGGCAACTTCTGGCTTACCCCCTCCACTCACCAACAATTTGTGGATGACACCTTGTTGGCCACTAAAGCTTCAGTTTCTGAAGCCAAAGCCATCAAGGTCATCCTAAATCTGTACGAGGAAGCGGCTGGTCAGAAGATCAATTACACCAAAAGTAAACTCTACTTCATCAACACTCCCACTAGAAGGTAGACCAAGATTGCAGACATTTTGGGGTGCACCATTGTTGACTTCCCAACCACCTATCTGGGCCTACCAATGTTCAAAGGTAGACCCCTCAAAGAGATGTGGAACAACGTCATAGAAAAGATTCACAAGAAGCTGGCAGGATGGAAAGGGGCCCTCCTCTCCAGCGTAGGCAAAACTACTTTGGTAAAGTCGGTCCTCCAAAGTATACCTACCTACTTCCTGTCGGTCTTCAAAATCCCTGCTGCAGTGGGAGAGGCTATTGAGAAATTGCAGAAACAGTTCCTATGGTCTGGAAATGATAATCAAAGAAAGTTTCATTTGGTTGCCTGGGATAAAATTTGCACCCCTAAAGACAGGGGGGTTTGGGCCTTCATCGCATAAATATCACAAATCAAGCCCTCCTGGCCAAGCAGGCTTGGAAGGTGGTCACAGATGCCAAATTGGAGTGGGTATCGATTGTCAAAAGGAAATATTTGCAACATCACTCATTTTTGGACTTGGAGACTCCCCGTAATGGTTCCCACTTCTAGAAATCCATCAGCCATACCAAGCAGCTTGTTCACCAGGGCTCTTGGTGGCAGCTTGGGGATGGTAAGTCTATCGACTTCTGGGAAGATGCGTGGGCCATAAAAGACCCCCTCATCAATGATCCCGATCTGACTTCAATCAAGCATCTCACTGATAGTAAGTATGGAGGCCAGGTTGCTGATTTCATCACTTCTGACCAGGGTGTCCGTAAATGGAAGCAGGTTCAGTTCAGAATTAAAAATGACACCATTAACAAAGGCCTTGCAAATCTTCAGGATATTTTTAAAGCAAACTTCATCCCGTAGACCCTGAAGAAGGATGAACGTTGTTGGAAAGATTCCAGTGATGGTAGCTTCACTGTCAAAATGGCTTCCCAGATGTTGGAAACCCCTCCCAGAGGCCTTAAAAGAGACAACAACCAGACCCTTTCCAAAAGCATTTGGCTCAAGTCCCTGATCCCAAAAGTGGCACATTTTTGCTGGTTGGCTGCTCACAATAAAATTTTGACCACCGACAACTTAATTCGAAGAGGAGTAATGGTTCCCAATAGGTGCTACCTCTGCTCTCAAGCCTAGGAATCCACTCAACACCTTCTATTGGATTGCCCCTTTGTTGGGAGTGTTTTTTCTACCTTGACCAGCATATTCCAGGTATGTTGGACTCACCCCAAAGCAGTTATGGACACTTTCATTCAATGGCCAATAACTTTCAAGAATCCAAGACTCAGATTCCTCTGGAGTTCCCTACTTCACCATGCTGCCTGGTAGATCTGGCTGGAACGTAATAACCGCATCTTCATGGAGGTCACCAAAAATCCTAAAGTTGTGGCCAACAGAGCTCTATCCCTTGCTATAGAAAATAGCAACCTCATCCCTTGCGATGATGTCCCTAGATACGGGCTGGAAGCTTACCTGTTTGCTTCCCTCAGAATCCCCACAGACTGTAGCAAAGTCCAGAATTCTTGTAGCACCCAAACCACGACCAAATGGTCCCCCCTCCGTAGGGATGGCTTAAGGTCAATTTCGATGGTGCCTCCAAAGGAAACCCAGGGAGAGCTAGAGCAGGGGGAGTCATCAGGGATCACACAGGCAACATCATCAAGGCTTTCTCTGAGAATCTCGGGACCCAAACCAATAATTACGTAGAAGCCAGAGCTTTGTGGAGAAGCATTGAGTTAAGCAAAGCCCTCCCCAAGCCAATCATCTTCGAAGGAGATTCTTCAGTGATCATTGGCCACATCATCAACAAGAGCACAGGGGGAAGAATATCCAGAACATCATCCAAGACTACCAACTTTCTCTCAATGGCAACTCTCAAAGTCAGATCATCCACGTGCTCAGGGAGGCTAATAAGGTGGCTGATATTCTTACCAACAAAGCAGTTGATCAGTCCACCCTGTTCATCTGGGAAGAAGACTTCCCACAAGAAATAATCATCCAAGCCAATCAGGATGTGGGCTCGTGACCTGTTAGGTAGTTTATGCTACCTCCATCATAGTATTTTTTCAATACCTAAGGTAGATGGTCGTTGCTTCACTTCTTTCAGCAAGTACCCCAACAAAGGTGGCTCTCACCACCCCAACGGTGTTCTTTCAACACCCAAGGTGTTTCTAAACACCAATCTCACTGAAGCATGTTGTACATTTTTTTGTGCGGATAGTATGGATCGTGTTTTTTACCCATGTTTTCCCACTTGGACTCTGACCTTGCAGTCAGATTGTTTGAGCCACCTCTTTTTCCCCCCTTCCACCCCGCTCTCTGCCCTTTGCGCTCGTCTCTCCGCTCCCTTCCGCTGTGGCCCTATCGTCACGAGCCACGCTTGCACCATTTTTCCTGCTACTAGTCTCCTATTTTGGGGTTTTTTTCCCATGACCCTCGCTCACCACTCCTTTATTCCGATCCAGTCTGTTCTCCTCCTTGTTTTTGCTAAGATTTTTCCTTCCCTTTCCTCTGTGCTTGTCGAAAGAATTATCCTAGCGAGCTCCCTTAGCTCTGGTTCGAATTGCTCCATGGCCACCCCTGAACCTTCTAGCCTACAAATTGAGGTCGGGACCGCCGACCTGCTCGACGCCAAACACTTCATCAATTTCTTCAAGATTTTCTCTGGTTTTGAAGAGGAGGTGACCAGAGCCTTCATCGAGTCTTGGAACGAAGGGGAAGTGCAGGTTCGAGGCCTCCATTTTGAGGTAAGTGTCCACTCCATTTCTCAGATTTTTGGTATTCTGATTGAAGGTAGAGTGGTTCACCGAGACAGGCACAACTTCAAAGAGGAAACTGATCAGTTCCTCGATAAGGGGAAGAATCTCATTTGGGAGAAGAAAGGGGTCGTTCATTCTTCCCTGCCTCGCCCATGGGCTACGATGATTGTCCCCGTTATCCAGTATGTCTCTGTTGACAACCCTGACAAGCCCCTCCGAGCTTATAATCTTGCCCTGGTTAACCACCTGCGCGATGTTCATCCTATCAATATCCCAGACTTCCTCTTTCGGTCCATCACCCTTGCCATCACCAATTTTAGAGAAATTAAGTCCCCAAAACCCCCCATCACCAGGGGATTTTTTTGGTCCTGTACAAGCATGCCCTAGCCCACCAGGTGTCCAGGACTATGTCTTCTAAGTCCCCCAGTCCCGCTCATTCCTCCAGCTTCATCCGTGTCGATGCCACCAACCACCCTCAGTCCCCCACTGTTTCCCCTCCCCCGGAGTGCTCCCCCCTGATCAGAGCAAGGAAGGTTCACCCCCTTTCACTACTCCCAAAGAGGAAGGCCGCTCTGGTAAGCATCCCAGGCCCAAGCAGAAGTCAGTTCGGCCTCCTCAAAAGTGCAGGAAATCCAAAAGATTGAAATCCCCCAAGAAGAGTGACCAGCATCCAAACACTGAAATCATCAACGATGATGAAGATCAACATATTGTTAACGCCAAGGACTCGTTGCACTCCATAGCCATCAAGAGAGCCAGTGACGCTGTTAGCCATCTGCAGGTGGCTACCAATATCTATAGGGAAGGATGCACCATGCTGTCCAGTGCCATGGAAGAGCTCAGAGAATTCTCGGCCCTGATAAAGACTCTCCTCACCCCTGATGACAGTGCACAATAGGAAAAAAATAGGGAATCCCAGTAACCTGGGAAGGTCATGTCTGGGCAGCAAGGCTGCTGGTTTTTCTTTTTTCAAGTATTGTAATAACTATCTTTTTCTTTCTTGGAAGGCTCTTGCCTTGTCTGGGTCATGTTGTATGAGGTTAAGCCTCAGTTGGTTTTTGTCTGTAGCCATGGGAAGGCACAATTGTCACTTTTTGCTACTGATGTAACAGGGACGGGACCCTTTAACCCGTAAAGCAATAATATTTTTTTACCTACCAAAAAAAAATGACCATACAAACATAAGTTCAGGATCTTCAGATCATGAGGTGAATTTTGACAACGGACCTTGCTATAAGACCATTCAGAGGAAGATAAGCATTATTGATATTTCAATGATGACAACGGTGAACAATAAGCGCAAGCAACAATTTGAAACAAACTTTCAAATTTTAAGTGGATCCCCAAATTTTGGGGTCATTGTGAAGGAGTCACAACACATAGTCTTATGGGTCTAAAAGAATCAAACAATTCAACATCCTTCTTTTTTGGAATTAGGATAAGAAAGTTACATTTATTTATAAGGAATGTATTGATTTACCCAAGACCGTTCCACTGCCACCAATAAAGAATCCTTCACTATATCCCAATTATGTTGGTAAAAATATGCAGAGAGCCCATCTAGACCAGGGGATTTATCCTTATTAAAAGATAAAAGAGCTAAATGAACTTCTTATTAAGGTGAAAGGCTCCATCAGTTTCCTATTGTCTTCATTTGTTAAAATTGAAGGAACATATTAAAGAAGTTTATCATTAACAACTTCGGTCTCCTCTGAAACTAGAATATTTTGATAAAATGACTTAGCCTCTTTTCTAATTTCACTCTGATATTCAATCCAAAACCCTTCTATTGATTTAATTCTACAAATTCTAGAAGATCTTTGTACTATAGCCATCCTATGAATAAACTTTGTATTTTTATCTCCTTCTTTTAACCAAGTCTGTATTGATTTTAATATCCAACATTTCTCTTCCTTACTCAAAATTATGATATTCACTAAGCAATTCCCTTTCCTATGAGCTTGTATTATTTTCATCACCTTTTTGAAAGTTTAAAATTTTATATTTTAGTTCTTCTCCCTTATCAAAAATATTTCCAAAGGTGTGAAGAACACAAGCTTATACTGAGAGGGGTGGGTGAACAATATAAGACCAAATTTCATTTTTCTTTCCCAAACAATATTATCTAATATTATCAATGGTAATATCAATAGCAGTAATCAAAGCAATGCACAAATCATCACATACAATAGAGACACCAATTTAACGTGGTTCACCCAATGTGGGCTACTCCACAGAGAAAATATTTCTACTAAATTTTCTCAACAAATATTCTTGGGAATTAATTACCTATTACAATGCTTATGGACCTCTACCCAAAGGAGACACCAATCCCTTATACTCTAATTTGTGGATCTCTCTCCATAGGAGAACTCTTTCCTCTTTTCTCTGGTTCGTGGAACTTGATCTAGGAGACCTCTATATCCTCAACTGGTTCATGGATCTCTCTCTACAGAAGAACTCTATCTTCCCAGTTGGTTCATGGATTACACTCCATAGGATAACTCTTTCTCCTCTACTCTGGTTTGTGGATCTCTATCCATAAGAGGACTTTTTTCCCTTTGCTCTAGCTGGTGATCTTCTAGAAGACTTTTATCCCCACTACTCTGGCTGATGGATCTTTATCCACTAAATACCTTTATCATCACTACCTTGGCTAATGGATATATATCCACTAGAGAATGCTATCCTCTTTACTCTATCACATCCAAAGCTTAGTCTATCTTAAATCTGCACCAAAATCTATTCCAAGTCTAGTACAAATTTGCTCTATCTTTGCTCACAAATTTGCTCATAAATTTACACTAACTTTTATCTTAAATTTATCCTCAAGCCTTAACACAAATCTTGATCAAATCACAATCAAATCTACTCAAATTTATCACAAGCCTTAACACAAATCTTAAACAAATTAATCAATCAACTCTATTCAGATCTTCCCCAAGCCTTAACATAAAGCTTGAACAAATCAATCAATCAACTCTATTCAGATCTGCCCCAAGCCCTAACATAAAGCTTGAAAAAATTAATCAATCAACTATGTTCAGATATACCCCAAGCCTTAACATATCTTGAAAAAATCACCTAATCTTAATGTTGTTTCAAGTCTTCACAAGAATTGCTCAAATATACCTTCAAGAACTTGCTCAATATTCTCTCAAGTCTTCACCAAGACTTTCTTCAAATCTGCATTCAAGTCCTCTCAAGAACTTGCTCAATCTACTCTCAAGTATTCACCAAGACTTTCCTAAATCTACCTTCAAGTCCTCTCAAGGACTTGCTCAATATGCTCTAGCACATGCTCAAAATAGCTCACAAAATATGCTCAATCAATATAAAATCTTCCTCATAATGCTATCAAATGTTTTGTCTAATCTTCAAAGTAATTCCTTTAACTTGAAGCAGTTTAGACATATTCAATCCAAAATTTGTTTAACCTCTAGAACACATAGAGAATGATATACTCTATCAAAAACTCAATATGTTCTATTCAATCATTAAGTCTATCGCTTCCACATGTCTTACTTTTATTGCTCTTTTAAAGATAGATTCAATCTAGCACATGACATCTATCTTTCTGACCTACACTTTTGCTTTCATAAATTTATTTTCTAATATTTGCACATTCACTTTTAATATCACTCAAAATCAATGCTCAAGAAGTTTCACTCGATCATTCAACCAATGAAACACAACTTGTTGGCAAACCCTAAACAAGTGTTTTCATACTTATTCAAACAAAGAGCACAATGTAGGTCTCAAAACCCTAACTCAAATAATTCTTAATATCTATCTCAAATTTTCTCTAAACATTCAACCCTGAAGCATATAAAACTCACTCAAATATTTCCAACAATGCTTACAAAACAATCCTTTTCACTCCACCTTATGTTTCACAACATTCAATTCAAAAACCACTTCAAACAAAGGATGATGTGCCTATACATTTTTTCTCTGATGGAGATATGTCTTCAAAACTTGTCTTATAACCAATCAATCCTCCTTGTGCCACTCCAAGGGTTAGATAGCAACAATCCATAAAATATTCCTTCCAAAATATGCTCAATGAAATCTTGAAAAATATACTCTAGAACCCTTATATTGATCTCAAGGATAATGCATTAAAGTTTCATCATAATCCCACAAATACTCGTATTCATAATACAAAAGGTACAATAAAACTCAAACCAATTTTACACCTTATAACTCCTAATATTGCAAATTAAATCAACCCAACAAGATCACAAATTACACAAATGATTTTTTTTTACACCTTATATCTCCTATTTGACATTAATGCATTTCCAACAGAAATATAACCACCATTCAAAATAATATTCCAAGGCACTTAAAATTTTTTCTATAACAAAAACCAAATTATTTCAAACCCCTCTTGATGGTAAAAATAAAAAATTATTTTAAAACCTTATACCTCCCAAGATAAGCGCATACCTTGTAACATAGGACCTTAGCATCAATTTAATTAAATAAAAATTAATGCCTTGCACGCTGCCTCCTATGGGAATAGAAACCTCACCGCTTATATCGTTGTGCCTTAGCCATGCTTAACACCGTATGAGCTAAGCACTCACATGAAACCACTATTGTGCCCTCCTTCCTTTGTCCCTTCCTCTGGCGCAAAAACCTTTTTAAAACAAAACTTTACTCTTTGTTGCCGTCGTGTCTTGAACCCGAGACCTACCTACTGCTATGAACTAGCACCAAGGGAAACATCATCTGGGCTATCCACCTAAATGGAATCAAACTTCAAAGTTGCTTGTCCTTATTCCTTTCCTGCCTCAGAAACTGAACCAAAGGTTTTCTCTTCTCTCTCTCTACCGTGATTCGATCGACGAACAGGGCGAATGATTTATCGATTATTTCCACACCTTCCACCTTAGTATTTGCACTATTAATATGCTCCTTCATGACATAAATGATGTTAGCACCTTGGGGAATAAACTTAGGTGCTTCGAATTTAAATTATATTTAATTATAATTATTTAAATTCAATGAATTTAAATATTATAATTTAAATATCAAAATTCTTTTTGGGCCTTTTCTTAAGGATAACCTTCTGCCACCATTTAATAAATATTTTAACCTTTGTCCCATATATTATAATGCAAATCATCATAATATTATTTCTTTTAAACTTGCTTTCTTTTCTTGTTGAAAGGCCCTATTGGCTAGATATTATAATATTAAAATATTATTCTTTTTCACTTGCTCTCTTTTTGCACATAGTCTCAAACTTGACCTTTAAAATTTTCTTTGTCATTTTGACATCAATGACAACCTAACATGCTCAAATTTCCAACAAGGTGTTCTTGTTCCATTCTTTTAATCTAGATGTCATAGCTTTAATTTTTTTTGGAAGAGCATACAACCCATCATTACCTAAAGTTGAAGCCCTTGGCCAATACCCACTAAATTTACCAAAAAATGCCCTATCTTGGAGCAATGAGGATCTCTCTGAGGTGCACTCACTAACCTCTACCACTTAGGGATTATTCTAAGGATTTAACTATAAATCGATCCATAGAAAGGAAACTAAAACTCAAAATATAATGAAATTTATTTGAAAGTTTTATAACAAATATAATATTTGATAAAAACTTTATAAAATTTTCATGCACAATTTCTAAGATAAAGAAAGGGAAAAAAGCAGGGTTATGCATAGCGGCGAAACTTCGCCATTGGGGCAAAAAAAAACATTTTCAAAAATTCAAATTTGCGAAATTTTTGGGACCCGAACGTCGGCCATTTTGCCAAAAATTTTGGAAAAAAATAAATTTTAGGTGTCGGTTAGCCGTCCTTTGATGAGAGTATCATGAATATTTTGAAAAATTCGCAAGTAATCCCGCCTAAATAAAGTTCCCTCTTCGCCCTAAAATTTTAAAATTTATAAATTATCCCGCCAAACTCGCCAAGTATACCTCTATATATAATTAACACCCCAGGTATACATTTTTCATTTTCAGACCTTGTTCTATACCCGATAAATATATTTTCATTTTCTATGATCGATCGTATCAAATTCTGCATTCGATCGGAACCATTTCTACAACCTACCAGATTCTTGAACCATTACTGCAATCGGAAGGACAACTTTAACATCTGGATCCTATTATGCAACTAGATGGAACCACATCTACAATCGAAACCTGTTCTGCAACCATTTGAACCACTTTTTAGCTAAAACCTATCGTGCACCCGAATGGAAACACTATTTAGCTAGAACCTGTCATGCACCCAGGTGGAACCACTATTTAGTCGGAACCTATCGTGCACCCGGGCGGAACCACTATTCAGACGAAACTTGTCATGCACCCGGATAGAAACTAAATTTATCTGGAACCTATCGTGCACCCAGATGAAACAAAGCTCTACAATTGAAACATTTTTAACCGGTAAACTCAAATCTCAAATATCATTTTTAGATAATTATGGTCGATTTTGTGAGACGTGTTTAGATAGCGTGAATTAAGGTTACATGTTTTCCTTGCTAAATAAGTCCCCATCATCTGTGATCTGTGTTTATGTAGATAGAGTGAATTAAGGTTATATCTCTACGATCGGCCGTATCCAATTTTGAACGAGACTTCTACATAGAACCACTTCTGCAGTGAACTTGTCGTTCAATCGTCGGTAAACTAGTTCTGCAATCGAAACATTTTTAATCGGATCCTGGATCGCAACGGACCTCTTTTCACACTAGGTTCTCTGTCACTACTCTGCTTGCCATGTTTTTCTTTATTTTGCCATGTTCTGCATGTTATTTTGCCTGGTTCTGCATGTTTTTCTTTATTTAATGATTTTTCAATCTTGTCCACACCAATATCGGAGCCCTCTTCTACATCTGGAATGTCATTGCTCTGTTCCCTTGTTTTTCTCTGTTTTGCCATGTTCTGAATGTTTTAAAACTCTTTGATTCTTAGTTTCAATTCAGATATTTTTTCCTTGCTAAGATTATAAATGAGTAAATGCTTTGGTTCTCTAAAGACATATTGATGCTCTTTTTCCCAGTTAAAGTGCTTTCACCAGAAAACGAACTAGTGGCATAAACTGATAAAATCACAATAAAGAATGGCTGGAAAAAAGTATGTATAATTTACCACCCAAACAATTGTTTATTCTATTTACAATATTATCTTAAGGCCTCCAGAAAGTACACCCTCTTTAACATTTTATTTTTTGTAACAAGTAAAATGTCACCTAGTGATGGAAAGAAGGGCACCAAATCTTCTGCTGAAAAGAGTATCCTCAAATATTTTAGCCAAACTTCGAAATGCAACGAGCCAATGACATCCATGCAAATTCAAGGTACAAATGATTTTTGACTTCCCAGTATGTGCTTGATTGACGATTTGAATATTTTTTTGTAAATTTTTTTATCCAATAATGATAAAAAATATTATGGTATGCTACTATGCAGAATACCCTGTCGATCCTGATATGCCTCCACTTGAAGATATTCCCCAAGAAGAGATGCCTTTTATTGAAAATCCCCTTGAAAATGACATCCAACAAACACTTGAAGACAACACGCAAAATGACATCACAATTGAAAATGAAAGTGATAAATCAAAATCATTACAAGCTTCAATTGAATCTTCAACCAAAAATTCCAAAAAAAGAAAAGCATCTCTCTGGATACTTGGAAGGGGATTTAGGAAAGAATGGGTAGAAATATTTCCCTGGCTTGAGCCTGTCATGACTGAGGATAACCAAATTGATGAAAAAGAATGTAGATGCAAAATTTGCAGTTGGAGACTTGGTAAGGATCATAGGCTTCAAAACAAGATTGATACAATTGAAAAACATGTTGGCAAATCTTATGTAAAAGTTATAAAAAGTAATGGTGAAGTTAGTAAAGAAGTTAAGTGGAAGGATGCATCAGAATGTATGCATTTAAGATATGCTATAGAATATGACAATCACTTAAAGCAACAACAATCTCTTGTTGAGAAAGGTGGAACAATTGGAGCCCAATTTCATAAAATACATAAGACTATTTTAGCTTCAAAAAGTAAGCAGTTTGTCATTGTTTACAATATTCTCAAGAAAGGTAGACCAATGTCCAATTTTATTGATTATAAGCAGCTATTATGCCTTTTTAATGTGCAAAACCTTCCTAGTTCTCATTGGTCAGACCGAAGTGGTTGGGAAATGGCAAAATGTTTATCTTTGGTTGAGAAAGAAGACCTAAGGGAGCAAGTAAAACTTGCCAAATTCATTTCACTTTCTATTGATGAGGTAACAGTTGTGGATAACACTTCTTGGATTTGCATGCATGTGTACACATTTCAAAATCATATTAGAAGGCCTATTTTGTTGGGATTACATAAGATGTTGGAAAGTTCAAATGCAAAAAATATTTATAATGTTGTTGTGAAAAGTTTAAAGAATATTATGGGAATGAATGATATAGACATAGCAACAAAGTTAATTTGCGTTGGAGCTGATGGAGCTGCTATTATGCAAGGTCACAGGTCTGGTCTTTGTGTTCGACTCCAAACCACAGTTGCCCCATATATGATCCCCATTCACTGTATGGCTCATAGAGTTAATCTTGCATATAAAATTGTGAGCACATTTTCAAATGTTGCTAAAGTAGAAAACCTTATTCGTGATATTCATTCTTATTTCTCATTAAGTCCCAAAATATTTGCAGAGTTTCAACAATTTGCACTAGGAGTTACAGAAGGGAAAAAATTGTTAAAATATGTGGATACAAGATGGATTTCACTGTATCAACCTCCTTAGAGTTTTGGCAGAATATCAATCATTGACTGGGTTTATGCATGCAAATCGTAGAATAGTTGATAAGGCAAAAGATATGTTGTTCCATTTGACTGACTTGGAAACACTTTTGACATTATGTGGTATTCTTCCAATGTTAAAAGAAATGAATAGATTAATTAATCTTGCACAAGAGAGATCCATCTATATCATTGATTTTATGAGGATGAGAAAACAAATATGCATGTTTCTTGATACATTATATGTGTCTAATGCAGATTTTAATAACTTGTATTTGATAGTTGGAATACATTGATAAACGTGAACAATCCAAAAAGCTTCTTGAAGTTTGACATCAATGATCATCTTTGTATTAATGTTCATGAAAATATGATACATGTTTATTGTTTTGAAAGGCAATCAAGTATAGTTGTGGAAGATTTTGAAGAAGTTCTTGTAACACACAATAGATTTCATGTTGTAATACAGAAAACAAAGAGTAATTTGTCAAATATAGCAAAATCTTTGATAGGTGAGATAAGAGAACGGTTTCAGAGAGATGAGTTGCTTGAGTCCATGGGTGTGGTTAACCCCATGTTTTGGGGACCTTGTACTGAATACAATTCTGCAAATGAGTTGTTTATTAAATATATGGGTAACCTCATTGACCATTTCAGTAAGAGTGTGGAAGTCAATGGTGTTGAAATTAAAGGTATACTCAATAGTGATCTTTTGAAAGAACAATCATCGCATTTTGGAAGAACAATGGTAGTGCAAACATCACTTATGACAAGTGTCCATGAGATTGGTTCCACTACACGTTTGTGGCAAAAATTGTATCCAAGCACAGTCTTAAAAGATACTATAAGTGAATACTTTCGTTTACATGAATTATGTGAAACAATGATTTTGGGGTCAATCGAATATGAAAGAGTTTTCAGTGCACTTTCTTTTGTTAAATCTAAACTCCGCAATAGACTCGACAAGAATTTAGAAAATTGTTTAAGAATTTATGTGTCTTCATATCAGTTGGATACATTTCCGTATGACAGAGCATTGGAATATTGGAGTTCCTTGGTAGACATAAGAGGAACGTTGAATACGATCGATAATGATGATGTTGATGCTTTCAGTGATCAGATGGTGGAGACACAAATTTTTGCTATGCTTCATAATGATTCTGGACAAGCTGATATGTTTCAGCTTCCATAGTGATAATTTTCCATGATTTCATTGACAATGATAAACACGAATTGATTTGATAGCAGATTTCTCAATATTGTTCCAGATTTATATGATTTCAAAGAATTGTTGTTTTAAATCACATTATTGTTGTTAAAATTACATGGCTTATATCATTTTTGTAGATTGTAAAATTGTATGTTTATGTCTTAGTGTCTCAACTCTCATTTCATTGACAATGATAAACACAAATTGATTTGATAGTATATTTCTCAATATTATTCCAGATTTATATGATTTCATAGAATTGTTGTTTTAAATCACATTATTGTTTTAAAATTACATGGCTTATATCATTTTTGTAGATTGTAAAATTGTATGTTTATGTCTTAGTGTCTCAACTCTCATTTCATTGACAATGATAAACACGAATTGATTTGATAGCAGATTTCTCAATATTATTCTAGATTTATATTGTTTTAAAATTACATGGCTTATATCATTTTTGTAGATTGTAAAATTGTATGTTTATGTCTTAGTGTCTCAACTCTCATTTCATTGACAATGATAAACCCATATATTACATAATATTTTCAAAATCAAATATTACATAACATTTTCAAACCCAAATTAGATATTGTAGTCTTTTAATAGTTCAAACTTAAATATTACATACTTTTAAATAAATATTACATAAATTTTAACTAAATATTACATAAATTTTAAACTCAAATATTACATAACATTTTTAAACTCAAATATTACATAACATTTTCAAACATAAATTACATAACATTTTCAAATAGAAAATTTCATATTAACTAGTTCAAAAAGAAATATATTACATCGTTCAAACATTTTTAAACCCAAATATTACATAACATTTTCAAACTCAAATATTACATAACATTTTCAAACCGAAATTAGATATTGCAGTCTTTTTAAAACATTTTCAAATAGAAAATTTCATATTAACTAGTTCAAAAAGAAATATATTACATCGTTCAAACATTTTTAAACCCAAATATTACATAACATTTTCAAACTCAAATATTACATAACATTTTCAAACCGAAATTAGATATTGCAATCTTTTTAAAATATTTTCAAACAAAAATTACATAACATTTTCAAATAGAAATTACATAACATTTTCAAACAAAAAATTTCATATTAACTAGTTCAAAAAGAAATATATTACATCGTTCAAACATTTTTAAACCCAAATATTACATAACATTTTCAAACAAAAATTAATATATTGTAGTCTTTTTAAAATATTTTCCAACTCAAGTCTCAAATATTACATACCAATTTCAAACAAAAATTACATATTGTAGTATTTTTAAAACATTTTCAACATTTTCAATCTTTTGATTGGTGCTTGGATGCTTCACTAGTGGTTGGAGTTGTCGTTTCTTTTCCTTTATCAGCTTCTGTGACACTCTCTTCTGGAGTGCTCCAACTCTAACAAGGTTGTCACGTACTTTCACAATACTTGACACACATGTTGCTTCTTCTTTGTTTGGATCTTCAAGTATTGTTGGAAGTGATTCTTTCATTTTCTCAAGCACCTTATCTGGATCTTCTTGCAACTTCTCTTTGATGTATTTTTTTAAACGATTATTTTCTGAAACCTTTGCCTGCATTTTCTTTTTCATTTCCATTGATTTCATCAAACATGTCTTTGTTGTATGAATATTGACATCCATGCTCTTAACTTGTGTTTTCAAATTTTCAAAATTTGACTGCAAAAACAAATTGAAAACTTAATTCAAAAGGGATATATTGAAATTATTACAAATTTTCAAGAAATATAAAAATTTAAATGCAATAGAAAATTGAAATACATATAACTTTTTTACCTCAGCCAATTCTTTTGCAGCCTCAACAACTGCAACCCTGTCCTTATCAGAAGCCCATTGGTTGTAAAATGCTTGGGCTTCAACATTAACATTCTCCAATCTACCAACAACAACATTTAACACATCATCATCATAAATAAAATCGGATTTAACTATTCTTGATGTAGCCTGTTTTAGCAGGCCATCAAGCTTTTCAGGTTCATATTTGACCAAAGAATAAATAGATTCCCTTTTTTCATAATTTTTATATCGGGCATTAATTTCCCTAATAAGGACCTTTGCCCGATATTCCCATTCTTTCAACTCCTACAAATATTTCAACACAAACTCCTTAATTGTTGACTCGGTACTTTCAGCCAATGAAACATTTTCATTAAAATTGACAACATCATCCTCAGTTTGAGGACCCTGAGGATGAGGGTTGTCTCCTTGAGTGGGTGGTACTGATGTCTGCTCAGCTATAGGGGCTTCTTCTTCTTGTGCTATATCTTTAAGCACATATGTTGCCTTGAAGCCTACAATGTTGCCCTACAACATGAAATCCTCATCAAGTGGAATATTATCCAATCCTTGTCCAGAACATTCTGGTGCTTGTGAATTTGTAGAAAATGTAAATTGAGACCATCCATACCCAGAACTTGTTGCTGGCATGTGTGATCTCTATGGGTGTGAAAACCCATGCCTAGAACTTCATGTAGTGCCCTGTGATCTCTGTGAAAATAATCATTTTCCAACATCGACTTGCCCTCGCATAGGCATTGTCGAAGGTTGTGACTGTGCCTATTGCTGATTGGGTGGAAGTGGTGAAACCGGTGAGTGTGATGCATGTGGAGGTGGTGGTGGCATATGCCCTCTAACTTGTGATGTTACTACTTGAACATGAGAATCAACTAAAAATAGTCAAAAATATTTTGTTAGAATTCTTCTTAAAATAAAAAATATCTTAATTTAAATTAACTACACATAGATTTACCTGAAGATGATGAAATGTATTGCAATTGTCCTACATTGGGGGAGGGGTTGGCCACACTAGATTCGGCTTGCACATTTTGTGCATACCTAGGTGTACGAGAAACCCTAGGAGTAGTTGCTTGCCTGGAACGTTTGTGTGACCTCTGCATAGGACCAGGTGTTGCTTCAGAGCCCGTGTCTTCAGAATCACCTGTTTGTTCTAGCCTGTGACCCCTATTGGCAGCAATCTATTTACTCCTTGTATTTTCTGCCTTCTCCTGCATATAGATGAAAAGAAAAATTAAAAATGGAATGTGGTAAACTATAAAATAGTATGTCAAGGACAATGATGTAGTTATTACCCTCAATTCCTCTGGTGACATGGCAATAGACTGTAGTGTTGCATGCACTACAGTTGGTACAGGAGTAGTCAACAAATTATGAAAACACTCAAAATATAAAGCTAAAAGAAAATTTATAGTGCCCACAATGGGCTGAGTCTTGGTGGTTGCCACTTGGACCATGTGCAACTCGGACCTGATTCGATCCAAAATATAAGTACACCAATCGAACTTGTGATTTTTCTCAGACTGAACAATATAAGCAAGTGCCCAAAATAGAATTTTTGATCTTCCCATCAGAATAAGTCTGGCCTAGAAAAATTTGATAATGGCCTTCAAAGTTTGATGGTTCACATCGTTGATTGATAAACCTCTTTTTGATTTGGCGGTAGAAGCTGCATAAAAAAATTAGATGTCAATTTACAAATTTGAAACATTGAAAATTAATAAAATATAATTAACAAGATTTATACCTGCCAAATATTTCGATGAAAGACCGTAATTGCTTTCGAGGTGTGCTTTGTCATCTGGAGAAAGTTGCAACCTCATCGACACTTGAGTAAAACCAATGAATGGAAGACCTATCAATCTATGAATATCTCTAGGGGTGATGTTGAAAACCATATTTCTATTTCATACTTTAATGTTCACTATAGCCCTGTCGTGGTCATAACCAGATATAATATGTTGTAGGAGAACTTTATCTATTCTAAATTATGGCATGGAAATGAGGGTTGATAAACCTACATTATTGATCCACTAAAATTTCATCCCTGGAGTTGTTATCAGATCTGAAATCAAAGTGCACGAAAAATTCTTGAATTTTGGTACGATTGTGGAAGAGGTATCCATCGCAAGTAGTTGGAAGTGGAAGAAAAAGGATTGGGAATCAAAATGGAAAGGTTGATCGAAAAGGTTAGCTCTGGTTGTAGTAGTCGTAGAAATGAAATGGAAAAAATGATAGTTGATGCCCTTTTATAGATTGAGAAATATATTTGACACGTGGCAACATCGTATTGGACATGCGGTGTTGTTGATTGAACGTGTGACACGTGGTAGATAAAACTGGAGCAGATTATACATCTGATTGAAGATCGGATCATAATATGCATTCGATCGATAGCCAGATCATTTTATGCTATCGATCGGTAGCAGATTATTGTATGCATCCGGTAGGTGGTTGGACCAAACTATGCATCCGATCGCGATCGGATAGTATCATGCATCCGATCCATACTCGAATGCATAATATGATCTCGATCATAATCGGAATGCATAATATGATTATATATTATGATCGTTTTATATTATGCATCTTATAATCGGATGCATAATATGATCCGATTATGATCCGGATCATATTATGCATCCGGTCCATAACTAGATCATATTATGCATCCGGTTACGAACAGATTAAGATTTGGAAAATGTCTTACGTCGCCAAACTCCTTTCTCACCTGGTCCGATCAAAACTTTGAATTTCACCATTTTTTACCAATTTTTTTGAAAATTTGAGGTAATTCGCCATGCCATCATACATGCAGTTTTCCAGGATTCGTCGGGTTTTCGTAATAGATTAGCCATTTTTTTACAAGTACCTTTCGGGTCCTACCTCTTATGCATAACCCTGGAAAAAAAAACTTAGCTAAAAAAATCTTTGTCCAGATAGAATGTCTTGCCTCACTAAAGTCCTAGCCCTTCATTGCTCTTCCCATCGTTTGAACCCTAGTTGGCAAATAATTACAATTTTGTTTTTCGTGACTTGAAAAATTGTCACTGCCCTTGTTCTGAATGGTTGACTTCATAGGGTTGTATCTCCCTTAATATTGCTCAGATTTTTTCATATGACCACTCAGTTTAAAGCTATTAAAATTATACACAATTTGGTCCAAGAATTAGCTAAATCAAAAACTCTTTGCGAATATATGGCTCCTAAAATATGAGACATTTTTTAGGAAAAACCCTAATCCTTCGCACTTCGTAATTTTTTTTTGCAATTTGAAAAATTATCACTGCTCTTGTTCCAAATGGTTTACTTCATAGGATTGCATATCCCTCAATATTGCTTGGATTTTTGCATATGACCACTCATTTTAAATTTATTCAAATTTTGCACAAGTTGGTCCAAGAATCGATTGAATCAGATAACTCTTTGCGAAGATATGGCTCCTAAAAGATAAGATGTTTTTTTAGAAAAATAAAATCTTAATCCTTCACACTTTGAAATTTCATTTTTCACGATTTGAAAAATTGGATGACTTTAATTTATGGAAATAAATAAACCTAACTTATTTAAAGATTAAAAGTATGGGACTTTAATATGTTGAATAAAGGTTGAATATGAATTGATTGAAGTAGGTTCTATGATCTGATTGCACTTGTTGAAATACTCTCATGGGATAATGAGAGGGGAAATAAAAATGATGGTTTTTATGATATCAACTATGCAATAGATGGGTAGATACTTCAATTTAATTTGTATAGTTACAATTTGGCAATGAAATAAGTAAATGCATTTAGAAGCATGTATATCATGGAACCATGAGTTCCTTGATCCCCTATTATTCTCAAATTATCGATGAAAGTTGAGGAGGACCAAGGAGGCAGTTGGAACCAATGTGTTAGTTTGAATCTATCTTTACTAATTTACTTGTGCTTAGATAGATATGAATTATGGGGAGATTTCCCTAATGAAATTGATGTAATATATTATTCTTTAAGATTATCAAGGATTTACCATACTTATATGTAATAATTGTTCAATTATTGGAAAATCTATATTTAAATTACTGCTTGAGTGATATATGTTGTATTTTATTTCCTTGCAATTAATGTTTATTTTCTTTAATTATTCTCCTTTCTAGTATCTTTTGCATGCTTTATGAAATATGTTTTTGTTAGATTTAGTATCTGATTTATCGTTTTTTTCCTTGCTAAACAATACAAACTTACGTAATGAGTTCTAGGGTGAACTTAGAGGGTGACCTAAGGGATTGAGACCCCTTTGGATGAACGTAGTAGAACTAAGGGATTAATACCCCTTAGGGATAATGATAACTAAGTTTGAGGAAAGACTACATCTAAAGTTAAGATATCTCATTGTGGAGACAATATGGATAGCTTAACTCATAATACGCATAGCATACCTACATAGATTGAATTGTGTATGGTATGGTGATGGGTGTATACCTTCAATGTACTGAAGGTGATAAATTTATCTCATCAAGAGTGATGAGAGGGATAAACTTATTTGCGGTAACACATCATACGCCTACATAGATGGACTTGTGTTAGGGTATCTAGTGAGATGTAGCTCTTCGGGAAACTTAGAGGATGTTAAACATTAGTTTATCTAAAATTTGGTTAGGGGTTTATGAATCCCTCACCTTAGTTAAAAAAATATATATTTCTTTGTGTTTTCTTGTAGCTAAATTTTGGGTCATTACAACCCCTACTCAGTGTAGGAATTCCCCTTGAACAACCAAAATTATGAGAATGACAACATGGTTGATGCAACATCGTTGCTTCCTGCATCCATGTTACGCAATCTAACAAAAAAGCTCTACAAAAAGAGGGATAATACAACTTTGGATCTTGAAAGAGTTATAAACTTTTTTACTATTGTTCATGACCATGAAAGGATATGTTTGATGAGCATATAAATATTTATAAATAAGAGAAGGTGCTAACCCAATGGAAGTACAATATAGACAAAATAATGTATGAATGGGTTGATCAATGTAATGAGTATGAATGTTAGCTTTAGAAAGTTCACAAATAACTTGACCAAAAGTGAAAGAAGCATGAGAAATAATTGAATCGAGATGTGGGCATGCATGGTTTCTATTCTACTATGGATTTGAGTTATGGTTCGGAGGATTCAAAGCGAAAAGAGATCTAGAAAACTACAAAATATTGGTTTAAATTTTGTCTTCAATGTTTTTAAGGTTGGGGGTGAACAAAAAACCCTATTTTTGTGCTTGATTTGGACATTTGTGGTTTATTTAGAATTAGTTATAATATTTTTTTGTAAGGTTCTAGGTGAGCTAGAACTCCTTGGGCATGTGAGCTAGGAGGTATTATTGGACCTGTGTTACCTTTAGTAAGGATTTTTGTAACTATATTTGTACTTTTAAAAAAGGGTTTGGGCCATTTCAAAATTTTGTTTTTACCCTAATAAAAAAAATAATTGTCAACTAAGAACAAAGACTTCATTGATAATTTAAATTTAATGTAATATTGTAAAAATTTTAATTTAAAAATATTGAATTTGATTATTCCCCAGAAAGAAATAAATTATGAAGATCTTGATTTAAAATTTTTGGTTTATAAGCAAAAATCTCACAAAAATGAATTTACAAGATAAATAAATATCATCATCTAATATTTAAACGTTATCAATTAATTTATAATGTTTTTCAAAAAATAAGCCTTTATGGTATAAACCCATGGCATTCATAAAATATGATAGACATCTTTACAAGCAGAAATTAGGACTACACATACACACATTATTGATAACACTATCAAAATTAAGTGTAGGCACACATCACATAATGCTAAAATTATAAACAAAAAATTCTACTAACCAAAATAGGCTTTCAGCAAAACAATGAAGCCTTCATGCACCATTAAATTGATAGAATACAAGACTAACCTAATATAAACAAATATAAACTTTGAAAGGACATAATAGTACTAATTTAAAACTTCTACAACTAAGACTCATGTATAAACAAATTAACACTATTAAAATTATTTAATTACAATGTGATTGAACTAAATTGTAAACTATATCCTCTAATTTTTCATCTTGAAGTAAAACTAAGTCTAAGGTCCATTTCTTGATTTTAAAGAAACTTTGTAACCCTCCTTTGGTATCAAAAGCATTGTATCAAGAAAATGAAATAAAACTACTACATAAACACCTTGGCTTTTTTATTATTTCCAAAATCTCGAGTCCTTAAAGGATAATTTTTTTATATTGAAGATAATAAGTTTTGAATACCATTGAATATTATTGTGAGTATTACATTCCAATATCAATTCTAAGTCAACAATAACTTCTTTAAGTTTTAACCTATTGTTAGATATAGTCTCCAATTTTAGACTAGATACAAATAATATTTCTCCCTTGTTTCTCTAGATCCTACTCACTTCACCTCTACCTTAATTCCCCTTAGACTATCTATCAAAGTTGGGTTTATACACATTTGTTGATAGTTTGCCATGAGATGTCTTGTAAGGACCTAAAATTTAGCTACAAGAAAAAACACTGAAAGACTTTTCTTGTTAACTAAGGCGAGGGATTCATAAACCCCTAACCAAATTTTAAATCAACTAATGTTTAACATCTCCTAATTTTCCCTAAGAGCTACATCTCACTAGATACCTTAATACAAGTCCATCTGTGTAGGCGCATGTTGTGTTACCGTAAATAATTTTATTTATCTCATAACTCTTGACGAGCTAAACTTATCACCTTCAATCAATCAAAGGTATATGCCCATCACCATACAATACACAAGTCAATTTTTGTAGGTATGGTACACTTATTGTGAGTTAAGCTATCCATCTCATCTCCATGATGAGCTATCTTAACTCATATGTAGTCTTTCCCAAAACTTAGTTTCATTCTCCCTAAGGGGTCTTAATCCCTTAGGTCTACTACGTTCACCCTCAGGGGTCTCAATCCCTTAGGTAACCCTCTAAGTTCACCCTAGAACTCATTACTTAAGTTTGTATTGTTTAGAAAGGAAAACAAGGATAAATAAGATATTAAATATAACAAAAACAAATTTCATAAAGCATGCAAAAGATACTAGAAAGGAGGTAATATTTAAATAAAATAAAAATTAATTGCAAAGAATTAAAATACAACATATATAACTCAAGCAGCAATTTAAAGGTACATTTTCCAATAATTGAACAATTATTTCAAGTAAGTAAGTATGGTAAATACTCCATACTCTTAATAATAATATACTACATCAATTTCATCAGGGAAATCTCCCCACAATTCGTATCTATCTAAGCATAAGTAAATCAGTAAATATAGAGCCAAACTAACACATTGGTTTCAACTCCCTCCTTGGTCCTCCTTGCTTCCATCGATCATTTGAGGATAGTAGAGGATCAAGGCACTCATGGTTCCATGATAGACATGCTTCTAAATGCTTACTTATTTCATTGTCAAATTTCAACTATACAAATTAAATTGAAGTATCTAACCATATATTACATAGTTGATATCATAAAAACCATCATTTTTATTTCCCCTCTCATTATGCCATGAGAGTCTTTCAACAAGTGCAATCAGATCACAGAACCTACTTCAATCAATTCTCATTCAACCTTTATTCAACAATAAAAAGTACCATATCTTTAATCTTTAAATAAGCTAGGTTTCTTTATTTCCACAAATTAAAGTCATCATACTTCAATTCATAAAATAAAGTATTTCCTTTCCTTTCACTAAATAGGGTTCCATACCTCTAAATAATAAAAATAAAACATAATTCATTTACTTTCACTAAATAGAGTTCCATACCTCTAAATAATAAAAATAAAACATAATTGATTTACTTTCACTAAATAGAGTCTCATACCTTTAAATAATAAAAATAAAAATAATTCATTTACTTTCACTAAATAGAATCCCATACCTCCTGTTAGCTTTTGATGTAACAAGCACTAGGAGATAGCAATCACAAGATGCAGAATAATATGAAATAAAGTAAATCTGCTAGATGACTAAAATATATTGTAAATAGAAATGACATAAAAGAATACAATGTAGCTATGGATGAAATGAACACTCCATTAATAAATATACTAAACTACATTGCACCCATCACCAATGGATGGTGATCTACACATAACTGTACTATGCTCCAAGATACACTATTTGACTATGTCCCTTGAATCTAAATTTGTATTACAATGAGGCATTTCTTCTATAGGAAAAAAGGTTCCTTGGCCAACACTCTATCTAGTTGTGCAAGGGATAAATTGCACATATACAACTTGCACATTGACACTTGTGCATTTATTACATTGCATGAAGTAACTAGATAACTTCCCTCTAAAGTAATCTAATGTCCTAAGTATGTACCTTGGAAGATACATTTACATGATCCAAATGATGTAATATACTCTATTTCTAACACCCCCCTATATTACATTATTTGGGTATTGAAGACTTTAGTCTTCAATATGGATCTTCTTCTTCTTCTTCATCCTAAACTTTGTACTCTTCTTTTGTATTATTTGTATTCAGGTTTAGCAGGTAATATGTGTCTTCATATGATGTAGAGTAAGTTGTAGCTGAAGCTAAAGATTCTTCTTTCATTAGATGATCTTTGGCTTGTTCAAATTCATCTTCCTTATCTTCTATCCATCCACCTTTATAGTTCTCTTTGTAAGTATCTTCATTTGGTTCTGATTATTGATGAATGAGTAGGGCATAGTGCAATTGTCCTCTCATATTTTTGTTTTTGATCCTTCTGTGCTTATATTTTTGGTGTATTGGTTCTTGTTCTGTTGCTTCAGTCTTCATGCCATGGCCTCTTTTAGTATGTCTCTTCTTTATTTTTCTTCTTCTCTTTCTATGATTCTACTTTGGTGCTGGTGATATCTCTGCTTTATAACAAGTCAGTCTCATCACAATAGTATTGTTCTTTATTGCCATATTTATTGTGTTGAGTAAGTACAAACACAATTAATGATAGATAAATCATCATATATTCTTCTGGTGAAAATATAACCCATATTTGCGAGTTCCACAATGTTGTGAAGAGAATTTCATGAAGATAGTTAATCAATGTTGTAAAGCTACCTTCTTTGGCTTATTTAAGAAATAAGGAGAATTTATCTTTGTCATTAGAGGGTAGATAATTGTATCCTTTTAGAGTATATATTAATTTTTGAGAGTAGAATTCTACTTCATGGAATAGTTCTTCATTATTGAAATATTTTCTCAAAATTTAATCCAGATAGATCTTTGAAATAGTTATTCTTGCTATTGCTTAGAATTGAAATTTGATAGAATCTTAGTAGTATATCTTATAGCTCCCTATATACGATACCTTATTGAAGTATATAAGCTTGATTTGATAAAATATTTATTAATCCTTAGGTTCGTAGACTTCCTTATGTCTCCCTAGTAATGAGAGTATGAACACCTAATTTTAGGTTTTGAAGAAATCTTATATCTTCCCAAATTGATAATTATTATAAAGTTTTGTAGAATTCCTTATGACTTCCTAATGTTTTTGGAGTATAATATAGTGCTTTTGTAAATTAAGATAAAAAATCGACTTTTCTAATACCTTATTACTCCTATTGAACTAAGCACTTTTAAATTTTGAAGAGGTTTTAATGTTGGATTTCTTTTGTCCATTTTGAGAAATTTTGAGACAAGAAAATTATAATTTTCCAACCTTAACAAAAAAAATATTTATAACCTCTTTTGTAACCCTTAGGATTTTATTCAAGTGTTTCTAATTTTCAATAACCTAGTTTGATGTTGTAATCCTTATCACTCTCAAATTTAGAAAATTAGAAAATTAATAATATTTGCAAAATATTAAAGAATTTAATCCCAAGTAGAATTCCTTATTTCTCCTATGTTATATTGCAAATATTATTTCAATTTGATAAGTTATCCCTTATGTTTTTTGCTTTCAAAATCTAATATTTGACCTTAGCTTATAACCCTTATATCCCTCTAAAGTGAAATAAATAATAAATGGTATTTAAACCTTACCTTTGAATGTTGTATCACCACACTATTTGATGCCTTTTTTGGCTGAATATAAAAACACTTTAATGTCCTCCTTTGGCGCTAGAAACAATGCTTATGCTTTGGAATTCCTTGCCTTTAATGCTGGAACATAGGTGATGCAAATATGGAGAGGTTTTAACTTAAAGATCAAGATATTTTAATGCTTCCTATTCCTTCCTTCCATGTTGTGCTTTGCTATGCTTTGACTGCACTTTCCTATGCTTGATTGCTTTGGACTTGAGTGTCTTTTATAGAAGAAAGGTTTTGAACTTTGTGAAAAGTGTTACATTCATTACGTATGAGCGCTCCACATTTCTTAACATACCTATTTCCTTATTTAATGCTTATTTGTCGCTCTGTAATGTATGAGAATTTGTGTGGGCACTTGTGTGAGGCTTGTGGAAGATAACAAGTATCACCACTTCCTTGATATTCCCTATAACTCTTGTGTGAGGTTTCTTGAGCATTGAGAGATGAAATGGTGCGTTAGAAATTTTATGCCAAGTGACATTCAAGCTCTCTACATGATGTCCTTTGAGCATTTGTATGGGCACTTGTGTGAGGCTTGTGGAAGATAACAAGTATCACCAATTCCTTGATATTCCCTATAACTCTTGTGTGAGGTTTCTTGAGCATTGAGAGATAAAATGGTGCCTTAGAAAGTTTATGCCAAGTGATATTAAAGCTCTCTGCATGATGTCCTTTGAGCATTTGTGTGGGCACTTGTGTGAGGCTTGTGGAAGATAACAAGTATCACCAATTCCTTGATATTCCCTATAACTCTTGTGTGAGGTTTCTTGAGCATTAAGAGATGAAATGGTGCCTTAGAAAGTTTATGCCAAGTGATATTCAAGATCTCTGCATGAAGTCCTTTGCTATAACACTTCGAAGGAGAATATTATAACGCCTTTCGTATGCCTTTCCTTAGCTTGCTTTTTTTCTTGGACAACAAACAATATTTTCTTTTATAGGTGAGTTGATGAGATGCTATGGAGCTTCGAATGGTGATTTTGGTGCTTCCTTTGGTGGATGATATTATCCAAGTTTACGATCTTGAATTTAGCACCTTTTTTCCTTGTTTGCTATGCCTTCAACGTGTTGATTCCTATGCTTTTTTGTAGTGTAGATAGCCTCTTGTTATGTTATCCATACCACATTGGTAGAAGTATATTTTGATGCCTTCTCTTTGTATATGAGCACTCTTTTTATCTACATAAATGCAGCTTTATAATAGCCTTATGTGGGCTTTTATTTTGAAGGTTCATCCATCCAAGATATGTGAAGAGTGAGCCCTTTGACGGGTTCCTTTTGCTATGGAAGAAGAGTGCTAACGTTTGGCCTTCCCTAGTTGGCTTACCCTATAGATATTATACCTTTTGAGGCACCTTAAAATCTGCTCTATTCCTGCATATAACATATTTTAGAAGTGAAATACCATGTAACCTTATATGTATATAAAACCTTCTTTATTGCATCTTTTCTTGCACTCTTTTGCAGGTCTGAAATTTTGGGTTTGTAGCATATTTTTGAATGCAAATATGAGGATTTTGAGGATGACTCTTTGGATAGACTCCTGATCCTTTGTGCTTGGATAATTTGATGATAAATATAATCCCTTAATAATATATATATAAGCTTCTTTGTAGCTATAATTCTTGCCCTTTGTACCATGCAATTAACCTTGTAATGCTTTGGATTTGAGACTCACCAAGTCTCAATATTTGAAGCTTCTTTTTTTACCTTTAGTTAGTTGCTATTTGGATTGTACTAACCTATTTTGATGGCTTCCCTTGGCCACTATAGTTTTGCAGATTTTTGTGCACTAATAGTATCTTTAGACACTTTGATAATTTCTGATTTTATACCCTTCTCAAGAACACAAACAATAATTTTTTATAGTAATATAATAGTGCAAATGAATCTAATAAACTTTATTTTAATATAGTAACAATTTCATCTTATCATTCAAATCAAATCTTAAATAAATGCACTTAATCAATTTACTGCAACTAATCAAGAATAATCTGAAATGAATCTTCAAGAGTTATTCTGCAATTTCACTACAATCAATATTGTAGAACTTAGTCTTCTTTTTATTTTTCCAAAGTAGATGATAGGTAGTTGATATATGTAATATTAAAATATAATCAAATCCTAATTAATATGCAAATGAACCTTAAAAAGAAATTTTCTCTTTTTGCACTTTTTGAATATTGTAATCCAATTTTGTCTTCATATTGCAATTTTAATCTAAATTAAGGTGCTATAACAAAACTGATAAGTCATCCAATTAACAATTTTATTTGCATAAAAATTTGCTTACCATTTTAAATCTTTTGTAGTTCTTTTTCCGCTTCTATAGAGGATGCGAATCTTGGTGTCTAAGATCACCAAGTTGCTGCTTCGAGTAGAATATTGCATCTTGTTGTAGACTCTCCTAAACAACTCCTTCTCCAAAATATGATATTGAAATTTATTTCACAATTCTAAGATTTGGTGGTTTGTTGTCCTCTTGTGATATCCTCCTTCTACTATAGATTTGGATAAGTCTTTATCTTTGAAGCGGTGCCTTCTTGCTGTGAGAGATAATATTCAAATATCCTAGATTTGGTGAGCTTCTTCTATATTCAAGTGTTCTTGTCAAATTCTAACTTCAAGCAGGATCTTCTTCTCAAGATTTTGAATATCTTGAGGTCTTCACTAGATTCTTATTTTAGGATTTGGTACTCCTTGCCAAATTCTTCTTCTCGGATTTGGCACTCCTTGCCAAATTCTCCTTCTCAAATTTGGCACTCCTTGCAAAATTCTCCTTCTCTTGGGCTTGTTGTTGGATGGCGATAATTGTCCCAAGTTCTTCATTATCATGGGCTTCTCCTTGGTAGTGGATTTATCGAGTGAGTTCTCCTTTTATTATTTCTTTAGTAAGGCTCTCCTAGCCTTTTACTCGATGCTCGTTGACACCTTCCCAAGGTCTTTGATCTTGCAAATTCTACTGGTCTTCCTTGAGACCTTCTATTCAACCTTCTACTCCTAAAATTTTTGGTGGTGATATCTTCTTTTGGATCTCTTATTTCACTACTTTTGAATATGAGAAAGACTCTCCTAGTCCTTGTTCTTCTTCTTCTAATACTGGAAGTTCTTCAATGAGATCTTCTCCTGATATCTTAATTTTTGCTTCAGGTGTTGAGTTGATTCTAAAGAAGATACTCTTCCTAAATTTCTTGTAGGAAGTTTCCCAACTCACTGAATCTTATTTCCCTACAACAAAAATATTAGTATTGAAATCTTAATCTACTTCTAAATTAGATATTATTTTTGAATTCTTCTTCAAGATCAAGGATTTTGGAGCCTTTTTTAGTATCTACGCATCTGTGGCCTTTTTAGTAGCAAGGCTTATGAAGCATTTTTAGTATCAAGGCTTTTGTAGCCTTTTCAATATCAAGGCTTCTATGGTCTTTTCAATATCAAGGCTTCTATGGCCTTTTAAAGTATAAAGTATTTTGTGGTATTTTTAGTATCAAGACTTCTGTAGCTTCTTCTTCAAGGCTTCTATGGCATTTTTCTTCAAGGCATATATGGCATTTTTTGTATCAATGCTTCTATGGCCTGTTATTTAACTGTGAATTTCTTCAATCCAACAATGGAGATCTTTAGTCTCATGACTTCACCACAAATCTTCACTAGAAGTCTTCTTTTACAATATTCTTCTCTTGAACAAGGAACTAATCTTTGCACTATGAAGGTACACCAAGCTTCAGGAAATGAAGTTGGTGTCTCCTAGATTTCTATTGTAGGAGGATTCCCAATCCAATGAGAATTAATTTTTTGCAACAAAAGAAACTTTAGGTAATAGTTTGCAAATTCTAGATATCTTGGATGATCTTCACTAGATGATTTTTCAATCTAATGGATTGAATGATGAGTCCTAGTCTTCACGATTTTATCTTGCAACTCTGTGGAAAAGACTCTAGTCAAATGTAATCTTAGTATTTTTGGAACTAAGATTTCTTTTAGTTCTCACTTGGGCTCTCCCTAATTCTACCACCTAGACTCTTCTGAGAGTTTTTTATAGTGGGTAGTCTAGCAGTGCGTTAGGTTGATAAAAAACTTAGGCTCAATAATAATGGTGGTTTTCCTATTGACCTACTATGACTAGATTTATCGTGGCTCTGATACCATTGCTATATTTTAATGTAATGAGCACTGGGAGATAGCAATCACAAGATGCAAAATAATATGAAAGAAAGTAAATATGCTATATGAATGAAATATGTTGTAAATAGAAATGACATAAAATAATACAATGTAGATATGAAGTAAATGAACACTCCACTAATAAATCTACTAAACTACATTGCATCCATTACCAATGGATAGTGATCTACACAAAATTATACTATGCTTTAAGCTACACTATCTGACTATGTCCCTTGACTCAAATTCTGTATTACAATGAGGCCTTTCTTATGTAGAAAAATAGGTTCCTTGGCCAACACTCTACCTAGCTGTGCAAGGGATAACTTACACATATACAACTTGCACATTGACACTTGTGCATTTATTACATTGCATGAAGTAACTAGATAACTTCCCCCTAAAGTAATCTAATTTTCTAAGTATGTACCTTGGAAGATACATTTACATGACCCAAATGATGTAATATACTCTATTTCTAACACCTCTAAATAATAAAAATAAAACATAATTCATTTACTTTCACTAAATAGAGTCCCATACCTCTAAATAATAAAAATAAATCTTTCCTCTTACTTTAATTAGTTCCTTTTTTCTAATTAATTAAAATAATACCTTTTAATTGATTCCTTTCCAATTTACTAAAACAGTACTCTTTAATTATTTTTTTTCCAAATAACTAAAGCAACATTCTTCAATTAAAATTTTCTAAAAACTAAAACAACACTCTACTTCAAATACAAGAGGGTGGTATCTCCGGTAACCTAAGAGTCTAATTCAATAAAGGTACAAAAGACCACACTACATATAAGGTACAAGAGGGGTACATGACAGATGATAAACACCCACGAACTTAGGCAGAAGATAGAGAAACCTAACTCACCATTTCCCATGTGGCGCACAATAAATTCCACCAATCGTGGCTCAACATTCATAACAACAGTCGACTAAGGAGAGAGAGGGGGTTTATTTAATACCAAAGTATCTGGCAAGAGTGGATTCACCCTTCAAACTATGGTAGAGGAGTTCCAACTAGGCCTTAACGAAGTTACCTTGCAGGGGTTGCCATGGCAAAGTCCAATGACCCACGTGCCTTACAAAAGAACTAGCTATAACTAACACCAAGACAATGGTTTACTAACCAATATGACATCATCATTGGTATGGTCAACCAAGACTAACAAGGAACAACACCACCAAGAACAATTGGCCCACGACTAGCAATGATGACATTGTCGAACATAGTCGGCCCATGACTAGAAATGATAACACTATCAAGCATAGTCGGTCCACAACTAGCAACAACAACACTATCAAGCATGGTTGATCTACGAGCAATGATGAGACTATCAAGCATAGTCAACCCATGACTAGAAAGGAACAAAACTCCAAACACAGTTAGCCCAATACTAGCAACGATGACACTATCAAGCATAATCGACCCATGAATAGCAACGATGACACTACCAATCACAGTCAGCCCATGACTAACAAGGAAAAACACTTCAAACATAATTAGCCCATGACTAGCAATGATGACACTACCAAACACAGTTGACCCACAACTAGCAACGACAACACTTTCAAGCACATTCGGCCCATGACTAGCACTGACAACATCCCATATCAAGTCACTATTAGAAGAATATAGTGCCCTCGCACATGGTTATAGTTAGTTGCAGGTCCACCACAGACAATGAGAAGGTTTAAATACGCCAACAATTACACTATGAATGCCCAAGGAGCTTGAACCAAACATGAGGCAAAGAGGAATAACAAAGTCTATTCTAACATGGTGTGGACGGATGTCCAACAATCATGGTTTCATAGCAGGATTAAGAAGTTACTCATAAACAAACAACCAACAACTTGCTTGCTTAAACTTATTAACAACAAGGATTTAATTTTATCCAACCAACTTGAAACCTTTCAAGAATAGTTAAGTTCTTTCCTTCTTGAGGGTTGCCTTTGTTCGATGTTCACCCGCGAATTCCAATCCTTCCCTCTAAAATATTTCAAAGATTTTCTTTTTCCTTTTCTAAGCAAGGTGAGTGAGACCAGTAAGAACAACCTTTCTTCTTACTTCCTCTTCCTCCTTAATGAGTCGAGCTCTCCTTTCAATTCTCCTCATCGTCCTCATAAATGCTCTTATCTACCGGTCTTAACTTCCATCTGATCTTTCTGACTACAAGGAGATATTTCCTCATTTTAAAATATTTTAATTATTGCTTTAGCACACACAAAGCTCTCCTTATGAAGTCAGTGCAAGGCTTCCATTCCCTTCATTCAGCTTTTTGCCACTTAAAGGACTCTTTAAAATATTTAAAAATTAAGATATTTTGCTTTCTCTCATAAAATAAGATCTCCCATTTAAGGAACCATATATTTTTTAATAATAGACAATTCTCCTTCCATATTTATAAGTCTGTCAATTTATTAAGAAGTACTATTGTCATTTAAAATAAAATAACTTTTATTTTTAAAAATGAAATAAACCGACTAGTATGAAGTTCCTTTATTATCTAAAATAGTCAACTACTATTTATAAATAAAATTCATTTAACATTTAAATAATCAACTATTATTTATAAATGAAATTCATTTATTAATTTAAAATAAAACAACTAATACTTATAAATGAAATTCCCTTATCATTTAAATAAACTATTATTTATAAATTAAATTCATTTATCATTTAAAATTAAAAAAAACTAATATTTACAAATGAAATTCCTTTATCATTTAAATAGTCATGTATTATTTATAAATAATTGTTTTCCTATTCTTCTTTTTTTTTTAATAAAATACCAAGTTTTCTCATCGAATACTATCATTATGTCATTCTTTTGAAAATTTCAAGCAAAATAAGGAGCCTTTCCAAAACAACCAGGTTATGCATGTTATTTTTCCAAACTATTGATGCAGATAGTGATGAAGTAAAAGACAGTCAAACATATGCAATGAAAAAATAGGTGATCTTTCCACCAACCTAGTCATATGTCTCAACCTGAGAGTTTACAATAGCTACTAATCTATCAACTGAAGCTCAGGGTGACTAGTTATTGATGATTATCCCTCACTAAATGCATACCTATATAAAGGTATCCATCAATGTTACCCTCGAGTTGCCTTAATCATCATTTCCCCAACCTCAAGTACCCCCGCTTCTGGTGGATGATTCTACTTCTTCCACCTACAAGTGTACCTAATCCTGCACATTTAGCAATATGTCAATAGTACCATGCTCTTCCAAATCAACTAAACATCGTATAGTTGGTTCAATTGCTCAAATTAGGTATTAAAGCATCATAGATTAATACATTGTTTCTTTATGCCAAAAATTCTGCCAAGGAGGGTCATGACATCCTACCCCCTTGGGACTAAACATCGTCCTTGGTGTTTCCAATTTTACAAAACAAAATTATTACATTATATATTTTCAAAAAAGAAGGAAAAATATTTTTGCATATCATCCACTTTCTCCCAAGTGATATTTCTTTCAAAAAACCAGTCCCACTGGACCTTACATTGCTCAAGAGTCCAATTTTACATAGATTTAGAATGAAACTCAAGGATATTTATTGACATCACTTCAATAGCCTCTAAATTTGCCATATACAATTTAGAAACATGCCACACATGTTCAGGGTCAACAACATATTTCCTAAGCAAATATATGTGGAAGATATCATGAAATTTTGACAAGTTAGGTGGTAAAGCAAGTCGGTATGCAATCAGACCGATATTTTCATGATTTCAAAGGGTCCTACAAACTATGGATCCAAATTTGTGGATTTGATAGCATTCTTCATTGGTTTAACCCTTAGAAATACTTTATCTCCAACTAAATACTCTCTTGGAGTCCTCTTCAGATCAGCATAATGTTTCTGCCTATCAGTAGCTTCTTTAAGTCTTTACCTGATTACCTTTAATTGATCTTCCATTTTTCTAAACATATCTGGCCCAATCACAACTCAATATTATAGGTTATCCCAAGATAATGACGTTCTATACTTTTACCCATATAAGGCATCAAAAGGAGCCATTCCTAGAGAGGCATGATATCCATTATTGTAGGTGAACTCTACAAGATGTATATAGTCTTCCCAATGAGACTTATGATCCATGTAGTACATACAAAGCATGTCTTCTAGTACTTGGTTTATCCATTCAGTTTGACCATCTATCTCAGGGTGGTATACTTAGCTCATATTCAATTTTGTACCCACTACACAATGTAGGGATTTCCAAAATTCAAAAGTGAACTTGGAATCCCTATATAAAATGATCACCTCAGGAAATCCATGCAATCGAAATACCTCTCTAGAAAATATGTTAGCCACTACCTAAGAATCATCCTTGATGTTTTCGGGTATGAAATATGCAATCTTAGTCAATTTGTTGATACCTGGTCTAATGTAATTCTACTATAATTTCCATAGATATGACCTACCATTTCTACAAAGGTACAACATGCAGATATAATTTTATTGCATGATGCTTGTGTTCTACCTTAAATTTCTGACATTCGAGGCATCAAACAACAAAATTAGTGATATCCTTATTCATTCCTTCCCAGAAGAATGTTATTTTCATGTTTTCTTGCATTTTGGCTCCTCTGGGATAGGCAGAATAAGGATATCTATGGGCTTCTTGCATTATTAATTTCATTAAGTCACCCATATTTGGTATGATGACTCTACCTTTGTTGCACAAAAGTTCATCTTTTATGCCAAATTCCTTATTACCCTCTAGGTCTCTATCCATTCTAGCTTGAATTTCTTGGTAATACTCATCCTGAGATTGCTCATGTCTCACTTGATCCATCAGATCTATGTGACTTCTAGTTAAGGTTGTTATGTGTTTCCTTCTACTCAAAGCATAAACAACCTTATTCTCTTTCCCTTTTATGTACTCAATTTCAAAGTCATACTCAATGAGAAACTCAACCTATATTCTTTGTCTTGCATTAAGTATAGGTTGGGTAAATATGTACCTCAAACTTTGATGGTTAGTATTTAATTCAAAGGGCCTTCCCACCAAGTAGTGGCACTAGGCCTTTAGAGCATGCACCACTACAACTAGCTCTAAATCATGTGTAGCATAATTAACTTCATGCTTCTTGAGCTTCCTTGAAGTATATACCACTACTAACTATTCTTGAGAGAGTACTCCTAATCCTTCCAATGATTCATTCATGCATACTGAAAAGTACCCTTGAGGGTCAATAATTTTTAGTAATGATGCGATAGTGAGTTTATATTTTAGAAATGTAAAGGTAGCTTCAAACTTATCTGACCAATTGAATTCCTTTCCCTTCTTCTGAAGGTTAGTTACTGCTGCAACAATCTTAGAGTAATCATTTATGTAATGTTTATAGTAGCCCATTAACCCCATGAAGCTTCGCACTTCAGTCACATTTTTTGGGTGGCCAATTTAGGATAGCCTCAATTTTCTTTGGATCTATAGCAATTTCTTATATTGATATGATATGTCGAAGATATCATACCTCTGAAACATAGAAATCACTTTTAGCTAGATTCCCATAGAATTGAATTTCTCTCAACAACTCTAACATGATCTTGAGATGTTTATCATGCCCTTCTCTATTTCAAAAGTATATTAAGATATCATCTAGGAATACAAGGATAAAATGGTCCAGGTTTCTTCTAAACACATTGTTCATTAGATTTATGAATGTGTCTAGGGCGTTAATTAGTCCAAAGGGTAGAACTATAAACTCATAATGCCCATAACTAGTCTTAAATGTCATTTTGTGAGTATCCCACTCATGTATTCTTAACTAATGGTACACTAATCTTAGGTCAATATTGTTGAATATCGTGGCATCTCTCAGTTGATCAAATAAATCTTTGATCCTAGGTAGGGGATATCGGTTCTTGATTATAGCCTTATTTAGCATTCTATAATCAATACACAATATTATTGAACCATCCTTCTTTTTCATAAATAAAACCAATGCACCCCAAGGTAACACACTTAGTTTTATAAATCCCTTTTCCAATAGTTCTTGCAGTTTAACCTTTAGTTCCTACATCTCAATAGGATTCATCCTATATGGAGATCTATGAATAGGTTCTAATCCTAGCATAAGATCAATTATAAAATCAAATTCTCGTATAGGAGGGAGTCTAGGTAAGTCCTCTAGAAACACATCCTTAAAATATTGCAAAATAGGGTGTTTTCCTAGCACCTCTCTCTTCTGATCATCTCCTACTTCATTATGTTTTACAACATACACTATCCCTCCTTTATTAAGGGCTTTATTCAATTGCATAGCTGACAACATCTGGGGTTTGAATGTCCCCTGCTCGCTATGAATTCTTATTCTTCCTTTGTATTTATTTGAATACTAGATCCATCTATCTTGGAAATTGATCAAGGCTTTATGGACCTGCAACCAATCCATCCCTAGGATCACATCAGGCATGAATTGGAGATACATACAAGCAACCTTCAGTGGTACCACTAGTTAAAGTAATTTTTTGCCATTGGATAACATTGGTTCATTAAGTAGGTTTGCCTAGAACCATACTCTACCTTCCATCCATTGGCCAAATATTGTGGCCTTTTCAACATATTCATTTATAAACTAGAAGAAATAAAGCTATTTGTGGCTCCACTATCAATTAAAAATTTTACTTGCTTATTAAAAATCTTACTTTTCACAAGCAATGGGGTGACTTGCCCCTCTAGATTTTGTTTCCTAATTGCAGCGTAGATCCGATGCTCAAGTTCCTTTCTCTTGGTGTTGGATGAACTCGATCCTGGTTGGTGTGGACACTGATTAGCATAATGTAGACCTTTGTAATGATAACACCCATCCTTGAGTCCTTATTTATTTTTAAATTTCTAATTCCCTATCTTACTTATCGGGGATGAAGTTTGTGACTTTTGCAATTGAGATTTAGATTATTGGGATTGTTGTTTTTCTTTTGTAAGTTTTATTTGAACTTCTTCTAATTTTTATTATTTCCTTTTTTAGATTTTGGAAAATTCTTGGCCTTCTGGCTCTATTCATCTTCACATTTCATGAAACTATCGCTATTTATCTTTCTCAATTCTTGTCGATATTGCTCAAATAGGTCAACATAGTTAAATTGCAGGTGGGATTTTGCTTTCTTTGCCAAGTCATACGCTTTTTGTAGCAATTTAGTCTCATGCATGTTTACATCATGCTTCACTCTATATTCCAACCCGTGAATAAACTTGTGAACCCTCATCTTCTCATCATAGGTAGGTACATACTTAAGTAACCTGACCAACTTCTTATAGTATATTTCTATCATTTTTGTCCCTTGTCATAGGCTAGCAAACTCCAAATTTTATCGAATATAAATTCTTAGTAAGGAACCTTTTATTGAAGGTGATTACAAATTCCTTCCATGGAATATTGATAGGTCCAATTTTATTCTTCTCATATTAGGTTTCCTACCAATTTATAGTAGCCCCCTCTAAGTAGATTGTGGCCCAAACCATTTGAGTTCCTGGGTAATAGCCTTTTACCATGAAGTAAACTTCAAATTCTCTCGTCCAAGCTTCAGCTACATCCCCTTATCCCTCTCCACCAAACTTGGAGATACAAATATTATTTAGATCCTTAGTTGTTTTATTTTCTAGAAGAGCTCTAGATTGCAATTGCTCTACCATTAGCCCATTGTCTTGGCCAACCTTTGAGCCTCTAGCTTGCAAGTTTTGATTTGCAATTATTTCCAATACTTGTCTCATTTGATCCTACATGGTAGAAACCATAGAAATGAGGTCCTCTACCTCTCTATTGAAATTCTCTGGATCCTCCTCTCAGATATTTTCTTTGAAATTATTTTGTCAAGTTCATCTTGGTGTAGGCCTCTCCTTTTTGGCCTTAGGTGGCATTTTTAATCTGGTTACAACCAAGAAAAATATTAGGTTACAACTTCACCTTAAATGATATCACTTATTCAAGCCATAATACAGAGTTCTCTTACTTAAAACATCAATAATCTAACTAGAGTGGTATTCCAAGGTCATGATGTAACATTAATACCAAAGCCCATACTAAGGTATTGTAACATTCATTCACCCTTGGGATCAGTTTCCATTAGATTTTAGCAAGTAGGACATTCTAAGTCATCATAGCTTTAGCTTATACTTTTAATCAAGCCTTCATTGGAGACATCCAAATCCCTTTAGCACACAAAATGCTCTATACCCTTGCACCTAGAGCTCTAATACCAAATGTAATGACCCAAAATTTAGCTACAAGAAAACACATAGAAAAGATTTTTTTTTTTAACTAAGGTGAGGGATTCATAAACCCCTAACCAAATTTTAGATCAACTAATGTTTAACATCCCCTAAGTTTCTCGAAGAGCTACATATCACTAGATACCCTAACACAAGTCCATATGTGTAGGTGTATGATGTGTTACCACAAATAAGTTATCCCTCTTATCACTATTTATGAGCTAAACTTATCACCTTCAGTCAATCGAAGGTATATGCCCATCACCATACCATACATAAGTCAATATATGTAGGCATGCTATGCATATTATGAGTTAAGCTATCCATCTTGTCTCCATGATGAGCTATCTTAACTCAAATGTAGTCTTTCCCTAAACTTAGTTATCATTCTCCCTAAGGGGTCTTAATCCCTTAGGTCTACTACGTTCATCCTAAGGGGTCTCAATCCCTTAGGTCACCCTCTAAGTTCACCCTAGAACTCATTACTTAAGTTTGTATTGTTACACAAGGAAAACAAGGATAAATTAGATACTAAATCTAACAAAAACATATTTTATAAAGCATGCAAAAGATACTAGAAAAGAGGTAATATTTAAATAAAATAAATATTAATTGCAAGGAATTAAAATACAACATATATATAACTCAAGCAGTAATTTAAAGGTATATTTTCCAATAATTGAACAATTATTACATATAAGTAAGTATGGTAAATCCTCCATACTCTTAGAGAATAATATATTACATCAATTTCATCAGGGAAATCTCCCCACAATTTGTATATACCTAAGCATAACTAAATCAATAAATATAGATCCAAACTAACACATTGGTTCCAACTACCTCCTTGGTCCTCATATTCCATCATTAATTTGAGGATAGTAGGGGATTAAGGCACTCATGGTTCCATGATAGACATGCTTCTAAATTAATTTACTTATTGTATTGCCAAATTACAACTATACAAATTAAATTGAAGTATCTACCCATCTATTGCATAGTTGATATCATAAAAACCATCATTTTTATTTCCCCTCTCATTATTCCATGAGTCTTTCAACAAGTGCAATAAAATCATAGAACCTACTTCAATCAATTCCCATTCAAACTTTATTCAACAAATTAAAGTCCCATACTTTTAATCTTTACATAAGCCAGGTTTCTTTATTTCCATAAATTAAAGTCATCCTACATCAATTCATAAAATAAATCATTTCCTTTACTTTCATTAAGTAGGGTTCCATACCTTTAAATAATAAAAATAAAACATAATTCATTTTTTTTCACTAAATAGAGTCCCATACCTCTAAATAATAAAAATAAAACATAATTTATTTACTTTTACTAAATAGAGTCTCATACCTCTAAATAATAAAAATAAAACATAATTCATTTACTTTCACTAAACAAAGTACCATATCTCTAAATAATAAAAATAAAACATAATTCATTTACTTTCACTAAATAGAGTCCCATATCTCTAAATAATAAAAATGAATCTTTCCTCTTGCTTCAATTAATTCCTTTTTCCCAATAAATTAAAATAATAATTTTTAATTGCTTCCTTTACAATTAACTAAAACAATGCTCTTTAATTAATTATTTTCAAAATAATTAAAGCAAAATTCTTCGATTACATTTTTCTAAAAACTAAAGCAACACTCTACTTCAAAGCCAAGAGGGTGGCCTCTCCGGTAACCTGAGAGTCTAACTCCACAAAGGTACGTGGAAGGCCACACTACACATAAAGCATAAGAGGGGGTACATAGTAGACGACGAACGCCCATGAACTTGGGCAGGTGATAGAGAAACCTAACTTGCCACTACCCATGTGGTGCACAATGTGAAGAACACAAGCTTATACTGAGAGGGGGTGAACAGTATAAGACCACTTTTTACTTTTCTTTCCCAATCAATATTATGCAATGTATAGATAGCAATATCAACAACAGTAATCAAAGCAATGCACAAATCACCACACACAATAGAGACACCAAATTTACGTGGTTCACCCAATGTGGGCTACTCCACGAAGAAAATATTTCACTAAAATTTTCTCAATCAATCTCTTGGGAATCCTTTCCCTATTACAATGTTTATGGATCTCTATCCAAAGGAGACACCAATCCCCTAATCAAGTTCATGGATCTCTATCCATAGGAGAACTCCTTTCTCCTAAGCTCTTATTGGTGATCTTCTAGAAGAACTATTGCCCCCACTACTCTAGCTAATGGATCTCTATCCATTGAAGACTCCTATCCTCACTACCCTAGCTAATGGATCTCTATCCAATGGATACTATCATCCTCTATACTCTATCACCTTCAAATATCTATCTCAAATATACACTAAACATAGTCCTTCGATCTAGCACAAATCTATCCTCAATATTTATCTTTGGTCTGGTACAAACCTATCCTCAAATATGCACAAAATCTATCCTCTGATCTGTACTAAACATAGTCCTTCGATCTAGCACAAATATATCCTCAATATCTATCCTCTATTCTGTACTAAACATAGTCCTTCGATCTAGCATAAATCTATCCTCAAGCCTTAACTCAAAGCTTGACTCAATCTCAAATCAACTCTGCTAGATCTACCCCAAACCTTAACTCAAGGTTTGAACAAATCAATCAATCAACTCTGCTCTCAAGCCTTCTCAAAGACTTATCTCAAATCTACCTTGTAAGCTTCCACAAAATCTCACACTAATCTATCCTCAAGTCCTCTCTAGAACTTGTCCAAATCTTCTCAATAAGTCCCCATAAGAACTTATCCAAATCTACTCTCAATATGTATTGTAAGCTTCCACAAAAGCTTACCCAAATCTATCCACAAGTCTTCTCAAAGACTTACCTCAAATCTGCTCAACAAGTCCACACTAGAACTTGTCCAATCTCATAGAAACATAAAGAGAATTGTTAGAGACTCAATATGCTCTACACTCATCACAATGCTCAATCACTTTCAATCACTCTCTTAGAAACATATAGAGAATTGTTAGAGACTCAATATGCTTCACATTCACCTCAATACTCAATCACTTTCAATCACTCTCTTAGAAACATATAGAGAATTTTTAGAGACTCAATATGCTTCACATTCACCTCAATACTCAATCACTTTCAATCACTCTCTTATCATAGAAACATATAGAGAATTGTTAGAGACTCAATATGTTTCACACTCATCAATACTCAACCTCTTTCTCAAATCAATTCAGAATATAGAATAATTTGTTTCATAGAACTTGAACAATCACTTCACACATTCACTTGACTAGGCTTAACCAACTCTACTCAACCAATCACTCAATGAAATGATCCTTGCTCACAAACCCTAGTCCAAGCATATGAATACTCACTCAAATATTTCCAACAATGCTTTATCAACCAATCTCACATAACAATGATACTCATGTTCTTTCCAAACCCTAGTTCAAGTTCTTCACTCAACAACTCACTTCAACAACAATGCTTATAAGACAATCTTCACATAACAATGATACTCATGTTCTTTGCAAACCCTAGTTCAAGTTCTTCACTCAACTCAAACACTTCAACAACAATGCTTATAAAACAAGGTTTTATCAACAACTCTTAATTCCAGAAAACCTTGAAGCATTAATTCAAAACACTCTCAACAATGCAAACCAAACAATCCTTTTCACTCCAACTTTTCATTCACAATTTTCAACAATCACTCACTAGGAAGAATATGCCCATACCTTTTGTTGGATGTAGAAGTGCCTTTAGAAAACCTTTCTTAATCACAATTTTCTTCTTTTCAATTCCAATGGTTAGACACAACAATATTACTTCAACACTTTCCAAAATATTCCTTGGACATAAAACAATCACAACTCAATTTATGCCTTATTGCTCCCTTTTAAAACAACACTCATCATACCATACATAAAGATAATTTCCTTGATACACCTTATAAACTCCAACTTAAAATAATATCCAACACCATAAAAATATCAACCAAAACACCTTACAATATTTTCAAAACATTTGAGCACACAACATTAAAAATTTAATTTTGCAAAAACCCTTATAACTCCTTTAGCAACCTTAGAACCAATTTAAATATGCAAAAATTAATTTTTAAATGCCCAAACTATATTTTCAAAATTTTTGGCGACCAATTTCCAAGCATACCTTATACTTCCCACAAAAGGGGATTCGACGAGATTCGATCCGTCGTCTCCTCTAGCCTAAGCGCCTTAGCGCTTGGGAGCCCACCATATGGGCTACTAATGCCCATGTGAAGGAAGGTATAGCACCTTCCTCTTATGCCTTCACTCACCGTCTATTCCTTTCGAAATGTGCACACTCCTCCTTCGCTTTGGATGCAGTGCAATTCGTATAGCTCTCAATTCTTAGGCTCACATTAATTTTTGAAGGTATGGTAAGTATGGTAGGGTGGGAGTTCCCCCCTTTTATACATGCTTTTAATTTCTCCTCACATCGGTGGCGCTTTATTCGAAATCAAATTTTGAATTTCAAATTTGATAACCCACCTTAGGGTTATTTAACCTTAGCTTAAATTAATTTATAATTAATAATTAATTTAAATAACTTTATAAGTTAAGTAAATTAACTAATAAATTAATTTATAATTAATTTTAAACTTCCTTTGCATAATATTATAAAATAATATTATAATATTATTTATTTGGACTTTTTCTTGCACTTTGGACCTCATCTGACTTCCTTGAACTGGGTCTTGAAACTAAAACCGAGATGGATGCTGCCAACTAAAACTGCCACTGACTGGTGCTGAAAGTTCGACATCAATGACCACTCACTCTTGACATCAATGACAACTTATCACTCAAAATGTCCAACAATCTCCCCCTTTGTCATTGATGGCAACCCAAATTCTTTTTACCAAATCTTTGACCTTTTCCTGTTCTGCTCCCCTGGGAAATTGCTCCCCCTGACTCAATGCTTTCTCCTTAAACCAAATCTCTCCCCCTTACTCAAATCTCCCCCCTTTGACATCAATGGCAAAGGGTCACCTTTGGGGCTCGGGGCTAAGAATGAATCTCTTAGCTTAGCCCCTCCCCCACCTCCTCTTGAGGTGGTTAATTCTGGGGTGGGAGTATTTCTACTCCTAACAAGCACTGGTCTTTACCTTTATCCTCTTTCCTTCTTATCTGATCCTTTTGACTATTCCTATTCCTATTCCTATCCATGTCCACATTCCTGTTCCTATTTATATCCATATTCATATTCCTATTCCTATTCCTGTTCTTGTTCATGTCCATATTCTTGTTCCTATTTTTATCCATGCTCATATTCTTGTTCCTGTTCCTGTTCATGCTTGATTCTGGAATGTCTGCTCTACACCATTTTGTTGTATGTCCATCATTATTGCACTTATAACACTTAATGTTATTATTCCTTGGAGGTGCAAATGTCTTAGGATTTCTCCTAGTGAAACCATATCCTTTTCTGTCATGAACCCTGCAATCCATTGCCTTGTGACCAAACTGATTACATGAGTAGCAATACCCATGGAAAAGCTTCCTATTTCTAAAATTCCCATTTTCTTGTCTTTCATGTGTCCTGCACTATGAAGCCATGTGTCCAAACCTATGACATGAGAAACACCTTCCATTGAAATTTCCTTGTCTTGACCTCATTGGTCTCTTAGTCTCTCTTAACCTATTCTGATTGTTGTTCCATATGTTTCTTCTTTGTGCATTGTTCCTTTCCTTGTTGAAATTTCTGTTGTCCAACTCATCCTCAGATGTCTCACTTTCTCTTACACTATCTTCTTAAATTTTCTTCTTCTTTAAAACTTGAGGTTGACTTTTCTTCTTGTTTCTTTTGAGCTTGTTCAAAACCAAGACCTATTTTGTTTGTTGACCTTCTTTGTACTTTGATCATCTTATCCACAACCTTTGAGCTCTTTCCAAACTTGTGTAGCTTATCCTCAGATTTTTCTAAATCTTCCCTTAGTAGAGCTACTTCTTGTTCTAACCTTTCACATTCTAAGACCTTTGCTTCTAACTTATCCTTGAACTTCTTTGTCTTAGCCATTGACTTGTTTAGATCCTCTATAAGCTTTCTTCTCTCTTCATCGCATTCTTGAAACTGAAACTCAAGTTTAGAGTTTTGCTTTCTTACCTTCTTTACTGTGTCAAGAGCATAAATAAGTTCTGCCTTAAGATCAAATCCTTCTTTATCTGATTCTTCCTCTATTTGTTTGCCTTTGTCTACATCTTCATTTTATTTTGACTTGTCTACTATAGGATCACCTTCTTCTTCTTCTAGTGCCATTAGAAGATTTTCTTCTAGTCCTTCAAGTGCATCCTCATATTCATCATCACTAAAACTATAACCATTCCTTGTACAACTATCTTCAAGATGTCCAAAGTTACCACATCTAAAACACTTGAGAATTATTGGTGACCTTTTCTTGACTTCTTTTTTTCTTCAATCATAAATAGGACTTCATCTCTATCATTATCTAAAAAACTAGCATCACTATCACTTGAGTACTTACTTGCCTTGTCTGCATAGTAGCTCCTCTTTTGTCTTTGAAAGAACTTCTTCCCTTGTCTACTTTGTCCATCCTTACCTTTCTTTTGGTACCTGTATTTTTTTGATTCCTTGTTCTTGTGATCCTATTTTTCTTCATCATTGTTATTTTTAGCTTCTTGACAATCAGTTGCATAGTGACCATACTTTCCACAATTGAAACATCTAATAGATTTTACATCTTTGAATTTTCTTGAATCCTTGTTCCTTCTACCATAATTTGCTTCTTCATCACTGGATGACTCATTGCTTGATTCTGACTTCTTACCCTTTGTCTTCTTAATTGCTTTGAAGGTTGCTTCCTTCTGGGGATTAGGTTCTTTTGTTCTTAACTCAAAAGTTGTAAGAATACCAAGCAACATATCTCTTGTCAAAGAATCACCATCCTTTGCTTCTTCTATAGCTAAAATATTTTCACTAAACCTTGTTGGAAGAGACCTTAAGATCTTATCACAAACATCTGATTCATCCACATTAAGTCCAAGTCCTTGCATAGCATTAACAACCTCATCTACCCAAAGTAGATAAGAACTAATGTCTTCCTCATTCTTCATTCTTAATTCTTCAAATTGTCCTTTGAGATTTCGTATCTTTGCCTTTTTGACACTCTTATCTCCTTCATATATGCTTTGCAACTTATCCCAAATTCCTTTTGCATATTTACAATGCATAAATTTTATTGATTCTGTTCTATGCAAACCTCTCAGAAGTGCATTCATTGCTTTTGAATTGTAATGTTGTAGAAGCTTACCTTCCTTATCTGTAGGTGGATCAACTGGTGGTATGTATCCATTTTCAACTACTTCCCAAATTTCATTGCCAAGTGCCATCAGGTGAACCTTCATTCTCATACTCCAATATATGTAGTCACTTCCATCAAATATTGGTGTTGAATTATCTGAGGACACATTCTTAGAATCCATTGTGTTCTTTGAAAGATTTTCCTTCAAGTTGTTAAACTCTTCCGAAGGAACCCACTCTGATACCAATTGAAGAACACAAGCTTATACTAAGAGGGGGTGAATAGTATAAGACCACTTTTTACTTTTCTTTCCCAATAAATATTATGCAATGTATAGATAGCAATATCAATAGTAATAATCAAAGCAATGCATAAATCACCACACACAATAGAGACACCAATTTTACATGGTTCACCCAATGTGGGCTACTCCACGGAGAAAATATTTCACTAAAATTTTCTCAATCAATCTCTTGGGAATCCTTTCCCTATTACAATGTTTATGGACCTCTATCCAAAGGAGACACCAATCCCCTAATCAATTTTATGGATCTCTATCCATAGGAGAACTCCTTTCTCCTAAGCTCTGATTGGTGATCTTCTAGAAGAACTATTGCCCCCACTACTCTGGCTAATGGATCTCTATCCATTGAAGACTCCTATCCTCACTACCCTGGCTAATGGATCTCTATCCACTAGATACTATCATCCTCTATACTCTATCACCTTCAAATATCTATCTCAAATCTACACTAAACTTAGTCCTTCGATCTAGCACAAATCTGCTCAATCTCTATCTCTTGGTACAAACCTATCTTTAAATCTGCACCAAATTCTATCCTTTGATCTGTACTAAACATAGTCCTTCGGTCTAGCATAAATCTATCCTCAATATCTATCCTCTGATCTGTACTAAACATAGTCCTTTGGTCTAGCATAAATCTATCCTCAATCTTCCTCAAGCCTTAACTCAAAGCTTGACTCAATCTAAATCAACTCTGTTAGATCTACCCCAAACCTTAACTCAAGGTTTGAACAAATCAATCAATCAACTCTGCTCACAAGCCTTCTCAAAGACTTATCTCAAATCTACCTTGTAAGCTTCCATAAAATCTCACACTAATCTGTCCTCAAGTCCTCTCTAGAACTTGTCCAAATATGCTCAATAAGTCCTCACTAGAACTTATCCAAATCTGCTCTCAATCTGTATTGTAAGCTTCCACAAAAGCTTACCCAAATCTATCCACAAGTCTTCTCAAAGACTTACCTCAAATCTGCTCAATAAGTCCACACTAGAACTTGTCCAATCTCATAGAAACATAAAGAGAATTGTTAGAGACTCAATATGCTCTACACTCATCACAATGCTCAATCACTTTCAATCACTCTCTTAGAAACATATAGAGAATTTTTAGAGACTCAATATGCTTCACATTCACCTCAATACTCAATCACTTTCAATCACTCTCTTAGAAACATATAGAGAATTGTTAGAGACTCAATATGCTTCACATTCACCTCAATACTCAATCACTTTCAATCACTCTCTTATAAACATATAGAGAATTGTTAGAGACTCAATATGTTTCACACTCATCAATACTCAACCTCTTTCTCAAATCAATTTAGAATATAGAATAATTTGTTTCACAGAACTTGAACAATCACTTCACACATTCACTTGACTAGGCTTAACCAACTCTACTCAACCAATCACTCAATGAAATGATCCTTGCTCACAAACCCTAGTCCAAGCATATGAATACTCACTCAAATATTTCCAACAATGCTTTATCAACCAATCTCACATAACAATGATACTCATGTTCTTTCCAAACCCTAGTTCAAGTTCTTCACTCAACAACTCACTTCAACAACAATGCTTATAAGATAATCTTCACATAACAATGATACTCATGTTCTTTGCAAACCCTAGTTCAAGTTCTTCACTCAACTCAAACACTTCAACAACAATGCTTATAAAACAAGGTTTTATCAACAACTCTTAATTCCAGAAAACCTTGAAGCATTAATTCAAAACACTCTCAACAATGCAAACCAAACAATCCTTTTCACTCCAACTTTTCATTCACAATTTTCAACAATCACTCACTAGGAAGAATATGCCCATACCTTTTGTTGGATGTAGAAGTGCCTTTAGAAAACCTGTCTTAATCACAATTTTCTTCTTTCCAATTCCAATGGTTAGACACAACAATATTACTTCAACACTTTCCAAAAATATTCCTTGGACATAAAACAATCACAACTCAATTTATGCCTTATTGCTCCCTTTTAAAACAACACTCATCATACCATACATAAAGATAATTTCCTTGATACACCTTATAAACTCCAACTTAAAATAATATCCAACACCATAAAAATATCAACCAAAACACCTTACAATCTTTTCAAAACATTTGAGCACACAACATTAAAAATTTAATTTTGCAAAAACCCTTATAACTCCTTTAGCAACCTTAGAACCAATTTAAATATGCAAAAATTAATTTTTAAATGCCCAACTATATTTCCAAAAATTTTGGCGACCAATTTCCAAGCATACCTTATACTTCCCACAAAAGGGGATTCGACGAGATTCGATCCACCGTCTCCTCTAGCCTAAGCGCCTTAGCGCTTGGGAGCCCACCGCATGGGCTACTAATGCCCACGTGAAGGAAGGTATAGCACCTTCCTCTTATGCCTTCACTCACCGTCTATTCCTTTCGAAACGTGCACACTCCTCCTTCGCTTTGGACGCAGCACAATTCGTATAGCTCTCAATTCTTAGGCTCGCATTAATTTTCGAAGGCATGGTAAGTATGGTAGGGTGGGAGTTCCCCCTTTTATACACGCTTTTAATTTCTCCTCACGTCGGTGGCGCTTTATTCGAAATCGAATTTCAAATTTCAAATTTGATAACCCACCTTAGGGTTATTTAACCTTAGCTTAAATTAATTTATAATTAATAATTAAATTAATTAATAATTAATTTAAATAACTTTATAAGTTAAGTAAATTAACTAATAAATTAATTTATAATTAATTTTAAACTTCCTTGGCATAATATTATAAAATAATATTATAATATTATTTATTTGGGCTTTTTCTTGCACTTTGGACCTCATCTGACTTCCGTGAACTGGGTCTTGAAACTGAAACCGAGACGGATGCTGCCAACTGAAACTGCCACTGATTGGTGCTGAAAGTTCGACATCAATGACCACTCACTCTTGACATCAATGACAACTTATCACTCAAAATGTCCAACATAATGAAGTCCACCAACCATAGCTGAACCCTCATAACAACAATTGGCTAAGGAGAGAGAGGGGGTTTCATTAACACCAAATGATCTAGCAAGAGGGGATTTCCATATAGGCCTTAACAAAGCTACCTTGTAGGGATTTCCATGGTAAATTCCAATGACCCATGTGCCTCACAAAAGCATTGGCCATGACTAACGCTAAGATAGCAATTTAATAACCAATGTGACATCATCACTAGTATAGTCAACCAAGACTAACAAGGAACTACACCATAGAACATAGTTGGCCCATGACTAGAAACGATGACACTATCAATAACAATCGGCCCATGACTAGCAACAATGATATTGTCAAGCATAGTCGATCCACAACTAGTAATGATGACACTTTCAATCATAGTTGGCCCATGACTAGAAAGGAACAACACTCCAAACATAGTTTTCCCATGACTAGCAACAATGAAACTATCAAACACAGTCAATCCATGACTAGCAATGACAACACTATCAAGCATAGTCGATCCACGACTAGCAATGATGACACTATCAAGTATAGTCGGTCCACAACTAGTAATGATGATACTATCAAGCACAGTCGGCCCATAACTAGCAAGGAACAATAATATGAACACAGTTAGCCCATGACTAAAAATGACAACACCCCACATCGAGTCATTGTTAGAAGAACACAATACCCTCGTACATAGTTATAGTTAGTGGTAGGCCCACCACCGATAAGGAGAAGGTTTAAATACCCCAACAATTGTGTTATAAACACCTAAGGAGTTTGAACCAAACGTGAGGCAAATAAGAATAACAAATTCTATTCTAAAATGGTGTGGACGGACGTCCAAAAATCATGGTTTCACGATAGGATTAAGAAGTTACTCCTAAACAAACAACCCGTAGCTTGCTTGTTTAATCTTATTAACAAGGATTTAAGTTTATCCAACCAACCTAAAATATTTCAAAAATAGATAAGTTCTTTCTTTCAATCCTTCCCTCTGAAATCTTTCAAAGATTTACTTTTTCTTTTGTTGAGCGAGGCGAATGAGACCAGTAAGAACAAACTTTCTTCTTGCTCCTTCTTCCTCCTTAAGGGATCGAGCTCTCCTTTCAACGCTTTTGACCATCCTCATCAATGCTCTTATATTTTAGTCTTAACTTCCATATAATTCGTCCGATCACAAGGATATATTTCCTTATTTTAAAACTTTTTAATTCTTGCTTTAGCACACACAAATATCTCCTTTTGAATTTGATGTGAAGCTTCAATTCCCTTCGTTCAGCTTTTCGCCGCTCAAAGGACTCTTTAAAATATTTAGAAATTAAGATCTTTTGTCGTCTCTCATAAAATGAGATCTGCCATTTAAGGAACCAAATCATTTTTAAGAATAGATAATTCTCCTTCCATATTTAGAATTCTTTTGATTTAGTAAGTACTATTGTCATTTAAAATAAAAAAACTTTTATTTTTAAAAATGTAGTAAACCAACTAGTATGAAACTCCTTTATTATCTAAAATGGTCAACTACTATTTATAAATAAAGTTCATTTATCATTTAAATAATCAACTATTATTTATAAATGAAATTCATTTATTATTTAAAATAAAACAATTAATATTTATAAATGAAATTCCTTTATCATTTAAATAAAATATTATTTATAAATGAAATTCATTTATCATTTAAAATAAAACAACTAGTATTTATAAATTAAATTCCTTTATCATTTAAATAATCAAATATTATTTATAAATAGTTATTTTCTTTTTATTCTCTCTTTTTTTTAATAGAATACCATGTTTTCTCATCGAATACTATCATCATGCCATTCTTTTGAAAAGTTCAAGCAAAACAAGGAGCCTTTCCAAAACAATCAGGTTATGCCTATTTTTCCCAAACTATTGATGCAGATAGTGATGAAGTAAAAGACAGTCAAACATATGCAACAGACAAAGAGGGAATCTTTCCATCAACCTAGTCATCTATCTCATCCTATGAGTTTATGATAGCTACTAGGCTATCAACTGAGGCTCAAGGTGACTAGTCATTGATGATTATCCCTCACTAAATGCATTCCTATATGAAAGTATCCATCAATGTTACCCCCGAGTTGCCTTAATCATAATTTTCCCAACCTCAAGTACCCTCACTTTTGGTGGATGATTCTACTTCTTCCACCTACGAGTGTACTTGATCCTGTACATTTGGCAATATGTCAACAATGCCATGCTCTTCCAAATCAACTAAACATTGCATAGTTGGTTAAATTGCTCAAATAGGTATTAAAGCATCATATATTAATACATTGTTTCTTTATGTCAAAAAGGCTATCAAGGAGGGTCATGACATGTCTTCATTACTTCTTATTTTAAATTATTTATGTGCTTTCCATTTATTACTTGGACTATGAATGAATTTTTGTTTTCAATAAGTTTACACAAGATTTTATGAGGGGTCATGGTACCCTCATACTATGTGGGGTTTGAACCTTGGACCTCTCAAAGAGAGGACAAAGCCCTTACCACTGCAGTAAGCTTACAACTTCTACTTTGAATGAAAATTTTCATCTAAAGCTACTAAAAACTAATTTTATATGTAGTCATCAAAAATTGATCTAGCCAAATGAGCCAATTTTCTCTTAGATTCCTAGGAAGCCCCTCAAAGTTGCTAAATGAATTTGTTTATATACCCACCCTTTAATTCTATCTCTTTTTCTAGCTTTGTCGAAGTTGTGGTCATCCCAAGTAGACTATAAATTTGTGTAAAGTGCTTTTGGCATCAATTTGACCTTCAATAGTCAGATTTTATAAAATTGAGGTCAGCCTAGATCGATCAAAAATTCATGAATTTAGGTTTTTTCTCTAAAATTCCTAACCCTCAAATTGATCTTTGCCTTTTTCATCCCTAACCCTAGTTTTTGAACTTGAATTATTTCTTGCCTTTCTCTCAATACCTCTAAATAAGGGCATTGAGTTCATTTTTTGACCCATCTATAATTTGTGATCTATCATGCATAATATGTTATCTCCCATATATAATTGGTGATAATATATCTTTGACTTAGAGTCATACAAATGAGTAAATTTGAATTTGGTAACTAGAGAAGCAATGGCATTATGATTTGATAGCTAACATCTCTCATGATCAATTGTTTCATTAGGTTCAAGTGAATCTTTGCTTTACCATCACTGAAGATCTAAAGGAAGGAGAGTAGGTTTTCCCTAGGTTACTATTTCCCTCTTGGTTTTTGCCTCTTCACCTTTTCTTGCTTTTACTTTGCTTTTCTCCAGTTCTTTATTTCATAGCTATAGTCCTTTTCTAGTTTTTCTATTCATCTCTCCTTTCTAGTCTTAGCAATCTATTTCATTTATTTATGGTTCTTTTGTTCATCTCTACTTTCTAGTCTTAGAAATCTATATTTATTTCTTTATGGTTCTTTTGTTCATCTCTACTTTCTAGTCTTAGCAAACTGTTTTCATTTATTTCTAGTTCTTCTATTTACTTTTGCTCTCTAGTCTTAGCTAGTTACTTTCATTTCCTATTATTTGATTAATATACCCTAGTTAGCTTTATTTTGTTTTTAGTAATCTATTTATTGTTGTTAATCATTGCTGGATCATTCTATTTTTCTCTAATCATGAATTCATGGTCCATATGTATGGGGTGCAATTTTGATAAAACCCTCATTTTGGTCCTTTCTTTGCATTTTTTCCTTTTTTATGAATTCATAGTCCCCCATTATAGGGCATGAATTTGATAGAAACACTATTGTGCATGATTACTATGCTTCATCTAGGTCTTCTCCCAATTATCACAATTTTGCAGCCTCTACACAAGGACCACAAATTTGGCTATGGTAACTTGGAGGTAAGCCTTTCTTCCCCTTGTCTTCCCCTCATTTTGCATTTGTCTTATCTATATTTGCTTCTTATAAAACCCTCCTTTGTATTTTCTCTATTTTGTATTTATTTAGATTCCAAAAGGTCAATACATTTCATTTTCATTTCATGGTTTGCTAAAAGGACCAAGGGGGCTTGACGTCGCACTAGCGAGCCTAGTCTTCATAGCGGCCCAAGTAGACCCCCAAACACTGACAATATTTTTTCCAATTTTTGTCTCTTTTTAAGGGTTTTCTCAAATTTACATCATAGATTTTGGGACACAAAATTGGATTCGTGGTCACTATTTTTTTGGCACAAATTTGACATAGGGATAAACATGAGTTCAACTAAGTGTCATGTTAGTATTTTAGGTGTATTTGATTGTATTTTTTTTTTGTGTGTTTTTGTTTCTCTATCAATAGATAAAAAGAAAATAAATTTCAATTTCATTCTAGAAGTAATATTAGTCTAAAAAATATTAAAGTTACTTAGTTTCATTCCCTTAGGTATTAAAAAGAAATATATGTTTGTTTCTATCCTTAGGCATTGAAAGTAATATTGCATATAGTTTATACATTTAAGCTAGCTTGTTTATGCACTTCCCTTGTGCCCTTTATTAAAGAAGAAAATATTACTTTATGTATCTTAGGAGTAGTTTCACATGCAAAGGAAGAATCATTTCTAGGGTAGTTCCTATTTGTTTGCACCTTTTTATAGTATTGTTTAAATTACTATAGTTTTCTTTGCTTTTATACCAAACTTAGGTGGTTACAAATTAACACATTAAACACCCTCTCTTAATACTTGGAGTGATTCTATTAGACACTCCTAATGAACCCCCAAACCCCATAATAACCAAGGCTAAGTGTTTGGACCATAGCCCTATAGTTACAGCTCCTAGTAGATCTATCAAGAATAATTTGCTTAGGTTTTCCTCCTCTACATTTTGGTGAACCCGATGTGAACAACTCCTTAGTGTCTATTTAGAAAACTTTTTCCTTCATGTTTTTAAACTTAAACAAGACCTGATAAAAATTTTTGTGTAGATTAGATCATTAAATTAAAAGATTTAATAAATTTTCATCTTTTGTGTCTCGAATAGTTTAGTTTCAAACCCTCTTTCTCTTATCCTATGGCACCTACCCTTAGGAATAAGAGAAATATGTTAGATCCAAATGAAAATCCTTTGTGGAATGAGGATGATCAAATTGATAGGGAGAATCCAAACATAGAAGAAGATGAGGACATATCAACTAATGATAACTATGATCTAATAGAAGGACCTCATGGTCAACTCATTTTCAAAACACATGATCATATGATGAACTTCTATAGGTAAAATAAACAAATTTTATCTGAAATTTTATAAAAGGACATCCACTTCAATGAAGTTGGACCATCCCATCATCAAACTAGTTCTCATCATAATATTCATGTTAATCCTTTATTTCAATCTTCTCAAAATCATAATCTCAATCCATTTCACAACCCTACGTATGCTACTACCACAACAACTAACATTGGAGGAATTTCTCAATCACCTCCAACTAGTAGCATGCCTCAAAATCATACTCAATTTCCTTTTCATCACAATCCTTCTTCTAATATAAATATTCCTCCTCCTAATATTAACAATTATTCTTCTATTCCACCAACTACAAACCATGTCCCATCGTAAGATACTACACAAAATCCCCCATTCCATAACCCTTACCATAATAGTGTCAACACTTCAAACATTAACCAAGTACCCTATCAAAAACCTATGCAAAATAATTATAACCCACCTTTAGGGAACTTTGGAGTAAACATGCCAACTACACCCCATTTAGCATTGCACAACAACAATCTTGATATTCAAAATTTGACATCTATAGTAAAGCAACTTGCTCTAAGGATGGACACCTTACAAGCACCTAGTTTCACTTATTCCTATAGAGAAATGTGCAACCAACCCCTAGATCCCATAGTAGTCTCTAGACCTTATCCCAAAAACTTTCCCACACCAATATTACCAATCTATAAGGGAACAGAGGATCCTATTGAACACCTAAGGATGTTTAGGATAGCCTATCATGATATTATTTATGATGACATGTTGTTACTGAAGATGTTCCCTAAAAGTCTTGGAGGAATAACCTTGGAGTGGTACTATCAACTACCCCACCACTCTCTAAGGAATTTTGAGGAAACAATTGAGATGTTTGTTCAATAGTTTGGAGTGTATGTAGAAAAGAGAGTGACCCTTCAAGATTTATACCTCCTTAAGCAAGCTAAGGATGAGAGTTTCTTAGATTTCTTATCTCGATGGAGGGGTCTAGTTAAAATATTATAGTATACCCCACCTCCCTGAGATATGTTAGAGATATTTATCAATAACTTACAGGAACAACTCTCATATGAATTAGAGACAACAACTATCACATATTTTGAGCAAGTGATAGACTTATCTAGGAGAGTTGAAAAAGCCCTTATTAGAAGGGGTCAACTTAAACTTAGAAAAGAAGAAGAAAGGATGACAAAACCCCAATATAATAATAAACATGTGGTAGGTGATGGGGTCACTGATAATAGATAGACTAATAATATCAACACAGCTAGTACCTTACAAAAATTGGTACTTAGCAAACCTCAATGACCCCCACCAAGAAACTTCACAAGACTCAACCAACCTTTATCATTGGTCCTTAAAAAACTCTTAGAAGCTAAGATGATCAAGTTACCCAACATAAGACAACTTGATACAATGACAACTTGGTACAAACTAAACCAACATTATGATTATCATAGGATGGATGGATCTTGATCAGGTGTAAGAGGTTTAAGCATGTGGTTCAAGACTTAATAGATGAGGGTCACCTTGTTATAGGTGATTCCCAACCTACTCCAACCACCAACCAAGATATGGGGATATTCCAAAATCCCCTACCCAACCATGATCAATAGACAACTAACCAAGTTTCTTATCATGTCGTGCCACCTCCATATGATCATATGGTTGGCATGATAGCAACAACCACTAGACAACAAGTTCAAACACAACAAGCTCAACAACCTCAGAAGCAAACAAATTCAACCCCTAGTCAACCCTCTAGACCACCACTAGTTTTAAGGAACACCCAAAGGAAGAGCACAAGTTTAGACAAGCCAACATTAGTCTTGAAACCTCAACCAATAGTTTCCTTTGATCTTAAAAAACAACTAGCTAGTACACCCACCAAGATTTCCCTCTTAGAGCTTCTATAGACTTCTCCTATCCATAGAGAAGCCTTAGTCAAGCTCTTAAGCCAACATTCCATCCCACAAGACCTCCCACCTAGTAACCTAGCCAATGTTGTAGGTACTCTTGGGGTTAATCATATATCATTTTATGAAGATGATATTCCTCCAACAACCTTACAAGGGGATTCTCCCCTTTACATCATCGACTATATTGAGGAAAATTTTATCAAGAGGATCTTGGTAGACAATGGTTCCTCCCTCAATATATGTAGTTATCAATTCTTTCAAAAATTTGGATTAAGAGAGGAAGATCTAACTAGATTTGATGTGATCATCAAAGCTTTCAATAATGAATCCCAAGAGGCCTATGGCATTATATCCCTTCCCCTTAAGGTAGGACCCAAAATCCTAGATACCTTATTTTATGTAGTATCTTGCCAAACATATTTTAATCTTCTTCTTGGATGCCCTTGGATTCATGCTATGAGGGTTGTCCCTTCCACTCTTCATCAATATCTTAAGTATAAATTCAAGAATCAACTTATCACCATCTCGGGTGACCCTCATCCATTTCAATATTATTCAATGGTTGAGCAAGCCCAATAAAAAGTCAATTTTTGTCCAATAGTTTCTCTCCACAAATATCCTCTCTCTTCTTCTTCTTCCTCTTCTTCCTCTAGTTACTATCCTTCTCCTAAAATCACTAAAAATTTTAAGAACTTAAGAATTAGTGAGGAACCTCTAACTATTAACTCATCAAAGGATCAAGTTAATCAATTAGTTCAAAGTCCTCTTATAGACATAGCCAAGCTACCACCTTCACCTCAAACCATGGGTTTACCCCATAAAAAGGGTGAAGTAGTACACATAGGAATGTGTACCTTTATTTATGTAAGAACTTCCCATGAAGAAAATATTTATGGTAGCAACCCCTCACCCATAGAGAGAACCTTCACCCATTGTTACCTATCCAATGATTACCCATTACCTAAGCAGATCCTATCTAGTATGGGATATAAAGGTAAGGGCTTGGGGCCTCAACAACAAGGTATCAAGGAGCCTTTGGAAGTTAAACTTTGGTCTAGGAGATGTGGCATAGGCTACATCCCTAATAAAAACCAACCCTTACCCATCGATGATGATCAAATCATAACCTTTGCAAAATTTATAGATCATCATGGCTTAGAGTGGAGTGATGAGGATGAGGGACCCCCTTCTCCCTCCACCATTTTGTTTTGTAATGTGATAACCTTAGTTCATCTCAAGTTAATCATGATCCTAGGAGAGTATGCTGAAGGAGATACTCTTTGTGATATGGCTCATGAAGATATCCTCTGTAATAGCTTCTTCTTTGATGGGTCAATCCCTTGTGTCACCCATGTCCAATATTCTAAGTCTCAAGAGGATCAAATTCCTACATCTCTTGAAGATCTTGAGCAACTAGGAGTTATCCCAACCCCTCCTCACTATGAAGATGAATCTCACATCCTCATTGAGGAGACCCTAGATGTTAACATAGGAACTATAGAGAACCCTAGACTCCTTAAGTTAGGGAAATCCCTTTCCATGGATGAGTAGGAGCAATTGACCAATTTGTTAAAGGAATTTCAAGATATATTTGCTTGGTCATATGTCAACATGCTAGGGCTTGACCCTTCCTTAGTCATGCACCACCTAGTGGTCAAACCCAATGTCAAACCAGTTAAGAAAAAACTTAGGAAAATGCATCCCAAAATTACCTTATTAGTCAAGGAGGAGCTCCAAAAGCTCCTTGATGTTAATTTTATCAAAGCCATCGACTATTCTGATTGGATCTCCAACATCATTCCTATAGCTAAGAAGGAAGGTACAATTAGAATATGTATCGACTTTAGGGACATAAACTTAGCTTATCCTAAGGATGACTTTTCCCTTACCCAATATATATATGATCGTAGATTTCACCACTAGATGTGGAATGCTATCATTAATGGATGGTTTCTCAAGGTATAATCAGATCAAGATTACCCCCAAAGACCAAGCCAAGACAACTTTCATCACTCCATGGGGCACCTTCTATTATAGAGTCATGCCTTTTGGCTTAAAGAATGCTGGTGCCACATACCAAAGGGCCATGACTTATATTTTTCATGACTTGATGCATGATATCATAGAAGACTATGTGGATAATCTTCTTGGTCACTCCATCCATCGAGAAACTCATGCACAAGATTTAAGATGAATATTTGAAAGACTAAGAGAATACAAAGTTCATCTTAAGCCCTCCAAGTGTGTATTTAGAGTCACATCTGACAAGCTCTTAGGATTCATAGTGTCTAGGTGAGGCATTGAAGTAGACCCAACCAAGATTTTAGCTATTACTGACATGCCTCCTCCCCATAACCTTATCGAGTTGTGTAGCTTACAAGGAAAACTTCAAGCTATTAGACATTTCATATCCCAACTAACTGACAAGTATCAACTTTTTAATAGGCTCATTAAAAAAATATGTAGATTTTAAGTGGGATGATGAGTGTCAAAAGGCTTTTGATAAATTCAAGAAATATCTCACTTCCCTACCTATCTATATCCCACCTAACCCATCTAATCATTTATTGCTTTACATAGTAGCCACAACCTAAGCCTTAGGATCCCTTCTACCTCAACATGATGATATAAATAAAGAGCGAGAAATTTATTACATTAGTAGAACCCTAATTAATTATGAAACCTGATACATCCCTTTAGAGAAGCTTTTTCTTGTTGTGTTGTTTGCATCTCAAAATTTGTGATATTACATGATCATCCATAATATATTGGTAGTTGCAAGGTTTGATCTCCTTCGTTATTTAATGTCAAAGCCTTACCTTTCAGGTCAAACCACCAAGTGGATCCTTACCCTTAGTGAGTTTTACTTAACCTTTACAGGTCAAAATACTATAAAATATCAAGTTATTGTTGACCAATTAATCACTGCCATTTTAGAATCCACCTATCCTTTAGTCGTAGAGTTTATCGATGAGTTATTTAACCTAGATATAGAAGAGCTTGATTCCTGGATATTATTTTTTGATGGAGCATGTTTCTTAAAGGGCATTGGGGCTAGAATCATTCTAGTCACCCCATAAAAATAATTGATCCCTCTTTCCTTCAAGTTGTGCTTCTCCTACACTAACAACACTATAGAGTATGAAGCCTTGATCCTAGGTCTTAGGGCAGCCTTAGCCTTAAAATTTAGAAGCCTTTTTGTCTTTGGTGACTCTCAACTTGTAGTCAACTAGGTTAATGATGTTTATCAAACTAAATATGATAAACTAAAACCCTACAAGGAAATTATCACTAAGCTCATGTCAACCTTCAATAAGATAACCATATAGTTTATCCCTAGATCCTCCAACCACCATGTGGATGCCATGGCCATAGTTTCATCCCTTATCCCCTTGGAGTTAGAAGATGATCAAGCCACTATTATCATCCAACAACTCTGAGAACCCACAACCCTTAGTTCTATCCAAATCCCCTTAGATGTCCTAAACATCATAGCTTCTCCATATGAGCCTTGGTACATAGACATATTTAACTTTCTTAAAGATGGCACCATGCCTAATGGCTTAGATTACATAGCAGCAAAGGATTTTACATAAAAGAGCATGTTGATTTGTGATAATCGATGATACTTTATATCGACATTCTTTCAAGGGAATCCTCTTACGATGCCTTAACTCTTATGAAGAAAGGAAAGCCCTTAGTGAAGCTCATGAAGGATCCTATGGAGGCCATTTTAGCAACAATGTAATTTTCAAGAATCTCCTTAGGATAGGATATTATTGGCCTTCCATGGAGAAATATGCATGTGACTATGTTCGACACTATGATAAGTGTCAACATCATGATAATATTATTCATGCACCTTCCCAAAACCTTCAAGTTATTTCTTTCCCTTGGCCATTCTCCATGTGGGGATTGGACATTATTGGGAAGATTAACCCCATGTCATCTGATGGTCACAAATTTATCATCATAGCAATAGAGTACTTCACCAAGTGGGTAGAAGCCATGCCGTTAGCCATGGTTACTGGAGCCCAAGTTTCTAAGTTCATCTTCAACCAAATCCTTTGTAGGTATGGGATCCCTTCAATTATTATCTCTGAAAATGATACTCCTTTCAAGAAAAAGGATGTCCATAATATTTGTTCTAAGTACAATATTCAACACAAATGGTCAACCCCTTATTACCCTTAGGGTAATGGTCAATCCAAAGCATCCAATAAGTCCTTAGTCAAAATCCTTAAGAAGTTGGTTAGTAAGACCAATCGAGACTAGCATATCTAGATTTACCCACCTTGTGGGCCTATCATACCAACATATGAACTCCTATAGGTGCAACCCCTTATGTCTTGGTCTATGGAACTAAGGTAGTATTCCCCTTTGAGTTAGAGGTCCCATCCTTATGCATCTTATTGCAAGATGCCTTAGTCAATGATGAGTATCACCTAGCCTATTTAAACCAATTGGAGTTGTTGGATGAAAAGTGCATCCATGCCTTAGAGCATATTCAATCCTATTAGAATAGGCTCAAGCGAACTTACACTAATAAAGTTTGCAATCATTCTTTTGAAGTTGGGGACCTTGTCCTCAAGGAAAACCAAAAGAACACTAATGCTCACACAGATATGAAGGGCAAATTTTAGCCCAATTGGCTAGGCCCCTTTGTCATAATGGCCAAGTTTAGCTCAAGATCCTATCACTTAGCAACCTTAGATGGTAAATATCTTAAAGAACCAATGAACATAATGCACTTAAAAATATATTATGCATGAATTCACATTTTTCATCTCTTCTTCTCTCTTCATCTCTCTTTCTCTTCATTGACCATTTCTCTATTCTTCTATCTTCTTCATCATCATCTTATCTCACTTCTTCTATGCCAACTTGTATTGGTCTGCTTGCTCATATTGCATGGTTTCTTGTCATATCTTGCATGACTTACTTGACATACTTCTTATTCTACATTTATGCCTTGTCATATAGTTACTTTGCTACTTGAGCATACTTGCATCTAACTACTTTATCATATAGATTCTTAGGGATTTTACAATAAGGTAATAATGACATCTAGTTAGGTTTAGCTCATATGCATTGCACTTGCACTAGATCATTAACACTTAGTAAATCCCCAACCTAGGGCATATCCATTGGGATGCTAATGATTATATCTCTTTTTCATATACATGATGTACTTTTGTTCTAGTGGGAAGTTTGTTTTATGTATTCATTAGCACAAAGATAACTTTTCTATCTCATATATTCCTTGACCTTGTAATTATAATCCTAATTCATCTAAATTTTTCCAAGTCAAGGGATATATGTTCTTTCTCTTCTTATATTTTATTATTCTATATTTCTTGACCTTGTAAGTATTATATTTCATCTAAATTTCTCTAAATAAAGAGATATATTCTTTCTCATCTCTTGTACATCCTTTGTCCTTTGCCAGTTTTAACAAATCATTCTCTTTTTTAATTAAAACAAAGGAAGTAAACTTATTCTTTTCTAACACTATTCACTTATCTTCTTCTAATCATATTTTTTCCTTATTGATATTTAGTTGTTGAGGTATCCTCATCAGATAGGATAGATACGGTATGAATACCATTTATGGTATTCATACGACCACTAACTATTCTACGCACATCTCTTGGCTATCAAAATTTCACTAAGGATACTTTCTATGTCCGCTTGCATCACTCTCTCCTATTCTCTTTATCTATCTTGCTTCTATCTATCACATGAACACACACACACACTTTTACTTTGCTTTGCTTAATCACTTATCTTTTTGCAAGCACTACACTCCTATCAGGTTACACTCCACTTTTAACTATTATTAAGCACTACAATCTTATAGGATAGCTTCATGACTATTCATGAGCACCACACCCATAGCGGGTATCACTTCATCATCGATAATTTTCTAGAATACATATTATTGGATATTGCTCCACCTTTTAGTCACTAATGAGCACACACCCATACTTGGTATCGCTCCATATTTGGCCACTAGTGAGCACACACCCATATTGGGTGTCACTCCACCCACTTGTTCTCATTAGCAAGCACACCCCCTTTCATGATTTCTCCATGACCAATTGCAAGCACCTCATCCATAATGGGTATCACTCCATACCTAGTCATTTGCAAGCACACATCCTTACTGGGTATCTCTCCATCTTTATTTTCGATTGATCACTCATATTTTGCTTGGACTTATGCCTATTTGGTCACACTGATCTCTTTTGATATACACTGATTAAAATGGCATAATCTAAGTACCTCTTTGCTTTCTTTGATCTTTTTGTGGCTTTCTCCTTCTTCTATTCTTCTTCCATATTTTCTCCTCTATTCTCTTTTTACTTTTCTTCCATCACTCTTCTTATCTAAATCTAATCATCTCATCATCATCAATTATTTTAAAGTTCATTCATTTCATCCATTTATTTTATCATTCATTCATCCATTTATATTTAGCATTCATTCATCCATGCATAATAAATTAATAATCACAATTAATAAAACACATAATAATAAGAAAATAGCTAGATATTATTTCTAAAAATGAGAGTACATGTCATCCATTGGATCGATGTGTCATAATAAAAAGCTTAACACACTTGACTCTCCCCTAGCCTAGGGAAGCATGCCACACTCAAAATTGGCATGTCATCCTGATCTTGTTCCTAGCTCTATGAGCTAGACTTGTTTTCTCTACTTGCTAGAGGTGGTCTCCATGGAGGTATGTTAGTAGACCATGAAATGTTCCATGTTTGAGACTATGATCCACTTTGAGATCATCATGAGGATAGTAGAGACACCCTCTAATCTATAGGAATAGCCTAAAATTATATTGTCTGGTAGAAGGTCTCCCTCCACACCAATGCCTCTATTCCATCCATCACCCTCTATATCTCCTCTTGTAGTAGCTAAATCACCTATTCTTGATTGCCACTATCAATGATGGCCATCTCCTTTGCATGGTACTACTATCACTGCTATTCCAACCAACCCTTCCCCTTGAGACACTCTACCTTAGCCCTTGCTGCATCCCTCTCCGTTGTTGTCATATATCACTCTATAATAGCCTAATCATGCTCTGTGATGATGGTGTTTAGAGCACCCTGTAGCCCCTCTAGCCTCTTGTTCCTATCCTTTCAAAGCAAGTTCAGCTCTTGCTTCATGTTGGGCATCTTGTCCTGCATTACCTCTATCTCCTCAACTAGGTTATCCTAACCCATTTTCCTGCCAGGTCCTACCTCTAAATTCATGGGATCAACTCCTATTGTCCCCTCTCTTCCTATGTGTAAGATAGTTATGGTCATCCTAATGGTCATCACCATCTCCACTTACCTCTGCCTAGGCTAACCTGTCAATTTTTATTGCCATTTTATGGTCGATCAGGTGGCCTCTCAAAGTTATAGTTGCATGCCTTAATACATGATTTGGCACCTCTACATAGGAATTTGTGGTGATATCCTTAGGGAATAATACTCTTGTACCATCTCCTATAGTTGAAGGTCACCAATGATATTGTCAACCCTTGGATAGATGCACAAAGTATCATCGGGGTCCTTCTTTGTGAACCTATCTATATTAGGATCTCATCCAACTCTTGATGGGTCTCTTTGTACCAACCTAAACTAGTAGTCACCTATTTTTATCACCTACTATAGGATTTCAAACTACCTCTGCACTCGATTAAAGTGGTATAACTCTAGCTTATTCTAATATGTAGTAACCCACTTAACCTATCATACCCTAGCTAGCTTGTAGCCATCCTATACCTACCCTAGGTGTTGACACCATGGTTGCTAGATAATCATGCAATCTAAAAGCTCATTTATAACCCTCATCCGTAGTGGGAATATACCAACATATGTCCTTTGGACATGCTCCAAGTTTTGGGCCCACCTATACATTGTTGGTCACTCTAGGTTGGGGAATGGTCTTTGTAGTGCATGTGGTCTAAAAATTGCCATGTGATCCCAATACAATACCTGAATTAAAGTGGTACACACAATGCCACTCTATTGCTTATACACGACAATGTACAATTGGGCTAGTATATAGGTACCTCATGTGAACCACACTTGTCAATCTTGCATGTCTACTACTACGCCTATCAATGTCCATGATAGGTGTTTCCTAATATTATGACACATCAAGATCCCAACCTCCACCCCACATAGCATGGTCATCATTGCATCAACTCCATATCACTGTGATATCTCATCAACATGAAATTCACTTTGATGGATCTCATATGTCAGGTCCCATGACAATCTCTACAATGTTACCCAAGCTATACTCTATAGATTTTCCTCCCTCTAATAGGGATCCTTAGGATTTACCACACATCCTTGAGTATGATAGTTAGCTCACCTGACAATAACTGGAATGTCAAATATTTTAGATACCACCTCTCTGTGAGTGTTGTTAGGAGAGCTCTATCCACCTCAACTTGGGGTATCTTTGCTAGATACAGAAGCCCCACCATTTATAGAATCAGTCCATATACTATTGTGAGATATCTCACAACATCCTTTAGAGTCCCATGTCACCACTCCCTACTCTAGAGCATATCTAGCTACAAAACCAAATTAAATAAAATTTATTATTTTCATATCATAATAAAAATAATAAAAATCATACAATCATAATGTTAATAATGCAATCATTCTTCTCCTAGATTGTCTCTCTCTCTATCATCTTCTTTTTCTTTATTTTTCTCTCTTTATTTCTTCTTTTGTGATTTCACACTCCATTATTTCAAGGAATGAAATCATAAATTTACACCTTGTACTTCCAAGGTACAAATTTGTAAATTCACGATTGGTCTGAGCCAACCGTAAATTTATTCCTCAGCAATACCTAACTGAATTCACTATTAACCCCATGAATTCGTGTCAAGGTTTGCACAACAAATTATAAAAAAATTCAAAAAAAGATAATATAATGAACAAAAAATTAATGCTAATCTAATCTAGAGGGTAAGTTTCAATGACTACCCATGCTCGGTCTACTGTGGTGCCCACCTCACCCCTTGTAATATTTGCACAGTGGTTAGGATGCACTATTCTCCTCTTTCCTCTAGAATTATCATTTTCTTCTTATCACATGATGAAAATGAATTGCTTTTCACCCTCCTCTTCTTTTACCCTCTGTTTCTCTCTCCTATTTTTATGTTTTTCTTATTTTTCTTCTTTGTTCTTCTCTATTTGCCATTTCAAGTTTCTTCAAGAATTTTGCATTCCTTTTGAAACTCAAGGGGGCACCTCAACCTTGGAGGCATTTATGTCATCATTGCCCTATAAATCATGTAAATTTTTAATGTAGAATCACATCATTTTTGCATTTTACCTCCACCTAAACCTACTACTCCTTTTAGTGTCCATCGTTTCTAGCCTACAGGTGTCTATATATTTCTTTGATGCATTTATTAAGCCATAAATGCATCAAAGAGGGGGTAAAATGTAGACACCAAAAATTGACCTAGCCAAATGAGTCAATTTTCCCTTAGATGCCTAGGAAGCCCCTCAAAGTTGCTAAGTGCAATTTTTGAGCTTCCCACCCCTTAGTTTGACACCTTTTTCTAGCTTTGTCAAATTCGTAGCCATCTCAAACTGACTATAAATTCATACAAAGTGCTTTAGCATCGATCTAACCGTAAACAATAAAATTTCTTGAATTTTTGATCGGCTCAAATTGACTACAAATTCAAGAATTTAGGATTTTTTCCTCAAATACCTAACCCTCAAGTTAAACTTTCCCTTTTTGATCCCTAACCCTACATTTTGAACTTAAATTATTTCTCTTCTTGCCCTCAGTGCCTCTATAAATAAGGGTATTGAGTTCCCTTTTTAGCCCATTTATAATCTGTGATTTGTCTTCCACAATCTATAATCTCCCATATGTAATCAATGATAAAATATCTATGAATTAGATTCTTGCAAATGAGTAAACTTGAATTTGGCAACTAGAGAAACAATGATATTGTGATCTGATAGATAACATCTCTTGTGATCGATTGCTTCATTAATTTCAAGTGAATATTTTTTTTGCCATTGTTGAATGTCTAAAGGAAGGAGAGTAGCCTCATCCTAGGGTACTATTCCTCTCTTGGTTGTTGCCTCTTCCTCTTTTCTTGCTTTTACTTTATTCTATTCTAGTTCTCTTTTTTATAGCTATAGTCTTTTCTACTTTTTCTATTCATCTCTCCTTTTTAGTCTTAGCAATTTGTTTTCCTTTATTTATGGTTCTTTTATTCATCTTTGCTTTCTAGTCTTAGCAATTTATTTTCATTTCTTTATGGTTATTTTTTCATATCTGCTTTCTAGTCTTAGAAATTTATTAATAATATTTATTTATGGTTCTTCTGTTCATCTCTGCTTTCTAGTCTTAGCAATATGTTTTCATTTCTTTCTAGATTTTCTATTTACTTATGCTCTCTAGTATTAGCTAGTTGTTTTCATTTCCTATTATTTTCTTAATATACTATGGTTAGCTTAATTTTTCTATTAGTAATATATTTATTTTTATTAATCATTATTAGATCCTTCTATTTTTCCTCTAATCACAAATTTGTGGTTCATCCATATGGGGTGCAAATTTGACAGAAACATTGTTTCAAGTGTTTTGTGCTTCCTCTAGCTCTTCTCCCAATTTTCATGATTTTTTGGCCTTTGCATAAGGATTGTGAATTCAGATATGATAACTTGGGGGTAACCCTTTCTTCCCCTCATTTTACATTTATCTTCTCTATCTCTACTTCCTACAAAACCCTTATCTATATTTTCTCTATTTGGTATATCTTTAGCTTCCAAAAGGTCAATACATTTCATGTTCATTTTATGGTAAGCTAAAAGGACCAAGGGGGCTTGAATTCTATTCCTACAAGCCTAGTCTTCATAGCAGCCTAAGTAGGCCCCTAAACACCAACAATATTTTTTTTAAGTTTTTTCTCTTTTGTAGGGTTTGCTCAGATTCATGATCACAACTTTCGAGGCATGAAATCAAATTCATGGTCACTATTTTCTAGGTGTGAATTCGACACAGGGACAAATGTGAGTTCAGCTAAGTGTCGTGTTAGTCTTTTAGGTGTATTTTATTGTATTTTATTTTCTACTATGTGTGTTTTTGTTTCTTTCTATTTCTTTGTCAATATATAAAAAGAAAGTAAATTTTAATTTTACTATAGAAGTAATCTTAGTTTCAAAAGAAATCAAAGTTAATTAGTTTCATTCCCTTAGGTATTAAAATAAATATTTATTTATTTCTATCCTTAGGCATTGAAAGTAAAACTACATATAGTTTACACATTTAGGCTAGCTTGTTTGTGCACTTTTCTTATGCCCTTGCTTAAAGAAGAAAATATTATTTTTTGTATCTTAGGAGTAGTTGCGCATGCAAAGGAAGAATCATTTCTAGGGTAGTTCATGTTTGTTTTCATATTTATTTTCTTGCATATTTTTATAGTATTGTTTAGTTTACTATAGTTTTATTTGCTTTTATACCAAATATAGGCGTTTGTAAATTAACACAACAAACACCCTCCCTTAAGACTTGGAGTGAGTCTTTAAAATACATGATGAACCCTCAAACCCTAGAATCACCAAGCTCGAGTGTGAGGACAATAGTCCCATGGTTACCTCAACTCCTAGTGGATCCACCAAGAATCATTTGTGTTGGTTTACCTCCTCTACATTAGTATTTATCAAAGTCTTAATAATTTGACTATATTTGTCCTTCAAAGTATACTAAGATAAAAGTGTTTTTTTTGTTGACTAGTGATTTTTATTATCAATATCTCTAAGAGATATCGTGTTTATTAGCCAATTAAATCATAAATAACATACAATGACAGTTGTTAGTTTTGGATAAGAAAATAATTTTGCTTGGGTAGCAAAGATACAAGAGGCCAACAAATGGTTAATATAATCTTCATCTTGAGTATACAAGATTCATTTAAATAGTCCTAAAAGATCATGGCTATATAGGTTTACCTAAGTAGGAAATTATATAATATCAGTTAGAAAAATACATAAACTTTAGGGAATATTTGATTCTCCATAGTGGTTTCCAAGTATGATGGATTTGACTGGGACTCTTACATATTTTTTCTAATAAGTTATATTTAGTGGTAATTAAATAAAATTAATTTTTTATCAAAATTGTTATAAGTACAAACTTTGTACAACTTGAGTGAGCCTAATGATGAAGACTTTAAAATTTTAAATAATAGGTCCAAGGTTCAAATCCTATAGGGTTAGGGTTGTACACCATGCTCTAATGTGCTCTAATGAAAATCCAAACCAATTATGATAATGCATCCAAATAGAAAGGCATTGTCCCATACGACCTATGGTCTCCTAGATGTTAAAAATCATTTTCTTTTTTTAACTTGCATTATAATTATTAGGTTTTGATCTATTTCTAAGTACAAGTCACTAATTTATATATTTTTTAATTATGTTACATATAAATGGAGAAAATAAGTCTATATTTGAAAGGAGTATGATAGTTATGATAATAATCAAGGCAATATTTTTTATTGTTTCTAATTATTATCTAATAAATAATAAATTAAAGGAAAAAACACTTTAGTGGCAAAAAATTCAAAAGTGAATCTTGCATGTTAACTTATCACCTATATGGTATCATGGACTATCTATTAGAAATAATACCTTTATATTTAATATTTAATAGTGACACTTCAATAATTTTTATTTTTGTAAAAGTGTTAATCTTTCACTTTTTGCCACCCAATTTTATTCTTGTGTTGATATTAATATTTTTCCCATGATAAATTTTCACCCATAGTATTGACCCATGTATTATAACATAATTCAATAACATTTTAGTTTGACAATTATTGTATCTATGCCATTTTAACATGGGTAGTACTTTTTATTGATTATATGAAGTTAAAATGAGCCCTACCTATATTACTTTTTTATTACATTATGATATTTCAATAAACCATATTGTGATGTTGCAATGAACCATATTCTTGTGGTCCATCTTATCATAATAATTTATATTATATTATGGCAATTCAAACTTGGATTGCACTTATATGATCGCATCTCATCTAATATTGCACTATATTACCTAGAACAATATGTTATGCTAACCCTTGAGATTTAGAATCATGGTCTATATGTGTAAATCATTGTCTCCCTTGCTTACCTCAAACTCATTTGGATTAAAAGTTTAAATTCACCAATGTGATTATAACCATGGTTTATGGTGTGAGAATCCTCACTCCCAACCACTTACGTCAAAACCTTATCAATATTATGGGTAGTATTTATACTCCAACTCACATATCATTGCGTAACTCAAAAGGAGTTCATTTCATTGGTCATGAAGTATTTTGGCATTGAAGAGAATTATATCAGATATTTAGTATTCTTTTCTCAATATTCATGTTTTATTTTTCTTTTCATATATTCCATGGGGATAAGTTTATCTTATTCTTCATTTCTACATCACAACTTTTTACATGCTATGAGAATAGGTGTATATATCCATCTTAAGATCCAATAATTTTACTTGTGGATCTTTATATAGCATTGTTTTTGTTGGAGATGTCTTTAAAAAAATATGTGTAAATTTGTTTAAGCTTTTCAAATTGATCGGTTTAGAATGTCTAGAGGGAAATGGCTTTGGACTATCTATTATTGTGTTGAACTACTATGGAGACTTTGGTTCATTGAAAGGTTTTTATATGGAACCTATTACATCATTGATTGCTCCTAAAGTTTGGCATTTGAGATGCAAGGGTTTGATCTCAAGCATATACACCAATAAAAGGAGGAAAAACAATCTTTTGAAACCTAATTTTGGTTATATACAATAAATAAATGAAAAATTTCAAATAAGTATCCATATTTTTGGAATCTATACCAATTTTTATAGAGGGTTCCAATTCAATATATTTACAAATTTCACTATTTTTAGCTCCATATCAAGCATATAAAGTAATTATACCACCATTGTAATTCTTATGAATTTACAAGTTCAAATATTTCATAAAGTTGAAGGGGAAAAGGAATATACCATATATACATAATTCTCTATTTGGTTAGTTCATTTCCCCACCCCAATATCTTCTACATTATCATTATGGGGCCTTAACTCACCCACACATTTTTGCAAATGTTTTATGGGAAGAGTAAAGCCTTACTAGGGGAGCTTTGTTCTATACCTCAATAAGATATACAGAGCTTTTGGCCAACTTATCTAGACTATCACACTCCTATGCATAGGATCCTAGGTTTGATACCCCTAAAATCTACTTGTAGGTATGAATACTTTAGTCCATAGGTGTTGATGATAGTGTTTTTTACTATTTGATCCCTTATGGGATGCAATATTTTGTGTAATTACTTGTCCATCCTAGTTTGATAGAGGTACTCATTCTTGAGATGTTGGGAGTTTATATCTCCCTCTATTATTATTGTTGGTGGACTTAAATATATGTGTTGATCCCTATGTTTAAATTATATATGTAGAACTCCTTTAGAACCCTTATAAATATTTGATGAATGACATGGAGAGTTGGCTAGTAAATGTGATTCATATATGGGAAAGAAACAAAAAATTATACATATATGCAACCTTAACATATCCCTTCAAAAAAAATTTATGTTATCATTCATTATTATATCCAAATATTAATATTTAAATAGTGTGTTGGTGTGGATAGATTGGCTAAAGTTTTTAAACCATTTTGCAGAGGAGGAATCATTCATAGAATTCTAAATTTTAAAATATTTTATTTTTTCTCTTCTGGAACTATTAATACGAGTGAATTTGTTAAGGTCATGTCTTTCTCATTCAAAATATTTTATTTTTATTTTTTAACCGCATGATATTTCAAAATTTTAATAGTGGTAGCTCTTGTTTACTTTTATTTTATTGGAATTTATACAAACTTACATCTAAACTTGATGGCTCCAAAGGTGAATGCAACTTGGTTGAATAAGGATAATTGTAGTATTATGATGAATTGAATGACTAACGTTTTAAGAAGAAAAAATTTGCACAACATTTGGATATGTTGAAAGAATCAACCTTTGATGCACATGATCTACAATAGGAGAAATACCTATCTCATGACCTTTCTTATTGAATAAAAATAGGATTTCCATATCAAATAAGAAATAGATCTTAATAAGTTATAAAATAAATTTAAGTTTGTTTTTAGAGAGATCATTGCTATTATTGTTTGTAGATGATTCTCCCACTCTTAAGTTGAGGTATTTTGTTAGGGTTGAAGAATATATTGCATAATTTAAGGCTTTGTGAGCATATATACTTGAATACCTAAGGATGAACCATAGCTAATGAATAGTGTTCTTGCTAATTTATTATCACTTTATGAAATGTTTTAATTGATGTATTATGTCATTTCTTTATATGTAAATAAGACTAAACAATGGTAAGTTTGTATTATAAAATATTAAAGTTCTTTCTAAGGAATAGACTCAAGTAAATACATCCCAAATAGTTTGGACAACAAAATGGGTAAGACTAAGATAGGTAATTCAAGGTATTAAAAGAAGAAGAAGAAGGTCATTTGAGAGTACTTAAAAGGAACATCCTAGTTACAAAACCTCTATTTTAAACCTCAAGCAAATGAGGAGTTGTAAAGAAGTTTGTACATAGTATGCAACTTCTTGATATTCTCATGATATTAATGTATGTACTTCACATAATTACATTTGGTCACACACTCAACTTGTTGGTCATTTCTTCGTCTCAAAAGTATATTACAAATTTTAAAGTTGTACGTATATGTGTTGAAATATGTGTAATCTAATATTGTTAGTCCAATACCAAAATTCTGAAGAAGTTCTTATGAGCACTATTAATGTAGCCTTGTTTTTATGTAATCCTATGGGAAATTATCATTTATGTAATTCGATGGGCATGATTATGTAAGCTAAGGGTCCATTTCATATTTCACCCTTAGTGGTATTGGTTAATCTACCTTTATGAATAACCTTGCTTAAAGGGTGTAATTTATTATTATTTTATTGTAAGTTAACCTCAAGGTCAAGTCAATATTGGCTTGAGGTTAACCTCTCATTGGGGTTTTGGTATTACTATAAATACCTCTCAATAAGCATTCATTTGTATCATAAGTGTGAATAAAATATGATATATTGGGTTGTGTACAAGCACCCATATTCCATATCTTCTTTTTATACCCCTCCTTCTCTTGAATTTGTTTACTACTATTATATTTCAATTCACTTATACTTATTTTCAACATGTGATTGTTGTGAATGCATGTTTCTAAATGTTCTTAGAAAATATTGTGAATTTGAACATAGTATCCAAGTGAGGTTTGAAGTTATATCACTCAACAACATAGGATGATATTTCTCTCATGATCAAATGAATCATATCAAAATATAGGTTTATGCTTCTTTTAAAAAATTCAAACTTCAAATTTCAATTCGTTTTTTCCACCTTCTTTTCCACTAAAAATAGATGTTGCTTTGTATATTTCATGCATAGCCCACCTATATTTGTCTTTGTATATCCATGAATCCTAGCATTTTAGAAGTGATAATTCTATCATGGATAGCATGACAGTAGGGTCATGTGGTTTCTTTTGAGAGGAGACAAGTTTGAAACTTGAATCATTTTTTCTAAGTGTTATCATACCTAGTCATTTTTCCAAGAAATATCCTTCTTTTTAATGCATCAAATTGAGTGGCACAATGATAGAGATAATAATTTTTGAGTGAAGATCACAAGTTCAAGTCATCGAGACTCAACTACTATAGGTAAATTTTCTTGATTTATTTGTGTATGTACATACCAAGAATTTGGTCTTGCAACTGAAATATAAACAAGATGCAATTTGCAGTAGTTTAACCTCTCCTTTGCTTAGATGAGATCACTAGGTCAAATACTAAAAACCAATTTTTATAAAAGTTACTCAAAAAAAGGGCATATATTTTCCACTCTTCATACTCTCAACTCTATCTCCATGGTGTTAGAAATGAATGAAAGCAAAAAACTCAACAATATTTGTATTTATCTAGCTTAGAATAATGTATATCCTTTACATATTTATATAACATGGTCTCTTAGTTTATATAGACCCTTGGTATTTTAGTAACAACCCACCAAACCAACCCAAGAGATATATATATATATATGTATTTGCAAGTAAGGTTCACCAAGGTTCCCAATAATTTATTTTTTAGCATTCAAAAGGCTTACCACATTTTGAGTTTAATCTCACTATAGACGAAACTCAAGTGGACAGGAGTGACCAACTTCCCATAGTTCTGGGGTTCACCTTACTAAACATCACCATTTATAAGGATGCTAAAGTGGTCCCCCCACCTTTCTTGTACCCTAATCAGTATAGGATAATTCAACCATAGCATAGGGATTATCCTTTAAGGCCCATACCACTTAAATGGGGATGTATTTTTCCTAATGTTTCCATAAATTGTTCTATATAGGTTAATATGAGGTAAAGCCTTGGTGCTTAGTTACTGCAACTCCATGGACTAACTAAGGTCAATGTCACTTGCCTAGTAATGAGCATGACCACTTGGAAGCTCACTTCATGGTACCACCACAACTAACTAGAATTTGATTCCATTAATATTATTGTTATGGGACATACGATCCTCGTCATTCAAGGTGTATCAATCACGAGAACCTAGTTATTGCATCACCATAACTCATTATAGACTCATGAGTACCTAGCTATTGTATCATTGCAACTTTTTCTAGAACTCATAACTAACTAGTTATTGCATCACTGCAACTCCTCCCAGGATTGAGTTATTATCCGACTCTAGGTCAAAAGGTTCTAGATCCATACCCAAGAATCTCCTTCCCAAAATCTTATGCAGAACAAAAGATATCACATTTCTTGAAATAAGAATTTAAAGTGCTATAAACAACTTGCTCAATATAACACAATTCTAAATCTAAGATCTAAATAGATCATTGCTCCACATATGATCCATTATAATGATAACCCATGAAATCTCTCTCTAGATTGAAATTAAAGCAAGTTGAAGATATCTAACATAATGCTAGCCAAATACCATCTCATTAAAACTAGAAATACAAGCTCAATAGATGCTAGAGGCTATTAAATATTTCTTCAATTTATTCAAAATAAAACATATTTTAAGGAGATCAAACTATCCCACTTTTATATTACAAAATAAAATCATCATCTCATTTAGCATAGAGTCTTTCAATTCTTTTTGGTTTCCCAAAATAACAACCAAGTTTTTACATAACAAAGTTCCATTCACATAGCATCATTTTATGTCCAGGCATACTAGAGCAAGTCTACCCAAGTGGCCTTTGCACCAACTTCTTTCTATGATTGATATCATAAATGGAGTCACCCATGGATTTTAAGAAAACTTAGGGATCAAGATAGCTCTTGATGCAATGCAACTAAATATGCTCTATGTAAAAATGCAACAACCATGCACAAATACATTTCATACAATTAATGATAAAATTCCATACTTCTCTCCATAATGAATTTCTTATCTACCCAAACCTCAAAAATTCATTATAATAAAACTCTTCAAGCCATCCCATACTCTTTTAAATACAATATGCCAAGCAACTCAAAGTAAAGAACGCTAGATTATAAAATATATTTCTTTTCTATTTACAAATTCATGCCTTTTCCAATAAATAAAATTTCATCCAAAACTATTAATTTCCTTCTAATATTGAAAGGAAGCAAAGAGCCTACTAATAACTTATTGATGTTCATTCACTAAGTTATACAATTAACCAATGCTTATTCAAAGGAGGCTCTAAATTAAAACATTTGGCCTTCAAATTTAATCAAGCCACAAAAGAAAGCAACCCACACCTCAAAGGTTCAAAAGGAAAACAATAATAACTCTACTAGCAAGGAAATTACATACCATCCATAACTACACAATCCATATTATGGCAGCAACCTAAGACACCCATAAGGTAGAAAATTAGATGTACATAAGCAAAATATAGACATCCAAAAGGTAGAAAATCCAAAGTGCACACAAAAAAAAACATAGACATCCAACAAGGTAGCCAACCAAGGCATACACGGGTAACAACCTAGATGTCTAAAAGGTAGCAAAACCAAGGCACACACAAGAAACCACATAGACGTTCAACAAGGTAGCAAACCGATGCATACACATGTAATAACATAGATGTCCAAAAAGGCATCCAACCAAGGTGCACATAGGCAATAAAATAGATACCCAAAAAGGTAGCAAACTTAGGCACACATGCAATAACATATACATCAAACAAGGTAGTCAACTGAGGTGCACATAGGCAATAACATAGATGTCCAACAAGGCAACAAATAAAGGCACACATAGGCAATAACATATACATCTAACAAGGCAGTCAATTAAGGCACACGCAGGCAACCACATAGACGTAAAACCCACTAAAGATATTAGACCTGAAAACATAGCGGGTTTAAGCACAACAAATTAGAAAGGGGTACTAACTTAAAACCAATTAAGGCTTACTCTCAAAAATAAGGATTCAATATGGTTAGACTAAAAGCAAGGTATCAAAGAAATAGAAACCAACAAACCAAAAATTAAATGCATCCATTACACAAACAACACAAGCATCTATATGTATTTAATTTAAAAATAAAGCAATAGTGCATTGTTTTCAAGAGACACCTTTACACTATGCTCTGACAAGGATTACCTTGATCTGAGCTACTTCGTCCTTCCTTACCTAGCTTTCCTTTTTTCCCTCCTCCTCCAACATCTTTTTCTAACCTCCAAATCCCCTTCCCTTTGGATTTCAAATAGGATTTAATTTAACCCAAACTGAAGCTTCCAGCCTTCATGCAATACACCACTCCACAAGTTAATATTTTCACTCAATATATGTTGATGCAAGATTTTCCATTTGTCATATATTCCAAGCATAACATTATTTTAATTCAAGTCATGCACTCATGGTTAATTTAATTAATCACTCATTAATAATTACCAAAGCAAGGCTTAATCATTAGTATTCTAATGTTCTTTGAATTAATTTTTTTAATAAATCCTTTCTTATTAATCCCTTTTTGAAAAGCTACTAACATTAGAAAAATAATAATTATCCATCAATTGGATATTATCGAGTGCTAATAGCAACCACTAGAATTAATATCAAATAATAAACTAAGGCTCTTGCCAAGCCAGATAAATCCATCAAGAATCAAGCATTTCAATACTACACCCATTTGTTTCCTTGAGTAGGTGGTTCTTTAAAGATAATAAATCTACCTACTAAGGAGGACTCCCTTGTGATAGCAACTTCTTTACCCAATGGGTGTTCAAAAAACATATATGCAAATGCATCTACATGAAGGGAATTATCTTACCCTTGAGTTGTTTATGAACAAGTCATCACCATCATTTCCCATATTTTATCTCAACCATGGTGGTTGTCCCATATCAATCCACCGGTGAGAGTACTTGGTCCTACATCCAAAGAGTTCATCAACAATACCATATTCTATATATATTTCAAGTAAAGCATAAAATGCAATACCAACAAATTTTGATAACATGGAAATAAGAACATGCATTAGATATCCACACATCTATACATAACTCTATATCAAAATAATATTTTTCCAAGGAGGGTTGTTACAATTTTACCCATTGTTTCACCTTAGTCTCAGAATTTTCAACTTCATTCATTCTCCCATGGGATGTAACTATTAAGTTTCTCTCAACCTCATATAATAATTATCAATCATTACTTAACATCAAATAATGTAATATCTAAAATTCCCCTCCTTATTACATTATTTGGTACAATAAATAAAGGTTATTAACCCCCTTAATTTCTAGGGTGGTGAAATAAAATTATGATTTGCTCTAACTCTTTTTTTGGCTCTAGATTTGGCTTTTACTTTGTATCTAGATCTAGATTTTGTTTTGGATATGGATCTTGCTCTAGATCTTGCTCTTGCTCTAGATCTAGCTCTAGCTTTGGCTATGGATCTACTAGGTCTACCTTAAGGTCACCTCTGGATCATTACCTTTAGGTTGGATCTATGTCTACCTCTAGATCTATCTTTAGGTCATCTCCTTTAGGATATTACCTCATATTTTGAATCCTCCATATAATTTTTTATTGTAAGATTTATCACTATAGGCTTTCCAAGCATATCTTAGGTAATATTCTTCTATAGTATTTATAACTATAGGTTTTTTTAGCATAACCCAAATCATTCTTCTAAAGGTTATGTCATCATAGGCTTTTTCAAGAATAGCCGAGGTAATTTTTTGATGTAAAAATCTTCATGGAAAAACCATAACCATCACTTTGGTATCTCAAACACCAAACTTTGTCTTATTCTTCCTTTCATTATAGAACAAAATCTTCTTTTGTAGAATCCTTTCAACATCTCTTTTACTTTTATCCATTATGACACATTCATCCATCCATAATCCATATTTATTTTATCTTTCCTTTCACATTTGTGTCAATAATTTCTCTGGGAGTTGTTATTACCTCCACAAATATCATGAGAATGCAAGTTCTAACATCTAGTTGTTACATGTACAAATCTTCCATAATGACTACAACTCATCCTAGGAGTTTCATTCTCTGTATATGTTTCTCTTTTCACAAATTTAGTGTAACTTCTTATTTCATGACCATCAAAACCAAGGCTTCATTCTTTGGCCTTAAATTTGGTTTTATGGGATTTCTTATACCTTTCCCATGCATTCACAATCCTATGCTATCATATTCCATTTTTTCTCATTAAGTTTGAATCAATTCATTTATTATGCTTTTCAAAATACACAATTTCTCTATAATCACTATGGTCTTTGTCACTATCACCAAAAATATTCAAATACCCAAAAATATCATCATCATAAAGGCCTTCGACATAATTAGAACTATCACTATCATCATTCAAACATCTAAAATCATACTTTTCATCATTATTATTTATTTAGCCATATGGACTTTATCATGGCTGACATGATCAACAAGATTGAGCAAGAGATCAGGATGTTCATCTTCAACACAAACCATATTATTATCAACAACATTCAAATCAAAATAAAAATTTATCAATTTGATAAGGTTGCTTGTGTCACAACAAATATTTACCACTATAGATTTCAAATCACCAATATCACAAGTCAAAATTGTCCTTTTGACAAGGTTTTTTGTATCATGGGCTTGTCCTCCACCTTTTCATTTGTTTTTCCTTGTTTTTTATGCTTAAATATGTCAAGGGTGATTAATTCCATGTATACTATCCTCATAACATCCATAGGAATTGTAACACCATTTTGAAGAAGATCTTCACAAACATAAACATTTTTTAGAATTATTTGCAAATAACTCCTTAGTGTTAAGAATTTTCCATATTCATAAAGTTCTTTACCTTATGGAAAATAAAAAAAATTATCTAATGACACATGTTTTTGAACTTCAACTTGTTTCTTGAATTGTTTAATAACCTTTTTATTCCTTTATTTTGTCACTTCCTTAGCCATGAGTACCTTATGCGATGTTTCAAACTCCTCTTCACCATATGATTTTGGTCCCTTTTAAGCAATATACCCTTGTTTTTGCTTCCCTTGTTGATTTTGGTTGAAACTATTGCTTTCTTTGAGAAGGTCTTTGAGATTGTCCTTATTGAGTCATTGAATTATATCTACAAAATTTGGTGTCATGTCCATTTTCAAAAATATGGTGGTATCTCCTTTTCCTTTGATATTGCTTTTGGGATGAAAATGAGGTGGAAGAACCTTTTAAACCCTTTTGTGGTTTCTTTGTGGAGATAAGAGCATTATTGGATAATTGATTCCTTAATAAATTTATTGTTTCCTCTTGTTGAAGTATGTTTACCAATTCTTAAAATGACACTCTTCTATTTGATACTTGAAGAGAAGTCACCAACATTCAAAATTATTTAGGGAGATCTCTAAGTATAATGGAGACTAAGAGTTTGTCACCTATATTTTCCCCAATGGTGTTTAATTTTTTTTTTAATTTCATAATTCTATGAAGAAATTGTTTAATACTCTCTCCATTCTATATCCTTAAAGTATGAATTTGAGACTAAATATGAATGATTGTGGCTTTATTTATTCCTTCAAGTATAGTGGTTGAACTTTATCAATTACTCCAAGATTGATGAGTATTAGTGCCTTATTATCTCCTTCATCATACTTTTTCTTAGCTACAATATCCTTAGGTTAAACTTCATCACCAATAACTATGTCCTAGAGATTTTCAACCACTAGAATTGTCCTCATTTTTGTCTTCCATGATGCAAAATTTGGACCTTTGAGCCATTGAGATTCTATGAGAAACATTTTGAGTATTAACATGATGATAATTCCTTACTTCTTCCAAAGTGGTCTACTTTTATATATACCACCATTCCTATATACCAATCCTTTTACTATACTTTAACTTCCTATAAACCTATAGATACATGAAAGAATCTAGTCCTCTCGATATACATGGTCATACATGAGAGAGACCTTAAGGTACATGTAAGAGAGAGATATGTGGTACCAAGTTGGTATAGAAAAGATAAATCTTCATATGTGGGTGTAGCTTCCCTATATACTTAGGATTTATCAATTTTAGGATTTGTGTCTAATTATAGTGATGAATAGGGTAAGAGACAAAATGAAAAATCATAAAAAATATGGTGTTCTTATTGTTGGAGGTATTACAGTATTTTATCCCATTGTAAATAATTTATATTAGAGTGTGGTTTTTCTTTTATGTATAAAGCATGTGTCAAGTTATTAGGAGTGTGTATGTGTCATGTATTTTTGTGTGAGGTGTCTAGTTTAGAAGTAGAAGGGATCTTTGATCATTACTGCATTCGAACTACGAAAGTCAACATAGATATGAATCTTGTCCACCTCCTTATTCAAGGTGACCATAATATGGGAAACCCATTTGCTTTTGGCAAATCTAAAAATAATACCAGCATCTAGCATTTTTTCTTTGTATTTACCAAAGTTGCATACTTTGGGTTCATCCTATAGTGTCTCCTCACTGATTGTGCACCATACATTAATTTAATATTATAGATACATAATTTTGGTGGTATCCCTTTTAAGTCCTTCTATGTCCATGCGAAAACATATTTGTATTCCAATAATTTTTTAAAGTTGTTGCTTTTAACATCGGATCCCAATCTTCATCACAATGAATCATCCTTGGTTTATTCTCAATTCCCAGATTTAATTCCACTATCATGGGTCCTTAATTATTAATATTCTTTGGATATACCTTAACCTTAGCCACATTTGTTGAAGTTTTTTGTCTTGTGTCTATCTCTGCATCTCCAATTATATGTTCCACAAAAATCTTTGAAAATATCAATTTTTCTTGTTTCTCTTCTTTTGGTTTCTTGTTGACCTTCTTCTCGTCTTGTATTTCCATGAATCCTCTATATTAATATAGAGGCATTTGGGGTGAAATACTTCATACTCCTCCATTTACCAATGGAGAAGTCCAATATCATACTAAGTTTCATCCTCACTACATTCCTCAAGGTACAACATCCCTTCTTTGTTGGGTTCATGTTATTTTTCTTCACCTGAAGAGTTGTCTGATAAATTTTTCGTAGCAATATCCTTGCTAATGATGAGCAAGGTGCAACCAAAGTATTGTCATTGTTGTCAACACAGTCAAGTTGATCAGTTGATGCAATGGACAGGAGTTCATTGATGAGCAAGGTGCAGCCAAAGTATTGTCATTGTTGTCAACACAGACAGGTTGATCGGTTGATGCAATGGACAGGAGTGCAGAGGTCATTAGATGGATCGGTTGATGAAGTGAACAAGAGTTCAGAGCAGTCAGAGCATGTACAATAAATTTCCAAGAAGACAAAAGTGGCCCAGATTCAAAGGATCAAAGAAAAAGACAAGTAAGAAAACTGTCGCGATATCGCGACATGTTTTCTGTCATGATTTCACGACATATCGGAGGAGAGAGAAAAAGCTAGAAAAGTTGTCACGATATCGCGACATATCGGAGGAGAGAGAAAATGCTGGCAAAACTATCACGATTTCATGACATGTTCGAAGAGAGAGAAAGCACAAGGAAAACTGTCATGATTTCGCGACATGTTGGAAGAGAGAGAAAGCGCAAGATAAACTGTCACGATTTCGCGACATGTTGGAAGCAAAGAAGGCAAGTAAGAAAACTGTCATGATTTCATGACATGTTTGAAGAAGAAGCGCATGCAAGGAAAACTGTCATGATTTCATGACATGTTTGGAGAGAAGGCGCAGGCAAAGAAAACTGTCACGATTTCATGACATGTTTGGAGAGAAGGCAAGCAAAGAAAACTGTCATGATTTCATGACATGTTTGGAGAGAAGGAGCTTGCAAAGAAAAGTGTCACGATTTCATGACATGTTTGGAGAGAAGGTGCAAGCAAAGAAATGTGTCATGATTTCGTGACATGTTTGAGAGAAAGAGCTTGCAAGGAAAAGTGTCACGATTTTGCGACAATTTGCAAGAGGAAGCGCTAAGGAGAAAAAGTGTCGATGAGAAGAAAAGCGCTAAGGAGGAAAAGTGTCACGATTTCATGCACATAATTTAGGAGAGAAGAGTCGATAGAAAAAGGTGTCACGATTTCGCGACATGTTGTAGTTTTATCTAAATGTTGGGTTTTGACCTAAAGAGAAGAGAAGAGCTAAGGAGAAAAGATGTCGCGATATCGTGACATGTCGCATTTTCACGACAGAGGAAGACTTCGAAGGATGAAGTGTCACGATTTCATGATAGAAGCAAAATGAAAGAGCATGGAAGCAGAAGCGTCATGATTTCATGACAAATTCAAGGAGGAAGAACTCAAAGGCGAAAGCGTCATGATTTCATGACATGTTTCATTTTCACGAGCGTAAGGCAGAGAAAAGCACAAGGCAGCGAAAGTGTCACGATTTCGCGACATGTTCTGTTTTTGCTGGTGCATGCAAAGAAGAGTGTACGAGGAAAGTGTCACGATTTGTGACATGTCATGTTTTCGCTGGTGCATGCAGAGAAGAGTGTATGGCAGAAAAGTGTCACGATTTCATGACATGTCATGTTTTCGCGGGTGCATGCCGAGAAGAGGACTAGGAGGTAGAAAATGTCACGATATCATGACATGTCATGTTTTCATGATCAAACACCAAGGAAAAGTCAAAGGGGCAGAAATGTCATGATATCGTGACATGTTGTTTCTGCGTGACTTAGAGCTAAAAGGAGAACCCAATCGAAGTAAAGTTAACTGAAGGAAAATGATAGTTATAGATGCATTTGTAGAGGAAATACATGCAGCCAAAATTAGAAGAGTTAACTGAAGTCAGTACAATAGTTACAGGTGCAGTTACAGATAGAAATCATGCAGTTAAATAAGAATAGTGAACTAAAGTAATTATGGCAGTTATAGGGGCAGTTATAGTGATAGTAAATAGAAGTCATTATTGCAGTTATAGGAGCCATTACAAAGAAATATCATGCAGAGTGGTTACTGAAAGTCATCAAACGAAGACCACGAGTTGGACAGAGAAACGTCTTGAAGCCCAAACAAAGAACCATTCTATTAATAAGATTGCATGTGAGAATAAAGGAGTCGTTACTATTAATAGGTTGTATGCGTGAATATGGAAGTTAAGAATAGAAACAAAACACGATTATAAAAGGAGATTTGTGTGAAGTAGCAAGGTTGAGCTTCATGCGAGAAGTGAAAGCAGTGTGTTGCAGAATAGAGGAAAAGTGCTATGAAAAAGGATGTATAGAAAGCATGGCTAAAATAGAGAAGCATATAGAGTGCAGAGATGAAAGTTAGTAGGAAAGAGTGTTGTTGTATAGAGGGATAGTGTTGTGGGCTATTACAAAGCTGGAAGAATGTTGTAAGAAGTACAGAGTTGTGAGAGCTGCAAGAGTAAGCCATAAGAAAGGGCTGTAAGTGTGCAGTAAGTAAAGTTGTAAAAGAGTGTATGCTTTGTGGATAGGGAGTTGAGATTGAAAGTTAGAAATAGAATATATTGAGTCTCTAACAATTCTCCTTATGCTTCCATGAGATTGATTTGAGTTAAGTTAGACCAGTGAGGGTCTTGTAACATAGAAGGCATTTTTATGTCAATCAAGATTTAAAATAGAAGTCCAAGTTGGTGCTTGGAATCAGGGGTTGGTGCTCCTTTCTGTTGGTGCAGATAAATCAGGGGTTGGTGCTCCTTCCAGTGGGTGCTGGTAAACTGATTGTGAAGTTGGTGCTTTGCAAAGGCTGGATTTGGATGGGAGTCCAAGCAGTCTATTTTTGAGGAGTAGCCAAAATTGGTGAACCTCGTTAAATCTTGTGTTATGTGTTGCTATCTTGTTACACTTACTGCATCTGGTTTTAAGCATTCATTAGTTCTGAATTAAGAGATGAAGATTTAAGTTTTTAATTAGCTGCACTGATTCACCCCCCCTCTCAGTGCCATTGTAAGACTAACAATTGGTATCAAAGCCAAGTTCCCAGTTTAGGCTAAATCAGTCAGGGTTGATCTTGGATTAGTACACAATGGGTAAGAAGAATAGATCCTCCTCCAAAAAGGCATCTCAGCCAGTTTTAGTTCTTGTGGAAGAGAAAATTGAACTAGAGAAGGTAGAAGAAGTGGATTCTAAAGTATGCAATGAAAACCTGGAGATTGAAGTAGATCTAGAAGGTGAGTTGATAGCCGCACTTGAAGAGTTGAGTATAGAAAAGAAAAAGAACAAAAGAATGTCCAAGAAGTTAGAAGAATATGGGGATGAGATTGAAGATCTCTTCCTACAAGTTCAAAAGGCCAAGAAATCGAAAGAAGCCTTGAAGACACACCTGGATGATGTATGCAAGCACAAGTGAAGAGGAATCTAACAAAGTTATTGTTGATCTAAAGCTGCAAGTAGAAAAGTACAAAAGGATTGAAGATATTCTCAGGTCTCAAATCAATGAGAAAGAGACTGTTTGTTGCCAACAAGAAGAAGAGATTGTTTCATTGAAGAAACAACTAGAAGAGGCCAATATAAGTCTCAAATTTGAGAAGAGCACAGAGTTGCTAGATAAAATGATAAAGCAACAAAGAAGCTCCACGGCTAAGTTTGGTCTTGGATATGAAGCTGAACAACCTTCATCTTCCAAATGTGCCAAGAAGAAGAAGCTCACGGCTGAAGGATCGAGGCAAGGAAAGTGTGAAGTTGAACAACCGTCATCTTCCAAATATGCAGAGAAGAAGAAGTTCAAGGTTGAAGCTGAATCTTCAAAAGGAAGAAAGCATCAAAGAAGATCTACAGCAAAGCAACCACAACAAAAGAGGTTCTCTCACTCTCACTCTTTTAATAATAATGCTTTTAATGGCTATTGTTCTAAATGCAATTGCTATGGTCACAAGGCAATTTATTGTGGACTGAACAATAGATCAAAAAGTTATGCTGATAAAAACACATCTGCCTTCCTGAGTGAACACCTTATGCAATGTTTTAAATGTAATGGCCATGGGCACATTGCAAGGTTTTGTCCAAGCACTTTTGTATCTAATCTAAGGCAAGACCATAGATTTCATCATACACACAGAATGCAATACAGAAAGGGGATATAACATGTGCAATGTTTTAAATGTAATGGTCATGGGCACATAGCAAGGTTCTGTCCAAGCACTTCTGTATCTAATCTAAGGCAAAACCCTAGATTTCATCAGACACAAAGAGTGCAACACGGACAGAAAAGATATCATGTGCATAAAAGAAAGGAAAATAATCATCCATCAAGGATGCACAAGAGACAACCATCCAAGAGAAATGTTCAAGTTCACGAAAAGGTGCAAAATAGGGATGTAGTTGAAAAACTCAAGCCCAAGTTCAAGAAAGTCTAGAGAAAGACAGAAGAAAGGGAATCGTGTCTCCTTGGACAGAAGGAGATTACTCCTCTATTGCACTAAGCAACTCCAGGTAGCACATCCTCAGGGGGAGCAATGTTAAAGTTTTTATTTTAATGCTCCTATGTATTTGTGTAGTTATCCGAGGATGAAAGGAAAGTAGTCGAGGAGTTGTATAGTTGTCAAAGTGTGTTTTCTGTTCATATAGTTGTTTGTGGAAGTGCCGTGAAGGGTGGTGATTAAATTGAGAGTTGTCTTTATTGGTAGTATTGCTATATGTCATTGTTGTATTGTTGATGGTTCTTACTGCCATTGTCAAAAGTTAAGGATTATAATAGTTCAGATGATTTGGTTGGTTTTGTGGTACTGTGTTTGATGCTTGCATAGAGTTGGCAGTAAAATTGTAGTGTTGGTATAGTGTTGGACAAAAGTTGGTACAAGTGTGAGTCACTTGTCAATGTTGTTGACAGATGTGAAATCAACGTTTTGAATGGGAAGATTGAAGGAGAGGTTTATAATGAGCAGCCAGATGGTTTCCAGCCTGGTGATGATTGGTTGAGTTGATTGATTGAGCCTTTGAAGAAGGCCTTTGGGAAATATTTGAGGACAGTGCTGGGACAGATTTCCAGATACATGATTTGGGCTTACTCCATTGAGATTGATTTGAGCAAGTTATTCTTTGCATTGGTGATTTATGTTGGTGGTTGTTTTGTTCAAATACCTTTGGAAGGAAAAGGATGTCTACTAGTTTCCTTTTCATGTAGTGATTGGTTGAATGCTTCAAGGTTAATCTTGAGTTGAATGATGTTGGTTAAACCTTGTCTATAAGCATTGTTGTTAAAGCCCTAATTGGTTGAGAAAAGATATTGGTTGTGGAAAGAACATGAGTATCATTGTTATATGAGTTATTGCATGGTTGGCAATTGTTGGGTTGTGTTTCATGTTCTTGAGAAAAGCATACTACATCTATCTTATTCTTTTGAGATTGAGATTGAGTTGAGATTGAGATTGGGAGTTAAGTATAGAACATATTGAGTCTCTAACAATTCTCTTTATGCTTCTATGAGGTTGATGAATCACATTGGGTCTCTAACAATTCTCTTTGTGGGTTCATGCTAAGCAAGTTTTTCTTGATGAACTTGTGAGCTGATTTGGACAAGTTCTAGTGAAGACTTGTGAGATGAATTGATAGGTTCTAGTGAGGACTTGTGAGCTGATTTGGACAAGTTCTATGTGAGCTTGTTAAGCAGGTTCTGTGTGAGCCTATTGACAGAGTACAGAGAACGAGTCTCAATGGATAGAGATCCAGAAGCCAACACAGTTGAAGATAGATCTGAGTAATGCCTATTATGCTTATCATGATGTTGTCAAACAGTGAAATGAAGTGGTCACATATTCCCAAGAATAGTCTAAGAATTGACTAGCTATCGGGATCAAATTCTCGGGGGAGCATTTATGCATCTGTTTATCATATTGCTCATGTTTATGCTTTTTGCTAACTGTAATAATTTTTGCCTGAGAATGTTGTGCATGGACTCAGGGGGAGTTTTGCAGCCGCCCTTTGGTATTATTGTCAAAGGGGGAGAAGATTTACAGGTAATTGCACACAATTACGTGTGTTGCCAACAATTCCAAAGGGGGAGATTGATGAGCAAGGTGCAACCAAAGTATTGTCATTGTTGTCAACACAGTCAGGTTGATCAGTTGATGCAATGGACAGGAGTTCATTGATGAGCAAGGTGCAGCCAAAGTATTGTCATTGTTGTCAACATAGACAGAGGATCGGTTGATGCAATGGACAGGAGTGCAGAGGTCATTAGATAGATCGGTTGATGAAGTGAACAAGAGTTCAGAGCAGTCAGAGCATGTACAGTAAATTTCCAAGAAGACAGAAGTGGCCTAGATTCAAAGGATCAAAGAAAAAGACAAGTAAGAAAATTGTCACGATATCGCGACATGTTTTGACATATAGGAGAGAGAAAAGGGAAAAGCTTGCGACATATGGAGGAGAGAGAAAAAGGAAAACTGTCACGATTTCGCGACATGTTAGAAGAGAGAGAAAGCAAGGAAAACTGTCACGATTTCATGACATGTTGGAAGAGAGAGAAAGCGCAAGATAAACTGTCATGATTTCATGACATGTTGGAAGCAAAGAAGGCAAGTAAGAAAACTGTCACGATTTCATGACATGTTTGAAGAAGAAGCGCATGTAAGGAAAACTGTCATGATTTCATGACATGTTTGGAGAGAAGGCGCAGGCAAAGAAAACTGTCATGATTTCGTGACATGTTTGGAGAGAAGGCACAAGTAAAGAAAACTGTCACGATTTCGTGACATGTTTGGAGAGAAGGCGTTTGCAAAGAAAAGTGTCATGATTTCGTGACATTTTTGGAGAGAAGGCAGAAAGAAATGTGTCACGATTTCGTGACATGTTTGAGAGAAAGAGCTTGCAAGGAAAAGTGTCACGATTTCGCGACAATTTGCAAGAGGAAGCGCTAAGGAGAAAAAGTGTCACGATTTCGTGACATGTCGGTTTTGCGATCCGATGAGAAGAAAAGCGCTAAGGAGGAAAAGTGTCACGATTTCATGACATAATGAGAAGAGAGAAAAAGGTGTCACGATTTTGCGACATGTTTTAAAGGAAGAGAGGAGAGAGAAAAGGTGTCACGATTTCGTGGAGAAGGTAAGTGTATGGAAAAAGTTGTAGCGATATCGCTACATGTTGGGTTTTCGCAACCTGAAGAGAAGAGAAGAGCTAAGGAGAAAAGATGTCGCGATATCGCGACATGTCGATTTTTGACTAAGAGGAGAAGAGGAAGACTCGAAGGATGAAGTGTCACGATTTTGTGACAGAAGCAAAATGAAAGAGCATGGAAGCAGAAGCGTCACGATTTCACGACAAATTCAAGGAGGAAGAACTCAAAGGCGAAAGCGTCATGATTTCGTGACATGTTCCATTTTCATGGGCGTAAGGCAGAGAAAAGCACAAGGTAACGAAAGTGTCATGATTTTGTGACATGTTCCGTTTTTGCTGGTGCATGCAAAGAAGAGTGTATGACAGCGTAAAGTGTCACGATTTCGTGACATGTCATGTTTTCGCTGGTGCATGCAGAGAAGAGTGTATGGCAGAAAGTGTCACGATTTCATGACATGTCATGTTTTCGTGGGTGCATGCCGAGAAGAGGACTAGGAGGCAAAAAATGTCACGATATCATGACATGTCTTGTTTTCGCGGTCAAACGCCAAGGAAAAGTCAAAGGGGCAGAAATGTCATGATATCGTGACATGTTGTTTCTGCGTGACTTAGAGCTAAAAGGAGAACCCAGCCGAAGTAAAGTTAACTGAAGGAAAATGATAGTTACAGATGCATTTGCAGAGGAAATACATGCAGCCAAAATTAGAAGAGTTAACTGAAGTCAGTACAACAGTTACAGGTGCAGTTACAGATAGAAATCATGTAGTTAAATAAGAATAGTGAACTGAAGTAATTACGATAGTTACAATGACAGTAAACAGAAGTCATTACTAGCTTACAGGAGCCGTTATAAAGAAATATCATGCAGCAGTGGTTACTGAAAGTCATCAGACGAAGACCACGAGTTGGATAGAGAAACGTCTCAAAGCCCAAACAAAGAACCGTTCTATTAATAAGATTGCATGTGAGAATAAAGGAGTCGTTACTATTAACAGGCTGCATGCATGAATATGGAAGTTAAGAATAGAAACAGAACACAGTTATAAAATGAGATTTGTGTGAAGTAGCAAGGTTGAGCTCCGTGCGGGAAGTGAAAGCAGTGTGTTGCCGAGCAGAGGAAAAGTGTTGTGAAAAAGGATGTATAGAAAGCACGGCTAAAATAGAGAAGCATATAGAGTGAAAGTTGAGTAGGAAAGAGTGTTGCGGTATAGAGGGATAGTGTTGTGGGCTGTTACAAAGCTGGAAGAATGTTGTAAGAAGTACAGAGCTATGAGAGCTACAAGAGTAAGCCATAAGAAAGGGTTGTAAGTGTGCAGTAAGTAAAGCTGTAAAAGAGTGTATGCTTTGTGGACAGGGAGTTGAGATTGAAAGTTAGAAATAGAATATATTGAGTCTCTAACAATTCTCCTTATGCTTCCATGAGATTGATTTGAGTTAAGTTAGACCAGTGAGGGTCTTGTAACACAGAAGGCATTTTTATGTCAATCAAGATTTAAAATAGAAGTCCAAGTTGGTGCTTGGAATCATGGGTTGGTGCTCCTTTCTGTTGGTGCAGATAAATCAGGGGTTGGTGCTCCTTCCAGTGGGTGCTGGTAAACTGATTGTGAAGTTGGTGCTTTGCAAAGGCTGGATTTGGATGGGAGTCCAAGAAGTCTATTTTTGAGGAGTAGCCAAAACTGGTGAACCTCGTTAAATCTTGTGTTATGTGTTGCTATCTTGTCACACTTACTGCATCTGGTTTTAAGCATTCATTAGTTCTGAATTAAGAGATGAAGATTTAAGTTTTTAATTAGCTGCACTGATTCACCCCCCTCTCAGTGCCATTGTAAGACTAACAGCTAATCCTTTGATTTTTAGGTTGATCATATACTTATGATGTCCCTTCTTAAATGTAATCTAATTTCTTCCCCAGTTTTGATTAACTTTGGCCACTCATAGCCAACCTCTCCCTAGCAGTGCATTGTATGCAAGATTTTTTATTATAATCACAATGAAATCCAAGATAAATTCCTAGTCAGCTATTATTACCTTCTATGTTGTCAACATCCCCTTAGTCTCAATGCCATACTTGTCAGCATCATACAACCTAAAACTAGGCACCCACAAAAATGGAGCCCTAATCTCTTTCTAAGATTTTTTAGGTAGTACATTAACACTAGATCCTTCATCCACAATAACTTTTATTAACTTGTGCCCCATTATCTCCATATTTACCAATGTTAGTTTCTTTTCCACATCAATCATCAATATGGTCAGATCCAAAAAGTAATCCTTCTTTTCTACTTCCTGCATTGGCTCACTCTAGACTTCCATCACCTTTTGTTTTTGCATTTCATCCCCTATCGCCTTATGTAAGGATGGTATGGCTTCAAATAAACTAGTCATTTTAATTTCTATTGTTGTATTCAAAACTTGTGCTACCATATTCTTCACTAATACTTTACCTTTTAGACCACTTGGCTTCTTTAATTCTTTTTTCTCTACCAACCTTATTTGCTTAGCCTTATGCGCTTATTCCATAATTACCTTTTTCCCCTCTTGATATCTCTCCTCCTCCTTAGAAGGTTTTGGATAACTATATTTCATAGTCTAACTCTGTGTCATGACTAGTACTTCCTTTTTGTTTCCTTCCTCCTTAACTAAGGGTACATCAATATCCAAGAAATTAACATTCTACAAGCCACTTGTACTTGCTTTCTTAGGACAATTAACTTCCTTGTGGTTCCTAGGACCACACCATATACACATGTGTGTAGCATTATTTTTTGTTGTTTCTTGTATTTGGGGGAAGGGAAATTCTTTGCAAAGCATCTCTACTCTTGGAAATTATGGCATTGTATGATTGGCCTACCTTCTAAATTATACAGCAACGGACTCTGACCTCCTTATCGATTGCCTTAATATGGTCTTCCTCCCTCTATGGTTATTTCTATGACCTCCATTAGTTGCAGCTTATCCATTCCCTTGAGGTTTTGATTTCTTCTCATTCTCTTGAATTGGGAAAGTCTGATGTCATACTTGTAAATTAAATGGACAATTCATCACTTCATGTCCTATCATATCACATATATTATAGTATTGATTTTGAGTACAATTTACATTTGTATACCTTTTGATCTTGCATTATGTACACCAGATATCCTTATGATCTCTTCTTGTTTCACCTTTAATCTCCTTTAGCATCTTATTAAATTCTTTTTAAAATGACCAAATGGTGTGATGCATCATATCCTCTTTATCGCTATCTGAGTCGTCACGTCAGGCATGTGCCACAATTCCTACTACTATCTATTTTGCCTCACTTTCAAAGTTTTTCACTTTTCTAGTGCCTCTTCATATGTTGAGGATGGTACTACCATTATATATTTTCTATATTTAGGTAGCAACCCATCAATAAATCATCATTTAACAAGTCCATCTGTTGGTGGCATTGCATATCGTCTACTAGTTTTAATCAACGATTATATGTTTTAATGTCCTCATATTTTCCTTGCTTTGTGATATATATTTTGGTTATTATTTTAGTATCATCTCTTAAAGGATGGAATTCCTCGATGAAGGTATCTTTCATCATGTTCCAAACCTAAAATCTTGGTGTATTTTCTTGCTTTAGATACCAATCTATCATGAGTCCTTGTAATATGGTGATAAATAGTTGCAACCACTCATATGGTTGATTTACACCATTTTCTCTCCAAAAAATTATGCATGTGCTAATATATCTAACTAGATCCTCCTTCCCTTATCCTATGAAGGATGCACATCTCTGCTTTCCTAATTTCATGGATTTGTTATCCATTGATGGAGTTCCTCTATCATTGTCATTTGATGAGGTATCCCATGAATTTATTGCGTGATTCCTCCTTGTGGATGACTCAATATGTTACTCTTCATTGAATTTTTTCTATTCAAGGTACCTTATTTTCACCAAACAGTCATCTCCTAACTTCTTGTGCATCCTCACTCTATGACCTCCTTCACTAGTGTCTTGTCTTTGATCTTGGTATTTCTTCTTGAGACCTTGTGTGTTGTTGCTTTGGTGCTTGACTCCCATCCTCTACACCCCTTGATAACCTATATATCACTTGTTCAAGTTTTACCATCCAATCACCAAATTCTCTCATAGTTTCTATGTCAATATCTTCCCTTACGTCAATTTTCTCCTTGACTCTTGGTGGTCCTTGTACCCTCTCTTCTATTTCTATCAGCAATATTTTCCACCTTTCAATGTCTTCCTCATCTTAAGTTCATACTCATTCTAATACTGGTTTGTTTATGTCTTGTGTTGAATTTTTCATGTTATCTATTTGATCAATTATGGTACTCCTCCTTACTAGAACTTGTTCTTCTCTACGACCCCATATCCCACATCTTTGTAGACTTGTATCTATCATTCACCTCCAATTTTAATTCGTTCCTTCTCAAAAATTGCCATAGGTCCTTCTTGACTATGATAATTTGACCCAATTTCGATAGGCAATACCACCAAATGTAGCACATGTGGTGGTATTCTCGATAAGGGAGATGAAATGGAATATTTTAGGATGAATTCCAGCAATTTGCACTCAATATGGGCCAATCCATACAGTTGTACAGTTACAACTGTACGATTCCCAAAACATACAATTAATTATTGTATGATCACAAAACATTCAATTGTATGGTTATAATCATACAATAGTCTAAATCGTGTGATTTTCTAATCATACAATCTGCCAAACTTAGTTATTAGGTAACAAATTAGTCATTGTATAATCATTCACTTTGGCATTCATCAATTCTACTCTAGCAAGTACAAAACACATAATTACCATCCAAATGCAAAGTTATTGACCAATTGTATGGTTAGGGAGGCTGAATGTATGGTTATAGTAAACCCTTAATGCAATTATTCAACCTCATATCTACAATATTTGATGTAATATTTTGGCATAATGGGAATTGGATAACTCTAATGATGGGATTATTGACTTAGTAATCCATCATGCATAACTAGAATCACAAATCCTATTCCAAATCCAACCATAAAATGTATTGCTCATTCAAAAACCATACAATGCATTGCAAACATGACAATTACAATGTACAAGAAGAAATTAATGAAGAATTCTTTATTCATAAATCTCTTACACGGTTGGGTATCAATAAATACTTTATTCTTATTGTAGAATCATTCCAATACAATAGTATATCTATAAAACTGCATGAAAGTCCACAATCCATACTCAACTGGTAACATGCACATATGCAACAATATTGAATTATGACCTACAATTCTCCTTAGCAATCAACAACAACCTTGAACAAAAATAGACAACACTGAACAATGATCTACAATATTGAACAACCTACAAAAATTGAATGGAAGGCTTATAATGCATGTCCAGGTCGTTCTAAAGTGGTGCCTAAAGCATCGCATCATTTACAACTACCACCCGCTATTTCCCAGCCAACTTTATTTCATTAATGCTTTACTAAGGTTCTAATTTGTTTTTTATCAAATTACATTTCATGCATATTACAACTTATTTCATTTCATTTCATGTCATGCATTCACATTTATTTCCTACCTTGCACGATTAAACAAACCCTACATTGTACAATTAGACAAATATTGTACTTTCACAAAAATTGTGCAAATCCACATATTATCATTTCTTCTTCTTCTTCTTCTAGGAGGTGGATTTGTTGTCTACAATGGGATATATCAAAAGATACAATACTTTGGACTATATGGCTAGAAAGGAATAGATTAATATTTAAAGGAAAGAAAAGCAGTTTAGAGGTAATGAAAAGGAATATATGTTTAGCCATAGAGGAGTATCAACTCACCCAGTCCCTAATCTAGAAGCAAAGAGCCTTGATAGATGGATTCAAGTCATTAAATGGAATTATGACGTTGGGTACAAGAGAATCAAAAAGAAGGCAAAGAATATAAAGTGGAAACCACCAGATGTGGAGTGGGTTAAATTGAATTTTGATGGAGCATCTAAAGGAAATCTAGAACTAGTAGGAGGAGGAGGAATAATAAGAAATAATAGAGGAGACATTTTGTTTCATTATGCTTTTAATAGTGGATTTAAGACAAATAATGAAGTTAAATCTTGGGTAGATTTAGAAGAGTTAAAACATGCAAAAAAATAAAATGGAACACAGTATGGATGGAAGGTTATTCTCTCATAGTAATAAATGCAATTTTGAGAAAAGCAAAGGCTCCATGGAACATACAAGAGATAATTGTGGAAATTCAAGATCTTGCTAAAGAGTTTTAAGAAATCAGGTTTACACATAAATTAATGGAAGGAAACAAATGTGCATATAGGCTAACCAATAGAGGGGTTTTGATTGAGGATCATGAAGTTATATTCTCCTTTACATGATTAGAGGAAGTAGTAAGTTTATCTAAAGCTAACAAAAAAAGTGGACTGCATAAATCAAATAAGGATTAAGATTTACTTTAATGTTCTCCATTGGTAATATTTACTTTATTTTATAACAATAATGTGTTTTCATATGAACCATTTATTATAATTTTTGTGGTTGCACTTGTGTTTTAGGAAGAAAACTAGAAAGTCAGATTTGGTAAAGCTGACTATAATAGTGTGATGTTTTGGAAATATTACTCTACTAAGATGCAATACATAGATAGTAGAGGTGAAGTTTTGGTTTTGTGAAGGCTGCTATAGAAAAATATCAAGAAGGATGTTGAATTCTGGAATATTTGTATTCATACAAAAAATTAAAAATATCCAAAAAAAGAAAATCAAGAATTCAGACATTTTATGTAAAATAATATAGGTTTCTAGCTATAACATCTCAATTGATATGAGAAGTGTATCTATTTGTAAACACTAAAAAAAAGAGTTGTAATTTGTCAGGGGTGGGGGACCCGAGTGCAACCCCTTATTATCTAGCTAAAAACAAATGTAGCAGGAATATCTCAACCTCCACCAACTAATCATGCTTCTATACCTTCTAACATTAATAATTTTTCCATTCCTCCTACTAATAATAACTTATCCTCTATACATCCTAATGTTAATAACACTTCTATCCTCCAATAAACTAATACATATTATCCTCCTCATTCCAATGTACCTCACAATTCTTATAATAATGTCAATACCCCTAACATAAATTAAATTCCATTTCAAAATACCATGTCTAACACTTCTAATCAACCCTCAAATAATTTTGGGATAAATATACTTACAACTTAACATTTTATTTTATAACCTTCTAATCAAAATCCCAAAATTCAAAATCTAACCACATTAGTAAAACAACTTGCTCAACATATGGATATCATTCAAGCACTTAGTATTACTTATTCATATAAATAAATGTGCAATCAACTTGTGGATCTTATGGTAGCATGTCAACCATACCCTAAGAAATTCTAGATACCTCAACTTCTAATTTATAAGGGTATGGAAGACCTAATTAAGCATATAAGAGTATTTCAAACAACTTGTCATGAAATTGCTTATGATGATATGCTACTATCAAAGATGTTTCCCAAAATTCTGTGTGGCTTAGAACTATAATTTCATTACCAAATACCCTTGCATTCTCTCATAAATTTTAAAAATTTGTCGAGATGTTTGCTCAAAATTTTTCTTCTTAAGTAGAAAAAGGAGTTAGCCTCCAAGATCTCTACCTACTTAAACAAGCTAAGGATAAAAGTTTCATATATTTCTTGGTCAAAAGGATAATATTAATGGGTAAATTACACTATACCCCTCCACCTAAAGATATGTTGGATATTTTCATTGGTAAATTTCAAGATAAAATATCATATGAATTGGACACTACAACCATTACATTTTTTATCAAGTAGTTGATTTGGTAAGATGTTGAAACCACCCTTATAAAAAGAGAACAATTAGAACCTAAGAAGGAAGAAGAGAAACCCACTAAATATCAATGTAGAAATAAACATGTGGTAGGTGATGGCATCATTGGTAATTACCAAAACAAATACTTTTTTAAAAAGAGTGCTTAAAAAACCTCAAAAACCTTAAAGAAAATTCAAAAAACTTAAGAAACCATTATCTTCAATTCTTAAACAACTTTTGGAAGCTAAAATGGTTGATCTTCTACCTATTAGACAACCTAACACCACTGTTGATTGGTATAATGCAAATCAACATTCTGATTATCATCGAGTCAAAAGACATACCATGAATAATTATAAAAGACTCAAACATGTTGTGCAAGATTTATTGGATGAAGGTCATCTTATTTTGGGTGATTCCAAAATAGTTGCTTCAACTAATCAAGACATGGGAATATTTCAAAACCCTCTACCTAATCAGGATAAACAAATAATTAATCAAGTTTCATATCATAATGTTCCACCTTCATACCAAAATATGATTGGAATGATATATGTCACCGCTAGACAACAACAACAATCCCAACAATGTCAACCTCAAATTAATCCATCTTCTCAACCACCATTAGTTCTCCAAAAGTGAAAGATAAAAATCTAGTTTTGATAAACCACATTTGGTTCTTTAACCTCAATCTAGAATATATTTTGATCTTAAACAACTTGTTAATACCCCAGCTAGAATATCTCTCTTGGAACTTCTTCTATTCATAAAGAAATATTAATTAAATTATTAAGTGAAAAAATAGTGCCCCAACATCATCTACCTAATAATCTTGCTAATTTTGTGGGATCTCTTAGAGTAAACTATGCTATTATAACATTTTATAAATATGATCTCCCTCTTCCAACCATGCATGGAGAATCTCCTCTATACATTACAAGCTACATAGGAGATAAATTTATCAACATAATTTTGGTAGATAATGAATTTGCCTTAAATGTTTATATCATTCATTCATTCAATAGTTTGGTATGGGAGAAGAAGATCTCAAAAAATATGATATATCATAAGAGCATTTAATAATGGAGCCCAATAATCTTGTGGGTCTATAACTTTACCTCTTAAAGTTGGACCAAGAATTCTTAATACTCTTTTCTATGTCATACCTTGTTAAACTTATTACAATATTCTTCTTGGATACCCTTGGATTCATGCCATGAATTTTGTCCCATCATCCCTTCATAAATGTCTTAAATATGAATATCAATATAGACACAATCATGGTCTTGGCGATCCTCAACCTTTTCAATATTGTACCATGGTTGAGGTTGAACAAGCCAAAATAAATTTTTATGCATTTGTATCTTTAAATGAATTTCCTCCTTCTAATTCATCCTCTTCCTCTTTACAAGTAAAAGAAGAATTTAAGAATTTAAATATTAAATATCAAACCCAAACAAGTAATATTTCAAATATTAATATTCAAACTAATTAAAGCAATAAATATTCTTTCATAGATCTTGTTATGCTACCACCTTCACCTAGAAGGTTAGGATTACCTCATAGAAAAGTGAACTAGTACATATCAATATGTGCACATTTACTTATGTAGGCACCTCTTGTGAAGAAATAATTAGTGGTAGCAACCCATATCCCATTGAAAATCAATTTGTTGCATGTTATCTATCCAATGATTATCCTCTCCCAAAACAAGTCCTCACTAATATGGGATATCAAGGGAAGGGTCTAGCCTCCCAAGGATAAGGAATTAAATAACCATTAGAAGTTGAAGCTTGGCTCCGATAATTTGGAATTGGTTATATCCCTAATAAAATTCAACCTGTATCCATGGATATCTATGATGATATAACCATAACTTATGGAGAATTCATTTTCCAAAATGGACCAGATTGGGATTATCAAGATGAATAACCTTATCATTTTGGGTAATGGAATAACGTTTATGAATAAATATGTTAATAAAATTTATGCTAAATATAAAATTCAACATAAATGGTCTACTCCTTATTATCCTCAAGGAAATGGTCAAGTAAAAGTATATAATAAAACATTAATTAAAATCCTTAAGAAGTTGGTCAATAAGACTAGTCACGATTGGCATCTTCAAATTTATGGGCTAATTGTACTAGCATACAAACACCCGCAAGGCAAACCCATATTTCTTAGTGTATGGAACTGAAGTAATCTTATCATTCAAACTCAAAATTCCCTCTTTGCATATATTGTTACAATATGTTTCAGTTGGTGATGAATATCACCTAGCTCATTTAAATCTATTGGAGTTACTCGATGAAAAGTGCATTAATGTCTTAGATCACCTTTAGGCCTATCAAAATAGGTTCAATAATTCCTATACTAAGAAGGTACATGATCATTCTTTTAAATTAGGAGACCTGGTCCTTAAATAAAATAAAAATGACATGATGATCAAACTGATTTAAAAGGTAAGTTTGAACCTAATTGGTTAGGCCTCTTAGGAGCCTATCATCTTACAACCTTAGATGAAAAGGATCTCAAATAATCCATGAACATTATTGTAACTCCCTTCCTTGGCAGAACCTTTGTGGACTATGAGCTATGTATTGATGTAATTTGATTAATGGCATAGTTCCCTTTCTTAATGCCTATATTATGAGATGATTTCATTATTATTGGGCATAGAATATGGTATCACCGTTGCATTTATGGATGCAAGAACAGGTATCTCTCTCTGGTGGGAATATATTGGCAAAAATTACCTAAAAAGAGAGATGTTTAAGGAAATAATGATGATGACTTGTTTATCGGTAGGTTGAGGTAACAAGGAAAATTACCCTTCATGTAGATGCATTGTTTGTTTGTTTGATTTTTATTCAGACCATTGGGTAGGAAGTTGTTTGCAATGATCTTTCTTAGTAGGGTGGCGATAGATTTAAACTGTCTTAAAATAGATTGCCTACTTAAGGATCAAAAAATGTTACGAAGCTTCATTTCTTTGAATGTATCTTTGTTTTTTGTATGCTTAGATCTGGTAACCTATTTTCCTTAGAATTATGGAGTAATTAAGCTCTTTATTTTGATACTTGGGAAGGTATAAAGTAAACTAAAGTTTGGCTTCTAAAATAATTTAGTCTATTTAATATTTGAATGTTTTAATTTGATTAGACTAATAATAAATAACATCAACCTCTATGTTTTAATAAGGTTAAACCTTTATTAAATTTTATGCATTATGGTGAGTGGCTCCTAATTGAGACTTGGGGTGGCATACACAATTCTTGTTGGATAATACTTTCTTGTGCATTACCTTTTGTTGGCAATTTTGGGTACTTTGGGTACATTGCCTTTGCTCAAGTGTATAAGTTGTCATTGATGTCAAGAAGCTCTTGAAGGAATTTGATTTGATGTCAAATAATTTGTTTTGATGAAGGTTACGACATGACACTTTCAAAGGTCTTTTGCAAACCCCAAGTTGGCAGGTTTAGAGATTACAGGTGGATGCATTGGTTTAATGCATTTGGGTCCAGGAGGAAGTATTTATTTAAATAATTAAAAACCTTGTTAAGGTTCCATTTAATTATTTTTAAATAAATAAATTATTATTTGCAATGGGTTCTCCTAATCCATGGCGCAAATGTTTTAACATTGTGGGCGCTAGCCAAGACCTCCGTCGACGTGTTAAACTCCTCGTCGACGTCAAAGAGCTTATGGTAAATTGCATATAAATCTCCCTCGACAAAAACAAAGAATCATCCCATCCGAATTTCAAAAGGTGTTGCTCGCTGTAAATTCGACTGTCTTTGCTGATTTTTGTGGATCCGTTGTTCATTTGTCTGCACTCGTCGTTTGTCGAATCCATCGTAAATTTTATTGTCGTCATGTCATGGCAGAGGAAAGGAAGGGACTGTGGTTTCATTTTATCCCTGGCACAGAAGGATCAAGGTTAACAACGTGAGGTTTAAACCTCACCAGGTGCCTTTGGTGCACCGATAGCAACTAGGCTGTTGGCGCGCTACCCAAACGGGAGGTTCCGCGTTCGAATATCGTGAAAGGGTTTTTCGTCGTGAAGTGGACGCAACGGGTGGTGTTAGAATTCGTGCGCAAATTTCTCCATAGCGATTTTTGATGTGGCTAAGGTATTTTCGAAATTAATTTTTGCTAAGTGTTTTTGCGGATGGAGGAAGTTGTTAGAGGGAAAAACAGCTTAGGAGTTATAAGGAGTGTAAAGCTTGTTTGTATTTTGATAAAATATTCTTTTTGAAGATGTTGTTGAAATATCTTATTGCATTCTTATGAGAGATAAATTTTATTTGTGATAAGACTATAAGGGAGAAATAAGGTGTATAAGGGTTAAATCTTTCTTGTAATGTTGAGAGTGCTTTTGGTTGTTTATGGAAATGAAAGCATGATGTTTTAAGGTCAATTGCTTCTTGTGTGAAGTTGTGAAACCTTAAGTGGGCAGCTTTGAGATTGATATTTGCTTTCATTAAATTGGTAATAATCAAGCTATTCTTTACTTGGTTAAAGTGTTGAGCTTACTCCTTTATTGATGATTTGAAAAGTTGTGTGTGCTATTGTGAGTTGAGTTGGTGGATGCTTTTGTTCAAACAATATTGGAGAGAAAAGGAGTTCTACTTGTTTCCTTTTCGATGTTGATTGTGAAATGCTTCAAGGTTGTGTTTTGAGCTGAATGGTGTTGATTGAACCTTGTTTGATGAGCATTGTTGTTGAAGCCCTAATTGATGGTGAAAAGAACATGAGTATCATTGTTATGTGATTCTTTGCATAGTTGGCAATTGTTGGAGTTTCATGTTCTTGAAAGAAAGCATTCTATCCTATCCATTTTCAGATTTGAGATTGAGTTTGAGTTGAGTTTTTTAGATTTGAGATTGAGTTTGAGTTGAGTTTTCAGATTTGAGATTGAGTTTGAGCTGAGTTGATTTGAGTTGAGTTTTGAGATTGGGAGTTGAGTATAGAACATATTGAGTCTCTAACAATTCTCTTTATGCTTCTATGAGTTTGACAAATCACATTGGGTCTCTAACAATTCACCTTGTGATTTCCTACTAAGAAAGTTTTTCTTGGTGAGCTTGCTGAGGTTTTGGACAGGTTTCGGTGGGGACTTGTGAGCAGGTTTTGGACAGGTTCCGATGGGGACTTGTGAGCAGGTTTTGGACAGGTTTCGATGGGGACTTGTGAGCAGGTTTTGGATAGGTTCTGATGGGGACTTGTGAGCAGTTTTGGACAGGTTTCGGTGGGGACTTGTGAGCAAGTTTTGGACAGGTTTCGGTGGGGACTTGTGAGCAGTTTTGGACAGGTTCGATGGGGACTTGTGAGCAGATTTGGACAGGTCCTAGCAGAGGACTTGTGAGCTGAGTTTTGATAGTTCTATCGAGAACTTGAGGATAGAGGAGCACTGGTTCTTTGAGAAGAACCCGAGGATAGATTTGGCAAGTCTTTGAGAAGGCTTGTGTGTAGAGGATTGATTTGTTCAAGTGTTGGACAGATCCGATAGACAAAGGAAGACTTGTACTAGACCGACTGACCGTGTTTGGTACAGGTTGCTGAGCCGCTGTGGACGTGATCATAGAAGGCGAGAGGTCTCTTAGGCTAAGCATTGAGGACAGGAGGTCTTCGGTGGAAAGGAGTTCCACGTGTTGGCAAGAGGTAGAGGCAGTTGATCTTCTGAGGGATCATTTCCAGAGCATAGGGGAAGGTATCTCCTTTGAGCAGAGGCTCATAAATTTAGAGCAGAGGGGAAGGTATCTCCTTTGAGCAGAGGCTCATAAATTTAGATAGAGGGGAAGGTATCTCCTTTGAGCAGAGGCTCATAAATTTAGATTGAGGGGAAGGTATCTCCTTTGAGCAGAGGCTCATAAATTTTGATTGGGGAAGGTATCTCCTTTGGGCCGAGGCTCATAAACATTGTAATTGGGAAGGATTCCCAAAGAACTTTGAGATAACTTTTAGAGAAAAGTTTTGTGGACGTAGCCCGACCATTCTGGGTGAACCACGTTAAAATTGGTGTCACTTTGTGGATGATATTATGCATTGCTTTGATATTGCTTTGGGTATATTGCTTTACTATTTTGAAGTATAAAGGAAAAATTAAAAAGAGGTCTTATACTGTTCACCCCCCCTCTCAGTATAAGCTTGTGTTCTTCAATTGGTATCATAGCAAGTGCCTTCGGAAAGTTTAACAACTTGAAGGAAAAGCTAGTAAAGAACACAATGGATCATTCAAGTAGTAATGTAGCACCTATTCTTGATGGGTCAGATTTTGGTCTTTGGAGTGCAAGGATGAAGGTTCATCTAATGGCACTTGGTAATGAGGTATGGGAAGTGATTGAAGATGAGTACACTATTCCTATACATGGTCCTAATACTAAAGAAGAAAGGCTCCTACATCACAAGCAATTCAAAAGCAATGAATGCAATCCCGAAAGGCTTACGGAAGCGTGATCTCACCAAAGTGATTCACTGCAAGACAGCTAGTGAAATGTGGAAACAATTGAAGGTGGTTCATACAGGTGATACAAATGTCAAAAAATCCAAGTTAAGACACTTCAAAGGTATGTTTGAACAACTCAAGATGAATGATGATGAAAATATTAGTGACTACATGCTTCGTATGGATGAGGTTGTTAACTCCATGAAAGACTTAGGTCTTGAGCTTGCTGAAAATGATGTTTGTGATAAGATTTTAAGATCTCTTCCTAATAGATTTAGTGAAAATATTTCTGCTATTGAGGAAGCTAAAGATTTGGATAAGTTGAAAAAGGATGAGCTCCATAGTATACTTGCAGCATTTGAGTTGAGAACTCAAGTGAAGGTTGATGTCAAGAAAGAGGCGACTTTCAAGGCTACCAAGGAATCCAAGGGTAAACAGCTTCAAGATAGTGATGAGTCTTCTAGTGATGAAGAGGCTTATTACAGCAAGAAAGGCAAGTTCTCTAGAAAACACAAAAGTATGAAAAATATAAGATGTTTCAATTGTGGAAAGTTTGGTCATTATGCTACTAACTGTACTGTTCCCAAGAATGAAAGTGATGAAGATAAACAGGATTCTAAGAGCAAGGATTCTGAAAAGCACAAGCATCACAGGAAGATCAAAGATGAGCACAGCAATCAAGGAAAGAGGTATTCTCACAAGCACAAGAAGAGTTTCTACCTAGACAAAGCAAGTAAGTGTTCTAGTAGTGATAGTGAAAGTTCTTCAAGTGATGATGAAAATGAGATGTTGTTCATATCATAAAAAGAGGAAGAACCGAAACATAGATTCATTATCATGAAATGTCTTAGATGTGGAAACTTTGGTCACCTTGAGGATGATTGCACAAATAATGATTTGGTTTCTAGTATGTATGAGGATGCTTCAGAAAACTATAAGGAAGATGCATGTATGGTTTTTGAAAAGGGTAGCACCTCTAGTGATAAGAAATCTGAAAAAGGCTTTGATGATTCAAAAAGCAAACAAATAGAGGAAGATATAGAGGAAGGTGAAGTAGATCTTGAAGGTGAACTTATTAGTGCTCTTAGTGCTTTGAAAAAGGAAAGAAAGAAGAATGCTAGACTCAAGGATAAGTTAGATGAATGTTGTATGGAGAGAGATGATCTTATAGAAAGTCTTGACTTCTCTATAGCTAAGACACAAGAACTCAAGGATGAGTTAGAGTCTAAGGTTCTTGAGTATAGTGAGTTAGAACAGAAAATGGCTTCTTTGAAAGAGGAAACTAAAGAGTACAAGGATAAGCTTTAAGGGTTTCAAGATAGCTCCAAAAAGGTTAAGTCACTCATCAAAGGTCAAAGAAAGACAACAGATAAAACAGGCCTTGGTTTTGTTAAGCCACACAAGGAACAAGTTGGAGAGTCTAGTAAGAGACTCCAAAAGGAAGAGAGTTCTGATGAGGAAAGTACTTCAGAAAATGAGTCCTTGAATGATAGATGCATAGAAACAGAAAACAGAATTCATAATGAGAAGAAGAAGTTTTCAGGACCCAAGAGGTCAAATAAAGGAAAGTTTCAAGGCAGATGTTTTGCTTGTCACAAGTTTGGTCACATGGCTTCACATTGCATGGCTCAAGTGAAGAAGGTAAATGACAATTTCAGAAGTGCTAGTTTCTTTCAAGGGTATTGCTACTCTTGTAAATAGTTTGGGCACAAGGCAGTCTATTGCAAGGTAAATAACAGGAACAGGTTTGAGCAAAATAGGTTTGGTCATAACAGGTTTGGTCGTAACAGGTTTGGTCAGAACAAGTTTGGCCAGAATAGGTTTGGTCAAAACAGGTGGATTCAAAGATCAAGTTTACCTCAGAGAAACAACATCGTCAAGTGTTTCAAGTGCAACAATGAAGGTCACATAATCAGACAGTGTAGAGCTGAAATTCTAGAATACAGGAATAGGAACAGTGGCATGATCAGGTCCAAGGATCAAGGCATGGACAAGAACAGGGATGAGAACAAGAACAAGAATATGGACAAAGAGTTCAAGAGAAGGCCCGACAAGGAAGTTATAGACGCTGATGATGATCAGTGCCTAATGGGAGTTTTACTCCCACCCCAAAATTAATCACCTCATCGGGAGGTGGGGGAGGGACTAAGCTAAGAGGCTCATTCTTAGTCCCGAGCCCCAAAGGTGGCCCTTTGCCATTGATGACAAAGGGGGAGAGATATGAGTAAGGGGGAGAGCTTCAAAGTGAAGAGGAAAGCTTCAAGTCAGGGGGAGCAAAACTTCAAAGGAATATTCTCAGTTATGGGCACAGTTTCTCACTTGTTAGCATAGTTGGTTTCAGTTTTGGCTCTTGAGAAGTGTTTTCAGTAAAGGTTTGCCATCAATGACAAAGGGGGAGATTGTTGGCAATTTTGGGTACTTTGGGTACATTGCCTTTGCTCAAGTGTATAAGTTGTCATTGATGTCAAGAAGCTCTTGAAGGAATTTGATTTGATGTCAAATAATTTGTTTTGATGAAGGTTACGGCATGATAGTTTCAAAGGTCTTTTGCAAACCCCAAGTTGGCATGTTTAGAGATTACAGGTGGATGCATTGGTTTAATGCATTTGGGTCCAGGAGGAAGTATTTATTTAAATAATTAAAAACCTTGTTAAGGTTCCATTTAATTATTTTTAAATAAATAAATTATTATTTGCAATGGGTTCTCCTAATCCATGGCGCAAATGTTTTAACATTGTGGGCGCTAGCCAAGACCTCCGTCGACGTGTTAAACTCCTCACCGATGTCAAAGAGCTTATGGTAAATTGCATATAAATCTCCCTCGATGAAAACAAAGAATCATCCCATCCGAATTTTGAAAGGTGTTGCTCGTTGTAAATTTGACTGTGTCTTCACTGATTTTTGTGGATCCGTTGTTCGTTTGTCTGCACTCGCCGTTTGTCGAATCCGTCATAAATTTTATTGTCGTCGTGTCATGGCAGAGGAAAGGAAGGGACTGTGGTTTCATTTTATCCCTGGCATAGAAGGATCAAGGTTAACAGCGTGAGGTTTAAACCTCACCGGGTGCCTTTGGCACACCGATAGTGGCTAGGTTGTTGGCGCGCTACCCGAATGGGAGGTTCCACGTTCGAATATCGCGAAAGGGTTTTTTGTCATGAAGTGGATGCAGTGGGTGGTGTTAGAATTCGTGTGCAAATTTCTCCATAGTGATTTTTGATGTGGCTAAGGTATTTTCGAAATTAATTTTTGCTAAGTGTTTTTGTGGATGGAGGAAGTTGTTAGAGGGAAAAACAACTTAGGAGTTATAAGGAGTTTAAAGCTTGTTTGTATTTTGATAAAAGATTCTTTTTGAAGATGTTGTTGAAATATCTTATTGCATTCTTATGAGAGATAAATTTTATTTGTGATAAGACTATAAGGGAGAAATAAGGTGTATAAGGGTTAAATCTTTCTTGTAATGTTGAGAGTGCTTTTGGTTGTTTATGGAAATGAAAGCATGATGTTTTAAGGTCAATTGCTTCTTGTGTGAAGTTGTGAAACCTTAAGTGGGCAGCTTTGAGATTGATATTTGCTTTCATTAAATTGGTAATAATCAAGCTATTCTTTACTTGGTTAAAGTGTTGAGCTTACTCCTTTATTGATGATTTGAAAAGTTGTGTGTGCTATTGTGAGTTGAGTTGGTGGATGCTTTTGTTCAAACAATATTGGAGAGAAAAGGAGTTCTACTTGTTTCCTTTTCTGGTGTTGATTGTGAAATGCTTCAAGGTTGTGTTTTGAGCTGAATGGTGTTGATTGAACCTTGTTTGATGAGCATTGTTGTTGAAGCCCTAATTGATGGTGAAAAGAACATGAGTATCATTGTTATGTGATTCTTTGCATAGTTGGCAATTGTTGGAGTTTCATGTTCTTGAAAGAAAGCATTCTATCCTATCCATTTTCAGATTTGAGATTGAGTTTGAGTTGAGTTTTTCAGATTTGAGATTGAGTTTGAGTTGAGTTTTCAGATTTGAGATTGAGTTTGAGCTGAGTTGATTTGAGTTGAGTATAGAACATATTGAGTCTCTAACAATTCTCTTTATGCTTCTATGAGTTTGACAAATCACATTGGGTCTCTAACAATTCACCTTGTGATTTCCTACTAAGAAAGTTTTTCTTGGTGAGCTTGCTGAGGTTTTGGACAGGTTCTGGTGGGGACTTGTGAGCAGTTTTGGACAGGTTTCGATGGGGACTTGTGAGCAGGTTTTGGATAGGTTCCGATGGGGACTTGTGAGAAGGTTTTGGACAGGTTTCGGTGGGGACTTGTGAGCAGTTTTGGACAGGTTCCGGTGGGGACTTGTGAGCAGGTTTTGGACAGGTTCCGGTGGGGACTTGTGAGCAGTTTTGGATAGGTTCCGGTGGGGACTTGTGAGCAGATTTGGATAGGTCCTAGCAGAGGACTTGTGAGCTGAGTTTTGATAGTTCTATCAGAGAACTTGAGGACAGAGGAGCACTAGTTCTTTGAGAAGAACCTGAGGATATATTTGGCAAGTCTTTGAGAAGGCTTGTGTGTAGAGGATTGATTTGTTCAAGTGTTGGACAGATCTGACATATAGAGGAAGACTTGTACTAGACTGACTGACTGTGTTTGGTACAGGTTGTTGAGCTGCTATGGACATGATCATAGAAGGTAGAGGTCTCTTAGGCTAAGCATTGAGGACAGGAGGTCTTCGATGGAAAGGAGTTCCACGTGCTGGCAAGAGGTAGAGGCAGTTGATCTTCTGAGGGATCATTTCTAGAGCAGAGGGGAAGGTATCTCCTTTGAGCAGAGGCTCATAAATTCAGAGCAGAGGGGAAGGTATCTCCTTTGAGCAGAGGCTCATAAATTTAGATAGAGGGGAAGGTATCTCCTTTGAGCAGAGGGGAAGGTATCTCCTTTGAGCAGAGGCTCATAAATTCAGATAGAGGGGAAGGTATCTCCTTTGAGCAGAGGCTCATAAATTCTGATTGGGGGAAGGTATCTCCTTTGAGCAGAGGCTCATAAATTCTGATTGGGGGAAGGTATCTCCTTTGGGCCGAGGCTCATAAACATTGTAATTGGGAAGGATTCCCAAAGAACTTTGAGATAACTTTTAGAGAAAAGTTTTGTGGACGTAGCCCAACCATTCGGGTGAACCACGTTAAAATTGGTGTCACTTTGTGGATGATATTATGCATTGCTTTGATATTGCTTTGGGTATATTGCTTTACTATTTTGAAGTATAAAGGAAAAAGTAAAAAGAGGTCTTATACTGTTCACCCCCCCTCTCAGTATAAGCTTGTGTTCTTCACCTTTGAGCACCTCCATGCAGAGAAGGTATTCCTCTCCTTCATGTGCCTTGAAAATGGGATATGAGAGGAGGAGGAGAGGGGGTTATTATTGGTTGAAGAAGGAAAGTACATATAATTTAGCTTGTGAGCATGGATTCAGAAGGAGTGCAACTTTGAAGAAGGAGGAACACATGAAGAGTTACACCAGGTTACTCCTTTATATGTTTTACATAATACTTTTCTTGATATTCTCTAGTTTGTTCTTGTTGTACATGTGTTCTATTGTTTTTTCCCTACAACCAATGTTTTGTTGGTTTGTTAGACCTACGTCTATCCTCTTTTATATTCCTGAATGTTTACTAAACATTTGTGATGGAGGTTTCATGGTGGTGCATCCTTTGTTTTTGTTTACTGATTGTAATCTTGCTCACCTCCTCCTTGCTCATTTTAAACCAACCCTACACACCCTTGTTTGTGCCTCGTAGCCTACGATTGGTATCGTGTTGTTTGTTTAGGTTTTTGGTTCATTTCAAGAGTTAGGTGGTTTTTGTTTTCCTTTATTTAGTGCAATGTCTTAGACCCTGTTGTTGCTAGTCATACACTGGCCTATGAGTAGATATCCTTTTTGGTAGTGTCGCTAGTCTTAACCTTTAGATTTGAATAACTCCTTTACTCGTGTTGTGTGTTGGTGAGGTTCTTTGTTGTTGAACCCTCTTCAATCCTTCAGTCGGGGTTCTATTTGCATTCTTGTTTGCCTTTCATGTAAGCTTATGTGAGTAGAATTTGTGATAGCTTTTGCTTTCTATCATTGGCTTTGTAATTAAATGCATTATGGTTTATAGTAGAAGAAAACCTTAAATTAAATGCACTATGCTTTTTTTATTGAAAGAAAACCTTAGAGTAAATACATTATGGTTTTTATTGAAATAATCCTTAGATAAAATGTATTAGGTTGCTCTTTGAAGAGACCTTAGATTACAAAGTTATTGGTTAATTATTGTTTGAACCTTTGAAAATTTAGGTTATTATATTTAAAGAAGATTCAAATTATTACAAAACTATTGTAATGATTTATGAGACTCTTGTGGGTTAGATAATCATTATAAATAGAAGTATGGGATTCTCTTGTGTTGTTTTGAATGTTTGTATTCAATTTTTTTTTTGATAGGTAAAATATTTCATTAAAAGTGGGTTTTGAAAGGGACCCCAAAACCTTATTACAAAAGGTCAATAGACCATCCAGAAGGCCATAGGGTAGGCCTTTTTGAAAATCCTGCCCAAGGTAGGAAAATTAAAAATAAACATTAAAAATCTCACCCAAGGTAGGAAATGCAGGAAATTTAAAATGAAAAATAAAAATCCCACCCAAGGCAATAAATTTAAAAAATCCCACCCAAGTAATAAAAATATGAAATTAAAAAACTAGCCCAAGGGGAAAACTGGAAACCAAAATCCTGCCAAGGAGAAACTGGACTTCAAATCCACCTAGAAAGGAAATTCATCCTGGGAGAGGCATCTAGACTAGAGAAAACCATAATTCAAATTTGAATGGGACATCCTGCCCAGGCAAGGCCGAGAAAAACATGAGCAAATAGGAAAAACTGGAATCCTGCTCAAGAAAACCAGAAAACACCAGGATCTTGTTCATGGATAGCTTGGGAAGGTTGTCCAGGAAGCAGCATCCATCACATATCCTAAAAAGTGGATTAGCAAGTTAGAGGATATCCACAGGCCATGAGATCCCTTGCATGAGAGGTTGAACTACAAGAATGCTAGGAGAAACCAAGGATGTAATGGAAATGAAACCATCAGCCATGGGCAAAGGGGTAGGGAGGTCACAAGGAGTCAAATATGAAGGAGCCACAGGTGGTCAAAGCTACAGGTAATAAGCATAGGTCCCCATCCAGTACCGAAAGATGCAGCTGATGACCCCAAGCAACCAAACAAATAGGGAACATGAAAACCCTCCAACCCCACCCATGAACGGTTTTAGGGAACCAAATCTGGAAAACCAATGGGATCATATTAGCAACAAGAAAAAATCATAGGGCCCCCCTCCAAGACCAAGAAATATGCACTGAGAATCCACCAAGTAGAACAGATCCAAGAAACCCAAGGAGAAGTTTCACTGAAGATGAAGCACGTGGTCCCCCCAGACCAGAAGGATGCAATGAAACCTCTTGAGAAGCACAAGGACAAATTTAAACCCCCATATTGAAGCCACGACACTGCAATCAAGGAAAAGCTAAAATCTGACACCAAGTAGAAAACCTGTAGACAACCTGGAAAAGACCTGAGAAGATCCAGGAAAGAGATCCAAAAATCTCAGCAATAAACCTAGGGTAAATCCTAGAGGTGCACTAGGTTAGGGTCACATGCAGGGAATCCTCAATCGGACTAGGAAAGGAGCATACAAATGGATTAGAGACCTCCCACCCGAAGGAGATCATCTGCAATACAAACAAGCCTAGAGAGAATGGCCTAGGAAGTACCATGAAATTGAGGAAAAACTGAAGGAGGGGGAGGCAGGGAAGCAAAGTGGGACATCACCTGCCTTCCCCCCCATTTTGTGTTTGGATTTTGATAAAATAACTATTGTAATGATTTTCAAGACTCTTGTGGGTTAGGGAATCATTATAAAGAGAATTATGGTATTCTCTTGTGTTGTTTTGAATTTTTATGTTTGGATTTTTATAGAAGAACTATTGTAATAATTTTTTAGACTCTTGTGGGTTAAGGAATCATTATAAATATAAGTATGGGATTCTCTTGTTTTTTTCAATTTTTGTGCTTTTATTTTAATAGAAGAACTATTATAATTATTTTCAAGACTCTTGTGGGTTAGGGAATCATTATAAAGAGAAGTATGGGATTCTTTTGAATTGTTTTAAATATTTGTGTTTGGATTTTGATAGAAGAACTATTGTAATGTTTTTCAAGACTTTTGTGGGTTAGGGAATAATTATAAAGAGAAGTATGGTATTCTCTTGTGTTGTTTTTATTTTTGGATGTGGTTTTGAAATTAAAACCATTGTAATGATTCCTAAGACTCTTATGGATTCAGGGATCATTGTAAAAGAAAAGGCAGGGGCTATTTTTTATAGATTGCTTGTGTTATGTGCATGATGAGTTGTTTGATACCTAAGTAAACCTTAAGTTGTGGGTGGTTTTTCCCATCAAGGATGCTATGGAGGGTTAATTTGTTGGATATCCTTGACAGTTGGTTGTGTAGCTCTGCAAAAAAATTAGTGATGTAAATAAGCAAAGGCTTGTTTTTCTTGGAAGCTTTGTAAAACTTGACTATTGTTTAAATAAGGATTTTGTTTTAGTATATTCTTTGGTTATGATCCATCAAGAGTTTATAAACATTTTATTTTATCCTAGTTGGCATGGTTTTATGCTAAATGCATAAATGGATTTATGGTAGATCTAGGTTGCTATTTCTTTTAATGGTTAGAATGTTTTTTGGAAATCATTGATAAGTAATGTGGTTTAAATGTATCTTGGTTTATGTAGCTTTATGTTACATCTTTACATTAAAACTTATGTATGGTTTATATGTGACTATTGATTAGGAGGAACTCTTGGTTTATTCTTTTCTAGCATTTCATATTTAATATTTTATGTTATACTTTCTAGTATTGTTTATTTTTAGATGTCTATCTATCTTGGGGATGGGTAGGAGAGTTCCTCTAATAAACCATAAAGTCCAATCCTAGGAGGAATTATGTGAAGGCAATAACCAGGTAAATATGAATATTAGAAGGATTTGTATGAATGCAATAGCTAGGAACTCAATAACTTAGAAGGAGTTGTGTGGATACAATATCCAGGGTACTTGTGAATCATCACACCCATAATCATGTAGGATTGGGGATGACCCTTGAGAAATCCATTCACAATATAGTAGTGGTGATCCCTCAATCATGTAGGATTAGGTGATCATGTCAATTGTTATCAAAGTGGCAATGACCTTAGTTAGCCCATGGAGGCATGGTAACTAAGCACCAAGGCTCTATGCTGATCAACCTACCTAGATGGAATTAGAGTTAGGTTATGGAATAAGCATCCCCTTTAAGAGTGTAGGCTTAAAATATTATCCCCACACCATGGTCACATGGTCCAATGCCATGAAGGGTACTGGAAAGGTGGAGAGACTAATTAATGGTATCCTTATAAATGTGTAGGTTTAGTAAGGTAAACCCCAAAAGAAAACATGGGAGTTGGCCACTCTTGTCCATTGAGTGTCCTCTATAGCAACTTAGAACTAAAATGTAGTATAGCATTGTATGTTGAGATAAATAAATAAAAGGGTGTACTCTTTTATGATTTCTTGTTTGTAAGTGCTCTCTTTTTGGTAGTTTTGGGTTGTTATAATTGGTATTAGAGCTCTAAGTCGTAGGGACTAGAAGCTTCTTTGGGGTGTGATGAGGTTGAGCCTTGACTTGATGTGCAACTTGGGCAAGGCACCTTGCATGAAGGTAAGTGTGACCTTAAAATGTTATCATATGGGTGATAATAACCTATGTTAGTTTATGTGTAGAATGAAGCTAACAGAATGTAAGTACAATTTTGAGAGGATTGTAACTTATCACAATTTTTTTTTATAGTGATAGATGGCACCTATGTTGAGGTACTTATGATAGTGTATTTACTTACTCGAAAAGATAATGAAGTATACTTTCCAAGAAGACCTAGGGTTAAGAAGAACTTTGACAAGAAAATAGGAAAGATGTTAGCTATCCGTAAGATTTTTGGAAAGGCAAAAAGATCCAACAAGGACCCTAAAGAGAGCACAACTAGTGATGCATCCCTACTCCAACAATTGTATATGGAAATAAAGTAGTTGGAGCCATCAGTAAGGTTGCTATAATACCAAATAGGATAACATCAAATGTTATTGGAAATAAATGGCCAAACAGAGATATAAAATATTTAGAACTTGTAAGAAGGGCAAGGCAAGAACTTGTTTCCCTAAGGTAGGGTGTTACATCTATGGGGATCCTCACTACACCAATAAGTGTCCATGATATTCCCAACTAGATAGCATATCAGAAGATTTCTAGCATAAAATTTATGCAACTACCGAGAATCCAAGCAAACCAACAACTCTATTTTTGCTAGGTGGTAATTTGTTTGATCAAGTTTTTTTGTTTAGTGGAGGAACAAATAGTTATGTTTCCACTAGTTTTATTAAGGGTATGTTGAAAAGACTTGGATTTTTAGTACATGGATGGAAATTCGTGTATGGTTATGGGAAAACCTACTCATTGGATTAATGTTTACATACAACAAAGATAATTATACCTGAATGGTCTTGTTGGCATTTTTGCCACATTGATTTTCATTGAAGTATTAATGTATACATTATTGCAAATCTAACGTTTATACAGGCTTTGATGCGGCTTTGAAGCGAAAAAGGAGAGAAAATGAGCAAAAAATGGCTAAGTCTAAAAACTGCAGCGATGCGCTGACATGTCGCAGAATCGCGGTCAACGCGGTCAACGCCGGTAGGTTGGGCGGAACCGTCGCGATATCGCGACGTGTTCCAGAATCGCGGGTCGATCGGCTTCGAAGGGGCAAGTGTTGAAACTTGCAGCGACGCGCTGACGTCTTATTTTCGCGCGGCAATTGGCTTCAAAGGCTCAAGTGATGAAGTTGCAGCGATGCGCTGCATGTTTTTTGAAAAGGTGTTATGTTTTCACGAACCGTCAGCAAGGCCGTACAAGGTGCCCGAAACATGTAGCGATATCACTACATGTTTCATTTTCATGGGGCAGAGCGCAGGGAAGAGCCAACGACAGAAACATGTAGCGAAATCGCTACATGTTCCGTTTTCGCGGAACAAGCTAGCGATGGAGACATTGAAGCCGAAGACGTAGCGATATCGCTACAGGTGCCATTTTCATGGGTCTTCAGTAGCGAAGCGTACGGCATTAGAATATGTCACGATTTCGTGACCCGTCGTGATTTCGTGACCCATCGCGTTTTCGCGACCTGCAACTGTTTTCCCGCCAAGTGCAGTATGAACGACCGAGGAGATATTTTTGGTTTCCGATGATTTAATACTGACCCGAATTAAATATTTTGCGGATTTCCAAGGCATTCAAGGTCGAAGAAGCACCCAGGCCACCAAAATTAAAGTTTTATTTATTCAAAGCTGCTGTTCGTGGATTAATTCAACGGTTTTCATGCACATGTTCGAAAGGTCAAATTTAATGAAGGCGACCGCGAACGTTTCATCGCATTTAATTTTTGCTTCTTTAACGTTGCAACTAAGGGGATCGTGTATATAATTTCCGTTGCATGGTTGTAGATCACGAGGAAGTGGGTTTCAAATATTTAATGCTGCAAAGAGGACGGACCTTTATAAAAACCAATGTAATTCTCATTTCAAAAGGTTGGGAAAAATTCTCTCGCTAGAGACTCGGAGATGCATTTGCAGGAATAACGAGTTGGCTTCTAATTTGTCAAGCGGTTGTATGGGTGATTTCCTTTCTGTTCTATTGCATTTCTAATAGCTTTGTATTTCTTCATGGTTGTTGCATTAAAATTCTGCATATTGGATTTATGTACTACCGTGAGAGTATGATTTCTGGAATGTAGTTTTGGAGGGTTTTCCTGCATACATCGTGCGAAGGTTTAGGTTAATAATTTTTATTACTTGCTTGTTGTTGCATTTTTAAGTTTCCCATTGTTATTTTCCCAATCTTATAACTCGGCTCGTGGCCATATTTCCCATTTCTTTCTGCATTTTTTAAATCTCTTTCTCGCAACCCTTATCTTAAACCAAGTTTAGAATAGTGAAGGGAACCAGCCCACTCTGGAGATTGGTCTGGAAGCCATTTCTTGCTTCCAGCCTTTCAATGTTGGCCAGGTCTAGGGTGCATTTGTAAAATCCTTTCCTGTGGCAGATTTTGGACCAACAGGTCTACTATATGGCACTTGCATGTGGCACCCCTTCACGTCTTTGACATTATCCTAGGGATGGATTGGTTGAAGGTACATGGAGCCTTAATAAATTTCAAAATATATGGATGGATTACACCAACAAGGATAAGAAGAGGATAAGAGTTCAAAGTGGGTAAGGTTATTTCCAACCCCACTTGCTTTTAGCTATGCAATTAAATAAAGCAATCAAAAGAGGCAACTTGTTCTACATAGTGAAGATCAATGGTAATATTAGAGAAAAAGAAGATGATGAATTTTTTAAGAAGTATTCAGTTCTTTATGAGTTTTAGGATGTATTTCTTGAAGACCTTCCAAGTCTACCCCCTTGAAGATAATTTGATTTCACTATTGATTTAATGTCAAGATCTGAACCCATTTCCAGGACACCTTACAAAATGACTCCTATTGAGTTACAAGAACTAAAATTTCAACTCCAAGACTTGTTAAAAAATGGTCTAATCATACCTAGTGTGTCACCTTGGGGTGCTCCAGTGTTATTTGTGAAAAATAAGGATGGTTCCCTAAGACTATGTATAGATTATAGAATGTTGAATAAGGTAACCATTAAAAACAAGTATCTTCTACCATAGATATATGATCTCTTTTATCAACTAAAGGGTGCTACCATATTTTCAAAAATACATTTGATATTGGGTTATCATCAGGTAATAATTAAATAAGATACCCATAATATGACCTTTAAAACTCTACATGGGCACTATGAATTCATGGTGTTACCATTTGGGTTAATGAATGCATCGAATTCCTTCATGAATCTAGTGAATAATATGTTTTGGAAGTATCTATACCGGTTCATCTTGGTATTCTTAGATGATATACTAATCTATTCTTGAACTAAGGAAAAGCATGATAAGCATCTTATATTAGTATTGGAAGTGCTAAGGAAGAATCAACTTTTTGGGAAACTATCCAAGTGCAAGTTCTATACTCTGCAAGTACGATATTTGGGGCATATTATCTCAGTAGAAGGTATATACTTAATTTGCCTATGCTTACAAATGCGATAGAATTCAGGAGTTTCATGGGACTTGTAGGCTATTATAGATGTTTTATAAGAAATTTAAAATTACGTACCTAATCACCAATCTTCAAAAAAAGGAAAAATAATTCAAATGGATGGATAAGTGTGAGGTCGCATTGGAGACTCTAAACAATAAGTTGACAACAACACCAATTCTAAAGATTTTAGACCCTCTTGGGAATTTCATTGTGTGTACAAATGTTTCTCTAGAAGGATTGGGTGGAGTTTTATCTCAAGAAGAAGCTACAATAGCATACGAGTCTAGAAAACTCAAGAAGCATGACATAAACTATGCCACTCATGATCTAGAATTGGCAATAGTTGTGCATGCCCTAAATATTTGGAGACACTACTTGTTGGGTAGACCTTTTGAACTAAGGATAAATTATCAAAGTCTGAGGTATATTTTCACCTAGCCTTTGTTGAATGCAAGAGAGAGAATATGAGTAGAGTTCTTAGCAAAATATGATTTTGGTATTTGATTATATCAAAGGGAAATAAAATAAGGTGGTAGATACCTTGAGTAGGAGAATGTACATAAATGCATTAACTCAAATCCATGTATATTTGATGGATAGGGTCAAGAAAATGTAACTGCAGGACCTGTATTGCTTTGAAATTTGAAAGAAAATAGAAGGAATTTCTAAAGAAAGCAAGGGTTTCAACATAAAATATGGGCTTTTATGCTTTAAATATCGAGTAATCATGCCCAAATTAGGTGACCTGAGGAGAATGATCTTGCAAAATGTGCATAATTCTCCCTATTACGTTCATCCAAGGGTCGAAAATGAGAGAGAATATGAAAAATACCTTCTATTGGACTATGATGAGGTAGAATGAAGTGGAAAAAAATAAGAATTCAGGGATTTCAAGTAGAATAAAATGATCTTTGTAACATTCTCGGGCAAAATTTTATCCCCATGAGACCCAAGGAAGATCAAGTGACCTAGGCTCCTATGAAAAATGGGTAGTTCACTGTTAAATCAGCTTACAAGCTTCTGCTTGATGACGAGAATTTTGTCCTCCAAAAGTACTTAGTTTGGATAAAAAAATTAATTCCAAAAATTGCAGTCATTTCATGGTTGGTTATCCAAGGAAGAATTCTAACCATTGATAATATGATGCGTAAAGGTATTTGTATCACTAATCGTTGTTATCTATGTAGGGCTAATTGGGAGACCATTTATCACATTTTCCTTGAGTGCCCTTTTTCCTTTACTATCCTAAGTGGGGTTTTTCAGGCCTTCAATATTTCATGGGTTAAACCAGCCATCGTACTTGATTTGTTTGTCTAGTGGCCTTGCCCCTTTTCAAGCCAAATACTTAGATACATGTGGAAATTTTTTCTCAATCACTATCTTTGGCAGGTGTGGTTAGAAAGGAACCATAGAGTCTTTAATGAGTCTATCCATGATCATCAAACTATCATTACCAGGATCCTATCCTTTGCTAATGAGAATGTGAACCTTATCCCTTTTGATAGCTATAAAACTCATCTGTAGGAGACCACGATTGCTCAATATTTAAGCTTAACCTTGTTAGATGAGTCTGTGCCTAGGGTAGTCAACCCCAGAGCCAATGTTAAGTGGTCTCCACCTCCTACGGGTTGGTTTAAGCTTAATTTTTATGGAGCAACTAAGGACAATCCTGGTAGAGTAGGCACTGGTGGCATTGTGTGAGATCATAATGGAAATATGATGCTTGTATTTTTTGAATATTTGAGAACAAGGACAAACAACGAAGCTAAAGCTAGAGCTATGTGGAGAGGTCTTCAAATGACTCAAGACTTAGAAGGCAATTTGATCATAGAAGGAGACTCTATGCATGTTATAAATCTCCTCAATAATTGGAAAACACCTCCTTGGAGGATTAAAACAATTGTTGAAGATGCTAGGATCCTTTTCCAGGGAATACAAGACAAAAAAGCCCAACATGTCTTTCGGGAAGCTAACAAAATTGTTGATAAGCTGGCCAATTTGGGTGTCGATGGTGACGTACTTTTCAAATGGGAACACGGTGTCCCGAGTGAAGTAGAGGAGCTTATTCAACAATAATTCCAAGAATGATAGTCAAATTTACCAACAGGGAAGGCACTATAAGTTTGAAGGCTAGGAGTATTCTCATCTCTTTTTTGAATTGGACTCACAATAAAAATTATTTGAGTTGTCAGTCTTCGTGGATGTTGCTTGGAAATACCACAAAGACTAATGGGGATAGTCACATGTCAGATAACATGGCTCCTAGTCATCTTAGTAATTTGAGGTTGGTTGATAATCATAGGGAAGGAAAGAAATGACAATATAAGACTTTGAACCAAAGCCACGTGGACCACCAGATAGCCACTGCCATAAATCTAGCCAGCAGGTTCACTTCTCCAAGGCTGATTGGCCAAGATAGTATGTGGTACCAAAGCATGTCATATACGGAAGAAAGTAATTACCAAAGAATTATTAAGAGTAACTATCAATACAGAGCTTGTGGGAGTTTTTTTCAGTACTCTGTTATGTGTGTTTGTAGTTTTTTGTTTCTCCATTGTCTCAAGGAAGGGATCCGTGTTTGTTTCTTTTTTGTAATTATGATGCATTGTGTTTTCTTGAGGTATCCCCAAAATGTTGTATGGGAAGTTGCTTTTTGATAACAGGCTATGTGCCTTACCGGATGTAATGGCTTTGGCAGCATGTTGATTTTACATATATAGGATCCTTAGTAAGGATATGTTCATCAACAGCCCTGGCTGATTTTTGTAAAAGGTTTTGGGTCAACCTATAAAACCCGGTATTAATGCTATAGTATCTTATCTACCAAAAAAAAAAGTAATATATTACCGAATTCATATCAAGATGAAATTCCAAAAAGTGAAGGCAAAACATCATCACCCAGTTGGAAAAATGTACCCACATGAGATACCTATGCAAAAATGGAAGGTAATCTCTATGGACTTTATTCTGGGATTACCTAAGAATAGGCTCTATCATGATGCCATCTTGGTAGTGGTTGATAAGTTGACCAAGGTCACACACTTCATACCAAGAAATATCAAGGATGATGCATCGATGGTGGCACATAAGTTCACCAAAGAATTTTTATCTTATAGGGATTTCCAGAGGTAATCATATTTGACAAGGATTCTAGATTCATGTTAGAATTTTGATAAGTTATACATTGAGCAGTGGGCACTAAGCTAAACATTAGTTTTGCATATCATCCTAAAATAGATGGTCATATTGAGAGGGTAAACCAGGTTTTTAAAGACATGTTACACATGTTTTGCATGTACTAAAATTCAAAATGGGAATACTTCTTACACTCATGGTGTTTGCATATAATAGTGGATATCATGCATCACTGGGGATGCCCTCTTTGAAGCCTTGTATGGAAGGATATGCAGAATCCCTCTATTGTGGGATAATCTAGAGGATCAAATGATGATCAAACCTGATACTATTTGGGAGATGGAGAAAAAGCTCAGAGTAATTTGGCTTAGGCTCAAGGAAGCGATCGATCACCAAAAGAGCTATGTAAATCTAAAAAGATCACCAAGGAAATTCTTATTGGAGATAGAGTCTTCTTAAGGGTTATACCCATGAAAAGTGCTATCAAGTCAACAAATTTGGATCCTCACTATGTTGGGCCCTTTGACATCATTGGGAAGGTTAGCCAAGTAGCCTATAGGCTTGCTTTGCTGCCCAACCTATCAAAGATCCATGACACTTTCCACATATTCCTACTTAGGAAGTATGTTGTTGATCCTACTCATATGTGGAATATTTCCAAATTGCAAATGATAGATTTTGTAGCCATTGAGGTTCAACCAGTTAAGATTCTAAGGTTTCATTCTAGGGTGCTAAGGAAATGAACCCTATATTAGTGTAATGTTCAATGGGATTCATATTCAAATAATTGTGCTACATGAGAAAATGTGATGAGATGATGCAGCAATTGCCATTTTTATTTGAGTAAATTTATGTATGCTACTTTTTGTAGGAAACCCAAAGGACTTTATTTAGTCCAAGGGGGAAGTATGTAACACCCCTCCTTTGTAGAAATTTTGTGGACAATGACCTATGTATTGATGTGATTTAATTAATGGCATAGTTCCCTTTCTTAATGTCTATATGATGAGATGATTTCAATATTTTTGGGCATAGAATATGGTATTACTAATGCATTTGTGGATGTAGGAACAAGTACCTCTCTCTGGTGGGAATATATGGGTAAAAACCACCTACAAAGAGAGATATTTAGGGAAATGATGATGATGACTTGTTCATTGGCAACTCGGGGTAACAAGGAAAATTATCCTTCATGTATATGCATTGTTTGTTTGTTTGATCCTTATTCAGACTATTGGGTCAAGAATTTACTTGCAATGAGCATCCTTAGTAGGGCAATGATAGTTTAAAACTATCTTAAAAGAGACCACCTACTTAAGGATAAAATAATGGTGTAAATATCTATTTCTTTGAATGTATCTTTTCTTTTGGTATGCTTAGATATGGTAACTTATGTTCCTTAGAATTATGTAGTATTAATTAAGCTCTTTATTTTAATACTTGGAAAGGCATAAAGTAAACTAAAGTTTGTATTTTAAAATACTTTAGTCCTTTTAATCTTTGAATGTTTTAATTTGACTAGACTAATAATAATAATAAAGACAACCTTTATGTTTGAATAAGGTTAAACCTTTATTAAGTCTTATGCATTATGGTGAGTGGCTCTTAACTGAGACTCAAAGTGGCACGCACAAGTCTTGTTGGATAATACTTTCTTGCACATAACCTTTAAGGACATCCATGCATATAAGGTATTCCTCTCCTTTGGGCACCTTTAAAATGGTATATGGGAGGTGGAGGAGAGGGGTAGTTGTTGGTTGAAGTAGGAGAGCACGAACGATTTAGCTTGTGAGCATGGATCCAGAGGGAGTGTGACTTTGAAGAAGAAGGAATACATGAAGAGTTATGCTAGGTTGATCCTTTATGTGTTTTATGTAATACTTTGTTTGGTTTTCTCTGGTTTGTTCTTGTTGTACATGTGTTCTACTGTGTTTTGCCTCTAACCAATGTTTCATGGGTTTGTTAGACCTATGCCTATCCTCTTTTGTGTTCCTTAGTATTTTCTTGAACCTTATCAATGGAGGTTTCATGGTGGTGTGCCCTTTGTTCTTGTTTGCTATTTGTATCCTTGCTCACCTTATCCTTGCTTATTTTAAACCAACCCTACACACCCTTGTTTGCATCTCATAGTTCGTGATTGGCATCATGTTGTTTTTTTGGGTTGCTAGTTAATTCTAGGAGTTAGGTAGTTTTTATTTTTCTATGGTCAGTGCAACACCTTGAACCATATCATTGTTATACTAGCCTATGCATAGATCTACTTTTTGGTAGTGTTTAGGGTTTTTTTACTCCTTTACTCTTGTTTTGTGTTGATGAGGTGCTTTGTTGATGCACCCTCTTCAGTCCTTAGGTCGGGGTTCTTTTTGCATTCTTGTTCACCTTTCATGTAAGCTTATGTGAGTAGAATTTTTTATAGCTTTTGCTTTCTATCGTTGGCTTTGTAATTAAATGCATTATGGTTTATAGCGGAAGAAAACCTTAGATTAAATGTATTATGGTTTACAGTGGAATAAAACCTTAGATTAAATGCATTATGTTTTTTTTATTGAAAGAAAACTTTAGAGTAAATGCATTATGGTTTTTATTGATATAAACCTTAGATTAAATGTATTAGGTTGCTCTTTGAAGAGACCTTAGATTAATAATTTGTTAGTTAATTATTGTTTGAACCTTTGAATATTTAGGTTATGATTTTTAAAGGAGATTCAAATGATTGCAAAACTATTGTAATGATTTTTGAGACTCTTGTGGGTTAGGGAATCATTATAAAGAGAAGTATGGGATTCTATTATGTTTTTAATGCTTGTATTTGGATTTTGATGGAACTTTTGTAATGATTTTTTAGGCTTTTGTGGGTTAAAGAATCATTATAAAGAGAAGTATGGTATTCTCGTGTTTTTTTGAATGTTTGTGTTTGGATTTTGATAGAAGAATTTTTGTAATTATTTTTGAGACTCTTGTGGGTTAGGGAATCGTTATAAAGAGAAGTATAGGATTCTCTTGTGTTGTTTTGAATACTTGTGTTTAGATTTTCATAGAAGAACTATTGTAATGTTTTCCAGGACTCTTGTCGGTTAGGGAATTGTTATAAAGAGAAGCATGGGATTCTCTTGTATTGTTTTAATTTATGGATGTTTTTTTGAAAGAGAAACCATTGCAATGATTACTAAGACTTATGGATTCAGGGACCATTGTAAAAGAGAAGACAAGGGTTATTTTTTATAACTTTCTTATGTTATATGCATGCATATTAGAGTATGACATGATTTAAATTGCATTGCATGATGAGTTGTTTGATCCCTAAGTAAACCTCATAAGTTGTGGGTGGTTTTTCCCATCAAGGAAGCTATGGAGGCTTAATTGGATGGATATCCTTGAGAGTTGGTTTTGTAGCTCTTCAAAAATATTAGTGATGTAAATAAGAAAAGGTTTGTTTTGCTTGGAAGCTTTGTAAAACTTGACTATTGTTTGAAAGAGGAATTTTGTTTTAGTATATTCTTTGGTTATGATCCATCAAGATTTTGTAAGCATTTTATTTGATCCTAGTTAGCATGGTTTTGTTCTAAATGCGTAAATGGAACTATGATAGATCTAGGTTGCTATTTCTTTTAATGGTTAGAATGTTTTCTAGAAACCATTGATAAGTAATGTGGTTTAAATATATCTTATTTTATATAGCTTAATGTTAAATATTTACATTAAAACTTATGTATGGTTTATATATGGTTCTTTATTAGGAGGAACTCTTGGTTTGTTCTTTTCTAACATTTAATGTTTTATGTTTTATGTTATAATTTCTAGTATTGTTTATTTTGAGATGTCTATCTATCATAAGGATGGGTAGGAGTGTTTTGTTAGCTTTTGAAACTTTAAAATTAAATAAAATGCAACCATAAGTATGGAAATAAGAATACAATATTATAACTATGATAATGGCTAACTAATATGCATGAAAATATGATAAAAAAACTTTATACAATGCTCAAGAAATGCTCATATATGAAAGCTCACGAAAATATACAATGTTATTCAATGGAGGTCACAACCTCTCCATTTCACAAAATGGATCTACATTGTAACTACTACTACTCTACCTATGCACTCCAAAATTATCTCCCTCTTCTACTCTATGAAGGCCTATTTATAATGAGATGCAACTCTTTGTCTTCAATATTCCTATGACACCTCACTATTCTATTCTAAGGACTTATGTACATGTGGACTACATGCACATTTACATCATTACACATTCTAACACTTGTGCATTTATTACATTGCTTTAATAAATTACTTAACTCCTAATATACTCCTAATATAAATATGTACCCATGATGGTACATTAGTAATGAATCAAATAATGTAATATATTCCAACATCCCTCGTATTACATTATTTGGGTATTGAAAACTTTAGTCTTCAATATGGATCTTCATCTTTCAAATATTCTTTATCATGATCAGGTACTTCTTCTTTAGTTTGCATATGTCCAACTAGGGAGTAGTTTTATTGACTTATCATCCTCCTAATTTTGAATCTTCTAGTTCTTTGTATGTCTTTATGATATATCGATTCTTTAGTTTCTACAATTTGTTTCTCAAAAAATATGAGTATTATTTTGGAATACAACAACATCTAGTGAAGTTCCAATTGTATCTAGTGCAAAAATATTTTTGTGGATTGATCTAGTTGTTTCTATCTCATCTTGATTTAATATGAGATATCTATTGACTCCAGTTGCTTCTATCTCATCTAAAATCAATTAACCTTTTGCTCTCAGCTAGTTTTGCTACTGAAATAAGATTAGATGATAATCCAGGAATATACATTACATTATGTAGCAAGAAGTTAGGAAATTATTTACTGGGAGTTACACATCCATATCCATGTATATGATAGAATTTTCCATCTGCAATTTTCAACCTATAATTGTTAGTGACTTCAAGGCAATCAAATCATTATAAATTTCCCATCATATGATGACTTGCACCAGAATCAATATACCATATATTATTTTCATTTTGACTTGTGAAATTATTTGCGTTTGAAGTGATTTTGTATCTTTAATATGATATATTGTATGGGTTTTTATCTTGAGTCTTCTTGAAGTGATTATTGTGATGAAATACCCCTTTTTCAAATATATCCATTCTAAAAAATTGTAGTATTTATTTTATCAATATGACCAACCTTTGCTTAGAATTCCTTTTATATTTGAAGAATAATTTTGAATTCAAGTTTTATAACCTTTGATATTACCAAAATTTTAACTCCCTAATGGTTGATAATATAACTAATTAATATCTTTCATTTTGTAGAATCAATATTGAAAAGACGTCTCCAATTTTCAAGTTTTATAAAGGATCTTTATTCCTTGAAAATAAATGAACTATGAATTTGATAGAATGTTTGGCTTTCAAGACTTTATTTGAGTTCCTTTTGTCTCCCTAGTAATGCGATGACAAGTTTAATATAATTTTCAACTCTTATCACTACAATCAACTATTTACCTCCTCTTGTAGAAATATTATAAATGATGCAATTTTCAATTGATAAAACTCTCAAGATATTTAAGATATTCAAGTTGGATTTTTCTACGTCTCATTAATTCAAGTATGAGACTAATAAAATTAATCTTCCAACTTTTAAATAAAGCTAGATTTTGACTTGCCTCTATATTTTTATATTGAAGTTTCTAAATTTCTACAATTTCAATTTGGAGTAGAATTCCTTGTATCTCCCAAGTTAGAAATTTAGAAAGGCTAAATATTTACAAATTAGTTTACACTCACCTTATATCTCCTTGTTAAATATTTTCAAATAGTTGAAGCAATAATAATAAATATTTTAATGCTTCTATTTTCTACTTCCTTCTCAAGATAATCAAAATGCTTTCTAAATATTAACACCTTATTACTCCTATCATTCAATATATCTAGAGTATAAATTTTAGTTGATTTTAACCTTATTAAACTTGTAATATAAATCTTACCTTAACTTCAAACTTACAAGCTCTCTATAATCAGTTCGATCTCCTACAATTTAGTGATAGTTGACTTCTTGTCAACTCCAAGATGTTGCATAAGTCTTTGACTTTCTTTTGATCGATATGTGTTCTTCCTCCAACATCAATATTCAGGCCTTCGTACATCTAATCACCTCTAAGAATGTGCTCTCTTTCAATTTTGATATCTTGACCTTCACACTTCTATTCAAGGTGGCAATTGAGCTCTTCTTCAACATCATTTTGCTTGGCCTTCAAACTTCTATCTCTCCTAGCGCATGTATTCTTCTACAATGTCAATTGGATTGGTCTACAAGTTATTAGCTTTTATTGTGCATGTTGGTCTGAGTACTTCTATTTAGCTAATGAGTTACTTGGTTATTCTTCCTTGATCTCTACACCGCTTAACTTCTTTAATGTACCTTATGATCTCCCTCTTTAGCTTCTAGTTGATATCACTTTTATGGGTGCTATAAAAGTGCTTCTCTTTGAAAGTCTCTCTCTATATTGAAATGTAGTATACTATGGATAGTTTCAAATGTTGTTAGAATTATCTAGCTTCTTTAAAAATACTTCCACTCTACCTAGCTTCAACGTCAAATGGCAAGTGGTGTTAGATTTCTTCAATGTCTCTGACCTATGATTAATGCCTCTTCAAGTGCATTATATGAATGATGTCCAAGGATTATCCTTTGCTTAAGTTATTCTTTACATCATTGTAAATGCATGAAATGTCTTCTTCCACATGGTAATACTCTTTCACCACTTTTGCCCTAACTAATGTAGGTTATTCAAATGCTTCTTTTCTACCCTTCTTGTTCTACTTCCAACACTTCTTTGATAGGAGAATGATGGTTATTCTCCAAATATTTTTATGGTAAATTAGTTATTCCTTAAAAGCTACAATTAAGTGTTGAGCATGGCTATGAGGTGTCTTTAGGTGATGAGTATCCTTCTACAAAACCGAACCTTCTTTGAAATCGAATCACCCTTGTTTGTGTTGCATGATGGTTCGTTGTATCTCCTTCTTAAAATTATTGAGTATGCCTTACAATCTGTGATGTCTTCCATGTTGGATATCCAAGTTGAATGAAACCTTTGCTATTGTGTAATTGCATGGGCAGAATGGTGGCTAGACTTGGTGCCAATTATAGCTTCTTCCAATGTAAGTTTGTAGAAAAAGTACTATGATGCCTTTATAGTTGTAATATGTCGTTTGATAGCGATACTTGGAGGTAGACTTGTTGTGATCCCTGTGATATCTTCACCAAAGGCTTCTTGATGTACCTTATAATTTTAGATTCCCTTAGTATAGCTAATGTTTATGCTTTCACCTTCTTCGTTGTCTCCTTGAAAGAAATATATGTTATTTCTTGGGTGATAAATGTAGGTAAATACTATACATATTATCTCCATTTACCTTGGAGATACTTCTAATATTTAAAGTGCCACACTGTGGATTCACCTCTACATATAGATCTATGGATCTTGCTTAATCCTTATGCTTAATTTGTGGTTGAGAATCTCTGAAACTTGAACTAAAAACCACTTCGTAAATTCACAGTGTGAATACAAGCATTGGTGTGTTGTCTGGTTATTTTCAAAGAGATCAACTCTTTCTATGTGTTAGTATTAATCTGGTAATTCCTACAATTAAGGTAAATAATAGCAATAATCTCAAATTAAAAAAACATACACATAGTTTAAAGAGAAACACCAAATTTACGTGGAAACCCCAAAATGGGTAAAACCATGGTCAAAGAGATTTTTGTAGATTTTTATTGGAAATAATAATTTTATTACAATCCTTACTATGGTATTAGATTGTAATATTCCATTCTCCAACTCTACTCCCCCTGCTCTGATGTCTTTTCTTCTCTTTCTGTTCTTCCACTGCAGATCTGGAAATCAAGTCGTCACCATGTGTTCTGCAAGAATTTTCCACAATCTATTATGAAAACTCTACCACACTGTGTTGTGTAAAAACTAAACTGCCACCCAGTGTTGTGCAACCATTTTCCACTAAGTTTTGTGCAATAATTTACCACTAAGTGTTGTGCAAAAGAAAGTTGTTTTCATTAAATGCATGTAGCCCCCTTTTCTTAAATGCTTGCAACCTCCTTTTCTTAAATGGGTGTTGATAATTAAATCCAACCCATTTTATTAAATAGGTGTTGGTTATTTAAACCAACCCATTTTATTAAATGGGTGTTGGTTATTTAAAACCAACCCATTTTATTAAATGGGTGTTGGTTATTTAAAACCAACCCATTTTATTAAATGGGTGTTGGTTATTTAAAACCAACCCATTTTATTAAGTGGGTGTTGACCACTCATTAAATGATGGAAGTTAAGCCAGTTTTCCTCCATGCTCTGTTTCGACAAGTGTTGATTGCTCTAAAGTGAGAATTTTATCCGGAGCTCCTTCCACACTTCCTGTAGATGACTTTTTTAATTGATCTCCTGATCAAGACCTCCCCCATTGGAGGATTTTGGTCCCTCAAAATCATCTTTATTTAGATGGGGATATTGTTTCTCCGCTTGCTTCTTGGAGATCCACTTTGCCTTGCTTAATATTTTCCCTTAGGACATACCAACCATAATTCCTCCTACCCTTGGCGTGTTGTCCATATTTTCTTGTCCAAAATTAAATCTACTATTGCCTCCTCAAACTCAGCTGAGACTAAATCATCTAACTTAGGCAATATTGGAGCATCTTCTCTCTCATCCAACAAAGAGGGCTCAAACAACTTCAGGTTTTCCACATTGACAACAGAGTACATTTACATATAACTTGGCAGTTCGAGTTGGAAGGCATTTGGCCCAACCTGGCCTAAAATTTTAAATGGCCCATATCTGATAGGCTTCAATTTCTTACCTTCTCCCTTTAGTCGTTCCTTGCTTAAATGCAACCATACAAGATCTCCCACTTGGAAATCATGAGCTACCCTGTGTTTGTCATGGCGTTCCTTATAGTGCTATTGAGTTTGCTTTAGTTTCTCCTCTATTTTCTATTGTATCAATTGAATATGTTGAATGAACTTCAATGCTTTCTCTCCTTTCGGTTTTGAGCTACTTGGATCTTGCCCACTCTCAAAGGCTCCATCAAAAGGTGAATGAGGTAGAAACCCATAACACACCTCAAATGGTGATAATCTTGTAGATGAATGTATTACCCGATTGTAGAAGTATTGGACATATGCTAGACTATCATCCCATGTCTTTGGATTCCGTTGATTATAGCCCCTCAGTAAGTGCACAATTGTCCTGTTGACCACTTTTGTTTGTCCATCTATTTGTGGATGAAATGTTGTTGATCTCTTCAACTTAGTGTCCAACATTCCCCATAATGCAAGCCAAAATTTACTAAGAAAGTGAGTATCTCTATCTGAAATGATACTCTTAGGCAATCCAAAATGAACAAAAATATGTTCAAAAAATAGTTTGGTTGTACCTTCTATTGTAACAGTTTTCTTACAAGGCACAACAATTGCCATTTTACTAAACTTGTCCACTATAACAAACAAATAATCATTACCTCTCTGAGTGGTTGGCAATCCACCCAAGAAGTCCATTGAAATGCTCTCCCATGGTCGATTAGGAACTGGTAAAGGTGTGTATAGTCCCAATTTGTGGTTGTTGGGTTTGCTTGTGCTACAATTTGCACATCCACGGATAAAATTAGACACATCATTCTGCATATTGGGCCAGTAGACATATCATTGGAGGTTAGCTACTATTTTGTGCACGCCAAAATGACCAACAACTAGTGATGTGTGAGCTTCCCTTATCAGTTGTAAGCGTTTATCTCCCTTGGGCACACAGAGCTTTCCCTCTTTGAACAACAAGTCTTTTTCCAAATGAAAAACCTCATTGGATTTTCCTTGCACTCCATTTTTCAACTCCTTATACTTCTTCCCAAGTTCAACATCTTCTTCATACTATCCCTTGTACTCTTTGAAAGAAAAAGGCTCCAATTCCATTACAACTGAAGCAACCTTTATGGGAGGATGAGACAACATATCAACTAACTTGTTTGTCTTCCCCTTCTTATATTTGATTAGGATATTAAACTATTGTAGGAAACCCATCCATTTAAAATGCTTGGACTATTGTAACTTGCTCTGAGTTTGCAAGTACTTTAATGGCTCATGATCTGTATGCACAATGGTTTCTTTACCCAATAAATAATGTCTCCATTTCTTCACCACTTGGACAAGTGCAAACAACTCTTTGTCATACGTAGGATAGTTAATAACAACCCCTAAAAATAATTCAGAATGATAACATATAAGTTTACCTTGCTAGAATAAAACTGCCCCCATAGCATGGCCCGAGGCATCCATCTCAATCTCAAAAGGCATCCTCATGTCTGGCATAGCAAGCACAGGTGCATTGCATACCTTATCCTTTATCAACTCAAAGGCTTTGTTCTCCTCTTTTTCCCAAATAATATTTCTATTCTTCTGTAGTTGTTGTAATAGAGGTCTTGCTATATGTGAGAAATCCTTAATAAATTTTTTGAGGTATTGGGTTGCCCCAATAAAACTTCTCAGTTCAGTCTGGGTCTTTGGTGCTGGCCAATTTCTTATGGCATCCACCTTGGAAGGATCTATTTTGAGTTCTCCATTCCCAATTACATGACCCAAATAAACTAAAGACTTCTTTCCAAACTCACACTTTTTAAGATTTAATTTTAAATCTTCCCTTGCTGACACTTCAAAAACTGATTTTAAATTCTGAATATGCTCTTCCCATGTTGGACTGAAAACTAATATATCATCAAGAAATACAATGGCATACCTATCCAAAAATGTCTCAAAATGTCATTCATCAGCCTCATGAAGGTAGCTGGGGCGTTTTTTAATCCGAATGGCATCACTAACCATTCAAATAGACCCTGCTTGGTCTTGAATGCAGTCTTCCAGATGTCCTCTATCTTCATCCAGATTTGATGATAACCTGATTTTAGATCCAACTTAGAAAAATACTTTGCATGCTTCAACTGGTCCAGTAGATCATCAATTCATGGTAGCGGGTATCGATTCTTAATAGTTATCTTATTGAGTGCCCTATAATCTATGCACATCCTCCATGTTCCATATTTCTTAGGGACTAAAACAATTGGGGACCCAATTGGGGATGCACTAGGATGAATCAAACCCTTATCCAGTAATTCCTGAACTTGTTTCTTCACCTCATTTGACTCAATTATAGACTACCTATACAACCCAATATTAGGCAGAGGTGAATCAGGTAAGAGCTGAATTTCATGCTCCACTTCTCTCTTTGGTGGTAAGCCTTTTGGTTCTTCCATAAATTAGCTAAATATTTGTAGCAATCCCTCCAATTCCTTATTTTTTTGGGGAGTACAGTTGGCTGCTTCCACCTCCTTACTGAACTGCACATTACTATCCATACCCCTTATCATCAACAACACGAATCTCTTGCTTACATTCACCAAATGCTTGGCCTGTTGCACTATCACAAGCTGAAATTTATTTTCCAACCTACTGGAATTAATCACATAGGTGATTCCACCTTTCTTCAACTCCCAAACATTGCGCCTCCGCTTAAACAAAGCATCTCTTTCCCATAAATATGGGCTACCAAAAATTACTTGGCAAATATCAAGAGGTACTACATCACAAGTAATTACATCATGAAATTTATTTTTAACAGAAAACTATAAAGTACATTGCTTGGTTACCTGTAGCTCCACGTCCTTATGCACCCATCCCAATGGATATGGTTGTGGATGATCCACAGTATTCAATCCCAACTGCTTCACTAGATCCTCAAAAATTAAATTCCATTGGGATCCACTATCAAACAATGTTGTAACTTTCATCCTCTGCACTTGTATGTAGACCCAAAATAATTCCTCTTTCTTGGCCTCTAAAGCTTGTTCCTCCTTCTTAGAGGTCTTCTCCTACCTTAAAGGCTTAATTTTGGTAGCACACACTACCTTTCCTTCATCCTCTTCCTCAAAACACCCTTCTTCCTCCTGCTCAACCTTTTTAGCAGAATTGGTAGATTTCTTCTTTCCCTTGTTCCACCATTTTGGCCTCTTTTCAGGGTGTAACTTCCAACAATTCTCACTTGAATGAGTATCAACATTACACTCCTTGCAATGTTTTTCACCCTTTTGTGATTTGGTGGTTGTAGCCCCTGATTTCTTCTTGTCTTTACTATTGGAACCCTTGGTTTTCTCTACAAGCTTGGAGGATTTAGATGAAGTTGATGCCTTATTATCTTTCATTGGCTTTCTAACCCTCATTTCTAGGTATGTGGCTTTAATGCATGCCTCATCAATGTCCTTGGCATCAAATAATGCCAATTCTGTCCTGATCTGATAAGACAAACCACACTTATATTTCTTAAATATTTGAGGATCGCGAAGATTAACACCCATTAACACAACTTATTTTATGAATTTTGTGGTGTATTCTTGGACTGTTTGGCCCTACCTCTATCTCAAAAATAACCATCTCTCCTCCATATTCTCTTGATAGCCAATAGGATAAAACTGAGCTCTTATAGCCTTCACAAATTCTGCCCATGTTTCCACAGCTGGCTGTTGATTTCTTGCCAATCCAGCTGAGTATGCCTCCCACCATGTGAGAGCATGGCCACCTAGTTTCAATCTAGCAAATTTGATCTATTGTACCTCTGTATAAGACTTAGTACTGAAGTAAACCTCCAATTTCTTTAGCCATCCATCTAATTTTTTAGGATCTAACTCCCCTTCATAGGCTGGAATATCAATTTTGACCTCCATTTTGAATGGATCTGCAATCAAGGGTTGTGATGAGATATTCTCAGGTTGTTTGGAGTGGGATTCTTCAACCTCCATTTTCTCACCATTGGAAGCACCAAACTCAATCTCAGATTCTGAATCTAATTTCTTCTTTTCCTTCCTTGATTTCCTTTCTTCTTGAGAAAGCACCAACTCCATCAAGCTTTGGAGAGTGTTTTCCATTTCAAGAAATCTTCTTTGAAATTCCTTGTTGGACATTGTTGGAGAGTTAGGTTCTGATTGATCTACCATTTTCATAGATCTGATCCTTCTTCTCCCAATATCTGGGTTGTATGGGGCTAAGTCCTTTCCTTGAGATCTTCTACCTTGCATACACAGTTCTTCAGGAAAATCAGCTCTGATACCAAACTTGATCTGTAAAGTGCCACACTATGGATTCACCTCTACATATAGATCTATGGATCTTGCTTAATCCTTATGCTTAATTTATGGTTGAGGATCTCTAAAACTTGAACCAAAAACCGCTTCGTAAATTCATAGTGTGAATACAAGCATTGGTGTGTTGTCTGGTTATTTTCAAAGAGATCAACTCTTTCTATGTGTTAGTATTAATTTGGTAATTCCCGCAATTAAGGTAAATAATAGCAATAATCTCAGATTCAAAAAAAAATACACATAGTTTAAAGAGAAACACCAAATTTACGTGGAAACCCCAAAATGGGTAAAACCACGATCAAAGATATTTCTGCATATTTTTATTGGAAATAATAATTCGATTACAATCCTTACTATGGTATTAGATTGCAATATTCCATTCTCCAACTCTGCTCCCCCTGCTCTGATGTCTTTTCTTCTCTTTCTGTTCTTCCACTACAGATCTAGCAATCAAGTCGTCACCATGTGTTCTGCAAGAATTTTCCACAATCTATTTTGAAAACTCTGCCACACTATGTTGTGTAAAAACTAAATTGCCACCCAGTGTTGTGCAACCATTTTCCACTAAGTGTTGTGCAACAATTTACCACTAAGTGTTGTGCGAAAGAAAGTCGTTTTCATTAAATGTGTGTAGCCCCCTTTTCTTAAATGCTTGCAACCTCCTTTTCTTAAATGGGTGTTGATAATTAAATCCAACCCATTTTATTAAATGGGTGTTGGTTATTTAAAACCAACCCATTTTATTAAATGGGTGTTGGTTATTTAAAACCAACCCATTTTATTAAATGGGTGTTGGTTATTTAAAACCAACCCATTTTATTAAATGGGTGTTGGTTATTTAAACCAACCATTTTATTAAATGGGTGTTGGTTATTTAAAACCAACCCATTTTATTAAGTGAGTGTTGACCACTCATTAAATGATGGAAGTTAAGCTAGTTTTCCTCCATGCTCTATTTTGACAAGTGTTGATTGCTTCGAAGTGAGAATTTTATGTGAAGCTCCTTCCACACTTCTTGTAGATGATTTTTTTTAATTGATCTCTTGATCAACTTCACTTTTAGAGCCTATTAAAATTTTGTGCAAACATAGACTGATATGGTGTAGATGTTTTCCCCCTATGTTTTTAAACTAGATCTTTTGGCTTCTCGAAATGCTGAGATAAAACAAGAGTCAATGTTGCCTTCAAACCTTAGGCAATAATTCTCCTACTTGATTAATTTCATACTTAATAATCCAAGTTTTTCAATAATATTTTTTCACTATAGTATATGCAAATCCGTAGAGTCTTCTTTTGCTTAGAATGATCAATAGAATGTTGATATTTTTCTTTACCTCAAAATATATCTAACTTCTATTCTTTTGTGCAGGTTTAATCTTGAATTTTATAACTTATTCACTACCCTTAAGACTTCTATTTTAAAATATATTTATGCAACCTCTAAATATTGAAATTGGTGCTTAAAAGAAACTAAGTATAAAATCTCAACTCAAGAACTTTTTGCACCTTTGGTGCATACCTTTTCACCTTTATAGAATATGATGATGATGGTGATTTGAATCACCTAAATGTTTTCTTTTGTAAATGATATTGTAGCTCTTCTAGGATGTCCAAAAATAGCTCTTTGGCTCACCTTTATGCAGCTTAGAGACTCATTTAACTTGCTTCCCAGTATTGTAGTTTGGTGGCTTTAATTCTTCTTCAAAATGCACTTCTAAAATCTAAAACCTTAGCAGCTACTAATGTTGCCCAAATTTTTGTTTTCTCTTTGTCCTCAAATCTGAAAAAATTTAGATTGTAAAGCAGTCAAAACCTTCACTAAAACTTTGTCCTTGAATCTCAAAAATTTGTTTAAAAAATCCTCCAAATTGTAATTGAGATATTCACTCAAGAACCCTTCAATGATGGTCCCCAAATCTCTCAAATTTGGTGGTTTCTCTATCTCTTTATTCTTCAATTCCTTTGTCAAATTATGACTTTAACCTTGCCCTATATAATGGTATTCTTCTCAATATTCTAACTGGCTTGAGGTATTCACTATTCTTTTCTAAAATTTGGCAAGCTTTTTGCCAAATCCTTCTTTCTTGGGCTTGTTGGGTTAAAATTATTTAAGTTGTCATTGATGTCAAAGGCATGTTGAGTAGAGCTTGGGTGAAGTAATTAAAGAAAATACATTTTGAGTAGAGGTTTGAATATTTAAATATTATAAATTTGAAATATTTAAATATCTCAATATTTAAATATTTAAATTTAAATATTAATAAGGTAAAGTTATGTTTCAAATATTATTGTGAATGGCCAACCTCCTTGGGTGCCAAAATAAAATGAATGGTTTGATATATAAATAAAGTATAAGTTCATTGTGAAAAGGACTTTCGAAAAAAGTATACCTCCGATATAAGTGTGCATTGCGTAGAAAATGGAGAAGGAGCAGAACACACAGTGGCAAGGGAAATGTTAGCATAGTAGAAGACACAAAAGCTCGACGGTGTAGCAAAGTTCAAAAGACAACGAATAGCATGGAGGCTCAAAGAAAAAATACGGCATAAGGAGCACAATGATAGCACTGGTTGTGCATACCAAGGAAGTTCTGCTACAGTAGAAGATGAACACATCCATCAAAGTAAATATAATGATAGCTCTTGGTTTGATAGCAATGGTAACAGCACAATAAGAGAAAGTGTTGCCAGTGTGAAGCACAGTGTGTTGATTGTGTGAAGAATATTTTACTCTCATTTTGAACGTATGAGAAAGTGATGTTGTGTGAAGAATATGTGCATGTAAAATTGAAAGGAACCCATATTTATGGTAGAAGGGAAGACATTACATTAGAGCCCAAAGAGACATCCTCATTCTTGGAGAGGCATGCTCGGTTGACTGTCCCACCTGAAGAGACCAACAACTATTCATTTCATGTGGAAGAGAAGCACTTTTTGCTTAGAGAAAATACACACGAAGGAGATTGTAGACTAGATAGTTAAAAGAAAAGTATTTTTCTGAAATTCAATAGGAATATTGTATGTTATGAGTAGATTTATGTAAAAACATATATTGATCATCTATATCATTGATCTAGGGCATGAGATTATTGATATTCAAGTGCTGGAGAGAGATTTACCAATCCAAAGTGGCGTAGTGGAAATTATGGAGAAAGCAATCAGGCCAGATAAGTACGAACATGAATGACAGTGAGACTACCAGATATTGATTTACTTATATGTTTATTCTATTTGATATCTGTGTGAATAAAAAGAGGACCGTGTGTTGTGGAAGGTCACACGATGTGCGCATTCAATATGCAGCAAAGATAGACCAGCATGTTTACATCAAAAATAGTGCACAAGTATAGAGAGGTTGGAACGATACAACAATATTGAAAGTGGAAGATAGAGAACATAAGAGTCCAAGATGAAGAAATATAGTGTTTGTGAGCATATTTGGGAGCATATTTGAGCAGTTTTTTTGATCAATTTTTGAAGCAAAACTAAGTTAGGTTGGTGCTTCAAGGGTATTGGTGTCTCCTATAGGTTGGTGCCCATGAAATTGTGTAATGGGATTGGTGTCACTTGTGGGTTTGTGCCCATGAACTTGTGTGAGGGGATTGGTGTCTCCTGTGGGTTGGTGCCCACGAACTTGTGTAAGGGGATTGGTGTCTCTTTTGGTTTGGTTCCCATGAACTTGTGTAAGGGAATTGGTGTCTCTTGTGGGTTGGTGCCCATGAACTTGTATAGGGTATTAGTGTCTCCTGTGGGTTGGTGCCCACAAACTTGTATAGGGGATTGGTGTCTCATATGGATTGGTGCCCATGAAATTTATTGAAGAAAAATATAAGCAATATTTTTTTGTGGTTTTCTCCCGAGAGGGTGTTTCCATGTAAAATATGTATCTCTTATGTGTGTGGTGATTTGTGCATTTTTTCATTATTGCATTGATATTATTTCAAGTTATTGCTTTGGGAAGAAAGTATAAAAGTTTTATATCATACTGTTCACCCCCCCTCTCAGTATAAGTGTGTGTTTCTTCAATTGGTATCAGAGTGAGGTTCCTTCATGAAATCCTAAAAGCTTGAAGGAAGATCTCACTAGAACACACATGGCCATGGAGGTGAAAGAAGATGCTCAAATTATTGAAATCCAAGAAAAGGAGAAAAATCCAAAAAATGAAGAGGAAGCCATAGTTGACATAGAAGAGGAACTTGTTTTTGCTCTTGAAGAGTTGAAAAGGCTTATAAAGAAGAACTTAATATTGAAGACTTAAATACAAGAGGATGAGAAGACAAAGGCAAAGCTTTCACAAGATCTCACTGACTTAAAATTGAAAATTGAAGAGGTAAAGTGAATTGAAGAAGGTATGGTTGAGCAGTTAAAGGCAAAAGAGTTGGAATATGAAAAACTAGAATATAAGGTTATCTCTCTGAGGAAGGAAGAGGAATAATCCAATGATAAGCTACATCAGTTTGAGAAAAGCACAAAAATCACAAATGATATTATCAAAGCACAGAGATATTTGGTTATAAATACTGGACTTGGTTTTTAATAAAGTCAAAATAAATAAAAGGAGTCAAGCTCAAAAGGAACAAAGGCATCAAATAAAATAATTAAAGAAGATCCTAATACCTATGTTGATGTGTTGAGAAGTGGAAGGATCAAGAAGGAAGAAAACAAAGGATCATTATGTACCAAGGACCATCATAGAAACAACAATGAGAGAACCATGTGGTCATATCCTCTAAGGCAATTAGATAGGTTTCAATATTTCTTTCATGGTTATTGCTTTTCATGTCACCAATTTGGTCATAAAGTTATAAATTGCAAGGTCCATGCTAAAAATGATTTTGGCTTCACCAAGAGGAATGTCAATTCATTTGCACCTCTCATGGATTACAACATCATTTGTTACAAATGCAATAATTTTGGGCATATAGCTAAATGGTGTAGAATGGTGTTCCCTGAACTTCCAAAATCAAGCAAGAAGGAGGATGGTCAAATTGTTCAAAAGGATATGTCCTCAAAAGTTTGGAAAAAGAAAAAGGAACAAGAAAAGGAAAATTCTATGTTGGTACAAACAACTCTTCATGTTTAAAATGAAGGAAACCAGTGGTACATTGATAGTGGTTGTTCAAGCCATATGACAAGTGGAAAAAGCAAATTTCTCTCTCAAAGAAATAAATGGAGGCACAGTGAAATTTGGTGATAATGCTTCTACCAAAATTATTGGAAAGGGAACCTTCAGCTTGGATAATGGAAGATCAAGGATATAGTATATGTTATATGTTGAAGGGTTGAAGCACAATCTTCTAAGTATGAGTTAACTATGTGATCAATGGCATACACTCACATTTCACTCAAATATATGTGAGATCAGGAAATCCAAGAGAGGAAAGGTTATTGCAGACACCTTTAGAACTGCTAACAATCTCTACATGCTGAGACAAATTAAGGGATAAAAATACTTTTTATCATAACAGGATGAGAGCTGGTTATGGCATGGGAGAATGGGACACCTGAAATTTGACAACATAGTGAAAATAAGCAACAAGTAGGTAGTTAGATATTTTCCCAAGATAGCCAAACCCCCAAGAACGATTTGTGCATAGTGCCAGCATGGTAAGCAAACAATATCAAGTTTCAAATCAAAATAATTCTCTTCATCAAAACCTCTGGAGCTGATTCACACTGATCTATGCGACCCTACAAGAAAAAAGAGCTTAGAAGGTGAGAACTATTTTATGTTGTTTATTGATGATTATTCTAGAATTACTTGGGTAACATTCTTAAGAGAAAAATCAAAAGTTTTTGAAAGGTTCAAAGCATTCAAGGCACTTGTAGAAAATGAAATAAGCAAAAATATAAAGTGTCTAAGATCAGATAGAGGAGGTGAATTCACTTCAAATTAATTTATAAAATTTTGTGAACACTAAGGAATCAAGAGACAATACTCAGTAGCAAGAACTCCACAATAGAATGGAATAGTTGAAAAAAGAACATAACTTTTCAAGGTATGTCTAGGGCCATGCTAAATGAGTCTAAGCTTTCTAATGTTTTTTGGAGAGAGGTAATTCATACAGCTGTTTATATCATCAATAGAGCTCAAATAAGAGTAAATCACCATAAAACTTTGTATGAGCTTTGGAAATGAAGACTAGCTACTGTGAAGCACTTCAAAAAATTTGGAATTAAATGCTACATTAGATGAGAAGAAAAATATTTGGGCAAGTTTTATTCCAGGTGTGATGAGGGTATCTTCCTTGGATACTCTTAAAAGAGCAAAGCCTATAGATGCTACAATAAAATATCACATAAAATTGTGGAAAGTACAAATGTAAGATTTGATGAAGAAATAGATCTAAGAGAACCATCTCAAGAGAATGTGTATCAAGAAGAAGAAAGTTGCAAAGATGAATAAACTGAAGAAGATGAGAATCATAGGATACCCTCAAGAACACCCCCCAATATACCATCTAAAACACCATACGGATATGTGCAAAATAACCATCCAAAATATTTGATTATTGGGAATCTAGATAAAAGACAAACGAGGAAAATAATAGGTATAGGTGAACATACCAACTTCTCTTTACTATCTAAAGTTGAGCCAAATAATTTCAATGAAGCAAGTGAAGATAAATATTGGATTAAGGCAATGGAAGAGGAGTTAGATCAAATAGAGAAGAGTGAGACTTGGAAACTTGTTCCACATCCAAAATATAAGAATGTAATTGGCACCAAATGGATCTATAGAAACAAGTTAAATGAAGATGGTCAGGTTGTCAGAAACAAAGCAAGACTTATGTGCAAAGGTTATGCACAAGTTGAGGGAATTGATTTTGAAAAGACATTTGCTCATGTTGCTCGTCTTGAGGCCATAAGAATGTTCTTGGTTTTTTCAAGTTTCAAAAACTTTAAAGTGTACCAAATGGATGTAAAATCAGCATTTCTTAATGGTTACTTAGAGGAATAAATCTACATTGAGCAACTAGATGGTTTCAGCCTGACAGACAATCCAGACTATGTATGCAAATTGAAGAAGGATCTCTATGGACTAAAGCAAGACCCTAGAGCTTGGTACTCAAGGTTGGATAAATACCTCCAAGAACAGGGTTTCAAAAAGGTATAGTTGATAGCAACCTGTACATCAAAAATGAAGGAAATGACCTGTTAATTGTAGTGTTCTATGTGGATGACATCATTTTTAGAGGTAGCAATAACAAGATGTATCAAGAATTTTTAAAATATATGCAAAGAGAATTTGAGATTTCAATGCTTGGTGAGCTGTCCTTCTTTCCTGGTTTGCAAATCTCACAATCAGATAAAGGTATATTTCTCTCTCAAACCAAGTATGTAAAAAAAATGTTAAAAAAAATCAGGATGGAGGATTGCAATCCTATAAGTACCCCCATGATTACAGGATGTAAGTTAAGTAAATATGATGAGTCTCCTGAGGCTAATCAAACTTTGTATAGATCCATGATTGGAAGTTTACTATATGTCACAACTACAAGGCCGGACATAATGCAGGCATTCGGATTGGTGGTAATATTTCAAGTGGTGCCAAAGGAAACACATGTATAGACAGTAAAAATAATCTTCAAGTATTTTAAAGGAACTATGGGTTTTAGACTGTGGTATCCTAGATGCGATAATTTCACTCTCACTGCATATACAGATGCAGATTGGGCAGGCAATGTGGATGATAGGAAAAGCACAAGTAGAGGAGCATTTTTCTTGGATGTTGTTTGGTCTCTTGGGTAAGTAAGAAACAAGCATCATTTTCCTTATCTACTACAGAGGCAGAGTGCATTGCAGCAGTTGCTTGTTGCACACAGGTTTTATGGATGAAATAAACCTTAAGTAATTTCAAAGTAGATCATGATCATCCTATCTCCATACATTGTGATAATACAAGTACCATCAATATTTTGAATAATCTGGTGATGCATTCAAGGACGAACCACATTTTGATCAAGTATCAATTTTTAAGAGAGCAAGTGACTGATCAACAAATCAAGTTGGAATACATTGCTACAAAGAAACAGATTGCTGACATCTTTACCAAGCCATTTCCAAAGAAGACATTTGAGTATCTCAGAAGTAAGTTGGGAGTAGTTTCACTCACATCTCATAATTGAATATCTTAGTTAGAACAGGTAGTAAGGGGGCGTTGTCAAGTGTCTTACCCTTCAACCTAAGGAGCCTTTGCCATTGATATCAAAGGGGAATAATTTTGGTAAGGGGGAGTATCTTGTCAGGGGAAGCAATTTGTGACCTTGTTGTAATAAAGGATAGTTTCTTTGCAGGGTTGCCATCAATGACAAAGGGGAAGATTGTTATAATTATTGAAGTTGTCATTGATGTCAAAGGCATGTTGAGTAGAGCTTGGGCGAAGTAATCAAGGAAAATACATTTTGAGTAGAGGTTTGAATATTTAAATATTATAAAGTTGAAATATTTAAATTAAATATTTAAATATCTCAATATTTAAATATTTAAATTTAAATATCTCAATATTTAAATATTTAAATTTAAATATTAAGAAGGTAAAGTTATGTTTCAAATATTATTGTGAATGGTTGACCTCCTTGGATGCCAAAAGGAAATGAATGGTTTGATATATAAATAAAACAAAAGTTCATTGTGAAAAGGACTCTCAAAAAAAGTATACCTTCAATATAAGTGTGCATTATGGAGAACATGGAGAAGGAGCAAAACATGTGGTGGCAAGGGAAATGGTAGTGCAGTAGAAGATATGGGAGCTCGATGATGTAGTAGAGTTTGAAATATGGTGAATAGAATGGAGGCTCAAAGAAAGAATACAGTAGAAGGAGCACAACAATAGCATTGGTTGCGCACACCGAGGAAGTTCTACCATGGTAGAAGATGAACGCTTCTAGAAAAGTAAAGAAAATGATGGCTCTAGGTTTGATAGCAATGGTAACAATGCAATAGGATAAATTGTTAGCAATGTGAAGCATAGTGTGTTGATTATGTGAAGAAGCTTTTACTCTCATTTTGATCGTATGAGAAAGTTCTACTGTGTGAAGAATATGTGCATGTAAAATTAAAAGGAACCCACATTTATGGTAGAATGGAAGACGCTACATTAGAGCCCAAAGAGATATATTCATTCTTGGAGAAGCACGCTCGATTGACTGTCCCACCTGAAGAGACCAGCAACCGCTCATTTCGCATGGAAGAGAAGCGTTTTTCACTTGGAGAAAAGACACACAAAGGAGATTGTAGACCAGCTAGTTCAAAGGAAAGTATTTTGCTAAATTTCAATAGGAATATTGTATGCTATGAGTAGATTTATGTAAACATAGATATTGATCATCTATATCATCGAGCTAGGGTATGAGATTGCTGATATTCAAGCACTGGAGAGAGATTTAGCAAACTAGAGTGGCACAGTGGAAATTGTGAAGGAGAAAGCAATTGGGCCAGATAAGTGCAAACATGAACGATGGTGAGACTACCAGATATTTATTTACTTATGTGTTTATTCTATCTAATATTTATATGAATAAAAAAGAACCACATGTTGTGGGAGGTCGCACAATGTGCGCATTCAAGATGTAGCAAAGATAGACCAGCATGTTTACATTAAAAATATTGCACAAGTGTAGAGAGGTTGGAACGATACAATAGCATTGATAGTGGAAGATAGAGAATGTAAGATCCCAAGATGAAGAAGCACAGTTTTAGAAGTGGTGCAAGGTGACCACGTTATGGTAATGCATATACAACAAGCAGATTTGGGAGCAGATTTGAGCAGTGTTTGTGAGCATATTTGGGAGCATATTTGAGCAGTATTTGTGAGCAGATTTGAGCAGTATTTGTGATCAATTTTTGGAGCAGAACTGAGTAAGGTTGGTGCCTCAAGGGGATTGGTGTCTCATGTGGGTCGATACCCATGAACTTGTGTAAGGGGATTGGTGTCTCATGTGGGTTAGTGCCCATCAACTTGTGTAAGGAGATTGGTGTCTCTTGTGGGTTGGTTCCCATGAACTTATGTAAGGGGATTGGTGTCTCTTATGGGTTGGTACCCATGAACTTGTATAGGGGATTGGTGTCTCCTGTGGGTTGGTGCCCACAAACTTGTATAGGGGATTGGTGTATCATGTGGGTTGGTGCCCATTAAATTTATTGAAGAAAAATACAAGCAATATTTTGCCATGGTTTTCTTCTGAGAAGGTGTTTCCACGTAAAAAAATTATCTCTTATGTGTGTGGTTATTTTGTATTGTTTCATTACTGCATTGATATTATTTCCATTTATTTATTTGGGAATAAAATATAAAAGTTTTATCTTATACTGTTCACCTCCCTCTCAATATAAGCATGTGTTTCTTCATGTTATCGGATGGCAATAATTGTCCCAAGTTCTTTATCAAAAACTTCTTCTTGGTAGTAAATTTCACCAATGAGTTCTTCTAGGAACTCTTCCAATAAGGCTCTCTAATCCTTCCCTTGTTTTTGTTTAGACCTCTTCTAGGGCCTTCAATTTTGTAGTTTCTCAAAACTTCTATGAGACCTTCCTTGATCTATTCAATCTTCAACTATGGAATTTTTGCAATGAGATATCCTCCTTGGATCTCCTAAATCCACCGCTACTGAAATATACAGTAGGAATTTTTTTAGTCCTTCTCTATCCTTAATATTCCAAATATAAAATTTCTTCAATGGGACCTTTTATGGGTCTCTTCTTCAATGTGAAGTTTTCAATCTTCAATGGAGATCACCAATCTCCAATATTCACTAGGACTCTTCTCCTTGAGTCTCTTCTTCTTTTAATGGGGTCTTCTTTCTAGGACCTCCTCCTTGATTTGTAGTCTTCAATATGGATTCCTTGGCCACTAGATCTCTTCTCAATATCCAAATTGGAGTCTTTAATATGCAATTCTTTTAATGGGACCTTTCTCCTTAGGCCTCTAAATCTTTAATTTCTACTTTTATACAACAAAGAACTAATCCTTGCACGAGGAAAGCACCTAGAATTTTAGGCAATGAAGGTAAAATTCTTCTCTATATATTATAGGAAGTTTCTCAAGTTCTGGGAGTTAATTTTCTGCAACAAAACATTAGAAATAGAAATTTTTGTAAATCTATATAAAACAATCTTCACTAGTTGGATTTCCAATCTAGTGGATTCAATGCTGAGTTCTAGTATTCACAAGTTTTTCTTCAACTTTGTGGAAAAACTCTAGCCAATAGTAAATTTTAGAAATCTGAAAATGAGATTTACAATCACCTCTCAATATCTCTTGTGGCTCTCTCTATTTCTTATTGATCTACCATGTGCTTTGATACCACAATTAGCTTTTGAATCTTTAAACTTAAAAAAAATACAACCACAAGTATGGAAATAAGCATGCAATATTATAACTATGATAATAGCTAGATAAAATGCATGAAAATATGATAGAAAATTTGATGCAATGCTCATATATGAAATATCACAAAAATATACAATATTATTCAATGGAGGTCACAACCTCTCCATTTCACAAAAAGGATCTACATTGTAACTACTACTACTCTACCTATGAATCCAAAATTCTCTCCTAATTCTACTCTACGAAGGCCTATTTATAATGAGATGCAACTCTTTGCTTTCAATATTTCTATGACACCTCACTATTCTATTCTAAGGATATATGTACATGTGGACTACATGCACATTTACATCATTGCACATTCTAACACTTGTGATTTTATTACATTACTTTAAAAAAGTAATTAACTCCTAATATAATCCTAATATAAATATGTACCCATGATGGTACATTAGTCATGAACCAAATAATGTAATATATTCCAACAAATTCCTATAGTAAACCATAAAGTCCAATCCTAGGAAGAATTGTGTGAAGGCAAAAACTAGGTAAATATGAGTCTTAGAAGGAGTTCAGTGAATGCAATAGCTAGGAACTCATTAATTTGGAAGGATTTGTATGGATACAATATCCATGTTACTTTTGAATCATCGCATCCATAATCATGTAGGATTGAGTACGTCCCATCTAAATGTTAGGAAAACCATTCACAAGATAGCAATGGTGATCCCTCAATCGTGTAGGATCATGTTCATTGTCATCAAAGTGGCAATGACCTTAGTTATCCCATGGAGGTATGGTAACTAAGCACCAAGGCTCTACATTGATCAACCTACCTAGATGAACTTAGAGTTAGGTTAGGGAATAAGCATCCCCTTTAAGAGTGTAGGCTTAAAGGATAATCCCCACATCGTGGTCACATGGTCCTATGTCATGAAGGGTATAGGAAAGGTGCAGAGACCACTTAATGATGTCCTTATAAACATGTAGATTTAGTAAGGTAAATCCCATAATAAAACATGAGATTTGACCACTCCTATCCACTAAGTGTCGTCTATAGTGACTTAGAACTCAAATGTGGTATAGCCTTGTATGTTTAGATAAAAAAATAAAAGGTTGTACTCCCTTATGAGCTATTGTTTATAAGTGCTCTCTTTAGAAAAAATTGGGTTGGTAGTTTTGGTAGTTTTTGGTTGTTACAATTATGCACTTAAAGAGATACTATGCATAACCTGTGCCTATGTAATGGCCCTCTCTAGATATTTTGGAGTCTAGATAAGGGTTTGAGGTCCTAACAACAAGACTTCCATCTAGGCAACTCCCAATTATAGTGTAATCACCCTTTAGTGCCTCAACCTCTTCTATATTCCACAATGTTTAAAGAACCAATCAATCAAGGTTATGCATAAGGGGTATGCCTAAAAATGTATATAGAAAAATAAGGTGAATCAGTTTCAAAACCAAGGTTAATACGGTTCCATGTCATGTAGAGGACATGACAAATTGCCTTTTTATTCACAAGAAAAAAAAAGTTGGTGAATTCATCAAAATTTTTGATAAACATACCATACGATATAAATAATCACTAAACATGCTTTTATTCCCACATATGATGTCTACGGACTCATAGGGACGACCCAAGTGAGTCATTAGGCTTCACTCAAGGGATGACCTAGGTGAGTCAGGGATGACCCAAGTGAGTCAGTAGGCTTCATTCGAGGGACAACCCAGGTAAGTCAAGGATGACCCAAGTGAGTCAGTAGGCTTCATTCGAGGGATGACCCAGGTGAGTCAGGGATGATCCAATTGAGTTAGTAGGCTTCATTTGAGGGATGACCCAGGTGAGTTAGGGATGACCCAAGTGATTAAATAGGCTTCATTCAAGGGATGACCCGGGTGAGTCCATAGACTTCACTCAAGGGATGATCCTTGAATGAAGTCTACGGACTCACTTGGGTCATCCCTTGTAGACATCATGTGTGGCATCATCATAATGTCTATCATCCCTTGAATGAAGTATACAGACTCACTTGGGTCATCCCTCATTGAGGGACGACCTAGGTGAGTCCATCGACATCATGTGAGGGATGACCCAAGTGAGTCTTTCGACATCATGCGAGGAATGACAACCAGGGATGACTAACATTATATGAGATACTACCAGGAGTAGGCAAAATTCAAGGCATGATAGCTTGGTTGCATGCCATATGTCATGCCAATTGCCATGTGTCACCATCTCATTATGACTCTGCATGCAAATGTCTATATAAATCCTTCGAAACCCACTCACTTTATTTATGCACAGCAAAAAAAACTCCAAAAACCTTCAAAAAATGTTTGAAACCCTTCCAAGCCTTTGAAGTCCCAGTAATGGCTGCAGATTCTTCCATTCAAGGTAGAATTTCATTCAAAAACCTGGTTTTTCTGCTCGTATTACAAATTATCAATGATCCCAACAAATATTCAACATGAATAAGGGAATCTAGGTTGCTAGGGCTAGCACTGATGCCCCAATCCAACATGAACATTCATTTGTTGACTACAATTGTTTAGTCCTATGAAAATAAGGGGTTGATTGTTACAATGATGATTGACAATAAAACCCTTACCTTCTCGATGAAACCGTCTGATGTGCATCGATTAATAGGCCTTCCCCATCAAAATTGTGAATGTGTCTCATCAAATTTTTCTCTGATGAATGATCAAAAAATCTATCTAGATACTTACTATAATCTCTCATCCACTGCATTACAAGGAATGTCTTCCAAATTGTGAGTTTTAGCTTTTGTTTTATCCAAACAAACTAGAATTTATGTGTAGGTAAATTTAGAGGTAAATTTAGGGCTAAATTTAGGAGTAAATTTAAGTTTTGTTAATGTGTAGGTAGTTGAAAAGGTAAAATAAAAATGGTTGCATTCTACCAAACTCTGCTCATAGGGCTACATGTTATATGCTCAATTGGGTCATTTCAAAGGGATTCAAAGGGAAGTCACCTCCATGTGTTTTCCACACATTTCTTTTTGCATGGGATATTTTATCATAGGGAATCTGGGACATTGTACACTGTCATTGTCATGAAAAATCTAAATCTTTAAAGGGGAAGTATTATAAGAAGAAGAGAACTAAGGATGATGTTGTCATTGAGAGAGTACAAGATATAACATAAGTTAGATGCACATTGAAGTGGCTAAACTTAGAAACTATAATGTGATATATTTAGAACTAGTCGTCCCTCGCATTTAGTTGTCCCTAGAGGTCATTCCTTTCATGATGTTGATGGACTTATCTAATTCGTACCTCGATGAGGGACAATTCAAGTGAGTCAATAGACTTCATTCAAGGGATGACAAACATGTTGATGACACCACAGACTCAATTCCCTCATGTATAGCAATCTATAGCAAGAAAAAGTGCATATTATTGATATTATGTTGTCTTCAAATCCATAGTGTAGTATCTCATTGCACATTATTTTATTACTTTATTATATTATTGCACTATATATGTTGTCATTGCATGACTTGAATACTTCCCAAACTACATTAAATACTTCATTGTCAAATTTATTACCCAAGCCCATTGTACATACATAAATTATTAGGATTCAAAGGGAAGTCAAATTTATTACCAAAGTGTGTTCCCAATAAAATGTTGCTCAAAGAGGTAGCTTATCATTTGATGGGTAATTCACTGGCCCACCTCCATGTGTTTTCCACACATTTCTTTTTGCATGGGATATTTTATCATAGGGAATCTGGGACATTGTACATTGTCACTATCATGAAAAATCTAAATATTTAAAGGGGAAGTATTCTAAGAAGAATAAAACTAAGGATAATATTGTTATTGATAAAGTATAAGATATACCATAAGCTAGATGCACATTGAAGTGGCTAAAATTTAAAACTATAATGTGATATATCTAGAACCAGTCGTCCCTATGCATAACCCTGTAGCTATTCAAATTGTTAGGATAAAATAATTATTCCATTATTTAGTTGAGATAGATTATATCTAGAAGCTCACGTTTAAAAATTTAGTGAGCTATAGTTAAATAGTTGTTAAGTAAATTAGATTAGATGCATGGTTATTATTGGCTAATATTAGCCTATGTTTATGTATAAAACTTAATGCATATTGAAAAAATTATATTCTGCTTCTATTAGTGGTATCAGAGCAAGACTCCTTCCTGCATGAAAATATTGGGGAGAATTGCCTCCTTGGCAATTCTCCCCTTCCCCCATGGCTTAGGGAGTATGCTCTCCACTTTCTAAGTGGATCAGAAACCAAACAGCTCATGGAGGGATATTCATGGCTGCCCCTGAAGCTTTAATGCTTGGAGCCATATCTTGGGAAAACCCTCTTTATTGTTTTCTATGAATGTTGTAGGTAATAACTTGTTTTATGCCCTTTGTATCTTCTACTTGATTCCTAAAATATCCTTTGTGCCATCTTGCATTTATTTCTTGGTAATAATGTATGATTACCTGACATTTGTTGCTTCATTCATTTGATATTTTGTGTTCACATTTATGCTTGTTATAAATTGCATATTTGCTTTTCAATATCCTATGCATGATTTCTTTTCATACATGTATGATCTTCTTGCTCATTTAGAATTCAGAGGACTTTACAATGAGGTAATGATAACAACTAGTTAGGTTAGCTCATATGCATTGCACTTGGACTAGGTCACTGATGTTAGTGGATCCTCACCCTTAGGATATTTACTTGCTTTATATTTACTCTTACCAATTGAGATTCTATGATTACCCTATTTGCATACATACATGCAAAAATATATGCTAGCAAAATTTATTTTTTTGTATAAACATACTTGTCTACATTCATTTATTGGAACACTTTATCTTAACACACCCTATATAGTCATGCCCTTCTTATTCTATCCATAAACCTAGCTTTTATATTTCCACTAAGGTCTTTTTCCTATATATCCTAGTCATATCACCTTAAACATGTAGCGCTATAATTGTAAACAACATATTGAAGGAGTAGGTCTTATCCTATTTTTTTGTGGAATCATGCCTTCAAAATTAATGGCATCCTTTACCTCCAAGTGTTGTTTACAACCATAGCCCTTGCATATATTTTGTAAACCCCCTTTATGGTGGCTTACACGTCTTGTTTCCCTCACAATACAACATGAAATGAATCTTTCTTTAAAGCAACTTTACATCTTACCAACAAAAAAGTTGTTTTATCTCGTATTTTTTGGGTACCACCAGGTTTTGAGCACCATCCTTTCCTTCTCCCTACTAAGGGCCTTCAATGATATCCTTAGCCTAATATGCCCACTCATATCATGAGTTGTGGACTTCACAATGATGTTATATAATGATCCTAATTAGGACATGCATTTTTCATCTCTATAGCATTAGATTGTTATGGCTAGCAGATTTACAATCCCCCATTGGTATCAAGAATTTAGGTGCATGCATTCTGATAATAGCCCAACATATCCTCAACTTGGCTAATTAAGTCCATTCTTGTGTATTTTTGCTTGTGTGAATTTATCACCATCTATTACCCTCTCTTAGTCGGATGCCCAAGTACATCCTTATTGTGCTTAGGGAACTTGGTGCCACTACTCTACATGTTTTTTAATTCTCAAGGAATTATCTTATAAGAATTTATTGGGTCTTAACTACCATCCGTGATAGTGACACATGTGCCTTATGCATTGGCCTCAAGGCCTCTCTTGTCATCTTCTTGCATCTTCTTCTTTCCCTCCTTTGATGGTTTGCTACATTGATTGGTGGGTCATGGCTTGTCATCCCATACCTTGTGTATATGTGATTCCTTGTATTTATATTTATCACTAGATTGTGATGCTAGATTCATCACTTCATTCTCCAAGTGATCAAAGCATGACCCTTTTGTGGTCTTCTCTTTCTTTTGCTTGTATATTCTTATATCACTTTTGTAACATATTTTTCATCCTTATCTACTGAAGACAAAGAGTGTGCAAATAGTATATGTGATAATTTTTTTCAATATTGATTGTAGTGACAAAGAGAATATTGTAAAGTAAAATAATGAAGACCTCAAACAATTAGGTAAAAAATGTGAACATTGTCATAGGCATGGACATAAAATAGAAAAATATTGGGATATTTATTGTTGTGAAATTTATGGAGGTAGCAATCACTCTTAAAATTATTTTTGGTACAAAGGAAATAATAATATGAATATGAATTTTGGATGGATAAACATGAAAGAAATGATAACAAGGATAGCACTAAATGGTTCTTTAGGAATATTTTTCCAATTCTATATATGGCTATAGAAAGGGTATGAACTTATTCAATAATAGATCTAGAAGAAATAAAATCAATACCAAAATTAAAACAAGCCAGAATGCATCATCTAAGTCCGATCAAGAAGAAAGAACATAAAGACAAAAGGCCTTCACACTAAATAATGTAATATGGGGGGTTTTGGAGGTATTGCATTAATTGATACCTTGTAAATATTTAGATTAGAGAGTGTGTTTGATATTTGAACCTATAGTATGTATACTGTAAATACGTGTGGAGTTATGAATATGAATTGTCATGTGTGTAATTGTTAGTTATGTGAGTAGATTATCAAGTTTAGGAGTAGGTATTTATGTGTAATCATGAGAGACTTTATATTTATGTAATATGTGAGAGATTTAAATGTGAAGAGTTGAATCTCCCATGAAAATAAGGAGATGAATATTTTATGTAATTTCAAATATCAAGAGTCATGTGAAGAGTCTCATGAATGTATATATTGAAGACAAAGTCATGTAATATATACCTCAAAGAAGCATTCCATTTATGCATTGCTTTAGTAGTTTTAATAAATATTTTTGTGATATTATTGTTCATTTGATATATGCATGTTATTTTATGATCTTGAAGAAGGTCTAACCTATGAACATAGTAATATTTTGCTAATAGCAACACTTTATGTAATGTCATTCAAAACCTTATAGATGATGAGAAAATTATCTTTAATAAGTAATATTATTAAATTTATTATTGGTGGAAAGGGGTTTTGAAAGGGTCCTCAAACATTTTACAATGAGGAAAAACCAAGTGATACATCCTCCTAAATATTAAATAGGAAAAATCAAGAACAAGGAGATGATCACTGAAGAAGACAATTAAAATAGGAGACGGTCTCCTAGAAACCATCTCTATATAGGCACAAAAAATAGGATATGGTCTCCCCAAAAACATCTCTAGACTGGCATAAAAATAGGAGACGGTCTCCCCGAAATCATCTCTATATAGGCACAACAACAGAAAGGTGGTTTTCTTGAGAAAACAAGAAATGACCGCACAAATCTTAAAATTTAAAAACAAAATCTCCAAGGAGATACACATGATGCTTTTAACAATAAAAGCTATAAAGAAGGCGTAAAATTTTAAAATAAAAATAACTGCCTTCCCACTTGAACTACAAATTAAAATAAAGTTCCCACTTAAGGGAACTTCTCAGATTCAAATGAATCTGAATCACGAGCTTCTTGCTCGAAAGGAACACAACAAAAATTTGATAAATATTTCTTGCTTAGAGAAACCAACTTCTACAACTCAAACATGGAGAGAGGTTCCAAACCATGGAAACCCTACACCATCTAGCTGGACCAAAGGAACTAAGCTAGTAAAAAATAGGTAGCTAGTAACAAAGTTGAATGTAGAGATAGTCTTGAGAAGATACAAACCAGCAACACCACCATCCATCAGGCCTCTCCAACCTATCGATAAGAAGCCAAACCCTGAATCCTCCTCTATAGCCATCATGAAAGCACTTGGTCCCCTTCCCAAGACCTCTAACAACTGCAAAGAAAATATTTCAAAGGAATATGCTCCTCTTCAAAATATGAATAAAACCCCAACTACTCGAGAGTAAGCCCTAGAATCTAATACTAAAACCCATCAATTGTGGCCATCGTGAAAGCATGAAGTCTCCTCCCAACGAGACCCAAAAAAATTGTAGAGATAGGTTCACTGATACTTCCACACCAATAGCCACAGGACCAAAGCTATTGAGCTGGAGGCATATCTAAAACCCTCTTCCATGGGAAATGAGAAAGCCTCGGGTCCCCAACCAAGACCACAAAGATCCATAGAGGGATAGGTCCATCAATGCACCTTGCAAGTTGACTACAAAGGCTACACAACCAAATCCACTACTACCAGGTTAGGAAATTATCTAAAAAATTCCTTCTCCAAGACAAGAAAGTGCCTAGTCTCTCCCTCAAAGACCACCAAAAATGAGGAAAAATAACTTACCAGATCATCCCACTCATCGGACAAGAAACAGACCATACCAAGGGAAAAGGGCTAAGGCATTCAATTTGAAAGGTGAAATTTGAAACCCCTCATTTGTAGACCATGATAAATCCCTTGGTCTCCACATAGACCACAAAGATCCATGAAGAAAGAGGTCCAACAAGATACCTCTCAAGAAGACTGTGTAGGCTATAAACCCTTTCCATCATATCTAGATCAGAAAATTATTCGAGAAAGCCCTCTTCCATGGCATGAAGCACTTGGTCTACCATCGAAGACCACCCAAAAATATGGAAAGGAACCAACCAAACCGTCTCGCACATAGAGCATGAAGTGGATTAACTGACCATCGAGGAGGTACTGCTGATCCATAACCAAGACAACCTTAAACACTAGCTCAGCCTAACACCAAAATATGGATAAGGAGGTAATCTACCTAAAGGAACCTCTAAGGAAACTAAGGTTCATCCAGGAACACCACTAGAGGACCAAGGGAGGGAGTAAGCAGAATGGATAGGTGGTCTCCACCCAGAGCAGGAGACCTCCTTTGATTAGGTGAAGCTTAATCAGTAAGCTTCACCTAATAAAAACTAGAAATATTTCAAAATCCTTTGTGAGCCTATAGTAAAAAATCCACTAATTTTGCTCAAGGTCATAACATGATAGGTACAATCTATTTTTCTAATCCCTCTTATGGTGTAACCTAACAACAAGCTAAAAGGTAATATTTGAAACAACCCTCACAACCACCATTGGCTCTTCCCTCGAATATAAGAGAAACCTCTAATAGGCCATATTTAGTGCTTAGACAATCTGAAGACAAATACTTTCAATCTTCAACAATAATTATAAAGTATACCTACAAAAATTTCCCTTTTAGAGTTACTGAGAACTTCACCTACACACAAAGACATATTACTTATACTTTTAACGAATTTTCACCCCTATGCATAACCCTAAAATCTATTCAACTTGTTAGGATAAAATAATTATTCCATTATTTAATTGAGATATATTATATCTAGAAGCCCACGTTGATAAATTTAGTGAGCTATATTTAGATAGTTGTTAAGTAAATTAGATTAGATGCCTGATTGTTATAGGCTAATCTTAGCCTATGTTTATGTATATAACTTGATACGTATTGAATAAATTATATTCTACTTCTATTAGTGGTATCAGAGTAGGACTCCTTCCTACATGAAAGGCTTGGGGGAATTGCCTCTGGAAATTCTCTCCTTCCCCCATGGCTTAGGGAGTATGCTCTCCAATTTCTAAGTGGATCAAAAACTAAACAGCTCAAGGAGAGATATTCATGGCCGCCCCTAAAGCTTTAATGCTTGGATTCATATCATGGGCAAACCCTCTTTATTTTTTTATGTGAATGTTGCGATACATAACTTGTTTTATGCCCTTTGTGTATTCTACCATATTCCTAAAATATCATGTGTGCCATCTTGCATTGATTGCTTGGTAATATTGCATGATTACCTGACATTTTTTGTATCATTCATTTGATATTTTCTTCACATTTATGCTTGTTATAAATTGCATATTTTCTTGTCAATATCCTATGCATGATTTCTTTTCATACATGTATGATCTGCTTGCTCATATAGAATTCAGAGGACTTTGTAATGAGATAATGATAACAACTAGTTAGGTTAGCTCATAGGCATTGCACTTGCACTAGGTCACTGATGTTAGTGGATCCTCACCCTTAGGATATTTACTTGCTTTATATTTACTCTTGCCCATTGAGATGCTATGATTACCCTATTTGCATTCATACATGCAAAAATATATGCTAGAAAAATTTATTGCATTCATTGATTGGAACACTTTATCTTAACACACCCTATATAGTCATGTCCTACCTATTCTATCCATAAACCTAGTTTTTATAATTCCACTAAGGTCTTTTTCCTATAGATCCTAGCCATATCACCTTAAACATGTAGCACTATAATTGTAAACAATATTGTAGACACCAAAATCTAGCCACTTGTCCTCCATCCATGCTCTCCTGCCATTTCCACCACCAAAACATAGTCATTTGCCCTTCATCCTAGCTTTCTTGCCATTTTCACCTATTATTTATATATATATATTATATATATTTAAATAATAATATTTTATATATTATATTTTATATATATTTAATAAATATATTTATATAAATAAATTAATCCCAATCATCTAATTTTATTTAATCCTTCTCGTCCACGTCAATCCATGCCACACCCTAAATTTAATATCTACCCTTAGATATGCTTTAATATTAGCCACATGATTAGTGTCATTGAAAACCTAGCATGCCCTAGGTTGGATTATAAATAGGAGCCATTTTGATGGCTCAACCCCTAAGTTTGGCTAAGTTTTCCAAGTCCCCTCGCATCCTCACCATCGCTTTCACTCACCTTCACCTCCACATCCATCGTCGTAGCCCTCACTCAAAGTAGATCTGCTTCTACAGACCTTACCTCAATCCTCGAATGCCTTGCCACTACTCTCAAACGTCCATCTGCTACTCTTGAGCACCCACATGAGTTTTCTACTACCGCAAAGCACCCATGGGTGTCTCAGATCTTAGTTCTATAGACTAGGGCATCCACACACCAGTTTCCTGCAACACCTATAGCATAGACAGAAGACAATGAGTTCACAAGGTAAATCATTATTTGTTTTGTTAATTTTAATATTTTCTTATTTGCTTGTAGTAGTGTTACATGATATTTAGGGTTTTATTAATTTCTGAGGGTCTCACATAGTGGAGCCCTCTCAATTATTACTAACTCTCTTCTTTCATCTTCTGTGTGCAAATTTGGAGATTCATCAACATTGGAAAGTTGTTTAATCTGGAGTGGCTTGGCTCAACAGATATTTGAATCCCACTCAACTCTGTTGGGAGCAAGAACAATATTTTATAGACACCACAAGCATTTTTAGCTAGGGTTTCAGAGAACCATAGCTTTATTGTATTTATTGTATTAGAATAAACTATGTAAAACCCTTATTTAGGGTCACATTTTATTATACTCAGATCCACCAACATTAATAATATCATATCTATTCCATTGTGCAATTTCTTGTGTTATTTGGTTTATTCATTTTAAGTTATTTATATCCGGTGTTTCATTTTTGTCTCTTCAAATATATTGAAGGAGCAGGTCCTGTCCTATTTTTTTGTGCAATCACACCTTCAAAATTAATGGCATCCTTTACCTCCAAGTGTTGTTTACAACCATAGCCCTTGCACCTCTTTTGTAAACCCCCTTTATGGTGGCTTACACCTCTTGTTTTCTTCACAATACAACATGAAATAACTCTTTCTTTCAAGCAACTTTACATATTACCAATAAAATAGTTATTTTATCTCGTATTTTTTTGGTACCACCAGGTGTTGAGGACCATCGTTTCTTCTCCCTAGTAAGAGCCTTTAGTTATATCCTTATCCTAATATGCCTACTCATATCATGATTTGTAGACTTCACAATGATGTTAGATGATGATCCTAATTAGGACATGCATTTTTCATCTCTATAGCATTAGATTTTTTATGGCTAGCAGATTTAAAATCCCCCATTGGTATCAATAATTTAGGTGCATGCATTCTGAGAATAGCCCAACCTATCCTCAACTTGGCTAAGTAATTCCATTCTTGTGTATGTTTGCTTGTGTGAATTTATCACCATCTATTATCCTCTCTTAGTCGGATGCTTTATTACATCCTTGTTGTGCTTAGGGAACTTGGTGCCACTACTCTACATGTCTGTTAATTCTCAAGGAATTATCTTATAAGAATTTATTGGGTCTTAACTACCATGTGTGCTAGTGACACCTGAGCCTTATGCATTGGCCTCAAGGTCTCTCTTGTCATCTTCTTACATCTTCTTCTTTCCATCCTTTGATGGTTTGCTACATCGAGTGGTGGATCATGGTTTGTCATCCCATACCTTGTGTATATGTGATTCCTTGCATTTATATTTATCACTAGATGATGGTGTTATATTCATCACTTCATTCTCCAAGTGATCAAAGCATGAACCTTTTGTGGTCTTATCTTTATTTTGCTTGTATATTCTTATATCACTTTTGTAATATGTTTTTTGTCCTTATCTACTACTCCTTGACAACTCTCAATAAGTTATGGGAGAGATCCTATGTTTTCCATTGATGGTCCTGGGTGCATTTAAATATATGCTTACCCTTGGATGTAATAGGGCATCTCTTCTGACTATTTATGAGATGGTTGAGATTACTCCTTATATATCATCTCATTCAATTTTCTTCTTTTCATCACATCTATTTTTTCTCTTTCATCTCAATTGACCACCATATCAAGTGGTGGATAAATGTTCATCATCTCATTTTATGTACATATGTGACCCATAATGTTTGTGTTGGTATTTGGATGATGATCCCAAATCCATAACTTGTTACATACCTAACATAGCTAGTCGGCTATGTTGAGGTTTCCAAAGATGATTTAATTAAATTACTATTAATATAGTTCACCTTGATTTAATTCATCATCAAATTTTCATATTCCAAATTTCATTTGCATTATTGCATAGTATTGAGCCCTCCAAGTGGTGAGGACCAGCCCTCCTAAAACGGTAAGCTTACTAATTTACTTTTATTTCATTATTCGTTCATTTATTCTCGAGAATTGTTGTGTTTAATATTATTTATTAGCATTTGTGATCACTATTATTGCATTGTAAGATAAGGATAGAAGTATCTTTACATGTGGTATTAGTTTCACTATCTAGGTGGACGTGGCATTGGGAAGCCCAAACTTCATTTGTTTGCATAAGGAAAACATAGGCACAACATGCTCGGAGTCCAACATAGTAACTTCCTACGCTTCAGACGTCAACCCTACAGCCGATGACGTCTCTTATATTCCTATTTAATATTAATATCATAAGGTTACTTACATTCCAAATACTCACAAATGTGGGGTTAATGGTGATCGATGGTACCAGGGCTAATAGTGGCAAACGTAGCAAAGAATATTTGTAGCCTTATTCTAAAGCGCACAGCAGAATCTCGGTGAACAACGTGCAAAGCAAGCAATTAAAACTCCTAGTGAATGATTTATTTACCCAAGGAAGTGAGAATTTAGGAAGACACTACAGGTAGCCATGAAATCATGCAAACACTCGTTGTATATGCTACAAATTACATCATTGTTACCTCGAATCATTTTTGACTAATCAAATCACAGGATATCCAAAAAATTAAAGCATAAAAGACTAAGGTACAATTTTTTTATTTTGCGATTTAAAGCTTTTATACCACATGTAGTATGTGATTGGCAAGAGAAGAGTTTAAAAGCACTTAGGCGCTCAAATTTGGGTGTACCTTCAGTCACATAGTCGTCTCCCTACGTGTGTGAGTTATTTCGAATGTTGGGTTGATTTGTGTCATGCATTGTGTCCTCTCAGTCGGGTCCAACAGTCTCACCTTCTCGTGTTGCCTTGTATCCTATTTGTCTTGTCTAGTGTTCATGGTCATCATGTCTTGGTTGCATGTCCACCTTCTCTTGTCTTCTTGTGTCCTGCTTGTCTTGTAATCTTGTGTCCATCTTGTCCTATTTAGTGTCCAACTTACCTCTGTGTCCTCATCGCGTTGTAAGTAGTCCTCATTGCGCTATCATCCCATGTGTTCTATCTACTCCATATTGGTTTAGGTTGTGTGTTAGGTCTCATCAGTACCACCGTATAGTGTGTCAAATCATTATGTTCGTATCAGTGTCGATCGTGTATCAAGTCTTGTCAGTACCACCCTATAGTGTGTCAAGTCATTATGTCAGGTCTAGTCAAAGTAATAGTATTGTATCGTGTGTTGAGTCATTATGTCAGGTTTAGTCAAATTATTAGTGTTACGTGTAGAGTCTGGTCAGAGTAGTAAGTATATGTTGGAAGCGGATTAGTCGTTGGAACTAACCGTGGGAAGAAACTAGTCATTGACAAGCAGTTCAAATTTTACGTCGTAGTTGGAGCGACAGTTGGAGCGGAAAACCAAATAATTTTTTTCCCAATTTAACCAGATTTTTTGCAAAAATTGAAGGCAAAATTTTTTAAGTAGGACTTATTAACAAGTGCATGAGCGAAAGGTGGACCAAAGGACCAAATGGTCGATTATCAAGCTCAGATAATTCAAATGAAGGGTTCCTCAGATCACCAAGAAGACCTCCCAGAACAAAAGGTACACAATACAACTCTCCTTTATGCATTAATAGTTTTGATCCTGATCATCCAATTCTTAACACCATGGCCCCCATTCCTTCTCCTACCTCTTCCCATGAGAATCTCACACATGAGGAAATAGAAAACCCCAATGCAAATAGCCAAAATGTGCAAAATTGTGTCACCCAATTACTAGAGGGCATGAGTCAGTTGACTGCAATGTTGACACAACTAATGTCCAACCAAAACCAAACAACCCCTCTTGCCCCAAATCGCTCCCATAGATAGAGGAATAATGAGGATCAGGATAGAGATGAAGTTTATGAACAACCAAGAGGTCCTACTGGTGTTGCCCCAAATCGCTTCCATAGATAGAGAAATAATGAGGATCAGGATAGAGATGAAGTTTATCAACAACCAAGAGGTTCTAATGGTGTTAATTTCCCATGCATTGATATGCCCACCTTTGAGGGTAATGATCCACGTGGGTGGTTAGCTAAAATGGAAGGCATTTTAGATTTATACCGGATTCCCGAATCTGAACAAGTTCCTTTTGCTTCCTCCAAACTAGGTACTGAAGCTTACCAATGGTTTGCATGGCACAAACATGGGCATAGGCGTCCCATCTTATGGGATGAATTCCGCACACTTTTCCTCGATAGATTTGATGAAGGATCCTCATCTTCATACATGGTTCGATTGTTGTCACTTAAGCAAACAAGATCAGTAAGGGAATATATTTTAGAATTCACTAGTCTGCTTTCCTACGCAGGAAACTTACCATCCGATGTGGTGGTATCCACTTTTAGAAATGGGTTGAAAGAGAATATTCAAATTGAAGTTGACTTGCAGGATCCATACACTTTAGATACCTGTATAAATATTGCCAAGTTGGCTGAGAAAAAGGTGCAATATGGAACATCTGTCCGACGTGATTCCTATAGTCGACATCAATATCGCAATAACTCTTTCCATAGAAATGATCAACCATCAAGATATTACTGCTATAAATGTCACAATCACCATCCAAAATATCAAGCATGTGTACCAAGACAAAACTTTCAAATAGAATATGCTGACAAGGAAGATGAAGAGGAAATAGAGGTTATCAATTCACCTGACTCTCCCATAGACAAAGAACAAATTGAACATAGGGAGGCAGTAGTTGAAGAGGACACTATGGCAATTTTAGTACATGCTCTTATGGGACTATCAACTCACCATACAATCAAGGTATCAGGATTCATTCGACAAAGGAAGGTAAATGTGTTGATTGATTCAGGAAGTACTCATAATTTTATCGACACAAAAACTGCCAGGGCATTAAACTTACACATTAACTCCTCCAATCAAGATAAGTTTCAAGTTATAATTGCAAATGGAGGAAATGCTCAATGTATCGGTAGAACATCTCCAATTTCATTACAAATGGGAAGTTATACTTGGCATGGGCCTCTCTTTGTTATGAATTTAGGGAATTCAAAAGTCATTTTGGGAGTTGAATGGTTAGAACAATTGGACACGGTCAATTTTAATTACAAGCAGCGCTTTGTGGAATGGAAAGAAAATGGAAAGACCATTCACCTCCAAGGAATTCCAACACCTCCATCAAGGGTAGTAAGTTCTCACAACATGGAGAAAATATTAAGAAAAGGTAGTTACGGATTCATTGCTCAAATTAATTGTATGGAAAGACAAGCACAAGATATGCCAAAAATTCAATCAGAAGATCTGCAAAACATTGTGGCTAACTATGATGATGTCTTCCAAGAACCAAAGGGACTACCTCCCCAAAGATCTCATGACCATGCCATACACCTTGTCCCAGGAAGTCTTCCTCCTAATGGCCGTCCTTATCGATATCCCCAACCTCAAAAAATAGAAATTGAGAAAATTGTCCAAGAACTTTTAGAACATGGAGTCATCCGTCACAACACTAGTCCTTATTCTTCACCAGTAGTTTTGGCCCATCGCAAAGATAATTCTTGGCGTATGTGTCCTGATTTTTGTCCCCTTAACAAAATCACCATCAAGGATAAATTCCCTATCCCTGTCATTGATGATTTACTAGATGAACTACATGGTGCAAAATTTTTTACAAAATTGGATTTACGTTCTGGTTTTCACCAAATTAGAGTTAGGGAAGAGGACATCCCCAAAATAGCTTTTCGTACTCATGAAGGTCACTATGAATTCCTGGTCATGCCTTTTGGTCTCACTAATGCCCCATCCACATTCCAAAGTCTCATGAACCATGTGTTTCATCCACTCCTTCACAAATTTGTCCTAGTTTTTTTTGATGACATACTCATATATAGTAAAACATGGAAGGATCATCTGATGCATGTGGGAAGGGTTCTTCATATACTACACAAGGAAAAATTGTTTGTCAAATGCTCTAAATGCTCCTTTGGTGTTCAAGAAGTTGAGTACTTGGGTCATATAGTTTCTCATGAAGGTGTTAAAGTGGATCCTAATAAGATAAAGGTAATTCAGGATTGGCCCTTACCTAAAACCATCAAGAAACTTCATGGTTTTTTGGGTCTTACCGACTACTATCGCAAGTTTGTGCGTAACTATGGAAAAATTGCAGCTCCTCTCATGGCTCTTACAAAAAAGGATGCTTTTCATTGGTCGAAAGTAGCCACTCAAGCATTCGAGGCCCTCAAAGAAGCAATGTGTACTACTCCAGTTTTGGCAACTCCAGATTTTCACAAACCATTCGTGATTGAATGTGATGCTTCAGGAACAGGTATTGGGGCAGTACTAATGCAGGAAGGTCATCCCTTGGCATTCAAAAGTAAACAAATTTCGAGAAAAAATTTGGGAAGGTCCACATATGAGAAAGAAATGTTGGCTATTCTACATGCAGTGGAGAAATGGAGACACTACTTAATCAGTAGCCGCTTTATTATTAAAACCGATCATAGTAGTCTCAAGCACTTTCTAGAACAATGATTTTCTTATCCAGAGCAAAACAAGTGGTTAACAAAATTGTTGGGATATGATTTTGTTATCGAGTATAAGAAAGGGAAAGAAAACATGGCAGTAGATGCATTATCATGAAAATATGAAGATGAAGTGGTTATTAATGCTATTTCAGGTCCATGTTCCCAATGGATTTCTCAGTTGCAAGAAGAATGGTTGTCAAATACAAAAACTGCTCAAATAATTCAGGAATTGTTGTTGGGTTCATCCAAGCATCCTCTTTTTTCCTATGATGACAAGGTTTTAAGAAGAAAGAATCGCATTTACATTCCACACAATTCTACAATCAAATCCCGAATTCTGGATGAATCACATGCTTCTCCATCAGCAGGACATTCAAGTTTTTTGAAAACTTATATGCGGATAAAACAATCCTTTTATTGGAAAGGATTAAAAGTAGAGGTTAAACAATGGGTGGCTGAATGCAAAGTATGCCAACGCAATAAGGGTGAAACAGTCAAATCACCAGGATTGCTTCAACCATTACCTATTCCAGATCATCAATGGGAACATATTTCAATGGATTTTATTGAAGGTCTTCCTAAATCAGAAGGCAAAATAGTAATTTTTGTGGTAGTGGATCGCCTCTCCAAATATGCTCACTTCCAGGCTTTACAACATCCATTTTCAGCAAGCAAAGTGGCTAAGGTATTTATGGATTCAATTTTCAAATTGCATGGAATGCCAAAAAATATTGTAAGTGATCGTGATCCCATATTTACTAGCAATTTTTGAAAAGAATTATTTCGTCTTAGTGGTACCAAGTTGAATATGTCCTCTGCATACCATCCACAAATAGATGGCCAAACTGAGATAGTTAACAAATGTTTGGGTACCTATCTAAGATGTTTTGTTCAGGATAAACAGTATCAATGGAGTCATTGGCTTTCCTTGGTAGAATGGTGGTACAACACTTCGTACCATTATTCCATTAAGATGTCTCCATTTGAAGCATTGTATGGAGTCAAACCACCAACAATAATAGATTATGTTCCAGGTTCTTCCAAAGTGGCCCAAGTAGATGATTGGTTCCAACACCGATAGTCAATGCTCAACATTCTCAAAGACAACTTGGTCCAAGCACAAAATCGTATGAAGCAACAACAAGACACACATCGTTTGAAAAGATAATTTAATACAGGTGATATGGTGTTCCTGCATTTGCAACCCTACAAACAGTTGTCATTGAAGATCAAGACCAGTCAAAAGTTGGCTCCATGATTTTATGGCCCTTACAAAATAGTGTGTCACATTGGAGAAGTGGCATATCAACTAGAGCTTCCTCCCTCATCTCGTATACATCCAATATTTCATGTTTCCTATCTCAAAAAGGTGATCGGCCAGAAAGTACATTCTCAGTCAGAATTACCAATACTCGATGAAGAAGGACGTATATATCTCCAGCCTGAAGCAATTTTACAAAGCAGAACACGTATGTTGAGATCTCATCACATCAAAGAATTCCTCATCAAATGGCAGGACCTACCTGAAGAAGATGCTACATGGGAACCTAAAAGTATTTTCCAGACATTTCCAGCTTTGAGGACAAAGCTTTCCGAGGAGGGGAGCCATGTTACATACCTTGTTGTAATCACAATGACACTGAGAGGGGGGTGAATCAGTGTGATCTTTAAAAATTCTAAAACATATAGTTTTAAATCTAGTAGCAGTTTAACCTCATTTCTCACAGTCTGCTATTTTTTTGCATTCTGTTGCTTCTGCGCAAAATGATTCGCACTATCCGACCGCTTCTCCGTACTTCTTCACACTCTTTTCTGCAATCAGATGATCGATCACTTCTGCAGTCTGCGCACTATCACTTCGGACTTAGAACACAACCTCTGCACATCGCGCTCTTAATTCACGAAGATTCGATATGCACACTTCACTTCGTCACAAAAAAAATATCACTTCAGCCTTAGCTCAAATCGAAACGACTCACTCTCTACGCACTGCAAATTTTGCATGCACACATTATCTTCGCACGAGTCCCTCTCCATCTTGAATTAGCCCTCCTTTTATAGAAGAAATCTTCAAGAACAATATTGAGACTGTAGTCGGCTTAAACCCTAAAGAGCGTCGACTGTCAAACCCTTATGAATATCGGCTTCAAACCCTAATGAATGTCGGCTTAAAACCCTAATGATTGTCGGCTTCAAACCCTAATGAATGTCGGCTTCAAACCCTAATGAATGTCGGCTTCAAACCCTAAAGAATGTCGGCTTCAAAACCCTAATCTTCGTCGACCCAGATTTAACTCTGTCGGCTCCAACAGTCTATCTGGTTCTACGGCTTTCCTCGTGAAACTCCAACATGTCACGATATCGTGACACCTTTTACATCCGTACGCCTTCTTGCCCTTGCTGTCGTGAAATCGTGACTCTTTTGCCCTTTGAAAGCTTTGCCACCGTTCTTGTCGTGAAATCGTGACACTTTGATCTTTTGCTGACGTCATTCTTAATCTTGTCATGAAATCGCGACGCTTCCGGCTTCCAGAGGCTTTTCTTGCAACATGTCACGAAATCGCGACACTTTCAGCTTTTGCTGACGTCATCCTCATCTTTGTCGCGAAATCACGACGCTTTCGGCTTCCTGAGGCTTTTCTTGCAACTTGTCACGAAATCGTGACACTTTCAGCTTTTGCTGACGTCATCCTCATCTTTGTCGCGAAATCGCGACGCTTTCGGCTTCCGTACAATCCTAGCTTCATGCAGTAGCGAAATCGCTACAATATTGTGCCTTGTGCTTCCAACTTTGCTTCTGCCCGTGAAATTATGACTTGCAAGGAAATCACTACACTTTTGTGCCTTGTACTTTTGACTTGTAGCATAATCGCTACATCTTTGAGTTCTGCACTTTTGACTGGTAGCGAAATCGCTACACCTTCACGTTGTGCACTTTTGACTTGTAGCGAAATCGCTACACCTTCGTGTTGTGCTTTTTCAACTCGTAGCGAAATCGCTACACCTTTGTTTTGTGCAATTTTGACCCGTAGCGAAATCGCTACACCTTTGCTTTGTGCACTTTTGACTTGTAGCGAAATCGCTACAGCTTTTCAACTCAACGCTTTCTCCTTGCTTCGGCCAGCGAAATTTTGACATGTAGCGAAATCGCTACAACTTTTCCACTTAACGCTTTCTCCTTGCTTCGGCCAGCGAAAAATCAACATGTAGCGAAATCGCTACAGTTTCTCGACTTAGCTTCTTGGCCTCCAACATGTCGCAAAATCGCGACAGTTTGCCTTGCGCCTTCTCTTTCCTCCGACTTGTCACGAAATCGTGACATTTTCGACTGCGCCTTCTCTCTCCTCCGACTTGTCATGAAATCATGACATTTTCGACTGCGCCTTCTCTCTCCTCCGACTTGTCGCGAAATCGCGACAGAAAACATGTCGCGATATCGCGACAGTTTTCTAACTTGTCTTTTTCTTTGAATTTTTGAAACTGGGTCATCTCTGTTTTCCAGGAAACTTCTGTCCTCTGCATCTGAATGACTCCTACACTGTCTGTCCACTGCATCATTGGATCTAACTGCCTGTGTTGACAACAATGACAAACTTCTTGCAACACCTTGCTCAACAATCTCCCCCTTTGGAATTGTTGGCAACACCTGTGTACATTCCTGTACCTCTTCTCCCCCTTTGTCAATAATACCAAAGGGCTGCTGCAAACTCCCCCTGAGTCCATCCTCACAATTCTCAGGCACAATTTGTTGCATCTAGCACAAATCATGATCATGAGCAAAAGAATAGTCAAATATTCAAATGCTCCCCCTGAGAAGGTGATCCCTGTAGCTAGTCACTTCTTAGGAAGTGTAACTACTCCTAATTTGCTTCGAAGATATTCAAACACTTCCTTGGGCAAAGGTTTTGTAAAAATATCTGCTACTTGTTCTGTAGTGGGGACAAAATCCAATTTAACTTCTCCTTCTGCAACTTTCTCCTTCAAGAAATGATACCTTATAGCAATGTGTTTTGTCCGAGAGTGCATTACTGGATTCTTAGAGATGTTAATTGCACTGGTGTTATCACACTTAACTGATATCGGTTCACTAAAATTAATACCAAGATCTTTCAAAGTTTGTTTCATCCACAAAACTTGTGTACAACATGTTGTTGCTGCAATATATTCTGCCTCAGCTGTAGATAAAGAAACTGACTCTTGCTTCTTACTGTGCCAAGCAACCAATCTGTCCCCCAAGTAAAATGCACCTCCACTGGTACTCTTTCTGTCATCAACACATCCAGCCCAATCTGCATCTGAATATGATATAAGAGTGAAGTCTTTGCCTTTTGGATACCACAACCCATACTCCATGGTGCCTTTGAGATACCGAAAAATCCTTTTAACTGCTTGTTACATGAGTCTCTTTGGGACTGGCCTGAAATCTAGCTACCATGCAAACTGCCTGCAGAATATCAGGTCTGGTTGCTGTTAAATATAGTAAGCTTCCTATCATTGATCTATACATGGTTTGATCTACAGGTGGAGATTTGTCTTCTTTACTCAACTTGCAGCCTGTTGTCATGGGAGTGCTGGTCGGCTTATGAGTCCTCCATAGTGAATCTCTTTAGCATTTCTTTCACATATTTGATTTGGGAAATGAATATGCCTTTCTCATTTTGATTAACTTGTAGCCCAAGAAAGTAAGACAGGTTCACCAATCATTGACATTTCAAATTCATTCCGCATCTTATTTGCTAAGTCTTTACAAGATTCATCTTTGTTGATGCCAAATATGATATCATCTACATAGACAACAAGAACAATGAGATGCCCACCTTCTGTTTTCACATACAGATTATTGTCCACTAAACCTTTCTTGAATCCCTGTTGAGAGAGATAGTTGTCTAGCCTTGCATACCAAGCCCGTGGTGCTTGTTTTAATCCATATAAAGCTTTCTTTAATTTGCAGACAAGGTTAGGATCTTCACTGATTTGAAAGCCATCTGGTTGTTCAATATAGACCTCTTCTTCAAGTTTTCCATTTAAAAAGGCATATTTTACATCCATCTGATAAACTCCGAAGTTCTTGTGGACTGCTAAGGCCAGAAACATTCTAATTGCTTCTAATCTGGCCACTTGGTGCAAAAGTCTCTTCAAAATCAATGCCTTCGACCTGTGCATATCCTTTACAAACCAGTCTTGCTTTGTTCCTAATGACCTGTCCGTCTTCATTTAATTTGTTTCGAAATATCCATTTGGTGCCGATTACATTCTTATTTGCAGGTCTAGGTACTAGTTCCCAAGTTCTGTTCTTTTCAATCTGATCTAACTCTTCATTTATTGCCTTCATCCAGCTATCATCTTTGCTTGCTTCATCTATGTTTTTGGGCTCAATGCTGGATAAGAGAGAGTAATTACTTATTACTTTCCTTCTTGTCTGAATGCCAGCTGTGGGATCTCCAATTATTTGGTCTTTAGGATGATTTTTTTGCCAGCTGCCTATTTTGAATTTTTTGTTTTCTTGCTCCTCTGAGTCATCGAATAAGTTATCTGCATTATCCGTAGACTTATTTTCTGTTTCATTCACCTCATCTCCTTCAAAAACTTCTTCATAGATTGGATAGTTTTCCTCAAGATCATCTAATCGTTTCCCACCTTCATCGAATTTAACATCTGCACTTTCCACAATTTTCTTGAGTTTCTTGTTGTAGCATTTGTAAGCTTTGCTTTTTGATGAATACCCAACAAAAACACCTTCGTCTGCTCTATCTTCAAACTTCCCAAGGTTGTCATCAGTTTTTCTGATGTAGCACCTACAGCCAAATATTTTGAGATGTTTTGCTGTTGCTTTTCTATCGAACCACAACTCATAAGGTGTTTTGCATTCATGAGTTCTTAACATATATCTGTTTTGGATGTAAACTGCAGTGTGAACTGCTTCTTTCTAGAATCTATCTGCTATTTTATTTTTTGCCAGCATGGTGCGTGCCATTTCTTGTATAGTTCTGTTCTTTCTTTCTACTATGCCATTCTATTGTGGAGTTCTAGCTGCTGAATATTGTCTCCTGATACCATGTTTTTCATAGTATTCTGTAAATTCATTCGAAATGAATTCTCCTCCTCTGTCTGATCGTAAACATTTTACCCTTTTTCTTGTTTCATTCTCAACTAGCTGTTTGAAAGTCCTGAACATTTCTAAAGCTTCTGTTTTAGCTTTTAGGAAGAATATCCATGTCATTCTGGAATAATCATCGATACACAGCATAAAGTATTTGTCGTCGTTTATGCTTTGTGTTCTCATGGGTCCACATAAGTCTGTATGAATAAGTTCCAGAGGCCTGCTAGTGTGGTATTCTTTTGTTTTAAAAGAGACTCTGGTTTGCTTTCCCTTCTGACATGAAGCACAGACATTGTTTGAAGGTTTTTTAATGGTTGGAATATCTCTCACTGCTTGTTTCGAGCTGATTTTCACCAAATTATCAAAACTAATGTGTCCAAGCCTTTTGTGCCACAGCCAGTTCTCTTCTTCTTGTCCAATTAAACACGTACCTTCTGATGTTTCTGAGAGTGTGTATAAATTTCCAGACGTCCTTGAACCAGTTGCTATCAATTTCCCACTGTTTATTTTTTTGACTTCACAACCCTGCTTTTTGAAGACTACTTCATGTCCTTTATCACAGATTTGACTGACACTTAATAGGTTGTGTTTCAAACCATCCACAAATAGAACATCTTCTGACTTGATTTTCCCTTCACTAATTTTGACAGATCCTTTTCCTATTATTTTGGCTCCATCATTATTTCCAAACTTCACCGAGCCACCCTCATATTTCTATAGTTTTTCAAATTTTTGTTTATCACCTGTCATATGACTTGAGCAACCACTATCAAGAATCCACGGTACACATTTATTTTGAGCCCTGAAAGCTATCTACACTATTAAAGATTCCTTTTCTTCCCTGAGCTGATCTTTCTGTTTCCATTCTGTTCTGATTATGGTATTGGGTTCTAACTTGGATTTCCCCTTTTCAGAATCTTGCACATATTTTTCAGAAGTATTTCTATTCTGTTTTGCCCTATATGGTTGAATTCTTCTTTTCTGAGATTGATTTGAAACAGAAGTGCTATGACAGTTTCTAGCAATGTGCCCGAAGTTGTGACAATTAAAGCATTCTACTGCATAACTCATTAGAGGAGCAAAAGTATTTCTACTAGTGAAACTTCTTGGACCTACATTATACCTGCAGTTAGCAATTTTATGCCCATAACCATTACATTTGAAACAGAAACCATAAAAGTAATGATTGAACCTGAAATATGGTTTTTGCCAGGATGTTGCAGGAGCCTTAGATCTTCTTTTCTTTTGATGTGTGACCTTGGTAAAGCCCTCATTGTCAGTTCTTAGTTCAGGACTGGCATTACTACTTTCTTTTGCCTGATTTCTTTCAACAGCCTGTTTCTTGTCTTTACTCTTTTCACATCCAACATTGCTTGCCTTTGGTCCATTTGATGATTCTCCTTCAATAAAGCCCAGACCGAATTTGATACCTGCGGGTCTTTGATCGCTTAGAATTTTGTCCAGTTTCATCGAACTTTCTTCACGCTTGAAATGACAGCTAATTTTTTGATCCAGCTCTTGTATCTGTATTCGAAGACCAACATTTTCTTCTTCCAATTTGCAACAGTAATCTATCTTCATGGTTACCTGTACTTCAAGATCTTTGGACATTTTCTTGTATTCTTCTATCTGCATTTTTAGACTGGTTATAATGTCATTTGCATCCTCGAGCTTTCTTGACAGTTTTTGGTTCTTTCTTTTCTCATATTTCCATTCCATAAGTGCAGAGACCAGCTCACCTTCTAAATCAACTTCAGCCTCATCTTTTTCAATAGACACTTTGGAGTTCATTCCTTCTCTCTTTTCTGTGTTTTCTGCCTCTTCTGATTTTTCCACTTCAAACGCCATAAAGAGAGCCTCACCTGTTCCTTCTTCAAAGTCTTCACTAGAGGTGTCCTTTGAAGAATCTGCATTTCGGGAGATAAAACTTTTCTTTTTGAAATTGCCTTTCCTGAAGTTTGATTTCTTCTTCCAGTCACCTCTTTCTTGGTGCGAATTTTCCTCACCCTGGTTCTTTTCATTGAGAGGGCATTTTGTCGCAAAGTGCCCAATGCCTCCATAGTTAAAGCATTTAAATGGTAGCTTTCCTTTGTACTTTCCTTTTCCCTTTCTCAGTTTTTTGACAAAATTTGCTTCCATTTCATCTGATACATCCTCTTCTTCAGTCTTTGGTTTTGTGGTTTTACCTTTTAGGGCTTTGAAAGCAACTTCTCTATCTGTGGGGTTAGACTTTCCTATTCTCATTTCAAAAGCAGTCAAAGAACCATGCATCTCATCCATACTAAAATGATTTAGATCTTTGGCTTCTTCTATGGCAGAGACTTTAGAATCAAATCTAGGAGGGAGCGATCTTAATACCTTTTTCACGATAGCAGCATCGCTTATATCTTCGTCGAGACCTCTGATTGAATTGGTGATCCCATTGACTCTTTGCATGAAAGTCTCTATGTTCTCATCATTGTCCATCTTTAAAGATTCGTATTGAGCTCGATGTGCTTGAAGCTTGGCTTCCTTGATCCTATCATCTCCTTCATGAATGTTCTCTAGTTTATCCCATATATCCTTTGCTGATTCACAATTTATGACCTTGACTAGCTCACTGTCCACTAGTCCACACATGATGGCATTTTTTGCTTTTGAATCATATTCAAATGCCTTTTTACCAGTAGTGTCTGTTGGAGCGGTGGCGGGAGCTTTGTAACCATTAACTACTGCACCCCAGATGTCAAAACCTAAAGCACTGAGATAAGTCTGCATTCTAATTTTCCAGAATGCATAATTAGTCCCATCAAACAATGGTGCTTTGTTCGAGGAGAAACCTTCACCACTTGCCATTGCGTAGCTTCCAAGATCACCTTAGCTATTTAAGCCTATTTAGGAACCTAGCTCTGATACCAATTGTTGTAATCACAATGACACTGAGAGGGGGGGTGAATCAGTGTGATCTTTAAAAATTCTAAAACATATAGTTTTAAATCCAGTAGCAGTTTAAACCACCGGCCCGGGCACCAACCCCTAAACTTTCACCTCATTTCTCACAGTCTGCTATTTTTCTGCATTCTGCTGCTTCTACGCAAAATGATTCGCACTATCCGACCGCTTCTCTGTACTTCTTCGCACTCTCTACTGCAATCAGATGATCGATCACTTCTGTAGTCTGTGCACTATCACTTCGGACTTAGAACACAACCTCTGCACATCGCGCTCTTAATTCATGAAGATTCGATATGCACACTTCACTTCGTCACAAAAGAAATATCACTTCAGCCTTAGCTCAAATCAAAATGACTCACTCTCTGCGCACTGCAAATTTTGCATGCACACATTATCTTCGCACGAGTCCCTCTCCATCTTGAATTAGCCCTCCTTTTATAGAAGAAATCTTCAAGAACAATATTGAGACTGTAGTCGGCTTAAACCCTAAAGAGCGTCGACTATCAAACCCTTATGAATATCGGCTTCAAACCCTAATGAATGTCGGCTTCAAACCCTAATGAATGTCGGCTTCAAACCCTAAAGAATGTCGACTTCAAAACCCTAATCTTCGTCGACCCAGATTTAACTCTGTCGGCTCCAACAGTCTATCTGGTTCTGCGGCTTTCCTCATGAAACTCCAACATGTCACGATATCACGACACCTTTTACATCCGTACGCCTTCTTGCCCTTGCTGTCACGAAATCGTGACTCTTTTGCCCTTTGAAAGCTTTGCCACCGTTCTTGTCGTGAAATCGTGACACTTTGATCTTTTGCTGACGTCATTCTTAATCTTGTCACGAAATCGCGACGCTTTCGGCTTCCAGAGGCTTTTCTTGCAACATGTCACGAAATCGTGACACTTTCAGCTTTTGCTGACGTCATCCTCATCTTTGTCGTGAAATCGCGACGCTTTCGGCTTCCTGAGGCTTTTCTTGCAACTTGTCACGAAATCGCGACACTTTCAGCTTTTGCTGACGTCATCCTCATCTTTGTCACGAAATCGTGACGCTTTCGGCTTCCGTACAATCCTAGCTTCATGCAGTAGCGAAATCGCTACAATATTGTGCCTTGTGCTTCCAACTTTGCTTCTGCCCATGAAATTATGACTTGCAAGGAAATCACTACACTTTTGTGCCTTGTACTTTCGACTTGTAGCATAATCGCTACATCTTTGAGTTCTGCACTTTTGACTGGTAGCGAAATCGCTACACCTTCACGTTGTGCACTTTTGACTTGTAGCGAAATCGCTACACCTTCGTGTTGTGCTTTTTCAACTCGTAGCGAAATCGCTACACCTTTGTTTTGTGCACTTTTGCCGGAAATCGCTACACCTTTGCTTTGTGCACTTTTGACTTGTAGCGAAATCGCTACAGCTTTTCAACTCAACGCTTTCTCCTTGCTTCGGCCAGCGAAATTTCGACATGTAGCGAAATCGCTACAACTTTTCCACTTAACGCTTTCTCCTTGCTTCGGCCAGCGAAAAATCAACATGTAGCGAAATCGCTACAGTTTCTCGACTTAGCTTCTTGGCCTCCAACATGTCGCGAAATCGTGACAGTTTGCCTTGCGCCTTCTCTTTCCTCCGACTTGTCGCGAAATCATGACATTTTCGACTGCGCCTTCTCTCTCCTCCGACTTGTCGTGAAATCGTGACATTTTCGACTGTGCCTTCTCTCTCCTCCGACTTGTCACGAAATCGTGACAGAAAACATGTCGCGATATCGCGACAGTTTTCTAACTTGTCTTTTTCTTCGAATTTTTGAAACTGGGTCATCTCTGTTTTCCAGGAAACTTCTATCCTCTACATCTGAATGACTCCTACACTGTCTGTCCACTGCATCATTGGATCTAACTACCTGTGTTGACAACAATGACAAACTTCTTGCAACACCTTGCTCAACATACCTAACATAGCTAGTCGGCTATGTTGAGGTTTCCAAAGATGATTTAATTAAATTACTATTAATATAGTTCACCTTGATTTAATTCATCATCCAATTTTCATATTCTAAATTTCATTTGCATTATCACAAATTACTAATCCCTCTAAGTGGCGAGGACCAGCCCTCCTAAAGCAGTAAGCTTACTGATTTACTTTCATTCCATTATTCGTTCATTTATTCTCAGGAATTGGTGTGTTAAATATTGTTTATTAGCATTTGTGATTATTGTTATTGCATTGCAATATAAGAATAGAAGTATATTTACTAGGTCATCACAACTCACCCCATGTTCTTCTTCACTCACCTCCCTTTTTCTAGCATGTATATCCCTTAACTATGCAAGTTTTATAAATTCCCTCCTCAACTTAAGGGATATACATTCACCTTCCTATTTCCTTTTGTCTCTTCTATGGTCCCATTATTCATCCTTTATATCTATCCTAGATTATCAAATTTTATTGATAAGCATTTCCACGTGCTATATTGATCAATAAAATGTGACACATACGATAGCATATGCAAATAACAAAATCTCCTCCCATCTTTTTTTTTCTCTTTTATATTCATTTTTGTTTCCTTTTTCTTCAACCTTTTGACTTTTGAGGGGTGAACACAGATTAGGCTAGATACCTAACAAATACTATTTTTTATAAGCCATCAATTATTCTGCAAGTGTCTCTAAGCTATCAAAATGTTAACTTTGATTCTTCACATTTTCTTCCCCCTCTATCATTATCATGTTCTTGAGCCATCAATATATTGAGGTTAGGATATACTTTCTCACTTGCATTCACACAATACTACATAATGCAATATCATTGGTTATCCTACCAGCATCTCTTGTTCATCCCTTTGCAAGATTAATTGATTGCCCAACACCAAGTTGTGTGTAGGTGATAAATTCACATAGCATATGTATTATAGTATGCTTGTCACTCTCACACATAGTTAGTGTTCCTCTCCCTACTCTTTTTTCATACACTTGTATTTCCCTTTGAGTTATGCTTGTCTAGCATATGACACCTCTCACATTCCTGCATGGAAAGCATTATTATTCCTCCTTTCTTTGTTAGGTATACTTCTTCATTGATATATCCATCACATAAAGGGGAAAAGGTGTTTTCCTCATTTGCAGTTGTGACAAGGTTGTCCTCTATGCACCCTCTCATCCTTTTTTTCCCTCATCAATGACGAGGACATCATTTAGTCCTAGGATTAATTTTCTTTCTAATCTACTTATTTTTCTAGCTAGCCATATTATTAGCTACAGATATTTTACATATTATTTTATTGCCAACATATGTATCCATGTGAAGCTTCTACAAGCTCACGTAGGATTGTTTGTTGAGAGCTTAGTTGGAATTACCTTATTTGTTGACTTAAGTGCTAAGGTTAGTTTATTTGTCAGCTAACTTTAGCCTAAGATTCCTTAATTTGTTAGTTGTTATAGTGATAACTAGCTGGTAGATATTTATCTTATCCTATTATTTATATTTAGTAGGTAAATGATTGTATGCCTCTAATAGTTATTTAATCATCTATGATAATAAAATTGTAGTTTGGTTTTTGAATCCTTCACGTTGGTATCAGAGCCTGAGATCAGGCTTGTGAAAAGACTCCTAGTTTACATAGGAATCTTTTGTTGCTAGAATTAGATGCCTAAATTCTTAGCAAAATTTTCCCAAATTCCTAGTTATAGGTCCCAAATTGACCTTTTGATATCTTAGTGGAGTTTATTTGCCTCCACACAAAAAAAGTTATGAATTTTGGGCCTTCTAGCACTTGTGTATCTCCAATTTAGGGATAAATTAAGGTTAAAAATAAATATTAATAATAATATTAATATTAATATTAATATTAATATTAATATTAATATTAAATATCACCTTTTTAAATATTTTTATTTTCTATTTGGACACACCTAACCCGATAGCAACGTCACCCTAGGCACCTCACCCAACCGCCAACCTCCTCCTTGATGACATCAACCTTCAACAACTAGGCCACCAGTGACCCAACCACCTATGGCTCGGCCACCCACCTACCAGTTGGCTACCAGCACCGATGGCTAGTCCTGACAGGTTAATTTTGGGCACTATTTATCGATGAGGCGTAGGCCATGTGTTGGCCTTTTGGCCTTCTCGATGAAATCTTAGCAAGGTCCTCTATTTTGATGATGATATCCCAACCTCTTGATGAGGCACTAATGATCCACCACCAGTCTAACGCTACTCTAGTCTCGACGACCACCCTAAAATGTGTGACGTATTTCGATGATTCCTTAACATTTTTATGAAACCAGTATTTTTCATTCATTCCCAACTTATTTTCGCTTTGGATAATTTTTTGGTCTAGTTGATTAAATTTGAGTAGAAACCAATGTGTTAGGGTACCTGGGAATAGATTTATGTGGATATGATATTATATTGTATAACGGTTGGCATGGGCCACACATAACTCAAGGTTGATTATATTATAATATTATATTATATTATAATATCATAATATATTAGTAGTCGGCTCCCCAAAGTAGAATTAGAAGATGTGTATATAAATAAGGGATTTTTGTCATTATAATCATCATGGAAATCAATCATATACAATTTTATTTGCCCATGAAGTGGCTTATGGGACTTTGCCCTCTCTAAGTGGTACTCTCATCTTTGGAGATCTTGTGGAATTTTTCCTTCCTTAAGGAGTATTATTGGTGTTGCCCTACCTTAAGGGTATTATCTATCTTAGTCTCATTGTATGGATTATTATTGTGGATATTATTTGTAGATGAATGATTTGATATTTTTGCATATTGGTGAATTATTTCTATTAATAAGAATACATTTTTGTAACACAATGGCATTGTCGCATAAACAATTTGTTTTTTATACCACATTTGGGATACGACAGACATGTTGTTTTAAAAGGTAAATGGCATGGGGTTTTAATTATCAACCGTTGGAGGCTGGCAAACACGTAGTTGTCTCATGCATTGAAAGTGTGGGCACTATTTTAGTTGAGTTGAGGACTTCACCTAATGATTGACCACCATTGTTCATTTTGCAAAATCTAAGATTTGTTTGTTGTTTATTGCATGGCACGTTCATTTGGTGGTCCCACCTTTTATTTTTTGTTTTCTACTTGCAAGTATTTATCCCACATTTATTGTGTGGGAGCCTCCATCAAAGTTTAAAAGGTGCAATACATTGAAGAAGATATAGCCGATTGATGAGTTTGGCTAAGCCCTATGCAACCACGGCTATGGACTCATCATTGAACAAGTGATCAACCATTGACTAAGACCTACCATTGATCATGTTGATTGTTGTTGTCATTGACCTGTTGAATCTTCCACCATTGACTTTGTTGGTTTTTGTTGACTTGGCATGGAACAATAATTTTATGAATTAATTAATTATTTTATTAATTAATTCATTATTTTTTATTTTAGTGCTTAAGCAACAATTTATTTTTTTATTTTTGCATCTCTACCCTTTTAAATTTATCAATTTGCTTGGGAGAGGCAAACAAATTATTTTGTTTGGGGATAGGAATCAAATTGTAAAGAAGAAAATTCTTGTAATTGGAAAATTTGTAACCCTTAAAGATCTTGTTTCGATATTTTGAAGGTAGTTGCTTGATAGGATCATAGTTGCACTTCTTTTTTATCCACTTTTGTATTAGCCTAAAAAAGGCTAATATTTTGTAAATTTCTAGCTTATACTAGATCCCAAATGACATCAAATTTAGCAGACCAAATGGTTGCTTTAGCCACAGTAGTCAATATTAGCTAATAAATTCCTAGATATTATAGCTTAAAGTGCTCCTGAAGTTAAAGTCTACAACAATGATCTCAAGATTAAAGCAAAATGTGATGTCCAAACTTATGATGGGTCTAGGAATCCTTATGTCCTAAATAGTTGGATAATGGACATGAAGACTTGGTTCTCCTATATTGTAGTTCTATTTTATGACCAAGAGCCTTTTGCTAAACTCAAGTTGTCAAGATTAGCAAAGCTCATGATTATGGATAGACAAGAAGACCAAAATCCCATTACCATATGGGAAAATTTGGTCCAATATTTGAAGGATATGTTTTACCCTTCGAATTATGAAAAGGAGCTCAATTTCAATTGGTATAGGTTAAGATAAACTCATAATATATCTATTCAGGATTATGTCTTCTAGTTCAATAGGTTAAGGATTTTGCTTTGTGGGAAAGATCTTGCAGAAGCCCTCATCATCAAGTTTACTAGTAGACTACTCAAACCATTGTATCAAGAGTTGAAATATACTCCCTTGGCTACTTTGGATGTAGCTTTCAATCATGCACAATTGGCAAAAAAAATCTTGTGACTCAGTCACAAGGAGCTTCTCAACCTCCAAATCAGCAGTAGTCATATAATGAAAATACACCTTCTTCTTCTGCTTCTTCCTTCTCTCCTACTCCTTCTAATGAAAATAAATTTTGTAATCACTGTAAATGAAGAGGACACCTAGAATCTGAGTGTTATAGGAAGAGGAAGAACCTCATTGTGAAATATCAAAAGGAGGAACCCCATGATGGTCCCTTTGAGATAATGGGAGAAGCAAGAGAATATCATGAGTTATAGGGTAAATTGAACAATGTTACCCTGATGCATCATAAAGGTGGTAGTGACAATTTATTTGTCATACAAGCCCACCTAATTCATAACTTTTTGTGAATTGTATTATCGATATTGAATCGCAAACCAATTTGATTGCATAATATACCATTGATAGGCTCAAATTGCCTATAGAACCACATCCCCATCCATATTCATTTGTATGGAAGGATATGGTTTCTACCTCCTACATCATGGAAACTTGCACTATATCCTTTTCTTTAGGACCATATTTTGTGCATCAAGTTACCTATGATGTCACTTTGATGGATTATTGTGGTCTCATTATTGGCCAACCCTGTCAATATGATAAAAGGGCTCTATATGATGCATATAATCAAACTTACACTTTGCATGATGTGAATAAGAAATTTCTTATTCATAACCTTCCATATTCCATACTTTTGCTTTGCTCATATTGGTCAAAAAATATAGCATTAATATTTAATAGGCCTCAGGACACACTTGCTTTCGCAACATTACCTTCTCATAATGAGGCAATTTATTATTCTTTATTTGTACCTCCTTCTAATCATCTTGCTACTCCTCCTCTTAATTTTGAGTGGTCTTCTTTCTTGCTACATTCACAAGTTTTTGTTGTGTAGCAGACTTCACAGACTCTGCAACAACCTATTGGTCCTCATCGTGTTCCTTCACTGATTGGCGATAGGTTGTACCCCAATATAGTATCCCAACATCGACATCTCATGGCATCATCGACCTTGTTTTGATCGATAATTATGTGGCATCTCAACTTCCTCTTTGTCCTCTCAATGGGATATGTTCCTAGAATTTGGTGTCTCAACTTCTCACTTCTATTATAAAAGCATTGGATTCCAATGTTTCTATTGTGGGGAGGTATGATGAGGACATTATTTAGTCCTAGGATTAGTTTTATTTCTAGGCTTCTTGTTTTTCTAGATAGGCATATTACTAGCTAGATATATTTTGCATATTATTTTATTGTCAACTTATGTGCCCACGTGAAGCTTCTACAAGCTCATGTAGGATTGTTTGTTGAGAGCTTAGTCAGCATTATCTTGTTTGTTAGCTTAAGTGCTAAGGTTAATTTATTCGTTAGCTAACTTTAGCCTAAGATTCCTTAATTTGATAGATATTATAGTGATAGCTAGTTGGTAGATAGTTATCTTATACTACTATCCATATTTATTAGGTAGATGATTGTATGCCTCTAATGCTTATTTAAGCATCTATGATAATATAATTAACAGTTTGTTTTTGAATCCTTTGCAATCAACTTTATTGAGAAATTATTTACTTCACCTTTAGATAGGATGTGCATATCTTCACCTTTGTGCCCATTTGTCTAAGCAAGAAGTAACGATTTTACCTCACCTCCTCTTTGTGTTATGTGTCTCCTCCTTGTGTTCACTCTTACCTATGGTGTCTTGCATATTTGATAAGGTAAATTCTTTATTTCACCTTTAAGCATGATGGGCATTTATACACCTTTGTTCCCATTGGATTAAATGAGAAGTAATGATTTTTTCATACTTGCACTTATGATAAGCATGCCCTCTTCATATCTTTTATGGTTTTCCCTTATGATCTAGTCCAACAGATTGGAACTCGTTGCCTTTTATAATTGATTTGTGTTTCCATGCATATCTACCTAGCATAAGTGATGAATTCCAAGGAGTTGGACTCATCTAATATGTGATTTCATATTGTTTTGCTTTTGCATGGCATCTTATTCATTGGTCCAAGGATAAAATTATATTACTTTACCCTTTAAAATTTATGGGCATATATAGATATTATGACTGTCTATTTAAAGGAAAAATAAGAATTTCCCTCTTGTCCAATTGTGATAGCATAGGCCTTTGTCTCATATTTGTATCGGTATTTCTTTTTCTTCCTTGACACATCTAGCATATCATCCCTTTGCTCTCCCTTTGTAGGTAAAAGTCCATCATTTTTTTATTTTTGCAAGATGGACATATCTTCACCTTGTGCCCATCTACAAAAATGGAAGGATAAAATAAATCTTTCCCATGCATCTTTGTTTGTCCTTTCTTTTCTTTTCTCCACAATATTTTTATTTTTTGCTCTTCCTAATCAATTTTAGCATCCATTGGTCGCATGAACCTTCACTAGCCAATGTACATAGCATTTGTAAATATCATAGGTTTCATATAGGCCTTACCTGTTCATTGCTCATTTTTGCTCATATATAGCTTAAATGGTCACTACTCATTTTTGCTTATATAGACATTAACTGGTCACTGCTCATATTTGCTCATATAGACCTTAACTGGTCACTACTCATATTTTATCATATAGACCTTAATTTATTGCTACTCATTTTGCTTATTTAGACCTTAATTGGTTTTTTCTCACTTTATAGACCTTCACTGGCCACCGACCATCTTAGGCCTTCACTAGCTATGGACTATTATACATAGTTATTGTATACATATATACTTTATAGACATTAATTGGTCATTGTTCACTTTCTAGGCCTTCATTGACCACTAACCATATTAGACATTCATTAGTTGTGAACCATTATACATAGTTTCTATATTATATACATATATATATACCTTCTCAACCCCTGTACATAAATATATATTTATCATGAGGTCATATCTAACCAATGAATATGATCGTTCCTTCTTAGTTAATATTGATATTGGTCACATTGGTCCTAGGTGTCCTATGTTGATCCAAGTCAAATATACCATTGCATAAAATGATGATAACTTCGATCACATTGGTCCCATGTGACCTACATTGATCTGAGTCAAAAAAACTGACTTTTGTTTTATCTAGCCTATTATGCATCTCTTCTTAATTGACCATTTTTTTTGGGTAAATTAACAAAATTGTATTAAATAGGGCATTTGAAAGGTGTCCTAATGCCTTAATACATCAACAGGATTAATTAATTCATCATAAACAAAAATTTCAAGGCATCCATTTACAGCCTAAGACATTTAGCTAAACTAGAAACAGACCAAAAGGACAAGGACAAAACAGGAAAGAAAATGTCCTGACAAGATAGAGTCCAGAAACAGTAGACAAACTGCAGACAATTACGGATTGGCAGAATCCTTGGTGTCATCCTTTTCAACATCCTTAGGAGTTTCCTTGAACACTTTCTTGGTGATTTCCACCACATCGTCTTCCTTGACACCAGCACTGGCTCCAACGGTTTTCTTTACTGGGAAATCCTCGATGAAGATGTCATAGAAAAATAGTAGATTTAGAGCATTCATGTGCTCTTTCATTTGTGTAATGGCCTCCATGCTTGCGATCACCGCACTTTCCATCTGGGCAATGGTAGTTGTGGTGGTGTTTATAATATATTCATGAAGTATCTTAACTGCAGGATCCTCGAAATCTTCCTTAGCAGAACCATGCATTTTTCCTTGATTTTGAACAAACTTGTTCTTCAAGCGTTGGGAGCTTTTTTTTAGGGTGGGTCGATCTTCCACCTTATCTATCTTCCTAATCGATTACTTGGCGTCTAGGTAGCTACTATCCACTTTTCACTTCTTGGAACCATGAACACTTGAGTAAGGGGTAAAGGACATATCCTCCTCCATCGTTTGCTTGGAATATACTTGTTGTTCCTGTGAAACCACATTTTCTTTAGGAAATTTCTCCAAAAAATGAATATATATTACCTTAAACAGCCCTTGGTGTGAGGGCCAAGAATCGTCCTTCTTCGATCGGTCATCTTGATGGAATAATCCATGGACAGATATATAAATTTAGGGATATTGAGAGGTTTGACCTCCCTGAAATGGTTCACAAAGGCATTGTGAAAGCTTCTTAGTTGGGAACTTGGATCATCGACTTAATTGACCATATTTGTAGTCTCATAATTTTCTAATTTCTTCTCATTCCATATTGTCTTACAATCATAAACAAATTTCATAAAGACACAATTAAATATCACATCACATCATATTTATTTCAACATAACAACAAATTTTCTATCATTAATATTATCATCATATACATCACAACTACTGATTTGGTGTGTCACAATATAAAAATAGGCACACCCAACCATCATCTCTCCCTCCCTATCCTTGAATGTGTACCACAATCCCAAAATTGGCATGTCATCCTCATCCAAAGTATGTGATATCAACTCACCTTCTCTTCCCATTGATAGTGGACATGGTGGCGGTATGTCTATAAACTATGAGATCATCCTTGTCCTTGTCCTCATTCTACTTGTACTTCATGAGCAATAGAAAGGTAATGATGATTATCTCTATCCCTCTAACATATCATGGTGATATAGGGTATGATAATGAACTACCCACTTCCCTACTTCTCGTGCCTCCTCCAATGCCCTCATAATATCCTCTTGTAATATCATGATCACCTAATCTTGTGATCCATGTATCTAGCACTATCCCCTTTGTACTAGTATGTTGTCTCTCATGGTCTATTCTAGCCATATCCCCTCATAGTCACTTTGCCTCCACTCTTGCTATCTCACTCAGTTATGAGTTGGTATCACTACGTCATCATCTAACTAGCCTTTGCCCTCAACTTTGTTATCCTATAGACTCAATCAGCCTAGATGCAGTCCCTCTCAGTTATGGTCATATCTAGTTATGCCTATAAGCTCATTAAATCTTGCTTATAGGCCCTTCTCTCATCTAGTATGGTCCTCTCGTAACTCCTCTCTAGTTGTTAGTTTATCAACCTCACCCTACCAACCATCCCTTTCCCAACCTACTCTAAGAGCTCTACTATACTCTTTAGATCCATGTCCCTTGCCATCTTGTTGGTCCATGCCTTTGTCTCCATGGGGGTAATGTTTATTTTCCCCTCTCCCCTCAATGAGACTACCCCTAAAGTCTTGACCCTAACCTCTGTAAGATCGATTATTCTCACATCTACCCTCATTAACCTAGGCTACCTTGCCTCCCTACATTACCTCTCCTCTATATGAAAAAATGTATGCTAGAATTCCCATTGCATCTTGATACTCATGACCTGTCAATATTGAATAGGTACCATTGGAGACATGTGAGTTGGAAGTATCTCCCAGTACCATAACAAATACCCTTAATCCACCCCAACATCATTTACTCTTGGCTCTATCAACGGTGGATCATCCCTATCCTCCTCAAAAAAAGCTAGTAGGATCAAGATGTCCACCCACTCCAACCTCATCTTTTGTTGCCTGATGAAACTAGTAGTTCCCAATTTTTGGTCACTACTATACTAGAATAAACTACCTCTACACTTGATCAAATTTGTGTAGTTCTCAGTCTCCCTAGTCTGTGATTGCCCATAAAATCAATCAAATTTGTGCTAACTCAACTCTATTCTCTACCTATGCACGATGTTGGTGTCCTAGACTTCATATAATCTGTTGAGGTCATAGCTTGCCCACCATCCATTATTCCAATGATAGGGTCCCTTAAAATACCCTTTTTCCTTTCTCAAAGTGGTGTGCCTAGCAACATGTCGTTGGTCTCTCTCTATCTTACACTCCCCCTAGAAACCCCTATGATCACCTCATTATAGTATGCTCCCAACACCATACCTATAGTAGCATGGATCATCCAAAGCTATGACTCCTCTTATACATGATCTCGTGCAAGGTCTAATATAATCATGCTAAGATGACTGATCCCCATGAAAACCTAACCTGGTCATTGTGCATGTCAGTGACCACTCCCCTAAGTGCCCATGGTAGTATTTATCTACTAGTGTGACAAAGCATTGGTCTCGCCATAATTCCACTTAGTAGGTATATCAAGTCATCAAGTCCATGATGGTTAAGCATCTCATCCATATGAACTCCTCTTTTAATCAACCCATGCTCTAGGTACCTCATCAACCTCTGTAGTGTTAGCCTTTTACCATGTGCTCTATACACTAGTCTACCTCGAGTAGGCACCCTTAAAATCTACCACACATCCTCTAGTGTGACTATCATCTCACCTGTGGGCAGTCTAAAATTTGAAATCTCTAGGTACAATATCTCAATCAATGTAGTCACCATATCCTAGTTACACTCAATCTGAGGCATTTATTCCAACTATAGTAATCCTACTATGTTTAGTACTACCTCATCTATTATTGTGAGATGCTCTACTAATGTCTCTAGTGTGTGTTTTTGCCACTCCTATAGCTCTATGATATCTAACTACAATAATTTAAATAATTTCATTATTAGTTCATCATATATAATAACTTAACTCATTTTAATTCTACTATCTATTTAAACCCCATTAATCATTCATCCCCTCTAATCAATAATAATTTTCTCCTTCACCCTAATATTTTTCTCACCTTCTTAGCTCCCCTTTCTTTAAATGCTTTCTATTTTATTTTCCCATGCCTCCCTTCTCTTTCCTCAACTTCCTTTTTCCTTTATCCCAATGTGATATTGTGCCATGTTCTAGGCTTGTGTAATATCACATAATCATGCACTTTGTAATGGACCCATGATTCTATAATGGCCTAAGCAATTAAATATCATGGGGCACCTACAAACTCGTGGTCACTTATCATAGAGTACCCCATGATATTGCATCATAGGCCATGCTCCTCTCATAGCAAAAACAAAAAAAAAATATCAAAAATTATAAATTTTACTCCTAACCTAGTTCCTACCCTATCCTACTAGTAGGATTTGATGCCTATTTGAGGTCCCACACCTGTTGCTCTAGTCTTAACCCTTGCAATTGTATAATGATGGACTAGAAACACCATTATTCTCTAGAGATCTCCTCCTCTTATGCTAGATAAAAATGAATTAATTTTTTACCCCTCCCAACCTTTTAACCCCTCCTCTTTTCTCTTTCTTCTCCTACTCTACTCCCTTTATCTTCTGCCCTTTCCTACTCATCAATTTCTTGTCATTTTGAATTTCTTTTGGGACCTTTGTTTCTCCTCTAAAAATAAAATGGAATCCCATCTTGGGGGTATTAATGTAGTTAATGCCTCGTAAAGCATGCAAAAGACTCATAGTGCTTGAAATTGTACCATTTTTACACCATCCCCTCACCAAAACCTTATCCCCCTTTAAAAGTCATTTTCTTTAAGACTAACAATATCTACAACTATTTTTTATACATTTATTACACCATAAATACATCAAAGAGGGGGTAAATATAGACACCCAACATTGACCTAGCCAAATGAGTCAATTTTTCCTAGTTTCCCATTAAGGATAGCTAAAGTGCAATTTTTGGCCCATCCAACCTTAGATTCCAAAGGTTTCCATTGTGAGGTAAAATTTTGGGCTATCAAGTCATCTCGTGATCTTGTGTGGAGGTTGTTCCCACTCATTTTTGGAATATCCATTCACCCCCTACCTAAAGTAACCCCCAACAGTCTCATCTATGAAATTGCAATGTCCAAATACACCCCATGATATTGAGTTTCTAGGCCAAGTGTTCAAAATCTTGGATTTATTGTCATCATTGGTATTTTGGGTCATTTATAATGTCATTCCTTAAGGATATTCATGCCTACACCCATATCCCAAAGCAACCCTTCTTGGATTTATAGATTTTCAAATTCAACTACCCCTCCTCCCTTGCCATGAATGCCTTGAGAACTCCCTCCTCGAGCCAAAAATTTATGGGTCTTGGGCACTCATTTTACAAGCAACTCCTAAATCTAGTGAAACTCTGGTATTTTTGTTACTCACGTCTTTACTTTGATCCCATATTGCTTGGTGTTCTACTTAGGAGACTTATACACACCAAAAAATAGAATTTAGAGTAAGTCCTTAAAATACTCTTTGTGAACCCCCTTTGCACATGATAAAACCTACCAACTGAGATTTTAAGGTGATAAAAATACCCACAGGGATTTCAACCCTTGTAGATCTGTCAGACCCTTTTTTATTTGATTGGTGGAAGGGGTTTTGAAAGGGTCCCCAAACCATTTACAAGGGAAAAACAAGTGATACAGCCTCCCAAAGATTAAATAGGAAAAAGCAAGAACAGGGATATGATCACTAAAGAAGACAATTAAAACAAGAGATAATCTTCCCAAAACCATCTCAAGACAAGAAAAAAATATAGGAGACAGTTTTCCTGAAACCATCTCTAGATTGGCACAACAACAGAAAGATGGTTTTCCCAAGGAAATAAGAAATGACAGTGCGAAACTTAAAAATTAAAAACAAAACCATCAAGGGGTTACACAATATGGTTTTAAACATTAAAAAAATAGTAAAGAAGGCTTAAAAATTTAAAATTTAAACAACTGCCTTCTCGCTTGAACTACAAATTGAAACTAAGTTCTCGCTCAAGGGAACTTCTCAAATTCAAATAAATCTAAATCATGAGCTTCTCGCTCAAAAGGAACACAATGAAATTTTGAAAAATATTTTTCACTCAGGTAATCCAACTCAAAACATGGAGAGAGGTTCCACACTATGGAAACCCTACACCAGCCATTTGGACCAGAGGAACTAAGCTAGCAAAAAAGAGGTAGTTGAAATAGAGTTGAATGCTGAGATAGTATTGAGAATTTGAAGACCGCCAACACCACCACCCAATGGGCCTCTCCAACCTACTGAAAAAGAAGCCAAATCATGAACCCTCCTCTACAACCATCATGAAAGCACTAAGTCCTCTACACCCATCATGAAAGCACCAGGTCCCCTCTACAACCATCTATTCGACCCTTTTGGGTCACTTCTCATAGTTAGCTTTTTCAAAAGGAATTTTGGTTAGCTATTATGATATGAAGATATGTACAAACATAAAATAAATTATTTACCTTTAAACTATTGTCAAAAGAGATTCTACTTTACCTGTTTACTATTTTGCTTATTTTCTCTTAAAGGACAAGGTATTGCTAATGTCAATATGGATGCACGAACATGTATTATCTATTGGATGCAGCTCGGAGTTGGGACTTCCTATTCCAATAGGGTATTTGGCTCAAGGTAAGTCCAGGGAATTATGAGCGGTGGAGTATTCGTCGTACTATGGATCTGTGAGTCCTTGAGGCAGTGCCCTCCAGTGGTCCATGTAGTTGCACTTCTTGTAGATGCATCTTTAGGTTGCTTGAATATGCATAATATAGTTATATGAAATAAAAATTAGAAAATAATTAAGAAATAAATTAAAAAATAATAATAATAAATAAATTAAATTAAATTAAAACAACACTTAATAAAATAATAAATCATGCTGAAAAATTATTTAAAAGTAAATTTGTTGTTATCTAAGTAAACTATAAATATGCATATATATAAGTTGATATAATATAATAGGAAAAGATTAAAATAATTCTAATTCATATTTATAAATAAAATAATTTGTTAGAAAGGATTAATCCATGGATGTAAAACAAACAACGTAAGGAGGTGACATGGCTCTTCTAAACCACCTGGCAAACCTTCAGTTTAAACTGCATGTGAACCGAACAGGTGTATGCTACATGTTATGAGTTTATGAGTTTACCTCCATAAGAAGATGGTTGGTAGATGAAGGGACGCCGGTTGTGGTGGTGGTGAGTGGTGGAAAGAAGAGTGAACATGAACTGCAGAAGGTACGGGAAAGCGCAGGATGCTAGCAGGCATTCTTCTTTAGAAGTTTGCCATACTTTAAAGACTATTGTTTGAATGGGTTTGTGCATAGTTTGTCTTTAAAATGGAAGCTAAAATTTAATAGCTTTCCTGTACATTATAGTCGTTGGTCATGTTTTCATTATTTAATAGACTGTGAGTAAATAATAAAAAAAAATGAATGTTAGTTTTTTTTTTTTTTTTTTTTTTTTTTTGGCTAGGAAACCTGTAGGGATTGGCTGAAACATCAATAGGGAAGATCTTAGGTGACCGCCCTGACTACAAGTTGCCGAATCCCTGTAAATACTAGTTTGAATTAACAATCACTGCGTTGCATGCTTCTTGTTAATAAAGGAAGAAAGGTCTCGATTCAGAATTTGGAAGATAAAAGGTTGAGTTGTCACTTTTATATGTAGCATTCAATAGAATGCCCAAATTTGCTTTGAAAATGAATAGCAAGAGTTAAATCATTTGAAAGCCAATGTTTGGCTTTTAAACAAAGTTTTCTAAAGGCGCAGTACAGAAAGATAATGTAATCAATTACTTTATCCCCTTCCTACAAAGAAAACATAATGGTAGTATTGTATTAAGAATACATTTATAGGGGGTTTGTTTTCGAGTATGGAATAGTAAATATCCAGCAATCCGTAGGAATGCTTTTAACTATAAATGTAATGAGTTCTGTTTTTTTATTTAAAATTCCTGAGAACATTAATGGAAGATGACAATTTTGCTTCTGAGAAGATGAATGGGTTATATTTTATTAATGTTAAAATTTAAAATCCGCGTGTGTGTCTATAACTTGACTTCCTGAATCTGTATGAAGTTGTCGCATGGTCGATTTGTTCAAAGCTTGTATGGTAAAATTAAATATTTACTTGATGGATGGTAGACGAAAAGACACCAACTGTATTGTCCGTTGGTTATGCAGAAGTTAGACGCCTTGTTTAATGGAAACCATGTACTGATGAGCTTGTGAGAAGGTCTTTATTTGGTTTGTCCATTCGAAATACTTAGGGCTTTAGGGTCGGCCAACTGCTATAATTCAACCCATAGGGGAGTGCGTCAACCTCGAAATAGCCGCAGACGTCTCAAAAGTTTTTCTTCTATAGAGTAGGAATTGGTATCTCTTTTAAGTATAAGGTTTTAGATAGCATTGATTTAAAAACTGGAATGTGATAGAGAGTACATCTTATAGTTGTGTATAAGTCGAATTTATTCAATGTCACAGTGTCCAAAAATTTTAGAGTTTAGTAGCAAAAGATGTGGTATAATGAAAACAATGATAGCGTGATTCAGTTTAGCAGAAGAGTTTAGCTTTTGATAATGTGAATTCAAGGTGTTTTTAGTGTCGTTCTGTTTGTAATAAATGAATATAAGATATGTTTCTTTTCCAAGTTTTTAAAATTGTTTACGTAACTTTGGCAAAGCTACTCCGTGGCATATTATAGAGGAACTCATTGAAATAATTGTTGCAATGCGTACCTGATATTAGGTACAAAGACAAACTGTGATAAACTTCTACCTTTGTTTGAAGAGTGAATAATATTTATTTTTAGCAGAAAAACTAGAATCTTTTACTATAAGAGACGTATTAAGTGTTTGTTTAGATGATGTTTTGGAATTAATTAAGCTTAAAAAAAAGTATGTTTGGTAATTTCTTTTAATGTATGTTTAAGTTTCATGAAATGGGTGTATTCATAGTAAATATACACTTGGTAATCTCTTAATATATATATATATATATATATATATATATATATATATATATATATATATATATATATATATATATATATATATATATTTATTTATTTATTTATTTATTTTGATAAGAGATTTATAGGAAATTATATCAGACATCTTCTAGCGGGCAACCTAAATAAGGATGTGGGCAGACATTCTTAAAAACTCATAAAGTGACAAGGTTTGTCAAATACCCTATTCTTTTAGTAATACTAAAGATATTAGGTTATGGGAAGACAATCTAAATAAGGATAAGGTTTGTCAAATACCCTATTCTTTTAGTAATACTAAAGATATTAGGTTATGGGAAGACAATCTAAATAAGGATGTGGGCAGACAAATACCCTATTCTTTTAGTAATACTAAAGATATTACTTACTAAAAATATTAGGTTATGGGATGACAACCTAAATAAGGATGTGGTAGACATTTTTAAAGGCAGACGTTCTTAAAGGATGTGGGCAGACGTTCTTAAAAACTCATAAACTGACAAGGTTTGTCAAATACCCAGGGTTTAAAAAAGATTGGGCAACATAGGAATTATGATATGGGCTTAATTCTTAGGCAAACCCCTCTAGATTTAGGACGTAAGATCTCACCTTTCGTGTGTTGATATGGGCAATACGCATGGTAGATCTTATGGAGTTTTTTCAGGGAAATGGTATTCCCGTGATGTGTTTCAGGGAAGTGAAACCACATCAACCCTAAGCATGCAAACGTTTTACTTGGAATTGGAATATATGCGTTCAGTAACTAGGTGATATGGGCCCTAATTAATGAAAATTTCTTCCTTGTATTGAACTCAGGTAACTCAGGTTGGAGTGGAGGTATGATTGAAGGCAAACACACGAGAACCGATCATTTCGTCTACAGCAGAATGGCAGATTTAACATGCAAAATCTAGACGTTTTGGGTAATTGTAAATAAAAAAAAACGTATTGAAAAAAACGTATTGAACCCAGGTGGGTCGACCTGGATTGTTTTAGCTTTACTTGTAGGACTTTTGATTGGATATTAAATTCCTAAAGGACTTATACTTTACCTTTAAACAAATACTTAAAGGACTTCTACTTAGCTCATAGGACTTTTTATTGGATGTTTATCTTTGATTCTCAATGGCCGAGTGAATTGGAATCACCCCTTACGGTCTTATTCCAACTCTGGCAGCAGTTGTTAGGAATCTATCCGTCCGGTCAAGATCCCACCTGCTCCTTCTCGCCATGGGTGGTTGGAATTGAACCTTTGGTCGAGGGGCGGCACTCCTCTCAACTAGCAACATAGGCCTTTGCGGTAAGCAAATAAACAATCTACTCCCGACTGAGCGGGACCGGTCCCCGCATCTTCCCCCATCCATCTCCAATCGATAATCCTCGGTAACTGCTAGGCCCTCTTTTCAGCTTTTCTTTGAATTTCAAGAAGGAGATCGTTTTATATACGTATTAACAACCCCCATGTTTTCGTTTTCGAGAGGGTTCGGCTTTTCTTTTCTTTCAAAGGCTTTTCGGCGTATTGGTAAGGGCGAGGCGATTCAAAGAACATTGATATTAGATCGGAGTGCGGGCACCTTTCCTATTCATTCCGGTAGAGGCGCAAGCAGCGTTTTTTAGCTACTAAATCAACACACGAGACCGTGTTTTTGGTAAAAGAAGGACGGACGCCGCTTCCGCCGTTTTTTTGTAGAGAGGAAAAGGGTCAATTTGCTGCTCCGCATTCCCCTCTCATGCTCTTTTCATCCCCCATAATATAATATAATACAATATAATATAATACAGCGATGATCGTATGCAGTATCGATTAATAGGTCGCGTATGCAGTATCGAGTGATCGTATCAGGTGAACGTGGAGGGGAAGGGGACATCTCTAGCGGGAACAAGAGAGAAAGAAGCTTTTGCAAGCATTTGAGGAAAGGACGCTTAAAGTACTTCTACTTGGATTTATTTATCTCAAAGAGGTGTCATATAGGACTTACAATTTATGGCAACAAATGATATCTCTAATTGGAAGGATAAATTTATCATGAGCCAATTCATATCAATAATATGATGACGAGGAATAGAATAACGCTTCCTAGGATTTGGACCTAGGACTCTAGACTTAAATACTTAAGTCCTAAGTCCTCCCAATTGGAGGAGAATATTAAAAAATAAAAATAAATAAAAGATTTTTATGGCCAAACTTTCTAGTGTTTAAATGACTAGAATGAAGGGAATACTTGTTAAAAAGTATTCACATTGGTTATACCATATAAATATGGTACTAAACTAGTTGCCCCTACTCATGGAGCTACATGGGAGATAAGAGATAATATGATTGATATTTATATTAGCACTTGCAAACCTTTTAGAATTCAGATTTATGAGATAGAATAATTTGATTTGATAGGGTTTGAATGGTTTTACCATCAAAACCTACAATCATTGCAACATTCATTATGTGATGTATGATTGATAGTTTAGAAGAATTAATGGAGATAATATTTTAGGTAAATTAAATAGAGATAAATTATTGTGCACATCCTAATTTAGTTCATGAAGTTGGGATTGGAAGGATCACTTGCATTGGTCACGTAGTAGAATTACCTATCCTAACTAGGATCATCCTTTTTATGTTATTATGGAACCCTGACTCAAGATGCAACAAGTATAAGTGTTTTCGTGTAATAAAATATGAAGTTAAGCAAGTAATGATAGGAAATTGAAAGAAATTAGACAGCTCATGTATCCTTAAATGTAATATCTTTTAGGATGTATGATGTTCATTGGTTAATTAAGTTATTTCTTGTTAGGTGTGGCAATACAATAAGCACCTAAGCCATACTTGGCAATTATGATGTATGGACCTAGCCAATTGGGATCAAATTTACCTTTGAGCTCAATTTTGGTATAAGTATTATTTTGATTCTCCTTGAGGATAAATATCACCAACATCAAAATAACAGTGTCATGCCTTATTTTTTTAGGCCATTTTAAGCCTTTTTTGGTACACCTGTAGGTTCTCTAAGATGGGGATCCAATTTTTATCAAGCAATTCCAACTAGTTCAGATGGGAAAGACATTATTTATCTCCAACAAAGTATTCCTATAGCAAGAGGAACAAGGAAGTAACCTCTAGATCAAAAGGAAATATGGCTTGAGTTCCATAAGATAAAGCATAGGGTATCACACTATTGGGATTTCTAAAACTCGTGTGATAGACCCATTTGGGATTTCTAAAACTCGTGTGATAGACCCATAGGGAAAGATACCAATTTTGTTGAAGAGATTATTTAGAATCATGATAAGATTCCTATTAGAAGCTTCATCTTAGTCATTACGTTGAGGATATTACGTTGAGGATATTAAGGTATTGACCATTTATTTAAATCTTTAATTTAGCAAAATTGTTTTTGATATCCTTGTTCTTGAAGGGTGTTCCATTGTCAAATATTAGTATGAAAGAAATGCCATAATGGCTAAGGATATAGATAAGGATAAAAGAAATGCCATAATGGCTAAGGATATAGATAAGGATAAACTTGAAGACTTGGACTAAGTGATTAATGCTAAAGTCATGGATTTGAATAATTTAGTGAAGTACTCAGTAGCTATGATAATGAATAAGGTTGGCATGCTTATAATAGTTATCACACCTTTGACATGGTCATAAGAGTTCTTTTCTATGGAGGGACAATAATAATCCATTCGTAGGAGTTTCTTGGCAATGGAAACACCCCTAATGTGATCACTGCATGATCCGTCATGGGCCTCTTTGATGTAGGATTTAAATTGGGATAAGCATCCAAGTAAAATATGGTAGTGTAATATATTTCCAATAATGACATACCTATAGGCATGTTTCTTAAGGTTCTTATGCTCATTGTAGTTCAAACCATCAAGTAACATTACATACCTTAGGAAAGCATAGATATCATCATACCAAGGATCAAGAGAGGAAGCTATTTCTACAAAAACAAATACTCCTAGAGGAAGCTAGCTAGACTCTAAAATTGAGGGTTCCTCAATTTATTAAATGATAATAGTTTCTAAAATTGAGGGTTCCTCAATTTTTTGAATGATAATAGTTTCTTATTTGTCATCTAGATGTAGTTGAGTCCATATTACTAGACCTAGATATATCTTTAATAGTAATTTTATGAAATGTAGTCATTAGTGTAGTGACAATGTCTTGATATAGCTTAAAATTTCTCTTAAGTTTGATAAATACCATTGAATTGGTTGGCTAAAAGATAAAAATCTCCAAATACAAAGAGAGTTCTAACTTGAAGGGCTAATGTTGCATGAATCCCTAATATAAAGGCTTCATACTCAATGGTATTGTTAGTATTGGGAAACTTAAGCTTTAAGGACAAAGGGATAAGTTATTGCTAAGGAGTGACCAATATGACTCTTGCTCCTACTCCTTTAATGCATCTAACACTTATAAAGTATAGAGTCCAAGGGTTAGGTTGATTTGATTCTAGGATAAATACTGACTCATCTGGAAAGTCTACAATGAAGGTATGGTTGAATTTTATGGTCACAACTACTAGTTGGTCAATGATGGTTGGCCTTTCATAGACATCTAGGTGACAAACTCAAGATCAAATTTTCTAAGCACAATGACCTACTGAATGGTTCATCTAGAGTTGTGATGATAAAATTTTTATGGTTAAGCATATAATGTCTAAGCTTCTAGGAAAAACACTACAACTAGGAAAAGCTTCTCTAGAGGAATATGGTAGACTTTGTAATTAACCAAGGTCCTACTAATATATAAAATTGATTACTCTTTATGTTCATCATAGTACTACACTAGAATATCTTCTAAGGAACAGTCTATTGCTACTATTTATAGCAATAAGGATCTAGAAGGATTGCTACTATTTATAGCAATAAGGATCTAGAAGGATTAGGAGGAGACAAGATGTAGGATTTGATAGCATTAAAGATTGTGTGATAATCAAAATCTCATTAAAAGATCATATATTTCCTCAAAATATTAATGAAAAGTTAACATTTATCAACAAGCTAGGAGATAAATCTCTAAATGGCTTGGCTCTTGCCCTAAAGACTTCTAACCTGGGTTAGAATTTGAGGGGATGACATATTGGTTGTAGTCGATATCTTGTCAAGATCAACTTTGATGCCACATCAGGATACACTAGACCCCAATAGTTTCCTTGATATAATCCCAAAGATAATTTTGAGGATTTAGGCATACCTTGTACTCATATAGCCACTCAAATATGCACATTGGATCTCAAACATGATCTTAGTTTAAATACTAGCTAAGAAGATTATCAACATATTCCTCCATGATGTTATACATTCTATCATGAATCTCTGGTAGGTAGCTCTTGTGTTTTTTAACCCAAAAGGAATGACTTGATAGATGAAGGTTCTCCATAGGTTGGTAAAATCTATTTTGGCTTGGTCATAAAGGTTGATCTTGATCTTATTGTAGCCTAATAATTTGTCCATCAAAGATAATATTTCGCATATGATAGTGAAATTGATGATTGTGTCAATGTTAGGCAAAGGAAACTCATCCTTAGGACATGCTTTATTGATGTATACAAAGTCAGTGCATACTCTAACTCTGCCTATTTTCTTAGCAACAAGAACAAAATTAGATATCTAGTCAAAATAGTTGATGGATTTAATGACTCATAAATCAAGGAGTTTCTAAAGCTCCTCCTTGACTAGCAAAGTGACATTTAGAAACATTTTTTGTAATTTCTACTTTACAATTTTTGTACCATGAGTGATGATTAGGTGGTGTACAACTAGAGAAGGATAAATACATAGCATATCAATGTAGGACCAACTAAATATGTCTTTGAACTCCATTGGAATATTGGTTTATTCCTCTTGCTCATTTAAGGTCAAGACTTTACCTAGTTTGAGGATTTTGGGATCTTCAAGAGTCCCAATATCAATGTCCATATTTTTATTGATCATAATACAAGGTTTATCTTCTAATTGAGGGGCAGATGGAAACACTTCTAGTCTCTCAAGATTTGTAGGGTCTAGGGATAGGCTATTATGGTCAATTGACTATGAGATAGCAACATTCACAATTTGGAAAAAAGATCCATAAAAATATAATTTATTTTGTCTTAGATAGTAGAAAGTACTATCTTAATGAGGATCCTATAGGACGTCCTCTATCTCATAGTTATATTCATGAACAATAATCTTAGGATAGGCTAGGGTTAGAATATTTACATTAATAGATTATGTAAATGGAAATAGACTAGTATCTATGAGAAGTGATAACCTATCGTCATCCTCTACATCCCAATCTAATCCATTTGAATAAATGGTGTCAACATGGAATGTCCTATCAAGAAGTTTGGCCTCATATTTGATATTGGAAGAAGAAGAAAGAGTCTAGATATGACTGAGGATATAACCTATCCTATAATATCCCTACTAGGCTTTGATCTATAGGGGATACCTTGCTCTTATAGGCCTCATCTTTACCCTGATATCCCATATTATAAAACATCTAGTTAGGAGTGGAAAATGAATTGGACAAGAAGCATGAAGTATATTATCATTCAACCAAGAAAGGATTACTACCATGAATTTTCTCATCATTAATAGTACCAACGCAAAGGAGAAACTTCCTCTTTGTACTATTTTACCCTTACTACTAGAAGGTAAGTACCTTCTAAGGTTTGAGGAGACAAAGGAAGTTTGACTTGGTTGAGGACAAGTTGATTGTTAGAAAAATGAATTATATTGTCATTCAACTGGAAAAGGGTTATTTCCATGAATTCTATCGTCATTGGTAGTACCAACACAAAGGAAAAACTTTCTATTTGTACTAATTTACCCTTATTACTAGAAGGTAAATCTAAGGTTTGAGGAGATGGAGGAATATTTGGCATGGTTTAGGACAAGTTGATTATTATCTTTATTATTAATATTGATATTGGTTGGATCAAATTTTTGACCTTAAGATTCATTGTTAGGTGGATTATTTAAGGTGAGATAGCTTAATGCATCAACGTTTGAAATCTAAGAAGAAGATGATTCAAGAGATGAATTGATTCAAGAGATGAATGGAAATAAGGATGAGGATGAGCCTTATGATTCTCGATCTCAATCACTTAGCAGTAGATGAAGGGTTTAGGGTTGGCTAGAATTTCATATGTCTTACCCCTGTATTTATATTTAAGGCACTAATTAAGAATTGGTGGGGTTACCCCTATCTCATGGATCCATGGACTACAAAGAAGAATATTGTAAGTTAAGTCATAATGCATGATATAGAAAAGAGTATTCGGTTCAACTTTAAGGATTAAGGCTATAGTTCCACTAATATTACATTCCTCATTATCAAAAATCCTAATAGCAATATCATATTTCTCCAATTATTATTTATTTAGCCCAAAGTGATTGATTAATCTTAGGCTATAAATATTGAGACCAAAACCATTATCGACTAAGATTTGCTTGATAAATCTATTGTCAATGTGGCCTATAATGTATAGTTGGAGATGTACAACCATAAATTATTGAGATATATCATCCCTATGAAATTATATAGTTGCATGGTTAACCATAATGGCTCTAACTATAGAAGTAAGATCATTTGAGTTGAGATATTGAGGAATAACTTGTTCACTCAAAAATTAAAGTAAGATGTCTCAATGGGTTAAAGAAGTCTTGAGAAGCTCAAGAAGGGATATTTTGGCCAGGTACTTTCAATTTGATGAAGTAAATTGAAATTTCCCTTAGCCGTAGTTCTGTTGAGCAAGGTGCAACGACAGTATTGTCATTGTTGTCAACACACTCAGATGGACAGGTTGATGCAGTGGATAGTTGTTCGGAGGTTTTTCGGAGTATGTACAGTGATGTTCAATGCTTATGAGGATGTTTTTGATGTTCGGGTGAAGTTGTTACAGGTTGTTCGTGCAAATTTGCAAAAGTTGAAAAAATCATCAAGAAGTTGTCAAAAAATTGCAAAAGTCATCACGGGCGCAGTTGGACAGGATGGATCAGTTTGGAACATGCCAAGCATGTCAGGAAATAGTCCAAGAACAGCGTTGGAGGTGTCAGCACAGTGTTTGGATTGATCGGTGACGTTTTCGGTATCTTGGCGGATGATTTGGCAAGTGGTTGTACAAGCCGAAAAAGGGCAGTTTTGTCAGAAGCACTACGAGCAAACCGAGAAGAATTTGATAGCAAAATTCAAACTGGAGGTGGTCGTTATCTTCAAGAACATGTGTTCCAAATTTCCACCAAAACGGAGAAACGAGGCGAATGTTACAAGCGTTGCAAGACTGTCACAAAAATGCTCTTTTTGGAAAAAGTGTGTCAGCAGCAGTTTTTATGGAGGTGGTACAGGTGAACCGTAAGGAGTTATGTAGCGATATTCGGACTGGATGTATTCAGCATTGCAGATATTCTACGTTTCAAATTTCAGAGAAAACAGAGTTACGAGGTGAGAGTTATGATTGTTGCAAAAATGGTACAGGTCACTTTTATGTCAATTTGTTCCACTTGTGCAAAATCCTTCAGTTGGCCGTTTCGACCTTGCAGAGTCGCCAGAGTTTCGGTTTCAGTGTTGTTACACCTTCAAGGCATCAAATAGAGCATATTTCATTTTTTGTTTGAGGTGTCACGTGGCTCCGAAGTAAGAGAACGAGTAAGGTGTCAATTCTTTGCATGTGACGTGTTTGACGAAATGCCTTCTCAAAATAAAAAAGGAAGTAGAAGTATATTGTTTTAAGAAGCTTCATTAAAGAAAATATTTTTAAAATTGAAAAGGGAAAAATAATGCAAGTGTGTGCTTTTTAAGTGACAAGGGATTTTATTGAAAAGTGGGGACTTTATTTTGTGAAGAGAGAAGTGTGTGTGGAGAAAAATAAAGAGTGAAAATCCGTGATTTTTGGAGAGTGGTGAAAAATGTCACTTCAGTATTTTGGGCATAAATTTCTCATATGATATCCATTTTGGCTGAAATTTTGAGAGGAGTTCGTAGACAAAGTGTTGCACAATACCTAGAAAGCGTTTAGCAATTGGCAGAATGAGCTAAGAGAACAATCAGTTTTTTTTGTGAGAAGAGAAGATTCAAATTCTGAGTAATGCAGAGAGGGATGTTATACTGGGTGAAATAGAAAGTTTTAGATTTTGAGCTTACAGACCATAGAGGGTTCTGGTTTTAGTGAAGACATTCATATATGTCATTTTATTATCAATATCAAAATCAAGTGGGTGCTTGGTAGAGGGGTTGGTGCTCCTTTCTGTTGGTGCAGATAAATCAGGGGTTGGTGCTCCTTTCTGTTGGTGCAGATAAATCAGGGGTTGGTGCTCCTTCCAGTGGGTGTTGGTAAATTGATTGTAAATTTGGTGCTTTGCAAAGGCTAGATTTGGATGGGAGTCCAAACAGTCATTTTTGGGGATGTAGCCAAATCGGTGAACCTCGGTACATCTTGTGTTGTGTGATGTTCTCTTGTTATACTTGCTTTATTTGGTTTTATGTTTTCATTGTTTTGGCTTTGAGTGTTGAAGATTTAAGTTTTAAAGAGCTACACTGATTCACCCCCTCTCAGTGTCATTGTGAGACTAACAATTGGTATCAGAGCGAGGTTCTTGAACAGGCTTAACCGGCTAGGGTGATCTTGGAAGTGACACAATGGCAGGTGGTGAAGGCTTCTCATCAAACAAAGCACCATTGTTTGATGGAACTAATTACGCATTTTGGAGACTCAGGATGCAGACATATCTTTGTGCTTTGGGATACGACATTTGGGATTCAGTAGATAGTGGATACACAATACCCACCACTTCTCCAACCGATGTTGCCGATAAGAAACTATTTGAGAATGACTCAAAAGCAAAGAATGCTATCATGTGTGGATTAGTGGACAACGAACTGGTAAAGATTATGGGTTGTAAAATGGCAAAGGAAATATGGGACAAACTGAAGAGCATTCATGAAGGAGACGTTAAGATCAAGGAGGCCAAGTTACAAACACATCGAGCTCAGTTCGAAGTATTAAAGATGAATGACGATGAGAATATAGAGGCATATATGTTGAGAGTTAATGAAGTCATTAATGCGATTAGAGGACTCGACGAGGAAATCAAAGATTCTATCATCATGAAAAAGGTATTAAGATCCCTTCCCCAAAGATTTGATTCTAAAGTTTCAGCTATAGAAGAAGCTAAAGATCTAAATTCTTTTAGTATGGATGAGATGCATGGTTCTTTGACTGCATATGAGATGAGAATAGGAAAATCTAAACCCATAGATAGAGAAGCTACTTTTAAAGCCCATAAAAATATGAAAGCAAAACAAGAATCCGAGGAAGAAGAGACATCAGATGAAATGGAAGCAAACTTTGTTCAAAAACTAAAAAGGGGAAAAGGAAAATATAGAGGAAAGTTACCATTTAAATGTTTCAACTATGGAGGCATTGGGCATTTTGCAGCTAAATGTCCACTTAATGAGAAGAACAGAAGTGATGAAGGATCGCACGAAGAAAGAAGTGACTGGAAGAAAAAAACAAATTTCAGAAAAGGCAACTTCAAGAAGAAAAGTTTCATCTCCAAGAATGTCAGTTCATCAGAAGATAGCTCCAGTGAGGATTCTGAAAAGGAAACAGGTGAAGCTCTTTTCATGGCACTCAAAGAAGAAAAACCAGAAAAAGAATAGGAATGTGATGAAGAAGAAATTGATGTAGAAGTGAATTTGGAAGAGGAACTAATTGCAGCTCTAGATGAATTGAAGATAGAAAGAAAAAAGAATAAGAAAATTTCAAGAAAGCTTGAGGATGCAAATGAAATCATAACAAATTTGAAAGTACAGATAGAAGAATCCAAGAAAATCTCTGAAGATCTCGAAGTGCAAATAACCATGAAAATAGATTATTGCAGCAAGCTAGAAGAAGAGATTGTTGGTTTAAGAATGCAGCTAGAAGAGATGAATCAGAAAATTAGTTGTTATCACAAACGTGAAGAAAGTTCTATGAAGTTGGATAAGATCATAAATAACCAAAAGACTACAGGCATCAAATTTGGTTTGGGTTTTGATGAAGGAGAATCGTCAAATGGATCAAAGGCCATAAATGAAGAATCCACAAAGAATGAAGAGAAGAAACAGGTTGATCAAGCAAAAATGAATCATGCAAAGGAAAGCAATAATGCAAGGCACGAAAGGAGAATTGACAATGATGGCTTCACCAATGTCACACATCAAAGAAGAAGAAGATTTATGGCTCCTACGACAACATGGCAAAGACCACCACCCAGGGTTCAATCATCTCTTTTCTGGTTACTATTTTAAATGCAATGGTTATGGACATAAGATCTCAGATTGCAAGTATAATGTAGGACCAAGGAATTTTACCAATAGAAATGCTTTTTCACCTTTGATGGATTATGCAGTAGAATGTTATAACTGTCATAATTTTGGGCATATTGCAAGAAATTGTCGAAGTACATTTGCATCAAATCAATTTCAGGGAAGAAAATTTCAGCCAAATGGAATAAGACAAAATAGAAAATTTCTCGAAAAACATGCACAAGCTACTGAAAAAGAAAAGCCAAAACAAGAGCCCAAAATTGTAATCAAACCTGAGTGGAAAGAAAAAGAGTGACCTAAGGAAGAAAAGGAATCCTTGATCGTACAGACGACATTTAAAGCGTAGAATAAATCCGCACCATGGATACTTGATAGTGGATGCTCCAGTCATATGACAGGTGACAAACAAAAATTTGAGAAGTTGCAACAATATGAAGGTGGTTCAATAAAGTTTGGAAACAATGATGGAGCTAAGATAGTTGGCAGAGGTTCAGTTAAGATTAGTGATAGAAAAATCAGGTCAAAAGAAGTCTTGTTTGTGGTTGGTCTGAAGCATAACTTGTTGAGCGTAAGTCAGATTTGTGATAGAGGTCATGAAGTGATCTTTAAGAAGCAAGGTTGTGAAGTCAGAAAGGCAAACAATGGGAAGTTGATAGCAACTAGATCAAGGACATCTGGCAACCTGTACACTCTCTCGGAGACTTCAGAAGGAGCTTGCTTGATTGGACAGGAAGAAGAGAATTGGTTGTGGCACAAGAGGCTCGGTCATATCAGTTTTGACAATCTAGTAAAAATCAGCTCAAAGAAAGCAAGTGAGAGATATTCCCACCATTGGCAAACCATCAAATAGCATTTGTGCTTCATGTCAAAAGGGGAAGCAAACTAGAGTCTCATTTAAAACAAAAGAGTACTACACAAGCAAACCTTTGGAACTAGTACATACTGATTTATGTGGACCCATGAGAATGCAAAGCATAAACGATGACAAATATTTCATGTTGTGTATAGATGACTATTCCAGGATGACATGGGTACTATTTTTGAAGCATAAATCAGAAGCTTTTGAGATGTTCAAGGTTTTCAAAAACCAAGTTGAGAATCAAACAGAAAAAGGATTAAATGTTTAAGGTCAGACAGAGGAGGAGAGTTCATTTCAGAGGATTTCATAGAGTATTGTGAAAAATATGGCATTAGGAGACAGTTTTTAGCAGCTAGGACACCTCAGTAGAATGGTGTGGTAGAAAGAAAGAATAGGATAGTGCAGGAAATGGCATGGACTATGTTGATTAAGAGCAAAGTAGTAGATAGATTTTGGAAAGAGGCAGTCCATACTATGGTATACATCCAAAATAGGTGCATGTTGAGGATGCATGAAAGCAAAACTCCTTATGAGTTGTGGTTCGGTAAAAAGGCAACAACAAGATACTTTAAAGTTTTTGGCAGCAAGTGTTACATCAAAAGAACTGAAGAAAACCTTGGTAAGTTTGAAGATAGAGCGGATGAAGGTATTTTTCTTGGCTATTCATCAAAAAGCAAAGCTTACAAATGCTACAACAAGAGGCTAAGGAAAATTGTGGATAGTGTCGATGTTAAAGTTGATGAAGGAAGGGAACGAGTAATTAGCTATGAAGAGAACTACCCAATTTATGAAGAGGTCATTGAAGGAGATGAGGAAAAGGAAATGGAAAAGAAACCAAAAATTGACTCAGAGGATTCAAACAGTGATTCAAAGTGGAAGAAAACAAGAAATTCAAAATAGGCAACTGGTAGAAAGATCATCCTAGAGAGCAAATAATTGGAGACCCCACAGTTGGTGTTCAGACAAGAAGAAGATTAGTAAGTAACTACTCTTTATTATCCAACATTGAGCCCAAAAATGTTGTTGATGCAAGCAAAGATGAAAGTTGGGTAAAGGCAATAAATGAAGAATTAGATCAGATCGAGAAAAACAAGACTTGGGAGTTAGTACCAAGACCCACAAATAAAAATGTAATCGGTACTAAATGGGTCTTTCGAAACAAATTGAATGAAGACGGACAGGTAGTCAGGAACAAAGCAAGATTGGTATGCAAAGGCTATGCACAAGTTGAAGGTATTGACTTTGAGGAAACCTTTGCACCTTTGGGCAGACTAGAGGCAATTAGAATGTTTCTGGCTTTAGCAGTTTACAAGAATTTCAAAGTTTATCAAATGGATGTGAAATCAGCATTTTTGAATGGGAAACTTGAAGAAGAGGTTTATATTGAGCAGCCAGATGGTTTCCAGCTTGGTGATGATCCCAACTTGGTTTGCAAGTTGAAGAAAGCGTTATATGGCTTAAAATAGGCACCCCGAGCATGGTATGCAAGGCTAGACAATTATCTTACTCAACAAGGGTTCAAGAAAGGTATGGTGGATAGTAATTTGTATGTCAAAATAGAAAATGGTCATCATATTGTTCTTGTTGTATACGTAGATGATATCATATTTGGCAACAACAAAGATGAGTTGTGTAAAGATTTAGCAAATAAGATGTAGAAAGAATTTGAAATGTCAATGATTGGTGAACTTTCGTATTTCCTCGGATTGCAAGTTAATCAAAAGGAGAAGGGCATATTTATTTCTCAAATTAAATATGTGAAAGAGATGCTAAAAAAGTTCACAATGGAGGATTGTAAGCCAATTAGCACTCCCATGACGATAGGTTGCAAGTTGAGCAAGGATGACAAATCTCCACATGTTGATCAAACTATGTATAGATCTATGATTGGGAGCTTACTGTACTTGACAGCTACCAGACCAGATATTTTGTAGGCAGTATGCATGGTAGCATGATTTCAGGCTAGTCCCAAGGAGACTCATGTGACAAGTAGTGAAGAGGATTCTTCGGTACCTCAAGGGTACTATGGAGTATGGGTTATGGTATCCGAAAGGTAAGGACTTCACCCTTATTGCGTATTCAGATGCATATTGGGTAGGATGTGTAGATGATAGGAAGAGTACCAGTGGAGGTGCATTCTATCTTGGAGATAGGTTGGTCGCGTGGCACAGTAAGAAATAGGAGTCAGTCTCCTTATCCACAATAGAGGCAGAATACATTGCAGCGACAACGTGTTGTACGCAGGTGTTATGGATGAAACAAACTCTGAAGGATCTTGGCATTAATTTTAGTGAGCCAATTTTAGTTAAGTGTGATAACACCAGTGCCATTAACATCTCAAAGAATCTGGTTATGCATTCTCGCACAAAACATATTGCTATCCGGTATCATTTTTTGAAGGAGAAAGTTGCGGAAGGTGAGGTTAAGTTGGATTTTGTTCCAACAATAGAGCAAGTAGCGGATATCTTCACCAAACCATTGCCCAAGGAAGTCTTTGAGTACCTTCACAAGAAATTGGGAGTGGTCACACTTCCCAAGAATTGACTAGCTATTGGGGCCACATTCTCAAGGGGAGCATTTGTGTATTTGTTTATCTTTTTGCTCATGTTTGTGATTTTTGCTAAGTGTAATAATTTTTGCCTGAGAATGTTGTGCATGGACTCAGGGGGAGTTTGCAGTAGCCCTTTGGTCTTGTTGTCAAAGGGGGAGAAGAGTTACAGGAAATTGTGCGTGTGTTGCCAACAATTCCAAAGGGGGAGATTGTTGAGCAAGGTGCAGCGACAGTATTGTCATTGTTGTCAACACACTCAGATGGATAGGTTGATGTAGTGGATAGTTGTTCAAAGGTTTTTTAGAGTATGTACAGTGATTTTCAATGCTTATGAGGATGTTTTTGATGTTCGGGTGAAGTTGTTATAGGTTGTTCATGCAAATTTGCAAAAGTTGAAAAAATCGTCAAGAAGTTGTCAAAAAATTGCAAAAGTCATCACGGGCATAGTTGGATAGGATGGATCAGTTTGGAACATGCCAGCATGTTAGGAAATAGTCTAGAATAGTGTTGGAGGTGTCATCACAGTGTTTGGATTGATCGGTGACGTTTTTGGTATCTTGGCGGATGATTTGGCAAGTGGTTGTACAAGCCAAAAAATGGCAGTTTTGTTAGAAGCACTGCGAGCAAACCGAGAAGAATTTGATAGTAAAATTTGAACTGGAGGTGTTAGTTATCTTCAAGAACATGTGTTCCAAATTTCCACCAAAATGGAGAAACGAGGCGAATGTTACAAGCGTTGCAAGACTGTCACAAAAATGCTCTTTTTGGAAAAAGTGTGTCAGCAACAGTTTTCGTGGAGGTGGTACAGGTGAACCGTAAGGAGTTATGTAGCGAGATTCGTACTGGATGTAGTCAGCATTGTAGATATTCTACGTTTCAAATTTCAGAGAAAACAGAGTTACGAGGTGAGAGTTATGATTGTTGCAAAAATGGTACAGGTCACTTTTATGTCAATTTGTTCCACTTGTGCAAAATCCTTCAGTTGGCCGTTTCGACCTTGCAGAGTCGCCAGAGTTTCGGTTTCAGTGTTGTTACACCTTCAAGGCATCAAATAGAGCATCTTTCATTTTTGGTTTGAGGTGTCACGTGGCTCCGAAGTAAGAGAACGAGTAAGGTGTCAATTCTTTGCATGTGACGTGTTTGACGAAATGCCTTCTCAAAATAAAAAAAGGAAGTTATATTGTTTTAAGAAGCTTCATTAAAGAAAATATTTTAAAAATTGAAAAGGGAAAAATAATGCAAGTGTGTGCTTTTTAAGTGACAAGGGATTTTATTGAAAAGTGGGGACTTTATTTTGTGAAGAGAGAAGTGTGTGTGGAGAAAAATAAAGAGTGAAAATCCGTGATTTTTGGAGAGTGGTGAAAAATGTCACTTCAGTATTTTGGGCATAAATTTCTCATATGATATCCATTTTGGCTGAAATTTTGAGAGGAGTTCGTAGACAAAGTGTTGCACAATACCTAGAAAGCGTTTAGCAATTGGCAGAATGAGCTAAGAGAACAATCAGTTTTTTTTGTGAGAAGAGAAGATTCAAATTCTGAGTAATGCGAGAGAGAGGGATGTTATATTGGGTGAAATAGAAAGTTTTAGATTTTGAGCTTACATACCATAGAGGGTTCTGGTTTTAGTGAAGACATTCATATATGTCATTTTATTATCAATATCAAAATCAAGTGGGTGCTTGGTAGAGGGGTTGGTGCTCCTTTCTGTTGGTGCAGATAAATCAGGGGTTGGTGCTCCTTTCTATTGGTGCAGATAAATCAGGGGTTGGTGCTCCTTCCAGTGGGTGCTGGTAAATTGATTGTAAATTTGGTGCTTTGCAAAGGCTGGATTTGGATGGGAGTCCAAACAGTCATTTTTGGGGATGTAGCCAAATCGGTGAACCTCGGTACATCTTGTGTTGTGTGATGTTCTCTTGTTATACTTGCTTTATTTGGTTTTATGTTTTCATTGTTTTGGCTTTGAGTGTTGAAGATTTAAGTTTTAAAGAGCTACACTGATTCACCCCCCTCTCAGTGTCATTGTGAGACTAACAAGTTCCTGATTGGATGATTAATTGAGGTCCCTTGGGGGGAGATATTTTGGTATGAAGAACCAAAGGAGGTCTAGAAGGTTGATCATATGACATATTCCTATGTTGTTATATTGTAAACACAAATATGAGAGACACAAGTAGAAGAATAAAATATCCTAACCATCCTTTGATTTGGAGAAAGGATATTCCTATAGTGAACGATATTCGTTATGATTTGAATCTAATTATGATTGGATAGCAGATTTTAGAAAATTCCAAGGTCTTGATTAGAAGAAAATTGAGAATCATAGATATTGCTTATTCTTTTTCAGTTAGGTCTTGTATTAGTATTCTAATCTTGTGCATTTATCAATCATATGATTGTTAGCATGGTAGAGGCACATTGCTCATTAGGATAAAACCAAGGAGAGTTTTTTCTAGGTTCTAAAATCTTGGTAGGTGGAAGCTCCACCATTTTGATTTTCAAGAGTTGATCTAGGATGGTTGAAACATATTCATCTTGTCAAGAATACTTCCTCTTAGGTTTTTGTTACTATGGCTTACCTAAAACAAGCTTTTGAAGGTTCATTGTAGCACTAATGTTTTTGGCTTGACATGAGTCTATAAGTGCATTACCAACAATGTGTTTGTTCTTTTATTACTGTAGACACCTAAAACACGTCATGTTTAGGATACTACTCATATGGGTACCTTTGCAGACCATATGAATGACCTTGGACCCTCCCAAGGCTAAGAAGTGGTTCTAACCACTCATTTTAGGCAGCCTAGGCCTATTCAGCCTTAGCCATGGATGACAACCATGACTAATATGTTAGTCATGGATGACAACCACTGTTAGGGTCCTAGTTGCACGAAGCAACCATGGCTAGCCCTATAATTGTCTTAGCCTCCTAAGCCAAGTCAAATTAGTTGTTCCAACGGTATTTAAAACCAATTCAAGAGGCTATAGACTATGAATCCTCCAGAAGGTTCGATCCAACTGCCCTAGCCTAGCATTTCTTGATATTGGCTTCCTTTAGAATCCAAGGTTAAGATTGGGAAGTCTATTTATAGACCCCTCAAAGATGCCAATAGAATCTGAATTGCATTATAGTGAAGTCCTGCAAAACTGGGGAACCAATTGCAACCTTTAAATAGTATAAATATGCTTGCCCAATTCTAGTTTAACACTTACCTTTGCAACAATGGAGCTTCCAAAGGATTGAGAAGTAAACCTCATCATTCCACACCAATCTAATGTGAATTCAAGTAAAATCAATCACCAATTTGTGTTTGGACACAAAGGAAGCCCTTGACCATCAATTTAATGGAATATTTGAGCATTTCCAACCCTGGTTTCAAGAGAAAGAAGACTTTGCCCATGGTTGTTGTTGTCAGCAGTGGCCCACAGGCTTAGTTGCGGTTGTCAACCGTGGCTAACAGAGCTGACTGCTTTGAGCACCCACGACTAGGGTTTGATGCCTTCATTCCTCCATTTTAGCTATAGATTTCCTTTTTTGATTATGCATTTAGGTTAATCTAACATAGATTAGTCTTATTCCACGTATTTACATGGTTAATTAGCATTTTTATAGGTAGATTTACCTTCATTTGTGTCATACATGCTTTCTTTCATAAGCTTTCATAGATTAACTTCTCTCATTCTTTATACTTTATATTACATGCAATATTAGCTATCTTTACACATTTCAAGCTATGCTTTGTGCTTATTTGTCAATATCTTAAGCATATTTACATATTTCATGTTTTCTTTCAATTATTTGCTTTATCTCTTGTATTTCTTGGACAATAGCCTCATCATGAGAGGCTTCATATGCATTTAATGTGTTTTGTTGTTTCTTGTACGCAGGTGATAAATCCTTCAAAGCTTCAAAGCACTTTCAAAGATCATTTTCTCTTGACAATGGAGAAGGAGGCATCCTAGTAAGCCCTCACACAAAGTTGATGAAGACCTAAAGAGCACTTAGAGTATATCAACCCCGTTTAGGGGCTTTAACACCATTGTAAACATGTATCATTTGGTATCCCTAAGAGGAGCGTATATGTAATCCATTTTACCATTGATTAATATAAAGGAGCCTTACTTTCTTGAGAATTTGGTTTCATATATTTTGTTTATTTTAAATTTGCTTATCACGTTGCAAGTAGTGTAGATATACACTCTTTAAGCCCTTCTAAAATTACCATTTATGTTAGAGGAATATTTATCTTCCTCCTTATGGAATTTGGTTTTTAATTATCCTCTTTTGACAAGGGTATTATCCACTCTCTTAGTCATACCAATCACATATTCAAAAGAAGACACATTGGTTGTATTTAAGTAGAAGGATAATTGCTCATTAAGGTTACCTATAAAGATGTCTAATTGGTCTTTAAGTGGAGGGAAATACTAGAGTCTCCCCACTAAGGCTTGTCATCTTACTAAGAAATTAGAAACATTATCATATTTTGATTGCTTGAGTTGGTATAGGTCACTAATTATGATTTTTTTCTAAGAAATTAGAAACATTATCATATTTTGATTGTTGGAGTTGGTATACGTCACTAATTATGATTTTTTTCTTGTGACGACAGAGAATTTTCTTGGCAAATATTTCAACAAGATCTCTAAATATTTTCAAGGAATGCCTTGGTATTTGGTAGTACCATTCGAAGGTAGGTCTACTAAGGCTCTTAGGGAAGATCTTCAGTAGTAATGTTTCATCATAATAAATATCACTACAATTGGTTCTAAACAATCTAAGGTGGTTGATGGGATCATCCTTCCCTTTGCACATTTGAAACTTATGAGTTTTAAAGCTGGGAGGAAAAGGAAAACTAGCTACAAAATGATCTAAGGGTTGGTTGCATAACTCATCATAAGAGTACTTGTGGCTAGAAAAATACCCTTGGATGATGGCCATTTTTAATAGCTCTAGTTGAGAGGTTAGAGTTTAAAGCTTGGAAGAAACAGGATGTGATGGCATAAAAGGTATGTGTTAATAGATAGGAGAAATTTTATGATTAACATAAAAGCGAGGTTGATACACTTGGGTTTAGAATGTTGAAGTTGGCATTGTATGATTTATCCCCAAGGTATTTGATATGAAAGGATTCGAGGATGAAGGATGAGAAATTTTAGGATTAGGGTTTTGCCTAAAATGTATACTTAAACTTGTTTAATTAGAATGAAAGTTGTATATATGATAGTTAGAGGTTCGGCTACTTGATGATATGTCCTAATTACGAACGTATCTCATACCTACTTTTTGAGATATAGGATAACTTACATTTTCCTATAATATTTTTTCAAAAGTCAGCAAAGATAAGTGATGTTTCATGGATAGTGGGAGGTTTTGCCTCCTAAACTTGTGGAAGTAGTGATGATGGGAAGGTTTGAATCAATGAAATTATAATTTTATGCATTAAGGTTTGCATTTAAAGATCCAAAGGATGGATTTGGTCGATTTAAAGGTAAATGGTTTAAGATAGGTTGTTAGGGATGGTCTATGAGTGAAACCTCCCCTATAGAGATTCCTAGGCTGTCATGACCTTCCCTAAGAAAGGATTCCATAGCATCTCTATGTTTCTACAAAAAGTAAACCATGTCAGTTAAGGATTGGAAAAACACTCCTCCTTTCTCATTATGGATAGGGCTTAGAGAACCCAAAGGTGTAGAAATATCCTCTTCTTACTCAAAGGTAGGTTGACCATCATGACCTACAATGAGAGGATTAGGTTTTATGGCCAACTGATGAGCAGTGCTATAGGTTAGGTAGTGTCTCTCTACCATAGGTTTCAAAGGAAATTATAAGATATATTAATTTTTAAATTTTATATAGATTATTAAAGAATAAAGAGAAGATATTTCAGCAACCTTATATCCCCTTCCATCAATATACTAATGTTTATCTATATATCTTAAGGACCTTCCTATATACTGAAGGTCCCTATATGTCTGACTCTCTATATACCTACTGGTTCGGGAGAAAGTTGATATGTATGTTGCCAACGATACATGAAAGTGATTACTTGGATACGTAGCCAAGATGGTACATGAGGGGTAATAGTTTGTCTCCTTATGACTCTCACTAGTCCATTGTAATATACTCCTTATTAGGCATAAGTATATGCAAGACGCTATATGGGCATCTAGTAGCCTAGGCTCACTATATACCTAATATAGCCTAGTAGTTTGTATGATAGTTACTGATAAGGCCTGAAAATGCCTCATCCATGGACTAGTTTTGATAACTTATAAACTATTTGGAACACCTTATGTTATGTTTTGATGTTAATTATGGTGATAAAATGCATTATATATTAGTATTTACATGTTTTAAATGTTGAAGAGCATATATTCTGTTTAAACTATTTTTTTGTATTTTTCTGACCTGTTTTAGCTGAATTCTCTAAGCATATTAGGATTTATTTGAAGTTGCAATAAAATATATTGATATGTCTTCAGTTCTAAAAAATATTCCATTTTCTTTCCCTACTTTCTAATCATTTCAAATGACCAAAAGGGCACCCAAACCTGTTCAAAGTAATCTGAATGTTTAGGAAATAGAATTTGACCATACAAATTCTAGCCAGCTATGCATGAATAGCATGTCATGGAATTGGTCAGTTCTAGCACGCACCAACTGAGGAATAGGTCTTCTGGGAACAAAGGGAGACCTTTTAGTCGGTAAAAACCACTATCCTGCACAGCTGATGCATGAATAAGCACCAGAACTGTTACACTGCCTGATATTTCGAAGCAACTATGAAATGAGCGAAGCAAGAACAGTTTTGGTCAAAAACATCCACAAAATAGTCAAAAAGGTGGCAAATGGTGAGGTAACATTGATTACAGATATATGAGGGATTGTCTTACCTTTTCTAGCGTATTTCTTCCAATAGATGCAGCCTAGCAAAGGAAATGGATAAGTTGTAGAAAAATAGTCCTGCATTCTAGGGAGATAGTTCTAAAAATAGTTGTAAAATCTCTGAAAAGTAGCAACAGACTATATCAGCATTGTAATAAGATAATATAAATAACCTAGCTCCCATTCGGTTGAGCAAATAGGATATAGATAGAGGTATAGAGAAATTCTAGTATTGTAGTATTGTAATTTTTTGGTAGCAGAACAATATTTTGCAGGCTTTCTCCTGCATTATTGTAATGCTATTGCAGATTCAATAAAGGTGCAATTTCTTCATTATGTTGGCATTCTAAATGAATGTATAAGATTTAGATAGTTTAGAACAAGTTCATTTCACCTTCTTCTAGTTCAAGGAGCAAGGGCCACTTCTAGGCCTAGGAGAAGGGACTACATTGATAGGTTTTCTGCTTATTTCTTGCTATAGTAGATTAGCAGGAACTTGACAGTCTTTATTTGCATATTACTAGTGGTATTAGATTAAATATGATGTTTTGTGATAATAAGTGCATTTAATATGAACACCTAGGGTATATTCATGCATTTTACAACATATAGCATTTTTTGTTTTCTCATAGTATTCTTAGATTTTGGTATTTCCAGTTTGCATTAGATAATTTCTTGATGTTTCAGCTTTGCAACATTTGATTACTATATTTTGAATTCTATTACTGTAGTTAGGTTCTCCTTTATGCAAAGTGTGATTTTCAATTCTACAAGTTTCATTTATGCTATTTCCATCTCTGCATCATTTCATTTCTATCATTTCAGATTCTGCAAATTAAGATAGTTTCTTTTTCTACAAAGTTTCAATTCCTGCAATTTCATTTATGCAAGGGTAAGTAGGAGTCAACTTTAGTTTATAGGATTTATATGTGACATCAAATCCCTAAACACTTATTGTTTCACCAATAAATCCATCTCTTGAATGAACTAAATCTCAAACTGCTTACCTTTCCTATCGTATACAGCCATTGGACACTGCCCTGGATCGACAAGTATAATTACTAAATGATGAATAATTGATGACACTCATCATTTTTGGAATCATTTTTGGGGATACTTTAGGTGTTGTTAGGAGAAGCAAAGCAGTCTAGGAACTTTCCTGTTATAGGTAAAATCCTTGAAAAATGAATTCTATTTCATTTAATGGATGAGCATTGTTGAATAGGCCAAGAGACGAAAGAGGAAGGTTTATCAGAACTGGCTCTTTTCCACCAAGGTATTCTTCATGATCAGGTGAAGATCTACCTGTGTATGAACTTCCTGAAAGACTTAAATGAGAATCATCTTCTTCATCAATTGAAATTTTAGGATCTTTGCAAGAACTCTTAGAGGCACTTGCTTCTAGACATACCCATAGGGCTGATCCATATGAATCAATTGAACAAGTCAAAACTGAGGAAGCACCTATGGTAGAACAAGGAGAACATGATAGGGAAATTGTTGGTCATGATACTGACAATATTTTTAGAACTTTTGAATACCCTATTCGTCTGAATCCTACTCAGAATGCTCCTATGAAAACAATTTCACCCTTAGTATTGCCAATCTATAGGGGAATTGTTTCTAAAGATCCTGATCAGTTTTTGTTTGAATTCAAAGTTCTATGTCAGACTTATGACTATGTCAATGACAACCAAAAACTAAAGTTATTTCCCTCTACACTCAAATATGCAGCCTTACGATGGTTTATGAGCCTTGAACCGGATTCAATCCGCACTTGGGATCAAATGGAAACCGCATTTTTGGATAAGTATCAGGAGTATTGTAGAGTGAGAAATAGGAAGGATGAGTTATTTTAGATTAGACAAGAAGAGGATGAAAACTTAGAGGATTATCTTGATAGATTTACCTTTATCCAAAAGAGATGTGGTCCTATGGAAACTGACTTGTTAAAAACTATATTTCTGAGAGGTTTGCAGGATGATTCCAGAGAAGTATTGGATTTAATGGAAAAAATATATATAAACCAGCTTGAGATTAATGAAATTTTAGAGTTATGCAGAAATTATTCCCGCACTAGGCAAAGAAGAAGGAAGCAAAATCCTGGTAATACTAATATAAAATATTTGATGGAAGAAATGGCTAACATAAAAACTGATATTCTTGTACAATTAAATTTAGCATTAGGGGAAAGGAATTCAAAATCCAATTCTTCACCACCCCTGGCCATCTATTGTCCTAAATGTAAAAATAATCATGCCCTACATGATTGTCCTTTGGATAGAACCTCTATCTCAACTATTTGTGGCATATGTTCAAAAGAGCATAAAACTGATAGGTGTCATTTATTGCCTCACCTGAAAACTGTTTTGGAAACTCAAATTGAAGAACTTAATGTTATTTGGTAGAGTCCAGGTGGCAACTTTTCACAATATCAGAATGCCCCTCGTTTTCCTACAGGTTGGGGATAAAATCCTTGGAATATGCCTTGGGGATATTTAGAACCACCTTCACAACCATGGAATCAATCTTGGGTATCTTTCCAAGATTGGTCACATCCTCCCTGGAATCCTGTAAATCCACCTTGGATACAAATAAAAAATATAGGAAAATATGGGGGCCACAATACCCATCATATCAAGGGCAGCAAAGGTATCAAGGGTAAAATCAAAACTTGTTGCCAGCTCCTAATTAGAACTTTCAAGAAAGAATACAACCTCAATAAGCATAGCCAGTTAAGCAACCCCCACTTCCAGCTCAGCCTGTGGCTAACACAAATAATACTAGACAAGTAGCCCTATTTATGGAGCTGAGTCTGAAGATATTGTTGCAATTCATATACTTGACTGTAGTAATATCCAGTTATGTTCAGGGAAATTTTTACTTGGCCCTGCCCCACCCACCATTGAATAATTTGATGGAAAGCAAGAGTCTCCACATTTAGAACTAGTGCAAACAAAAGAAAAAGAAGAGAAACCAAAAAAAATGCAAAGGGCAAAAGGAACCTTTTTCAGAAGTAGTGTCATACCCTGAAAGGTTTGATCATACTGTCACTACTCCTTAATTATAATTGATTACAGAACTTAAAAATATGTCTATCTCCCTCCCTTTGTTGCAAGCAATAAAGGATGTGCCCTTAATCAAGAAAACCATTTAGGAATTGTGTATCAAGAAACCTGGTAGAAATAAGAAAGCCTTTCCTAAAATTGTGCAAGTAGAAGGGAAGTTGGTTGACCTACTATTTGGAAAACTAGTGCCTCCCAAATATAGTGATCCAGGAAGTCCAGTAGTCACAATTACTATTGGGTTAATGCAAATTCCAAATGTACTAATTGATCTTGGAGCTGCAATTAATGTAATGACTAAAGAAACAATGCAAAACTACAACTTAGTAATCTCAGCCCTACCACTACAGTTTTGGAAATGGCAGATAGGTCAGTTGCCATACCAAAAGGGATCCTAGAATATATTGCCATTGAAGTTTCTTCCTGGGAGTATCCTATAGATTTCTTGGTATTACAGCCTAGAAATATAGTTAATGGTTATCCCATCATTCTAGGACGACCTTGGCTTGCTACTGCAGCTACTTTTATAGACTGTAGGTTAGGAGAAATGACTATTTCAAATGGTATTGACCTTAAGAATATTTCTCTATATCCACCAGCCCAACCTTCAACAAAAGTTTCTAGACGGATATGGTATCCTAAGTCTGATGAAGAACAAGAAACTATTGCCACTTTTGCCACAGTAATAGTGAAGGAACACATAGAGGAAATCAACTCACTAGAAAGAGAAATTTTTGAAGATGAGACTGTCCTAGTTGAAACATTACAAAAGGAAGGACTTAAAGATGATCAAATCATTGTTCATCGCTTTCTATGGAAGGATGAAGAACAAACCTCAGAACATTTGTCATCCATTCCTATACAAAAAAGCTCTTTCACATTGCCACATGGATGGCATCATCATCTTCTTACCTATTTTACATGTCCTATGCAGGGAATGATTCCATCCAGTATCACTTATGAAACAGAATCCAGAGTATTTCATACTCTGCAGCCATATCACTGTCCATTAAATTCTTTAATCAGCAGATAAGAAGCATTCAATTCTGTTTATCCAAGGATTAAACAAATTGAGATACAACCAGGGAAAGTTCTCAATATTAATAGTTGGCTGACTAATGAACAAGAAGCCAAATTATTTTTTGTTCTACAGAAACATGTTCAGGCTTTTACCTAGAGTTACAAGGATATGATTGACATTCATCCTTATGTGTGTACACATAGGATATATACTGAAGATGTCAAACCAGTGAGACAACCTCAAAGATGTCTGAACCCTGCCCTAAAAGAAATTATTATAGAAGAAATTGAAAAACTTTTAGATGTAGGATTCATTTACCCGATTTCAAATAGTAAGTGGGTTTCTCCATTGGTCATTGTTCCAAAGAAAAATGGGAAAATGAGAGTGTGTGTGGATTATAGAGAGTTAAATAAGGGTACACATAAGGACCATTTTACATTACCATTTATAGACCAAGTGTTAGTGAAAGCACGAGATTCCGGAAACAAAAAGGATAGACTAAAAATGCAATGTAAACGAAGCTAAAATAACGCTTAAACCCTATGTTATTGAGAAATGCGTAAAAAGAAAGAACATGAACACAAGATATCAAAGCAATATAAAATACGGCCCTTTTATTGATATGCTTTTCAAATTTGTGTTACAATGCGTCTCCTTCCTTTTGAGGGGATAGGAGCGTTAAATGTTGGTCTTTTACAACTTGTTTCAGAATTCCTTCTTCCACGTGCCCACATATAAGATGGGCGAACCAAAACGTTGCCGCCGCTTGTGTTGGTAAAAGTAGATTCCTCGCTGCTCCTCTAATGCTGCAAATCTACGTTCAAAGAAACAAACAAAGAATCAGTAGCACCCGTGTATGAAAAACGAAAGATAAATATAATGATGGTTAAAATGAGTCCAAATAAACTAAAAATTTGACAGAAGCATAATCATGTAACTAGCAAAATACTATAAAAGAAATAGTCACCAAACGCAATAAGGCGGGGGTGCCCGAAGGCAAACCACCCGCGGGTGAAACTTTGTTTCGACACCAATCCGCTTGGGATGGGTCCGAAACCTGTTGTGATGGGTTGTCGGCAAATTGGTAGGATATTGTGGTCAGAAAAATTGGGTTTTGGTTCTTGATTCGTGCCTCCAAAGTCACCCAATAACCTCCTTTTCGATTAAGAGATTATGGATGTGAAGCACAAATCGTAAGTAAGTAAATTAGCAGCACTTCGTCGCTCAAAATGCTCCTTCTCTGTATATCTTTTGGGTGAGGAAGCTCACCATTTTATAGACCCAAGGGGTCTCTTTGAATTAACATGCAAAAGTGTTACTTTGCATGAATGCTTTTTTTGTGAAGAGAAGACTTCTTCTTGATCAAGGGCTTCTTAACCGCCTCTGTGCATGTCTTTGTATGTTTAGAAAAGCTCACTCGCACTCCCATGCAATGAAGGGATAGCTAAGTGGCAAATCTGAGTTGTCATGAAAAAGCCCACTCTCACTCCCATGCAATGAAGGGAGAGTCAAGTGGCGAATATGAGTTGTCAAAAGAACTCACTCGCACCCCTATGCCATGAAAGGAGAGCTAAGTGGCAGTTCTGAGTTGTCATGCGCCGAGGTTTGACTTTTTGTCGGTCAAACCTGGCATTCGTCCCACCCAGAAGCGAGCGCTGATAATCGTCCCTGGGTGAAACGAGTACCAGTCTGCACTCGTCTCTAGGTGGAATGAGTACCTATCTGCACTCATCCCCGGGTGGAGCGAGTAAGTAGCAAAGTGCCTAAAAGGTGCCAAATTGATCTCTCGACTTGTAAAACTGTTGTGTGAGTGGTTAGAACCACTGTTTAACCTCTAGGGGCTGCCCTGGGGGTTGTGTGTGTCAATGCGATCAGTGTTTGCAGTCACATAATCGGATTGGTGCTGTTTTGGTGTCTACAGATGCCCCTTTTTGGGAAGCACTGTGCAAGGTGCAGTGTCGAGCAAAAATAGATAACCAAAGCACTAATGATTAGGGTTTCTCAGTAACCTAACCAACTCTTGATGCCCCAAGTATGGAAAGGGCATGCATTCTTGAATCCTTGCTTCTGACGAGCTAAGGAATTTGATTTCAAGTATTAACCTGTTTTGGTGAGGTGTGACTTGAGCTTGGTCATTGATCAGTCATGAATAGGCAAAGGGCGCAACCTTTTATCCACGGGGGAACCTTGTGTTCATGATTCACGAATGCCAAGTGTTTGATCAATTTGTGATTATTGCTTGTTTGCTGCCCCAAGCAGGAGCGTGATTGTCTTTGTCAATGATTCTTTGAATGCATGCCATTGCCTTGATTGGGTGTGTGTTTGTTGATTGGTGACTAAGTGTGACTACCCCCTCAAGCGACGAATCGATGAGGGAATGACCGACATGAGAAAAGCGACGAGTCGCTTGACCCAAGATGACTTAAGTGAGGGTGCCTTTAGATGTTTTCCGTTGAATGCTCGAGCAGTTTCTCAATTTTTGGACCTATTTTTGGTGGGTTTAAACCCTTTTTGTGATGCCATAATGGGGCGAAATTGACAAAAACTCGTCTTCCCGTGGAGCGGTCCGGCCATGGTAGCCTTCTTAGGGAGTAGGATAGTGACAATTTGTAACCCCGACATCTATTTTGTATGCCAAGAATGTCAAGTGCAAAAGCACTTCGTGTCCGGCAATGCTTATTGCTATGTTTTTGTGTTGCTTTTTTTGTTGTTTTTGTTTTTTGGTTTCTTTTTATTGTTTTTGAGTGGGTTTTGACCCATTTTGGGGACGCCGTTGGGGGATGAAATTCTCGAAAATCTGTCTTCCCGTGGAGCGGTCCGGCCATGGTAGCCTTCATAGGGAGTAGGATAGTGAGGATTTGTGACCCCGACATCTGTTTTGCATGCCCTTGAATGTCAAGTGCAAAGGCACTCTCGTTGGTCGACACTTTTATTGCTCTTTTTTGTGCATTTTTGTTGTTTTGTTTTTATGTATATGTATTTACATTGATGTATGCAAATGCTTTTATGAATGCGATGTGTCTAATTTGTATGATGTATGCATGTGGAATGAATGAAATGAGTTGTTGATGACTTGTCGATGCACCATAGACTCGTACAAGATTTGACTGACTTGTTGTACTAATGGGATGACTTTGTGAAATGACTTTGCATGTGAAAACTTTGTTTTTGTATTTTGCATATATTTTGATGGTGATGTACGGAATGAAATGTACCAGTTGTTTGAAAATGTAGTTAAGCTTTTCTGAGATGCGGATATTTTAACTAACTAGCCAAGACTCGTACATTTATCTCGCAAGACTTTTGAACAAGGTCTAAATCCGACTTGAATTTAACCAAGTTATTTCACATCCCTGTGTGTGCAATTGAGTTCGTTTATGTGGTATTTATCAGGATACCGCCGGTGCCAGATAGGCTATCAACCAAACTTGTACTGAGGATCACCTAATTAGCTCCACTAACTCCGTTGTTGTATTTAGCAAGATTAATCCACGTGACAATCTAAGGTACCATAAGCTAGCTCATCCACATGCAAATATTGGTCTGCACACACGCAAAGCTAATGTGACGGACATATCGTCATGCGGGTAGGATACCACCATTGCCAGGTAGGCTATCAACCAAACCTGTAATGAGGATCACCTAGATGGTTTTCGAATGCCGAGAATTCCAGGGATTCAAGTTCAGGTTATTTGTTGGCTCGAATGATTTGGGAGACTTGCTCGTCTATATAGTGATGAAAATCACTGGTTTATTTTTCTATTTATTTTTCTTTTTGAGCAAGGATTTTGAATAGTGGTGATAACCACTGTTATTTGATTTTGTATTTTGAGCTTTGTAAGTTTGAGCTTGTGAATGGCCTTGATCCTGTTGGCCTTGGGGATGACTACCCATCCTGTGTAGGGACGTGTAGTACGAATCCTTACGACTTTGGGAACCAAGGGGATAATGGAGATTATGAAGTAAGGGCATTGATCTTTTAGGCCTTGGGGATGACTACCCATCCTGGTTAGGGGCGGGTAGTACGAATCCTTACAACTTGGAGACCAAAGGTGAGTGGAGAGGGTTGTGATGATGGTTTGTTGGAATTTTGTTTTTGAATAGCGTTGATCCTTTTAGGTCTTGGGGATGACTACCCATCCTTGGCAGGGACGTGTAGTACGAATCCTTACAACTTTGGGGACCAACTATGATTGGGATTTGTGGGAGTGGTGAAAACCATTGTTTATTATGGGGAATGGATAGGGAAGAGCTCGTCCTTTTGTCAATTCTCAGCATTCTGGAACCATTCGCACAGGGGGGATGAACAGACTAATATTTCACCTATGGTACCCTAGACTGCTTTGTAGGTTTCTCTTACGTTCACACAACTTAGGAATTATTTTATGTGTGTTAATTTGTGTTGGGATGCTACGTAACAAGGCGTGATCCAAGTAAAACTTTCCCGTGTAAAATTTGTTTAACTGTGTACAATTTTGGCTAGAAATTTAAAGACAGCTGAATGACGAAAACCCTATATACATTAGGAGACAACTGACTATGCTAAAAATGAAGATGGTGTTATGCTGGATGTATGCGTTTATGAAAATGGATTTGATGTGGAAAATGATGGAATTGCCAAGTAATGACAGTCTATGGTGCTTTTGACTTGTATGACCAGCAACTATGCGATGTATGGATGCGATGCCTAATGCAACCTATATTTTTGTATTGTGATTTTTTTTTTTGTATGAATGAGATTGAAATGCAATTTTTTTGTTATTTTTGATGATTTTATGAGTATGCATAGAATTGAAATGCAAAATTTTTTGTGATTTTTGATGATTTTATTGTTTTTGTTTGTTTTTTGAATATTTGTTTTGACCAAGCGGTTATGGTAACCCTTGGAGCGTTTGGTTTGACCAAAGGATTTATGGACACCTTTGGGGCATTTTGGGGTTGACCAAGTGATTGTGATAATCCTTGGAGCTTTTGGGATGACCAAGCGATTGCGATAATCCTTGGAGCTTTTGGTTGACCAAGGGATTGCGATAATCCTTGGAGATTGTAGGGTGACCAAGTGATTGCGATAATCCTTGGAGCTTTTAGGGTGACCAAGTGATTGCGATAATCCTTGGAGCTTGTAGGGTGACCAAGTGATTGCGATAATCCTTGGAGCTTTTGGGTGACCAAGAGATTGCGATAATCCTTGGAGCTTTTGGTTGACCAAGTGATTGCGATAATCCTTGGAGCTTTTGGGTTGACCAAAGGGTTTATGGACACCTTTGGAGCTTTTGGTGTGATCCACTTGCTCTTCAGGGAATAGAGGTACCCCAGCTTGATGATCTTTGTGCACCGGATCTGGCTCTGTAGGGATTGGCACGAATGGATCGGCCCTATGCATGGAGAGGAGGACAGGGTCCGCCCTCGGCACTGATGGTGCTATGATATCTCTTGGTGGAAGTTGCTCGTGGTCTACCCAAAGGAGCGGAATCAACATTTGATGCCAGTGGGCTGGGTCTATGTGCCACTCATGCCCTAGTCTTATGCCTAGTTGTGCCATCAGTTCTTCATGGGTTACAGGGTGATTGTGCCATCGTGCATGATTGAGATATGCCATCTTAGTTTCATCTTCGTAATCATTATCGGAGATCCAAAGGCCCTCGTTGGCCCCGACAGCTGTCTGCGACATTCTAGGCTCTTCTTGTTCGAGCAGATTGATGTGGTCCTCGTGGGGTTGTTTCGCGTTTTGTGGGGGGACCTGATTTTCTTGCAATGGCACGGGCTCGATGGGAGCCTCCAAAGGGAATAATGTTAGGAGAATTTTGTGATGATCATCCATGGGGACCACCCATGAATTATTGTTGTCTGACTCGAACGGGTCCCATGGTGCTATTGCATATGTTGACTCATCTTTGGCGAGAGAGTCAGGCTCATCAGAATCTGGTGATTCTGAGATATGGAAGACCTCGTCATCAGGTAGCTCTACAACCAGGGGTTGATCCTCTTGGAGAGGAGTCTCGCATAAGTTGGGCTTTTGGGGCCCCAAAATCTTGGTCTCTACCGACTCTAAGTGCTCGGGCAGCGCATTGCTTGTATCGGGGGATTTGAGCTCCTCCTCTTTGATTTGTTCCCGTTGCAGGTTGTGGGGAACTTGGGGCCTTGGGAGGGGTGGCCGAATAGCACCCCCCATGCCTTGGTAGGGCATTTCATCCCGCTCTTCTTCTCGCTTAGGTTCCTCAGAGGCTTCTTGAAGAATTTTTGAGGGTGGCCCATGAACCTGGGTGGGTGCCTGAAGAAGGCGCCCGTCATTGGTCTGAGGAGTGGCCTCCCGCTCAAGTCTAGGAGGCGTCGGGGGCAACGGTTGATAAGGTCATGGAGACCTATCTCGCACCCAGTTGTGTCTCTCATAATGTTTTGTCTTATGCGTGCGAGGGGTTGGAGTCCGCGCCTGCATAGTGTATGGGAACAACTCATCCTCCTGGCGCTGAATGCACTCTTGATTTAGAAGATACTGTTGCTCTAACTATTGTCGTTCTAGCTCAAGTAACGTGAGTTCCATCCGACGTGCGATATGCTGGGCAGATTCTAAGATAGTTGGTCCTGCCGTCTCATGTCTAGAAGGCCTAGATGCCTCTCCTAGATTTCTATCTCGGTCTTGGTGATCCGAGATCTCTATAGGCCGCCTCCCTCTGTTGGGGGTAGCGGCATTCCCCCGAGGCTTTGGCCTCAGTAGGTGATCCTGATGGCTAGCAATTGCGGAGGCGTGTTGCTCCCGCGATGTATATTGCTCTTGAGGAAGGTAAGGGTTTTCCTCGTGCTCTCTTTCGTAAGTGAAAAAGGAATGGGCGGAGTTGGCTCGCCCCGCCTGAGGAGCCTTGTGCTCTGGATTTGTCCTTGTAGTCCTGACAACTAGAGGGGGTGAAGGAGGGAGAGTGTAATCATGTGGTTCCTCCCGTCGAACCCTATGTTGACCTAGCGCTTCATCGCGCGGTGACCACTCATAGCGAGCATCTAAGGGAGCTCTCCTATGGATGTACCCCTCATGGAAGGGTGTGTGTTGGGTGCTATGCTGAACAGGAGTGCCCCTAGAAGAGGTGCCCCTATAGTCCCTTTCCGTTAAGGTGTGGAGGGGACTGCCTTGTGTGTCAGGTCGCCAAGGTGGTATGACCAAATCCTTGGGATTGTAACGGAGGTGACTCGTGCCTCCTTGGACATTCTTCGCAGCGTCTGCCCGTGAGTGGGCTTGACTACGGGTGAATACCATGGTAATGACTCTCTACAAGCTACGTAGATTTTTATCTTTTGTTTATGATTTTTTGATTTTTGATTTTTTTTTTGTTACACTAAGCAGAAAAGAACATACACACACAAAGCAATGATTATCTCTTTTAAAGATTAATGGTGTGTCCTAGACTGGTTTTAGTGTGTTTTTGATGATGATTTTTGTTTTGTTTTTGAAAATTTTTGTGAAGACCGTTTAAATGCAAAATGTTGGCTCATATGACTCCCATAAATGGTCGCCCTTCAATATACCATTGCCGGACCGATATACCAACCTCTCTATATACCCGCCCTTACGTGAGGGAGACTATAGGTACGTGAGAGCAGATGATACGTGGAACATAGGCGGTACGGAAGGGGGATTGTCCTATTTATGACACCTACCATAGAAGACTTATCCTCGCGTGCTGGGAATCACCCCAACGACACTCGGTCAGCTTTCGTCAGGATTTACGTCGAACAACAGTGACAATCGGGGTAAATGAATGCAAATATCCAAGCCAACGTGGTGATGGAATCCACTGTTGGTCTTGCTCAAGGGCTGGGGTTTTACGACCAACTCCTTGGTTTAAGTAACCACGTGATGTGTGGGGTTCATTTTAATTTGCAAAAATTGAAACAGGCAAACGAAAAGGAAACTTTCCCTAAGCCATACAAAAACTGAAAACCAGAAAATCGAAAACAAAAATTTTGATAGAGGCTTGTTAAAAACCCCTACCTCTTCTCTGCCCGAAAGGATGTTTCTGATTTGCTGCTCTAAAAAATGCACAGAATGCTATTCGTCCCTGGGTGAGACGAATATCAGAACAGTATTCGTTCCAGGGTAGGACGAATGCCTATTCGTCCCTGGGTGAGACGAATCCCAATTCTGTAATCGTCACTGACAGAAACGAATAACAGTCTGATGATTGAAAAATAGGTACCTGTAATCAAAACAAGCAATTTCAGATCAGAAATCTAACCTAAAAAATAAATAGAGGACAGAGGTCCCACCGTGATCGCCATTGAAAGCACGAGATTCCGAAAACAAAAAGGATAGACTAAAAATGCAATGTAAACGAAACTAAAATAACGCTTAAACCCTATGTTATTGAGAAATGCGTAAAAAGAAAGAACATGAACACAAGATATCAAAGCAATATAAAATACGGCCCTTTTATTGATATGCTTTTCAAATTTGTGTTACAATGCGTCTCCTTCCTTTTGAGGGGATAGGAGCGTTAAATGTTGGTCTTTTACAACTTGTTTCAGAATTCCTTCTTCCGCGTGCCCACATATAAGATGGGCGAACCAAAATGTTGCCGCCGCTTGTGTTGGTAAAAGTAGATTCCTCGTTGCTCCTCTAATGCTGCAAATCTGCGTTCAAAGAAACAAACAAAGAATCAGTAGCACCTGTGTATGAAAAACGAAAGATAAATATAATGATGGTTAAAATGAGTCCAAATAAACTAAAAATTTGATAGAAGCATAATCATGTAACTAGCAAAATACTGCAAAAGAAATAGTCACCAAATGCAATAAGGCGGGGGTGCCCGAAGGCAAACCACCCGCGGGTGAAACTTTGTTTCGACACCAATCCGCTTGGGATGGGTCCGAAACCTGTTGTGATGGGTTGTCGGCAAATTGGTAGGATATTGTGGTCAGAAAAATCGGGTTTTGGTTCTTGATTCGTGCCTCCAAAGTCACCCAATAACCTCCTTTTCGATTAAGAGATTATGGATGTGAAGCACAAATCGTAAGTAAGTAAATTAGCAGCACTTCGTCGCTCAAAATGCTCCTTCTCTGTATATCTTTTGGGTGAGGAAGCTCACCATTTTATAGACCCAAGGGGTCTCTTTGAATTAACATGCAAAAGTGTTACTTTGCATGAATGCTTTTTTTTGTGAAGAGAAGACTTCTTCTTGATCAAGGGCTTCTTAACTGCCTCTGTGCATGTCTTTGTATGTTTAGAAAAGCTCACTCGCACTCCCATGCAATGAAGGGATAGCTAAGTGGCAAATCTGAGTTGTCATGAAAAAGCCCACTCTCACTCCCATGCAATGAAGGGAGAGTCAAGTGGCAGATATGAGTTGTCAAAAGAACTCACTCGCACCCCTATGCCATGAAAGGAGAGCTAAGTGGCAGTTCTGAGTTGTCATGCACCAAGGTTTGACTTTTTTTTATCAAACCTGGTGTTCGTCCCACCCAAAAGCGAGCGCTGATAATCATCCCTGGGTGAAACGAGTACCAGTCTGCACTCGTCTCTGGGTGGAACGAGTACCAGGCTGCACTCGTCCCTGGGTGGAGCGAGTAAGTAGCAAAGTGCCTAAAAGGTGCCAAATTGATCTCTGACTTGTAAAACTATTGTGTGAGTGGTTAGAACCACTGTTTAACCTCTATGGGCTGCCCTGGGGGCTGTGTGTGTTAATGCGATCAGTGTTTGCGGTCACATAATCGGATTGGTGTTGTTTTGGTGTCTATAGTTAGATACCCTTGCTAGCAAGATATTTTTCTATTTTTTTGATGGTTTTAGTGGTTATAATCAAATACAGGTTGCACCAGAAGACCAGGAAAAGACTACTTTCACATGCCCTTGGGGAACATTTGCTTATAGAGTTTTACCCTTCGGTTTGTGTAATGCTCCAGCAACATTTTAGAGAGCTATTTTGGCCATATTCTCTGATTTGACAAATGAAAGTGTAGAAATTTACATGGATGATTTCACAGTGTTTGGAGATAGTTTTGAGTATACCTTAGAACAACTTGAAAGAGTTTTAATACATTGTGAAACATACCATTTGTCTCTTAATCCTGAGAAATGCTTCTTAATAATGGATGAAGGGATTGTCCTTGGTCATCATATTTCCTCTTATGGGATCAAGGTTGATCTTAAAAAGGTGGAAGTCATCAAAAACCTTCCTCCTTTAAAAACTCAAACTGATGTAAGGAGTTTCTTGGGACACATTGGTTTCTATCCTAGATTTATTGCCAATTTTAGTACCATAGCCAATCCAATGTTTGCATTACTAACTAAGGATTCTAAATTTACTTGGTCTACTGAGTGTCAAAAGTCTTTTGAAGTATTGAAAGAAAAGTTAACAACTCCCCCTATATTGAGAGGATCTAATTAGGAACTGCCATTCCATATTCATATTGATGCTTCCAATACTACTATTGGAGTTGCATTAGGACAAATTGAAAATGGGAAGCATTATACCATTTATTACATCAGTAAAAACTTGACATGAGTTGAAAAAAACTACACCACCACTGAGAAGGAATTCTTAGTTGTAGTATATGTTATCAATAAGTTTTAACACTATATCACAGGATATCAGGTATTCATTCATACAGATCATGTTGCCATTAAATACCTTATGAATAAACCTCTGGTTAGTGCAAGAATTATTCACTATTTAATACTATTGCAGGAATTTGATATCACCATAGTTAATAAACTAGGAAAAGCTAATGTGGTAGCATATTTTCTGTCAAAGTTGCCAAATGTAGATACAGGATAATTGGTTGAAGATACGTTCCCAGATGAAAAATTCTTTGCTATTCCTGTACAATCTCCATGGTTTGTAGATATAGCTAATTACTTGGCTACAGGAAAGATTCCTCTTCACTTTACTCCTAAGCAAAAGAAACATTTAATCAAGAAAAGTTCTTCTTTCAAATGAATAGGAGGCTTATTGTTTAAATGCAGTCCTGACCGTGTTTTACGCAAGTGTATCCACAAGGACAAAGTATTTGATATCCTACGGGTATGTCATGATGAACCGTCAGGAGGACATTATTCAGTAAAAAGTACCATTCGAAAGATTTTGGGTATTGGTTATTACTGGCCATCTTTACATAAAGATTTGAAAAGGTATGTCAAACATTGTGAGGCATGCCAAAGGATGGGAAAACCTACCTTCACTAGTGAAATGCCATTACAACCTCAAATAGGAAAAAAACCATTTGAGAGGTGGGGGTTAGATTTTATAAGTCCCATTGACCCTCCTTCCCAAGGAAAAGGGCATATCTTGGTATGTATTGTCTATGTAACTAAATGGGTAGAAGCTCGTGCTTTTAAGCATGCTCAAGAAGACAAAGTTGTAAATTTCCTGTATTGGCAGATTAACCTATGTTTTGGAACCCCACAATCCATCACCATAGATTAGGGACCTCAGTTTATTTCAAGATTTATTGAAGATTTCACTCAACTATATCAAATCAAGCACATGAAATCCTCACCTTATCATCCACAAGCCAATGGATAGGTTGAAGTGACTAATAGGTAATTAGAGAGAATCTTAACCAAAACCATAGCAGCCCATAGGAGTAATTGGTTGGACAAACTACCTAAAGTAATTTGGGCTTACAACACTACTTGGCAATCCACCACTGGATTTATACCATATGAATTGGTTTATGGTAAAAAGCCTCTTTTACCTATTGGTTTTGAGTTATTGAATCTTCGAACTGCTTTGGATGTAGGTATTGATTTATCACAGACACAAACAAACTGAATTCTACAGTTCAATGCATTGGATGAGCTACGAATGGATGCATTGCTCCAGACTAAGATGATCCAAGCACATCAAAAATTTTGGCATGACAGTCACATTCAGTAATGAAGATTTCAGCAAGGTGATTGGGCTTTGTTGTTTGACTCTCATTATGAAGACTATTGATGAGGATTGATGTTTGATCTTTCATATGACCCCTCTAGTAGTTCCTAGCTAGGTTTGCATAGTTTATTTCTTGCAAATTAATAATTGTAAGTGAGTCTCCTTCTCACATGCACTTGTGGGCACTAGTTATCTTCTAGTTGTCATTTAGAGTGTTAGTTAGTAAGTGTGAACTCAAAGTAGGAAGTGTGTACTTCAAGATAGCTAAAATGGATCTTCTAGTTAGCAATATTCTTTTCTCTTAACTTAGAAGTTTACGTGCATTCTCCTTTGCACTTTTGTAGCTTATGGTTAAGCATATTGGATCAAATCCATGATTTGATGGGTTTGGTTATGTATTTTGGGCCATTAGTGCCTATAAATTGAATTGTAAATAATAGAACACTTAGTTGGATTTTCAATCCTTTTCATTGGTATCGGAGCCTAGTTCATGTTTGCACTAGGGCTTGTGAGGTGAGAGGATAGGAGATAATTTTGTTATGAGAAATTCTTTCTCATTGAGGACTCGGTTTAAGCTCAAGGGGAGCTTGAAAACCATTCGGAGAAGGAAGTTCCTTCGACGACAAACTCCTCGTTCCAACTTTTTGCTTATGCTCAAGAGGTATAGGAAAAGTTTGCCTCAGAGTTCTTCGTATTGTGATCCTTGGAAGGGATTGGATCGTAGCTACGGTCCAATTAGGATTAGGGAGCCATTTAACCCTATTGCCCCCCCATTTTTGAGTACTGAAGAGCTCCAGGAGGTCATCAAAACTAGGTCGTGTGTCGACTTAGGTCTGGTTGCCTTTCAAACGCTGGTCGTGTGTCGACCGGATCTTGAAAGGAGAGCTACTGAAGGGATCTGGTTAATTTAAGTTTTTCAATGCTTTTGGAATTAACCCTCCTGGTTAATTTTTAAAATTTTCTAGTTTGTATTAGAAAAGCTTAAATTTTTATTAATATATTATTTTCTTAATATATTAATTTGCTGCATATTGTAAAAAAATATATATATTGTATTTTTTTTAGACAATCGAAGGCTTTGCAGCAGGCTTCGACTGCATTCGACAGCATCGACCAGGCCATGGCGGCATTCGGCAGCCCACGACGCCTGCTCGTCGTTGCCTGTCGGTCCGTCTACTGTCATGTTGACAGTCGACGGCAATCGCTGTCCACTATGACAGCGATTGGGGCTATCGCCTGACGCAGCTATCGAGTCGATAGCGTTCTTGTTCGACCGACAGCAAGCCTCGACGATCGCTCCGATGAGCAGGAGAGTCCGCTTGGCGTTAGGCCATGCCGCTCGACGTGCTGTCGATTCGATAAAGGTAGTGCTAGGCTCGACTATCGTCGAATGACAGTAGGCGAATAGTGCCGGCAAACGATGCGTAGGCTTAAGGGCACGCGTTGCTTCGACGTCAGGCCAACCAACGCCTGACATGCTATCAAGCATGACAGCTTTGTAGCTAGGCAGGAGGCCTGGCTACGCTGTCAGACTACTGTCTACAGTGGCAACACTTGGAGGTAGCCGCACGGGTGCTCGACCTTGGAGGTCGCACCACTTTTCCCACCGTCAGGCTTGGAGCCTGACAGGACAACCATCGGGTCCAAAAAACTATGTAGGCTTAGATCCTCGAGAACCGTGCCACTACAACTGGCCAGTAGATTCATGCCTCGGGATTAGTGCCACTGTAGTTTGAGAAGTTGCATGAAAATCAGGGTAATTTATTGTAATTTTTAATTTTTACTATTCTAAGGTTGCATGTTAAATTTTGTTTTTATTAATTTAATTTTTAATAACTTGATTAAATTCATTAATCTTTGATTAATTGAAATTTAATTTTTAATTAAGTTATTTTTAAATTAATAAATTCTAAATTGCACCTTAGGTTAGTTTAAAATTTCAAAATTTTGAGCCTTAGGAGTAAATTTTCAAATTCAGAAGCACTCCATTGTAACAAGGAAAATTTTCATTTTCTTTCCTTGATTTAGTGCTTTCTCATTTTTTTACTCCTGGCTTATACCCGGTTCACATGGCTTCTGACTTGGCTGCCCAAGTGGCAGAACTTGCCCATGTTGTAAATGCTTTAGCAGATAAAGCTAATGATACTACCATGGCAGAAGTCCTTGGCAATCTTGCCATGAAGGTAAATGACATTTCTGTGCATAATGCTTCAACTTCTGCTCATGATTCTCGTCTGAGAGTTCATTGTGAAGTTCCATTTTATGATGGATCCAGGAACCTTGATGTCTTGAATAGTTGGATTCTTGACATGAGTTCTTGGTTTTCTTACTCTCAACTTTCAGATGAAGATGTGGTTCCTTATGCTAAGCTAAAACTTTCTGGTTTAGCTAAAGTACTTGTTGAACGAAAAAGAGGTCATGATGAACTCACTTCATGGGATGAGCTTGTAGATTGTCTTAAGACCAATTTTTATCCTTCAAATTATTCTAAGGAATTGGTCATTAAATGGTTTCATTTTCGACAAGGTACTAATATGTCTGTACAAGAATATATTTTCCAGTTCAACAGGTTCAGGATACTTGTGAATGTGGAGGATGATGTTCCAGCTTTGATTCTCAAATTTCAAAGTGGCTTGTTAGAGCATTTGTACAGGGAACTAATGTTTGTTTCTATGGAAACATTGGATTCAGTTTTCAACCAGGCGCAACTTGCGGAGGACAAGTTTAAGGCGCATTCGCAGGCATTCCGTGCACCTGTTACTCAAGTGGTTGCAAACTCATCAAAAGGGAATAATTCTTTCTCACAAAAGAAGAATTTTGCTCAAAAGAAGAATGTTTCTTCTCCATCTCCTTCTTCTCCTTCCCCTTCCGCTTCTACTCCTTCTTCTTCTTCTAAACCTTCTTCTTCTTCTTCTTCTTCTAAAAATTTTTGCAACTATTGTAAGAAGAAAGGTCATGAAAAAGCTGATTGCTTTAAGCTTAAAAAGAAGAGTTTAGTAATTACTACTCAAGAGGAGGATGCTCCCAAAGGTCCCCTTGAGTCTGTAGGAGAGAGTAGAGTATACACGAAATTACGAGGTAAGCTTAATGAAGTTACCTTGGTAAATGTAAGTTCATCAGAAGGGGCTCGTGATGCTTTGTTCATCACTCGAGCTCATTTGCTTCATAATTTTGCAACCGATTGTATAGTGGATAATGGCTCGCAGAAAAATCTAATTGCGAGGTCCATTGTCGAGCGTTTGAAGTTACCTATGGAGCCTCATCCTCAACCTTATTCTTTGGGTTGGAAGGATAGTGGAAGAGGCTCAGAAATCACTCACACTTGCACATTAAAATTTGCACTTGGCCCACATTTCATAGATCAAGTCACTTGTGATGTGACTCCTATGGATTGTTGTGGGATTTTGCTTGGACAACCTTTTCAATATGATAGGAGAGCTGTTTATGATGCTTTCAAAAGAACCTACACACTTCAAAAATATGGTAAGGTCTTTCTCATTAAAAGCACCAACACTCCTAACATCATTCTAAGTTCCAAGCAAACAAAAAGAGTAATTAAAAAAGGTGGTGATGTTGCTCTAATTTTCATTCGCTCTCAAAACACTTCTACATCCACATCCATTCCAAAGCAACACTCTTCAATGGATAAAATATTGCAAAGTTATTCACACATATTTCAGGAGCCAAAGTCTCTTCCTCCAATTCGCACAATTAATCACAGCATTGAAATCATTCCTGGTTCTTCACTACCTAATGCACCCATGTATAGACAATCTATTTTGCAAAATGAAGAAATAAAAAGGCAAATAGAAGATTTGTTGTCTAAGGGTTTCATTAAGGAAAGTACTTCTGCTTGTGCCTCACCTATTTTGTTGGTTCTTAAAAAATATGGCACTTGGAGATTGTGCATTGATTTTCGTGCTTTGAACAGAATTTCTGTAAAGAATAGATATCCATTACCACGCATTGATGATTTATTAGATCAGCTTCAAGGAGCTAAGTTCTTTTCAAAAATAGATCTCAAAAGTGGATATCATCAAGTGCGTATCCAAGCTGAGGATACATGGAAGACAACTTTTAAGACGAAGATGGGCCTCTTTGAATGGTTGGTCATGCCCTTCGGTCTTACTAATGCTCCCGCAACCTTCATGAGGTTGATGAATGATGTATTTCGTGATGTACTTGACAAATTTGTAATAATATATCTTGATGATATATTGATTTTCTCAAAAACTTGGGAGGAACACCTTAGGCATATCCAACGAAACCCTTGATCTTCTTGCGAAGAATCAATTATATGCCAATTCTTCCAAGTGTTCTTTTGGCAATACTTCGCTTTCTTACCTTGGCTATGTGATTAGTGAAAGTGGAATTCAGGTAGATCCCATAAAAGTTGATGTTTTACTTAAGTGGTCCCCTCCTACAACTCTCACTGAGTTAAGGAGTTTTCTAGGACTTGCGAATTTTTATCGCAAGTTCATTCCTCAATATTCCACCCTTGCAGCTCCATTGCATTATCTCACTAAGTCCAAAATTCCATTTCATTGGGAGAAAAGCCAAGAAGTTGCCTTTGAGAAACTCAAAAAGAAACTTTGTACAACACCCGTGTTAACTTTACCCGACCTCTCTCAACCTTTTGAGATTGAAACGGATGCCTCTAAAGTTGCCTTAGGAGCTGTGCTCAAACAAAATGGTCATCCAGTTGCTTATCATTCGAAAACTTTTTCTCGCTGCTAAGTTGAACTATTCTACATATGACAAGGAGTTGTATGCATTAGTTCAAGCTATTAAGTATTGGAGACATTATCTTTTGGGAAAAGATACAGTAGTACACACTGATCATATGCCTCTCAAGTTTTTACAATCTCAAAGTAAAATTGAAGAATCAAGACATATGAAGTGGGCCTCTTACCTCCAACAATTTCACTTGGTGATCAAGTACAAAAAGGGGAAGAGTAATACTGTTGCTGATTGTTTGAGTAGGCCTCCAGCCGCTCTTGCCTTAACAATTATGTCCACTTCACACTTGGGATTTCAGACTTGGCCTAATCAGTATTCACAGGATCCTGATTTTGGAAAAATATTTGAGCAAGTGAGTAAGCCTTCTTCTTCCAATTTGCGTCCTTTCCAAGATTTCTACATCAAAGAAGGACTTCTTTACAAATTGGACAAGGTTTGTGTTCCTTGTGAGCCTAGAGTGTCACTTCTTAAGGAAGCTCATTCTACACTTTATGGTGGTCACTTTGGGAAGCATAAAACACTTCATCATTTGCAAAGATTTTTCTATTGGCCTAAAATGCAGAGGGATGTGTTGAGATTTCTCAAACAGTGTGCAGTTTGTTGTCGCTCAAAACCAGCTAATAGGAAGTTTGGCTTAGGCATGCCTTTGCCCATTCCTTCCCATCCTTGGGAAAGCATTTCCATGGATTTGGTTAGTGGTTTTCCTATGAAAGTGCGCCAACATGATTGTGTGTTCGTGGTGGTTGATAGATTCAGTAAAATGGCTAAGTTTATTCCATGCCGCAAGACAAGTTCTGCATCAGACTTAGCCCAATTTTTCTTTGACAGCATTTGGCGTTCCTTTGGTCTACCTACCAGCATTATCTCGGATCGTGATTCACGCTTTGTGGGTCACTTTTGGCGTTCTTTGTGGAAGATTTTGGGAGTTTCCCTTAACTTTTCCATCGCCTATCATCCGCAGTTCGATGGGCAGACTCAAGTGGTAAACCGTACACTTGTGCAAAGTTTACGAATCTATCATCACGCTTCACCAAAAAAGTGGGACTTGAGTCTCACTCATATTGAACATGCCTACAATAGGGCCCTACATTCTTCTACAGGTCATTCACCCTTTGAGGTTTGTATGGGATTTCAGCCCTTGGCACCTTATGAGTTACCTTTGTCTTTGCCTTCTCCTGTCACTTCACATCTTCAGAAGGAGCAAGACAAGGCACACTCATTTATTCAACACTTGCACAATCTTCAATCAAAGGTGGTTGAGATTTTGCAAAAGACACAACAGTAGCATAAAAAGGCCATGGATCGACATCGAATTCCTCATCCATTTCAGGTTGGTGACAAAGTTTGGTTGCATCTTGACAAGTGGCGTTTTATTGATAAGACTCATAGCAAAATCAAACCAATTCGCTATGGGCCTTATACTATTCTTCAACAGGTGTCCGAGAATGCTTTCCGCCTTGATCTTCCCGCACACTTGGGAATTCATGACGTCGTCAATGTAGATCTTTTGAAGTTGTACTTTGACTCTACATTGGAGACTGCACCAGCTATCAGTCATCCTGTGGACGTGGTTCCTGATGCTCAGTTACCATTGGATGCAGATCAGATCTATGACACGAAGACTCGACAGACTCGCCAGGGGTCTACCACCTCATATCTTGTGGCTCGACGAGGACAGCTGCCGCATCAGGCTCGTTGGATTTCTTTTCATCAGATGTCCCGTGACTTTCCTACTCTTCTGAAAGCATTGGAGTCCAATGCTTCTATTGTGGGGAGGCATGATGAGGATTGATGTTTGATCTTTCATATGACCCCTCTAGTAGTTCCTAGCTAGGTTTGCATAGTTTATTTCTTGCAAATTAATAATTGTAAGTGAGTCTCCTTCTCACATGCACTTGTGGGCACTAGTTATCTTCTAGTTGTCATTTAGAGTGTTAGTTAGTAAGTGTGAACTCAAAGTAGGAAGTGTGTACTTCAAGATAGCTAAAATGGATCTTCTAGTTAGCAATATTCCTTTCTCTTAACTTAGAAGTTTACGTGCATTCTCCTTTGCACTTTTGTAGCTTATGGTTAAGCATATTGGATCAAATCCATGATTTGATGGGTTTGGTTATGTATTTTGGGCCATTAGTGCCTATAAATTGAATTGTAAATAATAGAACACTTAGTTGGATTTTCAATCCTTTTCAACTATCATGGAAATTTGCAGACTAGGTGGCTTGGACCATATCAGATTAAGGAAGTATTTGACAATGGAGTTGTTCGCCTTTCATCCATTGATGATTCACGATGAAAATTGGTGGTTAATGGACATCGTCTTCGGATATACCATAAACCACTAACTAAAGAGGAGTTTCTCAAGCAAGTGGAAAACTTTGATGTACACATGTTGGAAGAAAACACTTCTTCCACACTGAACGCAGTAGAGTAGCATGAAATAAATTGAAAACAAAAAACAAAAAAAAATGATATTAATAATAATAAATGAATAATTCAGAAAGTGAAAACCTCTTTGAGGAACTTCTAAATAAGGCTTGCATGAAAACTGATTTTTTGGTATGTTTGCCTTGTTGAATTCACAATTTGGACCCACCATCACTTTTCTCACAATCATTGTTTCACCTATTTTCGGAGTGCGCTTGTCTTAGTTAGTAGCGTAGCCAGCTGGGAATCAGTAGGAATAGTCATATGTACAAATATGGATAAATGGTTATATCAGGTATTGGCCTTTTCATTTTAGAACATTGTTGATATCTAGTATGTAGTGTATAATATCCCTACTTAGTATATGAGGCATACATAAGGTTAATTCAAAACGTTATCCATCTAGTCAATGGAATATTTGAAAAGGGCATAAGAATTTTATCTATTACCTTCAAATGCTTCAGCATGATAATGCTCCAAAATAAGAATTTTGCTCGTAACAACTTTGAAATGGTGGAAGCTACAGAACCAAATTAAAGAAAAAACCAGAACAACTTCAGAATAAAAATAAACATATGCTTCGAGATGAAGGAGTGTTCATATTTTGAGGAAAACTCTAGAATGAGTAAGGATAAATATGAAACGACATGTGGCATCACAATCAATTTTCTATTATTCGGAGTAAGGAAAAATTATAGCACAAATTTCAAGATGTAGGTTTCCAACATCAATGATGAGAACGAGGTTGTTGGAAATCATCGCACGTTTTGTGATATGTAAAATCATCGGCACACTTAACAAAGACTTCGAGAAAAAAGAAAGTTTTGTACATTATACATAACATAGCCAATAGATAACTACCACATTAGTGCGTCGTAATTATTTACTACAACGTAGCAGATCATGTTCCTATGAGAAATAAGAGTCTGCCACGTGAGACATAAATAGGAAATTTAATTTTTCAAATGCTTCAACATGTTTCGAAGCATTTTTTTGGTGCTGTGAAAATTTAATTTCGTAGCCCTTTTAGCCCTGCAATTACAAATTGTTCAATCCAGACCCAAGAACAACATTTTTTTTCAACACTGAAAAGAAATAGAACACAAAAAAAATAAAAATGGGGGGTAAGAAGAATAAGATTAAACCAAAAAACGTAGACTGTCTACAAGGAGATCTTGAATCACTGTGTATCTTTACGGAGGGAGGGTTGATGTCATTTTTGTGTAAATTCTATGGATGCTCTGAAGGATTGGCAGCAGAATTTACCCGAATGTTCAAGAACAACCAAGTCCATATCAATGGCATGACCATCGAGGTAACTCCAAAAATTCTTAACCATATTGCTGAAATGCTTTTACAAGGAGTTCATATTGTGAAAACTAGTAAAAATGCTTTGGTAGAGATTGTTAATCAGTTTAGGGAAGAAGGAGACAGACCAATTGAATTTTTAATGAGTAAGAATATTTGCAAAGGGATTAAACGATCTAGTCTACCACCTCATTGGGATAATGTAGCTATGTGGGTTATTAGGATTTTAACCTATGATGGACAATTTCTTGTTCTATTTGGGCATCATGTCAGAATTTTGAATCATTTACGACATGGTAATTCAAACCCGGAGGTCAAGATAAATCTTCCCTTATACCTTCACCAGGAATTGAAAACTATGGCTAGAAAGAACCAAGAAGGAAGGGGCGCTCCCAAACACCATGGGCTCATCAAGCTCATCTGTAAACACCACTTTAGGGGAAAACCTAGGAGTTTTGAACAATTTTTCTTTGCATGGAATGAATTAGAAGTTGAAATCCCTAGATCTTAATAAGAGGTAGAGGTTGAAGGACCTGAATCTAAAGCATAAATAGAAATTAAAAGTTTTGAACGTGAAATTGAAACCGAATCCTCTAAAAGAGAAATTCCCTCCTCCCCACAGGGACCTCCATCCTCGAGGACCAAGAAACAAAGAGAAAAGCAGTCTAGGGAAGATTTTGTAGGAAAAGAAGGAAAGTTACATTTTTTGAAAATGTAACTATTTTTCCAACACAACCCATTGAGCAACCTAGCAGTTCAAGCAGGGAAGGGCAAATAGAGAAAGAAATGCCTGGAGCAGGTTCTGCTCCAAAATCATCAGAATTTGCTCCAGAGTCTCCTAAAAAGGTCAAACATGTTGGGACTAAAAAATAAGGCACACTTTATTTACAAGTTATCTTACAATATATAAGCATCAAGCTTAGGAGGGAGATATGGCAAGTGTCATAATCTCCACTCCAAGTGTCTTTTAGAAGACACCACTCCAACTCAATCTGAAGACAGAGACAAGTGGCAGAAGACAAATGTCAACCTGTCAATTATAGGCATAGTGCACATTATAACAATAATAATATTCTAACATTCCCCATTAATGTGCACTATCCTAAAAATATAATTCAACATTAGATAACAAAACAAACTATTGTGGGGTTACGAAGGTCTTCTAGACTTCAGAAACATAAAATAATGGAGGTAGTGGATGTAGAGGTGTCATCACTATCTCAGCAAATAAATACAGAGCAAGAGAAAGACATTGATGCATCTGTTGGAGTGATGTTACATGAAGAAGTACTTGTAGAGAAATTTGCAAAATTAAGATCAGAAGAAGTATATATAAACATAGAGGAATTGGAGGCAGAAATAGCAATCACAGACACAATACCTACAACAAAAATTTCACTTGTTGATTACTCTGATTTTGAAGAAGAGTCCATAGCAGAGGATGAGGAGGAGTACATACAGGAACAATTACATGCTGCTAAAAGTGTCATTAAGACACAGATGGGTTGGATAGAACAACATGAAGCCTCTATCATAGAAAAATATAAGCTTATTGCTAGTTTGCAAGAAGAAGTGAACAAATTAAAGGTTCAGTTGTCCAATTTGGAGCAACAATCTACAAAATCTGATTTTGAGGATGAGTTGGTCAGAATTCTGTTATAATTTGCAGAATATCATAGGGAGGTAGTCATACCTAAGGAAGAATCACCCATAAGAGGAGTGGAAATAGAAGAGACAACAACACAAATCATCCAGTAGGATGTCAACATGATAGATTCAGGAGCTTCTGCAGAACATTCTAAAAATTTACAATAGGAGGAACAAACATCACAAGTAGTTGAGAAGGCCAATAAATAGGGAGAAGTGCAAGAATATGTAAATGTGCATTCTCCTCAAATTTATGTTGAATTAATTACAACTGAATCACCTCAAGTTGAAACAACAGAAATTAGAGTGCAAGTAAATCTGCTTTTTGTTAACACATCATAAATTGGTATACAAGTGGACTTACCTTCAAAAATACAATCAATTATAAGGCCCCCACAAACAGTTACAATGACAAAATATAATGAGGATATAGCACATTGGGTGCTTAACTATCAAGGGATGGAGGTGGAAATTTCATCTTTAAAGTTTTTGGAGAAGAAGCTTGATTCTCAAAATAAAGAAACTGAGAAGTTATAGAAACAGGTTCAGTATCTTTGCCAGGTTTCAGAGTACTTAGTTCAATTTTGTAGGCCAGCTAGATTTTACGGTCTAATGTTGAAAGAAAAGTACCTTCGCTGGCAAGAAATGAGAATTTATTCTGATCTCCCCTATGAAATATGCAATGTAGAGGAGTTTTTGGAAGCTTTCTTGCACGGCCCAGAAGAATAGAAGAATTTGTAGCGTGAACTATTTTTTCACAAATTTCTCATGCCATAAGATGTAACATTTTTGCCACATATTTTTACAAGGGATATTCAACTAAGGGCTTTTATGTCCAACCTGCAGAATCAAATCCATTGGGAGGAGGAGAAGAAATCAAGTAAAGAAATGGAATTGAAAGTTGAGTTACTAATAAGACCATCTCATGCCAATTATAGGGCCTCCATAAATGACCATTTTTCTATGATGAGAGAGCCAAAAATTAGAAAGGTTTATCTAGGCAATCTTACTGATTGTATAATGAATTTTCAGGTCTTTTGTAACCAGTATTTTGGTAATGCTCTATCTACTTGTAGGAACATGTGGGGAGAATTATCAATATCACTACATAAAAGAGAACCTATCTCACCCAATAACTTGTTGTGGTCCAGAAGAAGAGCTGAGGGCATAGTACAGGTCATCAACAAGTTAAATGATCATTGGGTAGGCTTGAGATACATATTGCCAACTGTTATAACTCATGTTCCATATTTCTTTGATGATGATCCTCAGCCAAATGAACATTTCCAGGAATGGCACAAACAAATACATGAAATCAGAGGATACTATAAAGTTCCACGACAAAAACTCAATTATGAAGAATGGAATCTGGACATGGATCTTTGTGCTATTGTGGCTGCACAAAATGCATGAGGACATGCATTAGAATAGGTTGGGGGGAAATGATGAGGCCTACAAATGCCTCATCCATGGACTAGTTTTTATAACTTATAAACTATTTGGAACACCTTATGTTATGTTTTGATGCTAATTATGGTGATAAAATGCATTATATATTAGTATTTACATGTTTTAAATGTTGAAGAGCATATATTCTATTTTAACTATTTTTTTGTATTTTTATAACCTGTTTTAGATGAATTCTCTAAGCATATTAGGATTTATTTGAAGTTGTAATAAAATATGTTGATGTCTTCAGTTCTAAAAAAAAATTCCATTTGCTTTCCCTATCGCTTAATCATTTCAAATGACCAAAAGGGCGCCAAAACCTGTTCAAAGTAATCTGACTATGCAGGAAACATAATTTGACCATACAAATTCTAGTCAGCTATGCATGAATAGCATGGCATGGAATTGGTCAGTTTCAACATGCACCAACTGAGTAATAGGTCTTCTGCAAACAAAGGGATATTTTTTAGTCGATCAAAACCACTTTCCTGGGTAGCTGATGCATGAATAAGCGCCAAAACATTTACACTGCCTGATATTTTGGAGCAGCTCCGAAATGAGCGGAGTAGGAATAGTTTTGGTCAAAAACATCCACAAAATAGTTAAAAAGGTGGCAAATGGTGAGGTAACATTGATTACAGCTATATGAGGTATTGTCTTACCATTTCCAGCATATTTCTTCCAATGGATGCAGCCCAGCAAAGGAAATGGATAAGCTATAGAAAACCAATCTTGCATTCTAGAGAGAGTTCTAAAAATAGTTGTAAAATCTCTGAAAAGCAGCAATAGACTATATCAGCATTGTAATAATATAATATAAATAACCTAGCTCCCATTTTGTTGAGCAGATAGGAGATAGATAGAGGTATAGAGGAATTCTATTATTGTAGTATTATAAGTTTTTGGTAGCAAAACAGTATTTTTCAAGCTTTCTCTTACACTGTTGTAATGCTATTGCAGAGTCAATAAAGGTGCAATTTCTCCATTATGTTGGCATTCTAAATGAATGTGTAAGGTTTATATAGTTTAAAACAATTTATTTTCACCTTCTTCTGGTTTAGGGAGCAAGGGCCACTTCTAGGCCCAAGAGAAGGGACTACATTGACAGGTTTTCTGCTTATTTCTTGCTGCAACAGATTGATAGGAACCTGACAGTCTTTATTTGCATATTACTAGTGGTAGTAGATTAAATATGATGTTTTGTGATAATTAGTGCATTTCATATGAACACCTAGGGTATATTCATGCATCTTACAACATATAGCATTTTCTGTTTTCTCACAGTATTCTTAGATTTTGGCATTTCCAGTTTGCATTAGAGAATTTCTTGATGTTTTAGCTTTGCAACATTTGATTACTATATTTTGAATTTTGTTACTATAATTAGGTTCTCCTTTATGCAAAGTGTGATTTTCAATTCTGCAAGTTTCATTTCTGCTATTTCCATCTCCGCATCATTTCATTTCTGTCATTTCAAATTCTGCAAATTAAGATAGTTTTTTTTTTGCAAAGTTTCAATTCCTGTAATTTCATTTCTACAAGGGTAAATAGGAGTCAACTTTAGTTTATAGGATTTAGAGGTGACATCAAATCCCCAAAAACTGACTATTTCAACAATAAAGCCATGTCCTGAATGAACTGAACCTCAAACTGCTTACCTTTCCTATCGTATACAGCCATTGGACATCGTCTTGGATTGACAAGTATAATGACTAAATGATGAATAATTGATGACACTCATCAGTTACTCAAAGGATTTTAAAGATCCTTAATAGACTATCAATTATTTATGTTCTTATTATCTAGATTTTATATGATCTAATCTAAACAAGCAATATTAAGTGGTGTTGATTAAAATTTGGTAAATTTTAGCTTGATTAAGATTTAACTTGGTCAAAGAAGATTTTAGTATCTATGGTGGTGGTCATGTTAGGTTCATCAAAATGAGAAGGGGGAAGAGATTGCAAAGGGCCTCTTGGTGGATCCATTACGACTCTCTCATTTATCACCTTGAGTATAGGGAAAGCTTGTTATCTTAGAACTTAGCGTTTGATAGATTGATTGAATAACACCTACATTTATCTTAAGATACTTCTTTGACTAAGCTTAACCCTAATCTAACCCTAATGCAACATACAAATACAACAATAAGACCTAAAACTAAAATGCTTTTTATTTTTGATGATAAAGTAAATGGCAAATTTATTTTCAAGGCTAGGGCATGAAAGAATGTAGCGAACAAGTCCTAGTGCAACTATATGCAATTTCAATTAAATGTTAAAGCTTGGAGATTTGATGTTGAGGGAATCGGAGAAGATGGTGCAAACCCTAGCAAGTCTGTGAGTCGCTCAGTGTTTGCCTGGTCTCTGCAACTTATGAAAGGTGCTTTTGGAGGGGTCGTTGTGCCCCTCCCAACCCAAAATGTAGGAGGTTTGTCAAGTGTGGTTTTTTCTAAAGCACAAAGGGTGGTTCAAAGATCTCAGGCAGGAAAATCGATAGAAAAGAGGAAGGAAAACCAGGTCTTTGTGAAAAAACTGGATGGCAATCCGTCAATGGAAGTGAGAATCCAAGAGGTTAATGAGGAAATTGCTCTTTTGAAGAACCAAGCACTGATTGGCCATTTCTATGGAATGTGGCCTAGAGATACTGCACTTAGGGCTTGGGTTGATGTCAATTGGAAGCCAAAAGTGCAAGGAAGCATTGAAATTTCCATGGAAGGGAGGGGCTTTTTCATAGTTGTTTTTAGCTCCCTGGAGGATAGAGAAAAGGTGTTTGAGTAGGGCCCTTATTTCATGAGCAAAAGTGGTTTGTACTTAGCCCCATGGCATATCAACTTCAATCCGTTAGAGGAGAACCCTAAGGAAGTGCCAGTTTGGGTCCGTTTACCCTTTTTACCTAGGTTTTTGAGAAAGAACTCAGTCTTGGAGGAAATAGGTAATAAATTGGGGACCTTCATCAAAGGTGCAGAGAGCAATGGTGCAAATTCGGTAGTGACCCACATTTGTGTCTAGGTAAACATTGAAATTGGATTACCAAAAGCAATAATGATTAATGTGGACTCCTTCCAGATTGAACAAAAATTAGATTATGAATGTCTTCCTTTCAAATGTCTTCGATGCCATGAGTATGGCCATTTTGCCCGTTATTGTCCTAAGATACCTCCAACAAAACATCAAGCAAAAGAGATTAATAAGGATGGTTACCATCAAGTTCGCAACAAAAGAGGACAAAGACAGAACAAACCGGGGTTGTTCACCTCACAACAAAATTTTCAAAAGGAAACCTTCAACAAATTTGAGGCTCTACAACAATTTGGGGGATCTAAAGTGAACATAGTTGAAGATAGCCTCAACAAAGGGACTCAACCAGATGAAGAAGGAATCAAAGAGGATTTAAATGAAAAACTATAAATAAAAAAGCAACAGAAAAAGAGGGAGCACAAAGTGATTTCAGTATGCAGTGGGTCGACATTACAGAATCTGGACAAACATCTCTTGTTCCAGGTTTGAATTCTTCTTTCTCTAACTTTATCCCTTTTGAGAATAATTTTGAGATAGATAATGTGAACAATTCAAATTGGTCACCTCAAACTATTCGTGACATTGAAATGACTTCCCAAAAAACACAATGTGAAATAGATACAGGAGGCACACCTAAAATAATGGGTAGACCCAATAGTAAAACAATGCGAGAGAAGCAAACTCGTGAATCGATTGTTGATGGGACCCAACTCACGCTTGAGGACAAAGGACTCAAGATGAGAGCGAGGAAAAAATCAGCTAAATGAAGTTCCTTTCTTGGAACATTAGGGGTCTTGGCTCCCCTAAAAAAGAACGTCTTTGAGATGAAAAATCAGCCAAGAAAAACCAGATATTATCATGATACAAGAGACAAATATGAATGAAGAATATTTTATACAGGTGAAAGATCAGATTTGGAAAGGTAGTAAAATAGTGGCAATCAATGCAAGTGGGCAGTCAGGTGGTTTAGCCATTATGTGGAAAAGCAATACCTTTGAAATTATGGAAAAAATATTAGGAAGCAATTGGATCTATTTAAAATTCCTTGAAACATCTCTAAAGAGAACTTTCAATTTAATTAACATATATGGACCCAACAATACTACTGCCAAACTTGAACTATGGCATCAAGTGTGGAATCTAGTGGAGTCTCTACAAAATCAGCATGTCATTCTGGGTGGAGACTTCAATTCAGTTCTAGATAGGAATGAAAATAAAGGAGGATGGTTCAACAACAATGATCAAGTTCGATCCAAAATCATTGAGGGAATTCAATAGTTTGAACTCATTGACATTCCTCCTAAAGAAGGTTGGTTTACCTAGAGTAACAAAAGAAAAGGGAAAGTGATGATTGCTGAAAGGCTGGACCGGTTTCTATTATCTGAAAGCTTAATTACTGACTCCATTATTGTGGAAACAAGGGTAGTCTCAGGCACTAGCTCTGATCATTGGCCAGTGGTTGTTGAACTTCAATTCATTTTGAAAGTAAAAAATACCCCTTTTAAATTTCTACCCATGTTGATAGAGCATGAAGAGTTTCTCCCTCGGGTCAAATTTTGGTGGGACAATGGTGCCCCTAATCATGGATCTCAAATGTATCAATTCCATAAGAGGTTACTAAATGTTAAAAGAGGTATAAAGATATGGACTCAAAACATCAGATCTCAGCAACAAGAACAAGTGAGAATGGCAAGAGAAAAATTACTTCAAACTGAGCAAAAAGCCTTGGAGGAAGGTTGGGATGATGATTTATTCCAAGAAGAGCAAAAATGGAAACAAATCATTGATAAGGAAGAGGAGAGAGAAGAGCAGGTTTGGAGGCTAAAATCTTGAAGAATTTGGCTTCAGAAAGGAGATTCAAACACATCCTTCTTTCACAAGGTAGCTAGTCAAAGAAGGGGAGTCAATCAGATTTCCATGATTAAGAACTCAAAGGGAGAGGAGGTCAAAGATCAAGACTTAATTAAGAAGGAAGCAATCAATTATTTTGAGTCTTTCTTAAATGAGGGGATAGAAAATAATGAAGAAGCTCAACAAAGAATTCTCAACTGCATCCCAAAATTGGTCACTTCGCAAATGAATGAGGAACTAGAGAAATCCATTACAGAGGAAGAGGTCTATGAGACAATCAAGAGTATGAGCTTGGATAAGGCCCCGGGACCTGATGGTTTTTAGGTTAATTTCTATAAGGCCTATTGGGAAATCATAAAGGAAGATTTGGTCAAAATGATTGAAGAATCTAGACAGAATGGTGCGGTTTTAGGGGCTATCAATGCCTATTTCATTGCACTCATTCCTAAAAATAGAGATGTAGTAGCCTTTGATAGATTTCATCCTATTTCTCTTTGCAATACCTCTTATAAGATAATAACCAAGTTAATGGCTAATAGACTAAAGCCCTTCATAAATGATTTGATCTCCGTGGAACAAGGTGGATTCATCCCGGGTAGACACATTCATGATAATATTGTAATAGCTCAAGAAACTTTACATTCTATAGTGATAAATAAAAATAGAGCCATGACAATCAAGGTGGACCTCTCTAATGCCTATGATAGGATGGATAGGCAATTTATAGGCAAGGTGTTAAAGAAAATGGGATTTAATGACATATGGACAAATTGGGTGCAAGGATGCATATGTAATCCAAATGTTGCAGTTCTAATAAATGGGGGCCCATCCTCCTTCTTTGAGACATCAAGGGGTATTCATCAAGGATGCCCTCTATCACCCTTTTTGTTCACTTTAGTCTCAGAAGGGTTGAGAAGATCCTTCCAAGTAAGTCAGGAAAAGCATAATTTTTAGGGCTTAAGTGCTACTTCCAATGTGAAAGCAACCTCTCATCTCCTCTTTGTAGATGATACATTGTTAATGGGTTTAGCTAGCATTCAAACAACCAAGGCTATCCAAAATATTTTGATAGATTTCACTTCAGCTTCTGGGAGTGTGATAAATAAGGAAAAAAGTATCATCTTTTTCCTCAATACACCACTCCATTTAAAGAGGAAAATTTGCAAAATTCTACAATTCCAAGAAGGAGAAGACAATTCAACAATCAAGTATCTAGGCATTCCTATCATAACTCACAATCATAAAGGTATGGATTGGTTTTTCATTGTAGATAGAATTAAAATAACAATAGGTAGTTGGGAAAATCAATTTTTGAACCTGGCAGGTAAAATATCATTGATTCTGGCAACTTTATCTGCAATACCGATTTATTGGATGTCCTTACTTTTAGCTCCTAAGACTGTAATAAGTGAAATGGAAAAAGAATTCAGAAGTTTTCTTTGGGCTGGAGGCAAAACTAGCAGGAAGAAATATCATCTTGTGAATTGGTCTAAGATCTGCAGACCCAAAAATTTTGGAGGTCTGGGGATAAGACAACTTGACAAAGTTGGCCAATATTTAGCCACTAAAACTGCTTGGAGAATGTTGCTCAATCCTGAGGCTCCTTGGGCTAACTTTTTTTTGAAGAAATACTATGGTGGAGGTAGACCAAAAGATGTTTTGTTGAACCTCAATCCAGGACAGAGAGGTACCAAAATTTGGGTAAACATCTTGACAGGGTTGAAGATCATTAAGGAGAATCTGACTTGGGTGGTGAAAGAAGGTGACTTAAATATTTTCACTCAGTCCTTGGATGGGTCCAAACCCCTAGAAACTTTTACAGATCTTAACAACATTAGGAATCATTTCTTACAACAAAACATTTACAAAGTCAAGGATTTCTTTATGAAAACAACCCACACAACAGGATGGAGAGATTGTGTCTTTAAAATAGATTTGGCAAACCTCTGTCCAGAACATTTGAAAGATGATTTTAATTGTCTAAAAGAGCACTTGGGTAGTAGGTAAATTTTTCTCCAAGAGGGGGAAGATATACCAGCTTGGAAGGAGAATGAAAGACTGGTGAATCTATCAGCAAAATCTGTGTACAGCTTCTTAACTGCCCAGGACAACGAAGATAATTCCCTAGAGGTGCTAATGAAGCATGTTTGGAAGTCCAGGGTGGTTCCAAAAATACAGATGTTTGGATGGTTGGTGGCTCATGGTGTGATTCTTACAGCTGAGAATCTAAGAAAAAGGGGTGTGATTGGTCTAGATAGATGTCACCTTTGTGAAAGAGAAGGAGAAACCTTAAATCATCTGCTTTTTAATTGTTCAGTGTCAGCAGATCTTTGGACCAAGTTGCTAAAGCTCTTCAAATTCCCTTCTCGAGAGTTAAAGTGCTTTAAGGATGTTATAGAGATGTTGAATCAAATGACTAACTGTTTACCAGTCAAAGAACTATGCAGGTCTATGGTTTTTTGCTTGATGTGGCAGTTATGGAAGGCTCGAAATGACAAATGCTTTAGAGATCAGGTCATAAACTCAGGAAGAATATGGGTAATTTTAATCAGTTCTGTAAGTGAACAGGCTAATATTTTATTTCCAACTAAAGTACTAGCAATTGCACACTGTTCTAGGGAGCAAAAAGAAATTTTGGAGGTCTTTGGTTTGAATTTAAACCAGTATGTTCCTTTGAGACAAATAGTAGGTATTAACACCATAGAAGAATCTGTGGTGACCTTCTATTTTGATGGATCTTCTCTTGGAAATTCGGGTAGAGCAGGGGCAGGGGGGAAAATTAGTATGGCCCTTACAGGAGAAGGTCATTTGCTTTTCTGAAGGGTTAGGGTTGAACACAAACAACTACACAGAAATGGCAGCTCTATTGAGAGGATTGAAAATTGCTTTGCAAGAAAATATCATAGAGATTTTTGTCAAGGGTGACTCCAAGTTAATCATAGAATCCTTAAGGAAAAATTGGAAAGTAGATGATTTGGTCCTTAACGACATGAAAGAGGAAGCGATTAGATTGAAAATTTTCTTTAAGTCCTTCCAAATTCATCATGTTTATAGGGAGTTTAATTCAGATGCAGATCAATTAGCAAAGACAACCACACACTTAACTGTCGAAAATCTGCAAATTTACCATTGCTCTAATTGATCATTGAAAAAATAAAGAATCACTCTCTAGATATTTATTTATTCAGTTAGCTAGGCTATTTGATGTACTTCATTGTCCAGGGACAGAGTGCAGTTATTTGGAGGAAAGAGTTGGCTGGGAGGTTTCTAGTATTTTTGTTTCTATCTATGTTGTGAATTGAGAAAATGTCAGTTTCTCACGTGTGTTGTAGTTGTTTTTGTTCCAGGTCTTTTAGAGTTGTATATTTTTGTTGTCCAGATTGATGGCCAAACATTGTCAGCTTCATGGGTGAGTTGATCGATGTCTCAGTTATCTCTGTTTATGGTCAAACATTGTAAGTATTGTAATCTCTTCTCAAGTTTAATAGATTCAAAGCCTTTTTTATTGTAAAAAAAAAAATCTTGAAGATTTAGTTGATCCCCTAAATGATTAATACTAAATGAGTTCATTTCATTTTTTTATTTTGTAGCAAATAAAACAACACCAAATAGATAGACAAAGGAACACTTGCAATATAAAAATAATATCAACTTTTGTATTAATAGGGGAGCCTGAATCTCCCAATATTACAATGATTTTGAATTACCCCAAGTATATTGGGTGCAATGTTTACAATGTGTGATACAATTTACAAGTGTCCAAGCAACAAATGGTGGGTTCTCCAAGCAAACAAATGGTGTCTTTTGTTCTTCCTGCTACAATTTTAGAGGGGTGAGTGGGCTTCTGCTATCCGATGTAGGGACCACTCTAGCTTCAATAGCTCTCCAAGATACCTATTTCCTACACACATGAAAACCAAATATGGATTAGTAGCACCTGCAAATCAAGATATAAAATGCTACTATCAAACCCTAACTGGAGAAAACATGTTATACAAAAAACAGAAGAAAATAAAATACATGCCTTGCTAAGAAATCAACTTATTGATCTTCATGATATACTTTCTTTCGGCTTTGAGAAACCGTAGACGTGCGATGAAGATTGCTAAACCATGCATGGGTAGTGGGCAAATCGTACAAATGTGGTTTCGATTGTAAAACCGTAGATGGGTGGTGTAGATTGAATGCAATATTGTTGTGAAATGGGACCTCCGGGCTTTGAATCTCTCTTCTCCTCAAGATGCATGCAGAGCTCTGGTCCTATTTTGGTAGAATTACGATACAAATTTTCAACCCCCTTTGGTGAATGGGGTGAAGGTGCCTTTATAGGCCCCTTAGGGTTTTGGAGGGAAATGAGAGGTGGCAAGCCAGGATTGCCAAGTGGTAATCCAGGGCTGCCAAATGGAGGGGGCAGTTAGAGTGAGTCACCTAGGGTGTCTCACTTAACTGGGGTGATGTGGTTGCAAGTGGAGTGCTATGTGGAGGGTTACCCCATGTGAAGGGACAAAGGGGACAAGGGTGTATGAGATGTGGAAAGGGATGTTGGTGAGGTGGCTAGGACACATGTCTAGTGGGTAGGCAGGGTATCCTAGGCTAATTTTCCAGATTTAATAAATTTAGAAAATAGGATAATGTGCATGATTTATATACCTAAGTCTAAACTTAGGCATATAACTTTATTATGCAGGATTTGATGTGGGTTGCTAAATATGATGTTGTGGATGACCAGTTTTTGGTGTCTACAGATGCCCCTTTTTGTACCGCATTGTGTGAAACACGATGCGGTGCAAAAACCAATGACACCTGTCTTTATTGGGTGAATGGACTCAAATCTTCTCGATGCACAAGAATGACCAATTTTTAAAAATTTTGATGCTATTTTGATTTGTTTGCTTACCCCCTCAATTGGAGAATGGGTAAAGGATGAAACCCATGAGCCAATTGACCAAATGTGGATGATGAAAGGAGGTGGATGATTGAATGATGTGAATGTGATATGTGCAAATGTATGACATTGAATCAACTTGATGCCCCAAGTTTGGGATTGATTGTGTTTTGCAAATTTACCTTTGGTTCGTTTGTGGCATATGTTGTGGTAAAACCGTCAACCACGTTTGGAGTTCTAGTTCCCTTGTGACTTTAGCAATTCCTTCCAAATGATGGGTTCAAGGAACCAGTCATTCTAGGAATTCGATGCTCTAGGTGATTTTTGATTATTACCAAATTTGATTTGATTGTTTTTCGCTTTTGACCCAATGGAAAGGGTTGAAGGATAACCTTGTGCAAATCTGGTTTGAACACAACCAAGCTCAAATATTGAGGGACCTAGCTGATTAATGCCATTTTGATTTGATGATGAGTGTCCTTATGGTGAGCTATCCATCCTACCGGATTGCATGGATTTCTAGTCACTACAACCGCTAGGTGTATAGGGTAATTCACTAGATACGAGGTTCACTAATTGATGTGGTGATGATGATGGTTATGATGTGTTAATGATGAATTGATGATGGAATTGATGATTTTGATGATTATGTGATGATGCATTTGGTTTAGTGAGAGGGTTTTTTTTTTGAAAAGAATGCATCAATATTTTTGTGTTTTTATGTTTTTGTATGAGAAAAATGCATGAAAATATTTTTGGTGTTTTTTTTTTTGCTTTTTTTTTAAATGATTTGTGCATTGATTTGGACCTGTTTTGTGCTTTTGCTTTATTGCATTTATGGATGCATATGAGATGATGTGATGATAGATTGAATGGATGATGAATGCTATGCTCTAATGACCATTTGGTATGCTTTAGACTTTTGCTTGATCGACTATATTCTTGTCACTTAATCAGGGGTATTAACATGTGGTATTTGTGAATGAAATATATAATGAGATGTAATAATGTAAATGATAGTAGATGGATTGGATAGATGATTTGTGATTGTTTTGCAAAGACTCAAACATCTTAGTGACCTTGAACAAACTTGTTTATGATCTCACAGATTTTCATGATGCTAAGGTTGTCCTAGTGGTTTCAAATTTCTCAAGGACCAACTGTGTGTGCAATGATTGTTCATTTTCCATTATGAATTAGGTCAAACTAATCAATTGTAACTTATGCCAATAAGCTAGCTCATCCGAGAGCATCCATAGGTCTGTACAAAATAAGGTCGCTAATGTGACATACGTGGCGCCACGCGTAAGGATACCCCATTGCCAGGTGGGATTCATTCAACCCATTGTTGTAATGAGGATCACCCCATGGTTTTCGAGACACTAAGAGTTCTAGGGATTCAAGCTCCTTCCCTTATTTTATTGCCTTAGATTTTGGGGATTGCTCACTTTTGTGATGGAGCAACATGCTTCTACTTTTTGGATACTTGCTCGTTTTGAGGAAGAGCAAGGGGAACTTATTGCTTTGAGATGCTTTTTGGGATACTTGCTCGCTTTGAGGAAGAGCAAGGGATTTTATTGCTTTTGTAATGTTTTTGGGATACTTGCTCGCTTTGATAAAGAGCAAGGGATTTTTTTTTTGGAATGAAGGAGGAGCTTGTCCTTTTGTCAACTCTTAGCATTCTAGACCATGCGCATAATTGGAGGAACAGGGAAAACCTTTCACTTATGGAAATAACAACTTTTGACTTTGTTATTCCCAAGATTCACAATGTTTTAATATGTTTTGATGTGTGTGGTCCAAGAGGAAACTTGATTGACCAGGAGCAATTTATTGCTTCTAAATATTGTTTGACTTTGAATTAAGTTTGCTCAAAACACTAGGAGTGGTTGAGTGATTGAAAACATTTGGAATTTGCTTATGGGTGATGTGGTTTGTAATGTTTTGTGATACTTTCGATGCAATATTTTGAAAATTAAAAGATGCACACAAAATAGTTAGTGGTCGCGTAATCGTTATTGCTAACAATTATACGATATCTATCCTACTTTATGTGAGTCCCTTAATTAGCAAAATATTATAAGGAAAGTTGCATATTATTGTGATTGATGTATTGCTAAGTGAAGTAGGATGTAAGATGCACCTAATTAATGCAACAAGAGATAGTAGACTAGTGATCATCCAAATTAACCAAATGATCCCATGTAATGAATGGTATAAACAAAATGCCTAAAATGCATGTATGGAATGCATGGATGGATGTATGAGATTCAAATGAAATGTTTTTGGTATTTTTGCTCTTTTTTTTGTATATATATATTTTTTTTAGCCATGTATATGTACATATATATAAGTTGCACTATGCATAAAATGCCTTTAGATGTATTATGTTTAACGACTTAGGTTCCAATGTTCCTTCTAAGTTGGCAAGTCTATATGTTCCTGGACCCACCTTTTGCTTGACAATGTATGGACCTAACCAATTAGCCACGAATTTATCTCTCAAGTGCGATAATGCATTGGTGTTCTATTGATTCTCTTTAAGAACGAGATCTCCCACTTGGAATTCATGAGGATGGACTTTTGCGTTGTAGGCACGCTTGATGTGATCTTGATATACTCGTAGATGTTCTAAGGCATTGATCCGCCTTTCATAAAGGAGTGTTAATTGGTCAAGATGTGCTTGTCTAGTTGTGTCATCATCCATGAATTCTTGCAATGCAACTCGTAAAGAAGGGATCTCAAGCTCAAGAGGTATGATTGCTTTGGTGCCATAGACCAATGAAAATGGTGTTGCCCCGATTGGCGTTCTAATGCTTGTTCGATAAGCCCATAGTGCCAAGGGGAGTTGAGTGTACCAATCTCTATGATTTTCTTTGACAAGTTTCTTGAGAATGACTATCAAGGTCTTATTGGTCACCTTGACTTATCCATTTGCTTGTGGGTAATAAGGAGTCAAGAAACTATGTTGGATATTGTACTTATTGCATAAGGCTCGAACATCCTTGTTCTTAAAAGACTTGCCATTATCAAAAATGATCTTGGAAGGAATCCCAAAATGACAGATAATATGCTGAAGTATAAACTCCGCTATTCGAGGTCCAGTCGTAGTGGTCATTGGAATTGCTTCGACCCATTTGGTGAAGTATTCGATGGCAGTTATGATGAATTTATGTTGTCTTGAAGAGGTAGGTGAAATTTTGCCAATCAAATCTAGGCCCCATTGTGAAAAGGGCCAAAGGATTTGAATGGGCTATAAAGCTTGTGATGGTACATGAGTTAAATTGGCGTGATGTTGATATTTTTGACATTTCTTGATGTATTGACAACAATCACTTTCCATGGTGGGCCAATAATAACCCATGTGCAAAATGTGCTTTGCAATGGCCATTCCACTAAAGTGGCCACCACAAGTACCATCATGGGCTTCAATTATAGCTCGTTGTGCCTCAACGAGATCTAGACATCGAAGTAGGACTCCATCATAGCCACATCTATACAACACGTCCCCCAAGAGAGTAAAACGAGCTACTTTTTGTTTGAACGATCTTTTTGCAATTCATGTCAATTCTAATGGGAGGGTCCCAAATTTGAGAAAGTCTCTTATCTCATCAAGGTAAGAATTGTATGGCTCCGCATGGACCAAACAAACACTCTTCTCACCTTTAGATTTTGCTTGTTTGATTGTTGACTTGGACACTATTGTTATGATAAGTGGTTGGACTTATCCATGTTCATTCTTAGGAATCAAGGATCCCAAAGAAGCCATTGCATCCACAAATCTGTTAGTTTGTGTAAAGGATAGGCTTCATACTCTACGTTGTTATTTGTGCATGGGAAGTCGAGTTTGAATGATAAAGGAATTGGAATTCCTTTGGGTGTGTAAAACATGACTCCAACACCTTGTCCCTTTTCGCACTTTGATCCGTCAAAGAAGAGTGTCATGTCAACATCATCCTCGGGAGGGACTAATTCTTCTTGTTCAGTGATGGAAAAGACCGAATCATCTGGAATCTCGATAAGTATTGGTTGATCATTTGGTAATGGAGCTTCTGCAAGTTGATCGACTATCACCTGTCCTTTGATGGATTTTTGACTAATGAATTCAAGATCAAATTTCGTTAAAAGCATTATCCATTTTGTAGTATGAGTGTTGTTGTATGTGTGAGTCATCATGTATCGTAGAGGATTTTCTCTAGCTATGACATAGGTAGTGTTGCTTAGCATGTAATGTCTGAGTTTCTTAGTGGTGAAAACCACTGCTAAGCACAATTTTTTGACATAAGTATATCTTGTCTCATAACTTACCAATGTTCGACTAATGTAATAAATTGCTTGCTCCTTGTGATTCTCATTTTTTCCCTAGTGCAAAATATGTTGTAGAGATATAAAGGTGAAAAGGGACTCCTGAACGAGGTGACGTAAGAACTGGTGGTGAAGCCAAATACTTATTTATGTCATCGAAAGCCTCTTGACATTCAATTGTCCAGGAAAATGTCACCCCCTTCTGTAGCAAGCGATTGAAAGGCTTGCATTTGTCTAAGAGTTGTGCAATGAATCATCGAATAGATTGAATATTTCCTTGTAAACTATGCAACTCTCTTAGATTTGTTGGAGGTGGCATCTTAATGATGGCTTTGACCTTATCAAGGTCCACTTCAATGCCTCACTTGGAGATAATGAATCCTAGAAGTTTTCCTGATGTGATGCCAAATACACACTTCTTAGGATTCAACCTTACCTTATGTTCAAGCAATCGATCAAAAACTTTCTCTAGAACCTCAATATGCTCAAGATGTGTTTTAGATTTAGCAATCAGATCATCCACATAATCTTCAATGATTTTATGCATATAGTCATAGAAGATGTACGTCATGGCACATTGATAAGTAGCTCCTACATTCTTAAGGCCAAAAGGCATCACCCTATAACAAAAAGTCCCCTAGGGTGTGGTAAATGTTGTTTTGTGTTGGTCCTCAAGATTAATTCGAATCTGATTGTATCTTGAGAAACCATCCATTAATGAGAGCATTTCATGGCCTACGTGCTACCAATTGATCGATGTTAGGTAGAGGAAAATCATCCTTGGGGCATGCTTTATTTAAATCACAAAAATCGGTGCATACGCGTACCCCCCATTCAGCTTGTGATGGGTACCATGTTGGAAAGCCACTCTAGATAATCAATTGGGACTATGAAATTCATGTCTAGTAGTTTTTGTAGCTCTTCCTTGATAATTAATGCTACGGTTGGATGAAGTTTCCTTAGTTTTTGCTTGAAAGGCTTAGCATCTGGTGCTAAGGTAAGGTTGTGGACCACCAAATTGGGGTCAAGGCCAGGCATGTCCTTGTATGACCATGTAAATATATCTTTCTTCCTTGTTAAGACGTCGATCATACGCTCTTTCTCCTCTGTGGATAAATCTTTTGCAATTTTCATGATTTGTGGATTGTTCGCATCTTGGCTAAGGTTCACATCGATAGATTCTTCGATAAGCATATGGGAACCTTCCTCTAGTTGATGTGGAGTTGGGATGAGATGGATATCATCCTCCACATGCTCAAATGACTCAGGGGACCCCTCCTCTACTTTGGTTTGGAAAAATGAAGTAGACGAGGATGAAGGTTGTTGTGGGATGTAAGCGTTTGAAGCTCGTAACAACTCTTCGGATAGGATAAATTTGGAGATGGATGGTGGGGATGAAATCCTATCCATGGTGATAAGGCTAGCATCAATCAGAATCAGCTTTGCCAAATCGTATGGGTTACGGAGTGGGGAAAACAAGTCAACAAAAATCATGTTAACTTGGTGGAAATGAGGTGGATGTGATTTGAGGAGTGATGGCTCACTCTCTCTAGGTTGCAACTAACCTAAGGTGGATGAATGATGATGTTGCAAGAGTGGCCAAGGTGGTGGTGGTGGATCTGGCTCAGGGTGCTCATGCTCCTTGTTGAAGTGAAAGATGGTGTGATCTATGGGAAACATCTTGGTATAACACTCATCTCTCTCTATGGGCTCTGCAGGGGCCACATCTTCTTGGGGACCATCAAAGATTCAAATGATCCAATCTAGGTTTGCTTCCATCTATTGGAATTCCCCAAAATCTTCATCGGAGATATAATCCCCGAAATCTTCATCGAAGATGTAATCATATGGAATATGATCAATCGTGAATGTATGCAATACAATATTTAGAAAGGCCTCATGTAGATGAGGCATAAAGTCAGGGTCCAGGTATTCATCATCAATATCATCACAATCATCGCTCTCCTCATCCTCTTCTTCATACTCAAGGGTGAGTCATTAGAAAGTATGGTTGAAGGAAGAGTTTGAGGTAGAAGGTCTATATCCTAGGCCATAGCGATCATGTGCTTCTTGGTATTCAGGCTCAACAATGTGATGTGGACCTTGCTCATGTCGTCCAAGTTCGTATCCCTGCCAGTTGACCCTATGAAAATATCACAAAGGGAAATCCAGGTTGGATAGATATTCTAAATTGGCATTAAACTCTTGTAAGGGTTCCTCATTAGGAGGAGGTGGATCAGATGAGGAATCCACTCCCCCATATATGAAGTTGATCCTATCTAGTCGGGAACCCATTTTGTACACTGCACCTATAGCTAAATGTGGGTCACGTGGGCGACCATAATCTCTGACTGACTCAATAGGTGGTGTAACTATGACACTTTCAACAATGTACTCGCCAATGCTTGGATTGGCCAGATGCACTACAACTTGGGATGGTTGGGATGTGGATGGCTCAGTGGATGAGGAGGGTGCTTCGGTGGTGGCTTGTGGTTTAGGTGGAGGTGATGGCTCCTCTTGGATAGGTGATCCTATCTGCGAGATGATGGGTGGTGAAGTTTAGGGTGGATTAGGCTTGATGGGATTGTTAGTTGATGGAGTGGGTTGAGCTAAAAATGTGAATGGTATTTGTGAAGTGGACGGTGTGGCTAATAAATTTGGTGATTGGTTAGCGGGATGATCAGGTGCGATGGAAAAAATGAAATATGGTGGATGAGGGTTGAATAGAGCAAATACTTTTAGATGCAAAATCATGATCAACTGTCGGTATTCCTCTGGGATGGGAGCTTGTGAGGAGGTGATGTTAGTGGGAGCGGTTCAAATGATGAGTGGCTAAATGGAGAAGTGGGTGGATGGAAGCAGTGACTCATAAGGATTTGAGATCAAGTTACAATATTTAAATGGCTTAGTGTTTGCTTGGATGCAATGTACTTTATCCTCATGTACATATTTTAGACATTGGTGTAATATCAAGGGCATACACTTCATCTCCCTTATCCAAGTGCGTCCAAGAAGTATGTTGTATTGCATCGCCCCTTCCAAGATGTGGAAGAGCACATGTATGGTCTTCACCCTTATGGTGACAGGCAGAATTACGTTCCCCATAGTTGAGCATAAAGCCTCATTAAAGGCCCTCAAGGTGAAAGTAGATGATGTTATACGGGATGATGGTAGGTTAAGGTGCTTGATGGTGGGACTGGTAATGAGGTTTATGGAGGAGCCGATATCAATAAGTACCCTCTTAAAATATTTCCTATCAATATGAGTGACTATATACAAAGGAGGAATGAGTAGATATTATAACACACTCTTCTCCTCAAAGTCATAAAATACTATTGAGGGCTCCATGCATTTTTGTACACTTCTCACAAAGGCGTTAAAGGCATTAAGGTCTTTTGATTATACTTGGATGGACTTTAGAATCTCCATCAATGCCTCACGATGTGAGGGAGACTATTGTATTAGCTCATAAATTGACAGTTTTTTTGATGCCATTTTAAAACTTTGCGTTAACCAACTTTCTAGGGTGATGATGGGGCGAGATGGATGACTCAGGTTATGGACGGGTGGAGGTGGAATGGATGGTCCTATTTGTATAAGGACACTAGGTTATGCTATAAGAGCTTGGGTTGTGTGATTTGCTTGTCTTTTCCCGCAGGTGACCACACTAATAGCCCCTACAAAGCCTAGGTATAGTTGAGACACATAGTTAACTTGGTTGAGAGGAACTGTAGAAGTTGACGCTCTTGTTGCTTGATGATTTGCCTCATGTTGGGGCAAATGTGTCTGGTATATCCCAAGGTTCTAACTAGGTTGGGCTAATGGATTGTGGACTTTGATCTTTTCCACTTCTAATAAATCTTGCACAATACCTTTAAACTCGTGGTAAGTTTCAATGTCATACCCTTTTTATTGATGATAGATGCAGTATAAATGATCTCTGTAGGCTTTCACTTTTGGCTTTCTAGGATCTTCAAATTTAATCTCAAAGTTACAATGCTTTGAATTACCCCGAGTGTATTGGGGTAATGTTACAATGATATTGTATAATACAAGTGTCCAAATGAACAATGGTGGCACTCCAAATAGATCAATTGGTGTTCTTTCTTCTTTTGCTATAGCTCTAGAGGGGTGAGTGGGATTCTGCTATCCAATGTAGGGACCACTCCAACTTCAACAGCTCTCCAAGATACCTACTTCTTGCACACACATGAAAAAGTAAACGAGGTTTAGTAGCACCTGTATACAAAGATATAAAGCATGCAATAGAAAAACCCTTGAATGAAACAATAAATGTAGAAAACATAAAACACAAAACGTAATGTCGTGCTGAGAAATTGACATACTGATCAACGTGATATGTTTTCTTTCAGATTTGAGAAATCGTAAACGTACGGTGAAGACTACTAAACCATGCACGATCGACAGGTAAACTACACAAATGTGGTTTCGACTATAAAAGAGTAGATGGGCAGTGCAATCTAAATGCAAGATTACTACGAACCAAGGCCTTCCAGCTTCGAATCTCTCCTCCCCTTGGGATGCATGTAGAGCTCTAGTCCTATTTCGGTAGCCTGATGGTACAAGTGTTCAACCTATTTGATTTGGTGGGGTGAAGGTGCCTTTATAGGCTCCTTAGAGTTTTGGAGGGAAATTAGAGGTGGCAAGCCAGGATTACCAAGTGGCAATTTAGGGCTACCAAATGGAGGGGGCAGTTAGAGTGAGTCACCCAGGGTGTCTCACTTAACTGGGGTGATGTGGTTGCAAGTGGAGTGCTATTTGCAGGGTTACCCCATGTGAAGGGAAAAAGGGGACAAGGGTGTATGAGATGTGGCAAGAGATGTCGGTGAGGTGGCTAGGACATATGTCTAGTGGCTAGGCAGGGTATCCTAGGCTAATTTCCCAAATTTAATAAAGTTGAAAAATAGGATAATGTGTAGGATTTGTATACCTAAGTCTACACTTAGGCATATAACTTTATTATGCAGGATTTGATGTGGGGTGCCAAATGTAATGTTGTGGATGCCTAGGTTTTGGTGTCTACATATTTTATCAAAAAAAATAGAAACAAAAACTAATCTAACTATATAGCAAACAAGATTAAGTTCTAAATGCTTTAATAGAAAAGGAATATAAAATAAACAAAAAGAAAAAAACTATTTTTGCCATAGAGTTAAAAGCATCGCTAGTGCTTTTGGTTTTTGATGGAAATTTTGCTTTCCTACAAAATAGATAGAAAAAGATTAAATTAGTAGTAGAGAGGCCCATTTAATCTAGAAAAAATGTTGGACTCCCTTAGACAACAATTAAATCGATTTTTAGATAGATAAGAAAAATGATAGAAATGATGAACGCATGAAATACATGCTTTGTGGAAAAAGCGCTATAAGGTAGAGATAGTGTCATTGAAACTTTTGCTCTATGTAAATCAGAGAGCTATAGTTCCATCATACCTACAATCCAATGATGATTTTATTTTAGAGAGCAACAAAGTAATATTAGATGTAAGATAAGCTAATTTAATGATTGAAATGATGGTCTCTAATCTAGAAGTACAAATATTGTCAAATAATAGAAAAATAAATATTTTCTTACTTAAATATTAAATGACAAAATGAGATGCTACCTAGATGCAAATGCAATAAAAAATTAGTTAACATGCAACAAGATTGAATCTTACAACGACAAGATAAAGAGAGTGCCAAAAACAAATAAGGAAAAAGAGCATAACCTAAGATGCTAAGGTTATTTCCCCCTTATTTGTGGAAGTTAGTTAAAATCTTTATAGCTTGCTTGTTAACACTTGATAGCTTGATCTTTGAGGCTTGAATGCTTGAGTGATTTGATACTTAATTGCTTGAAGAAAATTTGGATGCTTAGCTTCTTACAAGAGCAAGATCTTGAATGCTTGCAAGGAAGGACTTCACAAGATTGTGGTAATATTTTGGCATAAGTTTGTCATGCACAAAGATAAATTCCTATGTTTCTAGATAGATTTTGGTTAGAATTTCGTCACTCTAAAACTCTTGATAAATTGTTTACTCCAAGTTCTAGTTTTATTGGAATCCATGTCTTCTTGGACGAAGAATTGCATTGAAGATGATAGGATTGGATATGGTAAGAATTAGAAACGAGATCAATATGTCTTTAATGGAGAAAGAATGAAAATGGAAAATCTTAAATTTGGAATTTCTATTAGGATTTATGAATTGGATCTTAGGGATTTCATCCATTAATGGTGGGCAACTTGTAAGGTACCAAAAGTATTGTTTTTTAATTTTGGTGCATGGTAGTCAAAAGCATTGATATGACAAAAGCGTAGTGGCACTTTTGCGATGGTACTTTTGCCATCATGAATATTGGAGTCAAATTTGGGCAGGCAAAATTAAAGTCCAAATTTTAGCAAAAGCATCGATAGGGTTATGAAAGCATTGGTAGTGCTTTAGCTCATGCCTTGGTGCTTTCACTCTGGAGCAATAAATACTCCAACTTTGGGCATAAGGAAGATTGATTCAATTCAAGTAGATTGAAAGGTTGACTAATGAAGAATTGACAAACCTAAAGATTAGTCCTATGTTCAAAATTGGATGTCTACGCATACAAGGGATTTGTTATTGTAGTTTAGAAAAAAATAACTACTATTGGCACATTTGACTAGCTTATACAATTGTTGGAACTACTTGGCAACTAGGTTTCCTTATTTAAAGTATAAGGGTTAACTTACATAAAAGGATTCAAAGAAAATTTGTGATGGATATATATAGGAAGTTCCAAACTTATATTCATTTTAGTTGGAGTCACCATGGATCATTTTCCTTTGAAGTATTATTTTTTCTTAGAGTTTCTTGCATCTCTCCCAACTCTTATATCCAAAACACTAGAGTAGGCTTCTTTCCTTTAATGCCATTTCTTTGATAGCTAATCATCCTAATTAGTTTATTATCTTTTTCTAATTGACAAGATTATGTACCTATATTCATTAAAGACCTCAATTTTTTTAAATATATTAGTACCTAATCAAGTTGATTATTTCTAGCATACCTATAAATAGAAAATTGAGATAAAGGTTTCCAAAACATTAAAATTAGCAAAAATAAAATAAAATCAATAAAAATAAGCAAATCATTGTTTTGAAAAATTTTGTTCATAAGAATAATTGGAATAGGTGGGTTTTAGTTAGATATTTGATCTATTTATTAAGAAGTTTGATGATCTCAAATATATGAATCAACATTTTTGGATGATTGGGAAATTGTGAATTGTTTTCTTATTTCCTCAACATCTTCCTAAGTTGCACACTTTTCAGAATAATGGTCCCCCTGGACCTTACATTGATCTAGGGTTCATTTTCTCAGGATCTTAGAACGAAACCCTAGAATCCTAGAATCCTTATTAGTCACATCTCAATGGTTGAGGAATATGTTGGATGTTGATGTTCTGCCTTAACCTTCTAGCATTCTAAAAATATATTCCAAACCAATAAAAGGTCTCATCTTTGCACCTCCCAGATGAGCAAAATATGAATAACTATGCACCTCTTCAATAATCATTCTCCTTAAATCTCTAGCCTTTGGTATGATAATCCTATATTGGAAACATAAAATTCCATATTTTATGTTAAAATCCCCATTTCCTTCAAGATTTTTCTCAATTTTAGCTTGGATTTCAATGCAATACTGATCTTGTAACTACATTTCCCTAATTTTATCCATCAAGTCAACATGAATCCAGGTTAATGCTACTATGTGCCTTCTCCTACTCAAGGCATCAACAACCTTGTTTTCCTTTCCTTTGATATACTCTATACCAAAGTCATATTCGGCTAGGAACTCTATCCACCTTCTTTGTCCTTACATTCAACATAGGTTGGGTAAAGATATACCTTAGGCTTTGGTGATCTATCCTTAGCTCGAAAGGTTTTCCCAACAAATAGTGCCTCCAAACCTTAAGAGCATGCACAATTATTGCTAACTCTAGGTCATGTGTAGCATAATTCAACTCATGCTTCTTGAGTTTCTTAGACTCATATGCTATTGTAGCTTCATTTTGGGATAATACCCCTCCCAAACCTTCTAAGGAAGCATCTGTACATACTGTAAAATTCCCATAAGGATATGGTATCCTGAGAATTGGTGTTGTAGTCAGCTTATTCTTTAGAGTTTCAAAGGTGACCTCACACTTATCCATCCATTTGAACTCTTTTTCTTTTCTCTAAAGGTTGGTAATAGAGTAGGCAATTTTTGAATAGTCCTTCACAAAATGCCTATAATACCTAGTGATTCCCATGAAGCTTCTAACTTAGAACACATTAGTGGGTGCAGGCCAACTTAATATGGCTTCAATTTTCTTGGGATCCACCGCAATCCCCTCTATAGATATGATATGCCCCAAATACTAAACTTGTGAGGCATAGAACTCATATTTTGATAACTTTCCATAAATTTGGTTCTTCCTCAACACCTCTAACACCAACCTCAAATGTTGGTCATGTTCCTCTCTGGTGTGGGAATATATCAAGATATCATCCAAAAATATCAAAACAAATTGATCTAGATATTTCCTAAACACATTGTTCATCAGATTCATAAAAGTTGTTGGTGTGTTTGTCAACCCAAATGGTAGCACTATGAACTCATAATGTCCATATCTAGTCTTAAAGGTTGTTTTGTGAGTATCCTCCTCATGAATCCTCAGTTGATGATATCTTGATCTCAAATCAATATTTGAAAATATAGTGGTATCCTTTAGCTGATCAAAGAGATCATCAATCCTTGGTAATGGATACCTATTCTTTATGGTCACCTTATTCAACATCCTATAGTCAATGCATAATCTTAAGGAACCATCCTTCTTCTTCAAAAAACACTAGAGCACCCCAGGGTGACACACTAGGTTTAATTAAACCTTTCTCCAACAAATCTTGAAGTTGCACCTTTAACTCTTGCAACTCAATAGGAGTCATTTTGTAAGGTGTCCTTGCAATAGGTTCAACTCCAAGCATTAATTCAATGGTGAAATCAAATTCATGCTAAGGTGACCTAAATTCATGCAAAATTGGATGTTTCTCAAATATTTTTGCATCTCCATTATTGCACCTTTCTTGCCATTTATCTTCACTACATACAACATTCCACCTCTTTTGATTGCCTTCTTTAGTTGCATAGTTGACAATAAATATGGTCGAAAAGATCCTTGCCTACTTTGAACCCTTAACCTTTTCTTATCCTTATTAGTATAGTCCATCCATCTTTCTTGGAAATTGATTAGGGCTCCATGAGATTTTAACCAATCCATCCCTAGGATAATATCAAAGGCATGTAGTGGTGCTACATATAAGTGCCAAATAGTGGATCCATTGGGTAAGGTGATCTCAGTAGTAGGCAAGCATTGATTCATTAAGTAAGTTTATCTAGACCCATACTTGACTTTCCACCCTTGTGCCAAAAATCTAAGTTTTTTTAGCATATCCTCAATAATACTAGTGGAAATAAAACTATTTGTAGCTCCACAATCAATTAAAACCTTAACATTCCTATTGAAAAACTTACCATTTAATAGTATGGGAGTTGCTTGACCATCTAGGTTCTAACTTCCTATGGCTACATAGATTCAATGAGGTTGCTCCTCGGCTTTGCTACTCAACTCTGGCATTTGGGGACACTTATTTGCATAATGAGGACCCCCACAAATGAAACAACCTATTCTAGGTACCTAAGACCTTTCTTACCTTTTATCCCCTATATCCTCCTTCTAAGCTGAATCATTTTACTTTTGAGGTTGAGGTTTTGAATTATCCTTCTTCTGGAAATTCTTCTTATAATTCTCTTTATTTCCATTGTTCTTATTTTTGAACTTTGGGTTCCCTTTACTTTTCTTATTTTTCTCCTTGTCCCATTTTATAAACCCAACACTCTTCCTCTTCCTAAGTTCCTATTTCTCTACCTCTATCAACACTCCATAGTTGAAGAAGGTCTTCTTGGTTTGTTGATTGGTCTCTTCCTGTCGAGCCAAATCATATGCTTTTTGAAGGGTTTTGGGCTTGAGAAAATTAATCATTGTTCAAATCTTAGGATCCACTCCCAAGATGAACTTATGCACCTTCAATTATTCATTGATCTCATACTCAAGAATATATTTCAATAGTTTAATGAATCTTTGATAATATACCTCCATAGTCAATGTACCCTATTGGAGCGTAGAGAACTCTTCAAACTTCTCTACATAAAACTAATATGATAGGAATATCTTCTTAAATGCCCTTACAAAATTATCCCATTTAAGATCCACTGCTTGGATTCCTCTACCTACCTTGAATGTATTCCACCATTCCAAGGTTGCATCCTGAAGATGAAGGGTTGCCCAAATAGTTTGGGTTTTGGGTGAGTAATTCTTCATGGAAAAATAAGTTTCCAACTCATTCAACCAAGATCTATTGCATCACCCCCTTATATTCCATTAAATTTAGATACCTTGACATTCTTAAGGTCCTTGGCAAGCTCATCCTCAATATGATCTTTACCCTCATGGATTCCTCTAGTAGGATTCTCTTCCTGTCTACCCTTTGAATCCCTGTTATTGGGTTCCTAATTAACCAATGTTTCCAACATTTTTTGTTGTTGCTCCATCTACTCTTGAAGCAACTTAACCACTGAAGTAAGATTTTCCACCCTCTTACTAGAGTCCATTGTTCCTCCAGATTTCTTATTAGAGTCCATTATTCTTCCAACTTTCTTACTGGAGTCCATTGTTCTTCCAAATTTCTTAATGGAGTCCATTGTTCTTCTAGATTTCTTCTAGGGATGAGCTACAACTTCCTCCTATGTAGCTGACCCTAACTTATTGGATGATCCTCCTCTCAAAATAGGTGCCATATCCTATCCACAAAAAGGATTTGGATAAGTTATAATTTCTCCAAAATTGTACTTAAGATTAGCTAGTTTCATCTCCCCATGAACTAACTTTGACCATTATCACTCACCTGATAATGATCATGGTCACACTTGCCTACCCACAAGGTTCCATATTGGATAATACCATTATCACTCACTTGATAATGATCATGGTCACACTTACCTCACTACAAGGTGCCATCCCCAATAAGAAGTTATACTTTCTAGGATTTTTACACCTTGGTCTGACCGATCAAGATGATGTGCAATACCCACCTTGTCCCAAATCAACTTAAGATCCCTAGAAGAGTAAGCCTCCCCAAAGTAGCACATCAAGTCAAGGCTCAACCTAGGTTCTCTCCATGGAAGCTTCTAGTCCTACGACCTAGGCTTTGATACCAACTGTAACAACCCACCAACTCGACCCAAGGGAGAGATATATTTTTTCACAAGGATTAACTCTCATAAAGAAGTCCCAATATTTTTTAACAGTATAAGGCATAACCACATTTTGAGTTCATTGTCACTACAAATGACACTCAAGTGGATAGGAGTGGCCAACATCTTGTACTTTTAGGGTTCACTTTTCTAAACCTCACCATTTAGAAAATATGCCATCAATGGTCCCCCCACTTTTCCTATACCCTCATCGGTATAGGACAACTTGACCACGATGTAGGGATTATCCTTTAAGGCCCATAACACTTAAAGGGGGATGCATTTTCCCTAACCCTACATAAGTTTATCTATGTAGGATTATTCTGGTGTAATACCTTAGTGCTTAGTTACCTACACCTCTATGGGCTAACTAAGGCCATTACCACTCACCTGGTAATGAGCATGGTCACCCAAGCCTCACCATTCAAGGTGCCACCACTATACTATCTTGTGAATGATTTAGTGGATCAATCCATCATTTAGATTCCTAGACCTCACCGCTAGGAATACATCCAAGCCTCACCATTGTGGACTACCCAAAATCCTCACTACTTTGGGACACCCAAGCCTCACCGTTCAAGGTGTATCATTCACAAATATTTGGTTATTGCATCATCACAACTCCTCCCAAATTCACAAATACCTAGTTATTGCATCACCACAACTCCTCCTAGGATTGGGTACATCTTGACTCAAGGGTTTTCTAATATGGCTCTAGATTCATGCCCCAAAAGAAAACCATCCAAACCCAAGAGTCTATATTATTTTAAAATACATTAAACAACTCTCCCAAAGGAAATAAAGTGCTATATTAAAATACTTGAATTCAAAATAACACATTGCTAAAACTAGGATCTTAAATACTTTCAAATCATAATACTAGCATTTAGCATTTCCTTTATCTTCAATGTAAAGAATAAAACAACATTTAAAGGAATTATAATCATAATCCATGAAACTAGATTCCTTTCAATCACACATTCTTTTCATTATTTAACATAAATATTCCAAGAACTTTACATTAAAGAATAACAACACTTAATCTTCCATTCTCTAAATAATATAACAAGAATATTATATACAAAATAATTATTCCTTCTTCATAATCATGAAACTCATAAAAATCCTCATCCCAAGAATATTACATTACAATCTTCTAAAAACATAAATAATCATTCATATTTTCTTCAAGGTCTCCACTTGTTGAGTCTTCATCAATGAACTTGAAGCATATTTAGGGATCAGGACAACTCTTGAAATGCATATGCAAACTTAACATGCACTATGCAAAAACACATACAACCATGCAAGATACATACCATGCAACAAGGAGAGAATCCCATACTTCTCTCAATAATGAATTTCTTTATCTACTCAAGCCTTAGGAACCCATTATTAAAACATTCAAATAATAACTCTCATAAAAATATTCTCCATTATTGAACCTATTTATAACTTTTGCATTTAATCAACATTCATGGATTACTTCAACATTAACTAATAATTCCAACCCTCTAACATAATAATGTTGATTATAAATGCAATAACAAAATGAACCTAAAAAATGCAGAAAACTTCCTTCTCTAAATTAATAGTTTTATTTCATTAACTTCATAAAACTATTGATTAATCTAACCAACAAGGTTAAAAAGTATTCATTAATCATAAATTAAAAACAAATGGATTCCTTCTATCTCAATAACCCATTAAAACTCATTTCCCAAGACATACATATAATAGCATAATGCAATTCAATAATTATTTTATAATCTCCTAGTATATGCTTATTAATATTAACCATTACTTATGAGCATATAATTTACATACAATACTTCTTTAAAAAAGGACATTCACTATAATAAAAGAATAATGACCAACTTAATCCAACCTTGGATTAAGTAAAAAAGGGTGGCAATCCATACTACAACTCCTAACTTTTCCTATGCTTGAGTAGGGTTCCAACGACTACAAAACAATAATGCAACACTCCAAGGAACAACCCACTAAAGGTACTAATCATAAGTAGGACTCAACATGACCCACCAGTTTCCACTTGATTAAAGTAGGCTAAAATACACGGATATTAAAAATTTTATCAAACATAGAGAACCTACAATAGAAAAAAAAAAGTAAACACAATTTTAAGGAAGTAAATTAAATCCAAAAGATAACATCTAAACAACATGAGCAAAGGTGATGATTAGGGTCACAAGCAACAATGAATGTTGTTCTCTACTCCTATCCTTTTTAATTGGTAGAAAAACTACAACAACATCCACACTATAACATCAAATAAATATTACATCATGCTAACAACATCAAAAGAATCCAACATTACAGGTCAACCTCGATTCCCTAAAGGACATTGTAGATCTACTAACAATAAAGGTGGTGAAACTTATTTTTCCCACCTCAATCTAACAATCTACTGCTATGACAAACTATCACAAAACTCTTATGCAGTCCCAACCTCTAGCAACACCAACGTATAAAGGCTCAATGCACAACAAGATGAAGATTATCCCAACTAGGGCTTCCTAGCATTTGATGAATGCTCAACTGAAAGCAAAGCAAAAAAAAATCTAAAAGATAAAGTGATCATTGCTATGTAAAATACTATATATATATATATATATTTTTATTATATATTTTTTTATATATACATATATTTTGAAACAACAAAGCTCCTAGCATTCATTCATCTAAGAGCAAACAAGAGGACAAAATACCTCTACAATAGCACTCCCTACAATGCTTCTTTCCTCAAGCTTTCGTCCTTCACTCTATTATTTAGCTAACTCTCATTCTTGGCAAACTCCTTTTTATTGCTCGCAGAAACCTCCAAGAAGATAGATCAATGTAGGAAGCCACTCTTCCTTGCATGCTATTCCGATAAGCACAAATGTAATGTTTCATTCTATGTTATAAGAAGTTTCCAATGTTGCCAGCTATTACAATGATTCCCAAATTTCCAACTTGCAAACATTATGGACTTATTTATTAATGAATTTTCCCTTTAATAAAACTACCTTAATTCATTAATACCCATAGGTCCAGCTTAATAATTAAATTACTATCTCATTAATTCAATTGCTATTCTAATGTCAATGTTATTCACTAACATTAGGATTAGATCAATTTCTCTTCCCTCGAATTGATTTAATTAATATTGAATGTCAATATTAACCATTAACACTGATATTATTTTAAGTATCAAATATTAATACCTAGCTTATTAGGATTATTAATCAAACAATTTTCATACTTCAAAACACATGCATGAATGCATCCCAATGATATTGCAATCCAAAAAGCCAATCAATAATATGCACAAACCATATTATTTTTCCTTAAGTAGGAGGCTTTACGATAACTGCAATGTTATCACCCACCTACTAAGAATGGTTCTTTTGCTTAGTAGCAACCTCCTTTCTCGATGGTGTATTCAATCAACATACACATATGCAATGCACCTATATAAAGGGTTTTCTTTTTACCCTTGAGCTATTGATGATAAAGTCATCCATAATTTCCATTTTTACTCTCAACTCTGGTGGTTGTTCCATACCAATCCACCCATGAGAGTACCTGGTCCTACAACCACAAAATTCATCAACAATACTATATTCTCAAAATAACATAATTCAACTTTAAAAGCATAGAAGCATAGAAACATCAAGTCAATAGAGTAGTTATGTATATTCAAATGGCATAATGACAACTTGACATCAAGATTTCAAGACCACCGCTAATCAATATTTCACTTGGATGGATGGATGAACAAGATTAGAAAATGATAGGAAGAAGGATGTTGAATATTTGTCTTTACAAAGAAAATTGAAGACCCAAAAAATAAATGTCAAGATTTCAACATTTTAATGAATAAAGATGTAAGTATCTAGCTATATCTATATCTAGCTATAAAATGTTTGTAAAATCTCAAGCTCTAAAGGAGAGTTTGATTTGGCAAGGGTGGGGGACCTGAGTACAACCTAAAAAAAAATGTTTATGTGAGAGAGAGAGAGAGAGAGAGAGAGAGAGAGAGCATGTATATAATAAGTGTATGATGATAACATAGAATAAAAACAAAGTATTTTGTTAAAGAAATTTAAACAGTTCAAGAGTAAATTCTTATTGGTGAAGTGGTAAAGCAAACTATGATTTTATGAAGTGAGTAGAAATTTTGTATGATGAAGCAAAAGAAGATGATATCATATGGACTTCATGACCGAATGGATTATTTGAGTTGTTGGTTGGATTATGGGACGAATGATGGATTTGAACTTTCAACTTTTTGAGACTGCTAAACTATTTATTAAAATAATACTATTATGATTTGTTAAAATATCATTATAATATGAATGAGATTCATTTCATAACTCATTAAAATGATAAAATATATTTTTAATTGGTTATTTGGGATTAAAATAAATTCCACTTGTATTATATAATGATCCATAGTTTAGTTATTATGCATATATTCTTTGATATGATATAATACGATCTTTCAACTTTTTGAGGCCACTAAACTATTTATTACAAACCTTGTGGTTGCACTTATGCTTCACAAAAGAAACTAACACTATAGAGCTAGTAAAATGGACTATGATAACGTGAAGTTTTGGAAATACTACTCTACTAAGATGTAGTGGGTAGAAAATAGAGGTGGAGTTTTGGTATTGTGAAAGCTATTGTAGAAAAATGTCAAAAATAATATATTGAATTATGGAATAATTATATTTACAAAGAAAATTGAAGATCTAGAAAATGAAAAGTTTATGAAAAAATGTAAATATCTAGCTACAGCAACTCAATTGAGTTAAGAATCGAATATGGTTTTAAACTCTCAAGCTCTAAAGAAGAGATTTATTATTTATCAAGGGTGGGAGATTTTAGTACAACCCCTTTTCTCAAGCAAAAAAAAAAATGAAGCTAGCTCATTGAATTTATTGCCAAGCTCAAAAACTTTTCCTTCCTCCTCTTGTCATTTCCCTGTGGAATATTTTTGTTGCCTCCAACTTTATTCTTTCTGTCTCCTATCTATGTCTTCCCCGTTCCTTTGTCTCTTTCACCACATTCCATTCCCTTATTTTCCTCCACATATATGCCATTTATACTCCATCTAGGCTACCGAGCAACTCCCCAAATTCTTCTCTTCCATCATTTAAATTCCACATCTTCACAATGCTACATTCAATTTTAATAATAATAATTTATTGACATCCTCCATCTTTTTTTTTTCAATTAGTTATATGGGATTGAAACGAGCCCCACCCATATTACATCATCACCACATAATGGTATTACAACAAAGCTTGGATATTATCCATGTATCATTTGGCAAGATTCGAACCTGGGTCTCCTCCTTAAACATTGAGGAATCTAACCAGTTGAGCTAATGCCACTTGATAACATCCTCCATCTTATTTTTATTTTTTATTTTTAATAAGCTATGTGTGGCTTCTATTGGGGGCCACTCCCATTACAAAAACAAAATATTACATTGCTCTCATTACATTTCTAACAAGTTAATTAAAGCATACCCATATTTGCCTTTCTATCAAAGATATTCTCCATCTTCCTCAAACTGCTAAGTTTCCATAATCAACTCTTTTTTTTTTGAAGGAACTAACAACAAGAACAACCCTTACATGACACATAACTCCAATAGATAGAAGGAAAACAAACATAACAATCATCCATCAAAGAGGAAATCAGTTCGATTATTTTTCTTCTATAGCATAGGTTCTTCCTCCTTTAGAGTGGCAAGATCTGAGAATGCATTTTTGCACTTCAAGCTCCTGAGGTAATATCTAGTTGTAACACATTTTGTAGGATCTTCATTTTTAGAAAATTGACCATCATCGATTGTTTCATAATTAGCTTCAAGAATACCATTTGAGGTGCTAATATTTTCCATGGAACCATCTGGATGGTCTTTAGTAACCATTTGGCTTTTATCAATGATCTGATTCAAATTCTCCTTTTGGGGTTGAGTCTTTTGTTGCTCGCATGATTCTTGTTGGACAATTGGTGCATCTGGAGGATGAGCTTCTTTCTTTTGAACTAGGACATTTGAAGGTTTCAAATCATTCGCATGCAGGGCCTTCTCCTCCACCAAGGAGGAATCAGAGCATGATCGGATGATCGAGCATCTCTTCTTTAGGTGGCCATATTGTTGACAACCATAACATCTTAGGGAGAAGTTTTCATATTCAATATTTTGGATCCATTCCCCTTTGCTTGAGGAGATAGTAATGGATTGAGGCCCAAGAACTGAAACATCCATCCAAACAACCAATCTTGCTTTACTCATATTAATTTTACTGGACAAATTTTCCTCTGTTTGGGCATCCATATACTAGAATGCACCAATGGCATTACCGATTTTGGTGAATATCTTCTCTCCCCAAAACTCCATAGGGAGAGCATAAAGATTCACCCAGACTGGGAAGCCATTAACTTCTTCTGTAAAGGGGTTGAAACTAGGAGTCCAAGGTCTTATATAGACACCCCTTTGTCCGAAAAACCAATTATATCTATAATCCATTACCCTATCTCTATCCGCTAAATTAGAAAAGGAAACAAAAAAGAAATTTTTGGGTAGGAGAGTTACTTGGAATTCTGTACTAGTCCACCAATATTTAATGTATCCTTTGAGCTCCTCCAGGCCTGGTCTTTTGCCCTTGAGTTTGCAGATAATTGTTTGGGCTTCATGATCAATCAGATCCAACCCAAATTCATCCTCTAAAATCTTGATAGAGGGCAGAGGTTCATCCACCCACGAACCCAAAGATCCTTGAGAGATATTTCTTCTGATCGAAGAGGCTTTCTCATAGACTAAAGAGACGGTCTACGAACAACCCTCTTCCTTCAATGCTTGATTGCACCTAGGGTTTGCATCCCTTTCGTGAAGATTGTAGCCAAATTTATCGCTTTGTTCCATCACTTGAATGCAACATCCTCCATCTTATTATTTATTTGTTTTTTTTACTGAAATTGCTGCCAAATTCATATTAGCCAAAATATTAAGAGAACAAATACAATATAAAGGTAAACCATGGTCTGGGTGTCTACATCCATGCCTGAACACCTAACAACATCGAACCACGATAGACTTCCCTCTAGTAGGGACAAAACAAACACAGGTGCATTCACAGGACCACATATGGCACCCAACACCAGAAATAAGCACATCAGAGACCACACACAAACCCCCACTACTTATGATGCCATCTTATTATTTATTACTTTCATAATTTTTTTTTTAAATTGAAATAAAATTTAATTTTAAAATATTTTTTATTTCAAATATAATAAACTATTTATAATTTATTAAACATAATATTAAATATAATAAATACAATTATTATTAATTTATTTTTAATTAAAAAGTTCAATTTTGACATATGAATTAAGAAAGGCTACAGTCTTCGCAAAAGAGGTGTATACCCAAGGTACAATCAAACGATGGAACAAAGTGATAAATTTGGCTATAGTCTTCACTAAAGGGATGCAAACCCTAGGTGCAATCAAGCGTTGAAGAAAGAGGATTGTTCGCAAACCGTCTCTTCAATCTGTGAGAAAGCCTCTTCGGTCAGAAGAAATATCTCTCAAGGATATTTGGGTTCGTAGGTGGATGAACCTTTGCCCTCTATCAGGATTTTAGAGGATGAATTTGGGTTGGATCTAATTGATCATGAAGCCCGAATAATTATCTACAAACTCAAGGGCAAAAGACCAGGCTTGGAGGAGCTCAAAGGATACATTAAAAATTGGTGGACCAATACAAAATTCCAAGTAACTCTCCTACCCAAAAATTTATTTTTTGTTTCCTTTTCTAATTTAGTGGATAAAGATAGGGTAATGGATTATAAATATAATTGTTTTTTTGGACAAAGGGGTGTCTATATAAGATCTTATACTCCTAGTTTCAACCCCTTTACAAAATAAGTTAATGGCTTCCCAATTTGGATGAATCTTTATGGTCTCCCTGTGGAGTTTTGGGGAGAGAAGATATTCACCAAAATTGGTAATGCCATTGGTGCATTCCTGTATATGGATGTTGAAACATAAGAAAATTTGTCCAATAAAATTAATACAAGTAAAGCAAGATTGGCTGTTTGGATGGATGTTTCAGTTCCTAGGCCTCAATCCATTACTATCTCCTCAAGCAAAGGGGAATGGATCCAAAATATTGAATATGAAAACTTCTCCCTAAGATGTTATGGTTGTCAGCAATATGACCACCTGAAGAAGAGATACCTGGTCATCCGATCATGCTCTGATTCCTTCTTGGTGGAGGATAATACCCTACATGCGAATGATTCGAAACCTTCAAATGTCCTAGTTCAAAAGAAAGAAGCTCATCCTCCATATGCACCAATTGTCAAACAAAAATCATGCGAACAACAAAAGACTCAACCCTAAACCCCAAAAGGAGAATTTGAATGAGATCATTGATAAAAGACAAATGGTTACTAAAGGCCATTGAGACGGTTCCATGGAAAAGATTAACACCTTAAATGGTATTCTTGAAGCTAATTATGAAACAATCGACAATCAATTTTTTCTAAAAATGAAGATTCTATAAAATGTGTTACAACTAGATATTACCTCAAGAGCTTGAAGTGCAAAATTGCATTCTTAGATCTTACCACTCTACAAGAGGAAGAACCTTTGCTACAGAAGGAAAATAATTGAACTGATTTCCTCTTTGATAGACAACTCTTATGTTTGTTTTCCTTCTATTTGTTGGAGTTATGTGTCATGTAAGAGCTGTTCTTGTTATTAGTTGTAAAAAAAAATTGATTTTGAAAACTTAGGAGTTTGAAGAAGATGGCAAATATCGTTAATCGAAAGGTAAAGATAGATATGCTTTAATTAACTTGTTAGAAATGTAAAGTGAACAATGTAATATTTTATTTTTGTAATGAGAGTGACCCAAATAAAAATAAATGTAATATTTTATTTTTGTAATGAGAGTGATCTCAATAAAAATCATAAAAAAGAACAATGTAATATTTTATTTTTGTAATGAGAGTGATCTCAATAAAAATCACATATAACGCAAGATAATGCAATCGATTCGAGCTTTGGCTCTTCTTTGGGAGGTCTAAGGTTCAAACCACAACATGGACAAGTGTGCGAGGGGTGGATGTGTAAAAGCTTTGTTAAATTCCCTATTGATAAACATAACTCTCGGCTTTACAAGAGGTCATGGTTAAAAGAAACTACTCAACCCTATACAACCCTATACATTAATAGTAAAAGTTTCTCACACTACCCAAATCTAAAAAACAAAATTACATATAACTTATTTATTAAAAAAAAATCAATTTCAACATATAATAAAAAGTTTTAACTTATTCTCCATATATACGTTTCTTAATTGCTTATTCTATAAGCTACGCAATCAATTTTAACAATTAAAAAATAAAATTATATTAAAAACATTTTTAAAATCAACGAGACAATAAACACTTTTACTAATATTGAAACTGCTGCTCACCTACCGAAAACAAAGACAATTAAAAAAAATTAAGGTGCCGTACCCAACGTTCCCAAAACCCGTGAAATAAACATCATTATCAAGAGATTCCTTTTGTTAATGCCCTTCACATATAGCAAGTTAATCTTAAGAGGACATGCTATCTATCTCATACCACCATGAAATTTATAAAATATATAATATCCATCTCCTACCACCATATAATTTATATTTTTAAGGCAAACAAACCCTTGCGGGGCGTCTGGTCTGAGAGACCACGAACAGGAGGTTCTACACAGTCAAAGTCAGAGTCACCCGATCCTGCCCGCACCTACATTATCAATTGAATTTTGGATACCCAATTCAACTTTTTGATAGGGTGAAGATTTGAACCTAGGTACATATAATTTATATTTATATATATATTTTATTATTTTTTAATAATATTTAAATTATTATAATAAGATTTAATCTTTAAAGAATTGAATTAAAGCATTCTATTAATTTACTAACTAATTTATTTATTTTTTTAAGTAATACTTCTTATTTATATTTATTATGAGGATTAAATTCGGATCACATCATCAAGTAAAATCCTTATCAGTAAACTACACTCACGAGGATTATTTTTTTTTATAAAAAATAAAATTATTTCAATCTTATATAAATAATTTAAAAATAAAAAATTAATGTAAGTTAAAGCAATAATACAAATATAGAACATCTATCTGTTTTCTATTTAATTTTATATTACAGTTCATTGTCCTTATCAGTAAACTACACTCACGAGGATTATTTTTTTTTATAAAAAATAAAATTATTTCAATCTTATATAAATAATTTAAAAATAAAAAATTAATATAAATTAAAGTAATAATACAAATATAGAACATCTATCTGTTTTCTATTTAATTTTATATTACAGTTCATTGGCATGTAAAAATTGGTATTGGTAGGGGCTGTGTGTATGAACTGTCCAATTTTTTTTATTATCTTAATCTTACTTATCAATAAACTGTGCAAAAAAAATTATTATTTTAATTTTTATTTAAAGATAATGATAAGCTCAAATAAAACACGTCAACTATCAACACCAACAATACCGTTGACGTTAAGAGTGATGATTATGCCTAGACAGGAAGGCCATGATTATTAATTTTAAAACTCGAAATAGAAATGATCGCTACTGCAGAGAAAGCCGTGAAGACGCTTTGTGGTGGTCAAACGGACTGTCACCAGACGTTGAACAAACATAACTAACCTTCACTTAAAATATAAACATAAGCTTAATATACTTGAAAACGGAACATAAGATAATATTCTCTCCAACGAGTATCTCGCATTGTAAGAAGAGATTCTGCGTATTTTCCAGCATTGTTTTTTCGCCTCGTCTGTCGCAGGAGGTTTAGCGAGGGCCGTTTTGGCAAACCACGGTTTGGGCAACGAATACCGTTTACGGACCTTACTTTCTGCTTTCTATCTTTCGGCGGCTCGATCTCTCTGAGCTGGAAAACCGCTTTTTGCAGGGGAGTGAGGTTCCGCCGGAAAAAGAGATTGCTGTCATTTGACGGACCTGAGGAGATTTATTACACCATTTTGTCGGTAAGGACGAGGCTGGGGAGTACAGAATGCGTGAGCTTGCGCACGGTCGCTGGGAAAGGATGAGGGATTTTTTCTGATAACCGACGGAGCGCGGGCAGGGGGTTGGATGAGCGGTTTTGACGCAGCGAAAGCATGAAGGAATGATGATTATAGCGGTTTTGGGAGGTGGCGTTGGGAGATTTATTTCTAAAGGGGCTCGCGGATGGCCAAGCGCGTTTATCAGCTCTGGAAGGGGAGCAATGTAAGATCGTTCGTGCTTTTTAATAACGGATTCATGCTTTATTTTTGCGGTTTTGGTTTCGCTAAGTCTAATTTGTGCAGTATTACTGGAATAACTTCTGTCGTTTTGAGTTAAACTTATGCAGACTCGCAAATTTCAGTCCTTCTTGAGTTAAATTTGTGACAATATTGCAAGCTTTTGTCATTTTGAGCTAAATTTGCGTAGTTTTGCAATTTTTTTTTTCATCTTAAGCTAAATTTACGCACTACTGCAAATTTGCGTCATTTTAAGCTAAATTTGCGGGATAATGTAAATTTGCGCCATTTTAGGTTAAATCTATCTATCTAGTATTGATGTTAAAGTCATGTGATTTATTTATGTTATATTAAGTTATGTTCTATGATTGGTTGCAATTATGTTTAAAGTTAAATGAGCAGTATTGATTGCACGTTTCTTACTTTTCAAGTTAAGTTTTTTGGAGTGTGGATTGCAAATTGCCGTCATTTTCAGTTAGGTGTATGTAGCTTGGATTGCACATTTTTGTTATTTTAGGTTATACTTGTGTAGTGTTGATTGCAAATGTCTGTCTTTATGAAATCAAAATTGTATATGATTGAAAGCAAGTATTTGTTATTTGAACTTTGATTTGCGTACCATTGTTTGCGAAGTTCGGTTCTTGTAAGTTAAATTTGTGCAATATTAGATGCCAATTTATGTCATTTGAAATTCATTTCGTCCACTGCTGATTGCAAATTTCTTTGGTATTGGTTGGGAATTTCCGCCATTTGGAGTTCAATTTGTATAAACCTGATTGCAAATTTTTGTCATTTTAAGCTAGAAGTCCTTAAATTACTGTAACTGGCACCAAGGTTTCAGCGGTTGTAAAAGGGGTCTACCCTGACCCTTCGGAAATCACCCTACCTGTCCCGGGTTTGACAGAGCTAGTCTCTTGGGTCACCACAAGGAAAATTCTATATCTGATTCTCGTAATAGTTTCATTAGTTTTCACATGAAGCTCTAAAAATAGGACTTCTCTTATGTTGCTTACCAGCATCCAACCTCTCAATCATTGACATGTTTGGGCCTCTGGGGATCAGAACCCAGTGAAGAACCTACTGTTGTATAGTTCCCCTCACACGCAATAGTAGGAGGAATCACCCCAACCCATACTCCAGTGTCGGTTCCCTTTGACTTTATTTGGGTTGATTTAAGGAAGGGCCCACCGCCCCCGCCGTGTTGCCACAGTCCTGGGGGATCAGGAGACTGACTCAGTGCCAGTTGCATTCCCAGTAGAAGGGATTGCCCTACCCATATGACGCCCCATGTGAATTGTATTCTGTCATTTTATGTTTAATTTGTGTAGTGCTACTTGCATGCTTCTGTCTGGTAAGTTAGGTTTTGCATAGTGTTTATTGTGAATTTTTGTTTTCTGTCGTTCTACATATATACTGTGCTGATTGGGAATTTCTGTCATTTCAAGTTAGATTTATGTACTGTTGATTGCAAATTTCTGTTTTCAAAGTTGAAAACTGTGTAGTATTGGTTGCAAATTTTTTGTTTTTGAAGTGCTATTTATGTTATTCTGATTGGATATTTCTGTCATTTTAAATGACTCCTTTTTTACAAATTCATTTAAAACTATATACATAATGAGCTAATGGTAACTAATGGTAACTGCTGACTTTAAGTTAGAATTATACATTATGATCTTTTACTCCACTGTACATTTTAGAATTTCAAATCTCTTCTTAGTAGTTATGAGAACTTGTGATTGAAAGTTCTTTTAAAGTAGTCATTTTTTCCTATTTGGAAAGGCAAACTAGGTCCTATGAAGACATGATTTTTCCAAACCTCTTATATAGCAGTTGAAATATTTTTGATGCATCTCATCCTGTGGTTTGTACTGGATATCCAAAGAGTCAAAATCTGTGATTGAATGATTTTGTAACTACATTAGTTCATATTTTGAGGGTTTAAGAAGCTTATTTCAAATTCATATTATCCATATAGACTGTGATATTTCAGAGGCAATTTGGATAGAGCGAATGTTGGGTGACTTCAAGGTGGGTGTCGTAAAAATTTGTTGGGGGTATATCTATAGGGATATTACATACCACATTTGTTGGGGATTGTAAAAATTGTTATCAGAGCAGACACCAACCCCCTTAGCTTCTGGTCAGCCATTGGAAAGATATAATTGTTTTTGAGCCACTAAGCGGCATAGCAGTTTAATATGTAATAGTATGGACATATGTAGGGACAAACATTATTGTTAAGTGTTTATAAATGTAGGGTGGGCGTAACTGGGTAACTGTGTATGTATTTTGTGCAGTACCATACTTTGGGGGGAGTGTTGTAAAAATTTGTATAGGGGGTATATATATAGGGATATTGCATACCAGACTTGGGGGTGAGGGCAGGGGGGAGGGGGTTGTAAAAATTGATATCAGAGCAAACACCCATCCCCTTAGCTTCTGGCCATTTCCTGGCTTGTGGCCAGCCATTGGAAAGATATAAATTATTTGAGCCATTAAGCGGCATAGCAGTTTAATAAGTAATAGTATGGATATATGAGAGGACAAACATTATTCTTAGTGTTTATAAATGTAGGGTAGTCGTAACTGGGTAACTGTGTATGTATTTTGTGTAGCCACCTGAGATTTTGCACCATAAAATTGCATTGTATTTAATAACTGCCACCGCTTGCAACTGTCTTACAAGGGAAAAACAATATTATATGGTCATATTAAGGTTAGGTGAGTGACAAGTTACCAAACTTAATTATACACAAAATGAATTGGAAGTTAGAAAAACATACACACATATGATATATATATATATATATATATATAATCCCATTAGTAGTCATCATATTCTTTTGTTCATAAAAGGATGATAATCAGAATTACCATATCTAGCACTCCTTTTGCCTGAATACTCAGATACAGATACGGATAGGAAACTTCTAAGATACCATAATTATACATATCCGCCTACAAGGATATTGTATCTGGACATATTTGACTAGATGGTTATCATAGCCAAATGAATTTTACTACACAGATATTTTATCAGGATATATCTGAATACAAGAATATCTTTTTTTTCAATGTGTTATATAGGATTGAGCTGATGCCATTTGATTGAATACAAGGATATCATATCCAGATATTCAGTACATTTTGAGATGGCTGAGGCCTGTATGGAGCTGCATCTATGATGATTAAAAAAAGAACATATGTTTTTGCAGAAAACAACTTAAAAAACAAAGAAGAAAAAAACCTTTGCTTAATTAATGGAAATATGCTATTAAAAACTTTCTTTTTAAAAAAATATAAAATATATATGCTTTTCTAATGTTGTATCCGGCCATATCCAAATCATGGGGTTGTGAAAATTTGTTGTATCCACATCCAATAATTCATCCATATTGGATACTTCATCCACTTCCATGAACATTGGAATGATTAACTAATGGAAATTTTTAGTAGCCAAATACATGGATATCATATCCAGATATCTAACATATTTTTGGATGGCCTAGGCATATCTAGAGCAGTATCTATGTTGTAAGACTAGAAAAAGAACATAGGCTTTTTGCAGAAAACAACTTAATTAAAGGAAATATGCTGTTAACAATTTTTTTTTTTTTTTAATATATAAAAGACATTTTCTTTTTGACTGTTATATCCCACCATATCCAAATCAAAGGGTCTTGAATAATTTGTTGTATCCATATCTGATACCATATGTCTGTTGAATACTCTATCCATTTCGATCCAACATTGGGATGAATAATTAATGGGAACTTATTTTATCTGAATACATGGATATCATATCCAGATATCTAATTCATTCTGAGATGGCCTAGGCATGTCTGGAGCTGTATCTATGGCATAAGATTAGAAAAAGAACATATGTTTTTTTTTTATGAATGTATCTTTTAAAAAAAGAAAAAGAAAAGAGAAAGGAAAAAAAGAAATCCCTCTCAATAAATGAATATATATATATATTTTTAATTAATTGGTTATATGGGATTGAAATGGGCCCCACTCATATTCTATCATCACCACATAGTGGTATTACAACTTGGCTATTATGCATGCATCGCTTGGCAAGATTTGAACCTGGTTCTCCTTCCTGAAAGTTGAGAATTGAACTGGTTGAACTAATGCCATTTGATAATGAAAATATCCTATTTACAACCTTTTTTATTTTTAATATAAAATAAATTTGCAATTTTAATGTTTTATCCATCTATATCAAGATCAGGAAATCTTGAAAATATGTTGTATCCAGACCTGGTACCATATCCGTATTGGATAGTGTGTCTGTTACCACGCAACATTGGAATGATTAATCAACTTCTTTTATAAAGTTAGAAAGAAAGGAACATTAAAGCTTCTTCTTTTCAAAATAGGCAACATATGTCATCTGAGCCACAAATTTGTATTAATTAAAGTAGCTAATTAAAGACATTTTATTGAACTAAATGAAGGGGCCACATTAAATTATGTTTTATTGGAGTAATAAATGAGTTATGTAAAGTACTAGTTTATTGAATTAAAAGCATCCAATTAAATTTTTCTTTTTGGAGCAGCATTTGCATTAAAAAGAATGGTTGTTTTAAAAAATAATATTGCAATATTCTGGAGAAAGAACCTTGAAACAATTCCAAAACCATTATTTGCAAAGGTTTTGTTTTGGGTTTTGGAAATTGGACCCATCACATAAAACATCCTTATACAAACTCTTTCTCACTTGATCAATGAAAGTAAGTTAAAAAGAGGCTCTATTATGAAAGCCTAATGATATTTATCAGGAGAAAAGTTTGAACAAGCCAAAACTTTTTTTTTTAATTGATTATATAGGATTGAAATGGGCCCTACCCGTATTAAGTCATGACCACAAAGTTGTGTTAAAACAGCCCGGCTATTATGCATATATCACTTGACAAGATTTGAACCTAGGTCTCCCTGAAAGTCAAGGAATTTAATCGGTTGAGCTAAATGCCGTTTGTTGCCAAAACTTTTATTGCATATTTAATTTTTTTTTTCTCCTTCTCAATGATAGAAATTCCAGTAATTTGGATCATGAAAACCCACAAAATTGGTGAAAAATAATCGGAGAAAGAAAGAAGAAAAGATTCCTTATTTTTTTAATCAATTAAGCATTATTGCTAGTAGGTAAACATAAAAAAATGAAAATAAGAAATTACTTGATCAAGGGGGTCAAAATTTATTGATAAGTAAATGTGTATTGACATCAAGTCCAATCAATGCAATCCTTTTGTGATAATTGATGTGATGTCAAAGCGTTATAACTGGAATATGTATGCCTTCCAGCCTTCCAAAATTCAGCAAATGATTTATGACATAATCTGGAGTGTTAAGAAAGTTTTGAGGCTTCCTAGAGACAAAATCACACATCAAATTGTCAAAGACATACATGGACTCAAGGTTGAAGCAATTCCATTTAAAGTTTATTTTTGGCCCAAATAAAATACCACTCAAAACTGATCTTGAATGGAGTGACCTTGATTCAATGCATTTTTATTTTGTATGTGTGTGTTTGTGGGGGTGGGGCAGGGGGGATGGGATAATATTTTAATATGTTATATGGGGTTGAAATGGGCTCCATCTAAATTACATTAATATCATGGGCTGCATTAATGTGGAAGCATCCATCACATGTGGGTTTTGAACTTGGATTGTTCCCATATGATTGCATCCCATATATCATGGCTCCTCAATTCCTTGAGAGTATTTCTGTATATATCATTATTAGCTTTGAAGGTGAAGCTTTCCAAGGAGGGACTTGTTTTTTTGGTAAGTAGTGATTGTATTTACAGCGGGTTTTAAATAGGATCCCAAAACCTAATTACATAAGCGATGGTAGAAACATGCCAAGAATAAGCCATTACAATAAAGTTATGGGCCTAGGGCATCAATCCCTTGAAACTGAAAACCAAACAGAAATCCTGCCCAACGGGAACAGAAAGCATGAACAATCCCGCCCAGCGGGAAACAACCAAATTTGAAAGAAAGTAGTTTTGGAGATTCCGCCCAGCCACCATCAAGTAGATCCCGCCCAGCGGGGAGTAGCCGAAAACCACCATCCCGCCTCGCGGGAAGCAGTCAAAAACCACCAAAGAGAGAGTCCCGCCTAGCGGGAAGCAGCTGAAACCCATCTCAGTGAAGATCCCGCCCAGCGGAAAGCTTCAAAAAACCTCCACCAGGAGAATCCCGCCGTCCGGGAAACCAACAGAAAAGAGAAAATCCCGCCCAGCGGGAAAACCAGCGGATTTGGCGAATCCCGCCCAGCGGGAAAACATTCCGCCCAGCGAGAAACCAACCCGCCCAGAGACAGGGGGATCCCGCCCTGCAGGAAGCCGAAAGCCAGCAAAGAGGAGATCCAGCCCAGCGGGAAGCAACCAGAAGCTCCACCACGTGAATCCCGCCCCGGGAAAACAGCAGGAAAAAAGCAGGTTAAGGGACCAGGGATCCAGGGACTGGGAATCCCGAGCGGGAAGAGGTAATCAGTCACAGAGATGGGATCCCTGGGAGCCAAACATGTGGGATCTATGGTCTGCGTGCATAGATTAGACCCCCCCAAGAATGAAACATGCAGCAAAAACCAAAGAAACCCAGCAGCAGGGACCAAGAATCCCGTCCAAGCACAGAAGCAGCTTCAGGGAACTGGGACTGGGAATGGGAACAGCCCAGGCAGAGAAAAGCCCCCCCCCAAGGCCAAACCAGATGCCCAGGGTGTCCACCAAGGAGCAGAACCAGCACGAAGAGCCTCCAAGCGGGAAGAACAACAGCCACAGGATCCCGCAGAGGATTCACAAGCAAAGGGGGAAAGAGGCCCCCCAGACCACCCCCAAAGCTGTGAGGACCTCAAGGGAGACCCCAGGAAGCTGTCAAAACCCTAAACCATCACCCCCACCACCTAGAGAAACGCAGGGGACCAGATCCACGCGAATAACCTGCAAAAAACCCCAGGGGGAAGCCTGAGGGAAAAAAGGGAAGGGATCCCCAAACAAACAGGGATCCCTGGGAAGCACCAGGCCAAAAAATCAACCAAGGAAACCCTAGCCGGTTGGGAGGGGCGCATAAAGTGGAGAAGGATCTCCCCCAAGGAGATCATCTGCTACAACCACTCCCAGGGAGGGATGACCTGGGTTGAGCCAGGGACTGGGCAGGAAACAGGAGCCAGGGGAGGGGGAGCAGGGGAGGGACCAGAGCCCTCCCCTCTCTACTTTCTTCCCTCCTTTTCAGCTTCATCAGGTAAGTGGAGATATTACTTGTCCAAGGAGGGACTTGTTATGTACCAACTAATATAGTTAATATCATATATCATCACAATGTTATTTAGTTATCATAAATAAATTTAATAATGGGATTGTGACTTATTGTTCATGTCCTTTCATGTTACTATAATTATATAATAGTATGAGAAACTGAACAAGCATTCATCATTCATCAATATTATATGAATATTAAATAACAGATTGGTGTATCTATTATGTGTTTCAAGTCTTGAGTATACGGTTGCCTATAATTGATATGTGTCATGCTCTCTGGAATGACAAAGTTCATGTGATACAACACATATTTGATGTATATATCAAGTCGGCCTAATGGTTAAGACATTGAGCTCCCAATAGGAGGTCCAAGGTTCGAGTTCAAAGGGGGTAGGGTTGTATGCCATACTCCATTAACAGGAGTGTGGGTAGATAAACATGTGGATAAACACATTGTCCCATAGGGCCTATGGTCTTGTGGATGTTAAAAGTCACTTCACTTCACCTTTTGGTTGTTTTGTATCAATTGTCTCAAGGTGGTGCCTATGGTTTCTTCTCCTGATTGATAAACATTCGAAGTTATTTGTTAAGTTACTAATAAGGCTATCCTTGGAACCATTTGAATGTTCCTTTGTAGTTGCAACCATTAGACAAGATAAGATGATTCTATTAATGTTCACGAATGACCAAAGTAGGCCAATGTGACTCGTCAAAAAGAGTTGTTATAATGCACTATAGTAACCAAAACGTACCACAAATTTAAGCTAATCTAGAGTAAAGAAACTAGGGTAAACTACTTTTGAAGTGGAACAATTGTATGCCATTAAGTTATGGTCGAGGGTTGGACCCAATATGGGTAAATCCTAACATGCTAAAAGTAATGATGAAGAGAGAGCCAACAATCAAGGTAAAAGAGGGATAAAATAACTCTAGTGGATCCAAGCACGAACACTCTAAAGTGGGATGTAAAATAGAAGCACAATTGTGATCATCATCAACCATCCTAAAAGGGCCCAACGCAAGATCTAATGATGTTTCTAGGAAAATGGCCATGACTAAGGGGTTCTAGTTGGATAGACCTAGGAGGACATGGAGTTTGACCCTTAAAACTCTTGTAGCATTCATGGTTGTGAAACAAATAGAAGTGTGAATGTGTAATTTGATTTATGGATATAATCTTGTATAGGCCTAAGGGCAATCGTTGTACAATGTATATAATTAGTTGTAATATTTTATTATGTAAGCCGTATAGGCCACTCTTGTAGCATTCATGGCCGTGGAACAAATAGACGTGTTGAAAGTGTAATTTTATTCATGGCCAGGCTAATATTGTATGATATAATCTTGTATAGGCCTAAGGGCAATCATTGTACAAATGTATTTAATTTATTGTAATATTTTATTATGTAAGTTCTATAGGCCACGGTTAACCTTGTTATGATTAAACCCATCTTATAACTTGTAATTAACCTTAAAGCCCTTTTGTTATGTCGGCTTAGGTTAAATTCATTTATGTAATTGGGGTTTTGGTATTGGTATAAATACCTCCCAACCACTCCATCCATTGTATCTAAGTGTTGTGATTCTTATCTACGGATAATATAGTGATTATTTATGGTGCCTATGAGTGCCCACTATATCTTTCTCTCTTTTGTCCTTTTTACGCTTTTTGTATAAGATTTGAGTGGATGGATTGCTTCTGTTCTTTTCTGAAAATAATTGTGAATTCCAACATGGTATCGGAGCAAGTATGGAGCAACATTTATGGTCATGTAGAAAAGTTGTTTCAGAGCCTCCCATCGTGAATTACTCCTCAAACTGTCATAAACATTGTTTGCATAAGAAGCAAAGAGAGGATCTTCTATCTATCCAAATTTCTAAAATTTCTAAATTATTTTGCTGGATTTTTTTCTTGCTTTGTTGTTATAGTGATTATTTATGGTGCCTACGAGGGGCCACTATATCTTTCTCTCTTTTGTCCTTTTTACAAGGATGATAAATTTTCTTTAGTCTCTTGGAGAGAGCAAGGATGACATACTCTATCCTCTTGAGGGATATGGTGGTTTGCCTCTTCTTGCTACTTATGTGAGCATGCTTTGAGTTGATCAAGAGGAATTTTGAGGCTGGGTTTAATGTTGCTTTATATAATTAGGGAGTAATAATGCCATTCTGAATCCTTATGAAATGTTTAATGTAGAAGAAATGGAGTGATCTAAGTGATTGTAATATATTGTTGATAAACTTTATTTTTGATTGCTTGACTAATTACCTTCTTATGAGGAAGAAGGCAGGGAGGAGCTTTTAAAGAGTATTTGAATGAAGATGAACAATCTATGAAGATCCTCAAAATGTATTACTCTATGAAAATCCTCGGGTTCTTGTTTGTGAAAATGTTTTTTTATTCTATGTATTCATTTTAATATATAAACTATATATGCTTTTTATAGTGATGTATCCAGCTGTGTCAATATTAGGGGGTCTTGAAAATTTGCCATATCTGTATCTGATACCATATTTTGAAGGTTTAGACTGTTTGACCATTTATTTTGCTCATTGCTTACTTTTGCAATAGCAGTTCACTTTAAATTTACTTTGATGTATCTCTTGAGTTGTGCTCAATTATAGCGGATGTTAAATATTCTTGCAGGACTTGATATCATTGCAGGACTTGACATCCAGATATGACTTAGGCACATGTAGAGTTGTTTTCATGACATGAGATTATACAACATTTTAAAAAATAAAATTTTAAATTTAAGAAACAATGAAAATCCTCGGGTTCATGTTTGTAAAAATGTTTTTTTATTCTATGTATTTCATTTTAATATATAAACTATATATGCTTTTTATAATGATGTATCCAGCTGTGTCAATATTAGGGGGTCTTGAAATTTTGCCATATCCGTATCTGATACCATATTTTGAAGGTTTAGACTGTTTGACCATTTATTTTGCTCCTTGATTACTTTTGCAATAGCAGTTCATTTTAAATTTACTTTGATGTATCTCTTGAGTTGTACTCAATTATAGCGGATGCTAAATATTCTTGCAGGACTTGATATCATTTGAGTTTACATTTCTTTTTGCTAGACTGCCATTTTTTTCATTCTTACTTTGCATATGCTTTAGAAACTCCTTACTGCTCTTATTATCTGTTGTGCTTTTGAGTCTCATTGATCTCTTTTAGTTTTTTGTGATCACTATATTTGTATCCTCTCTTTCTTTATGGAGATTTCTAGAGAGCCTTTTGGACAGGGATGGAAGGACGACCTTTTGGGATGGAGGGATGTGTTTGGGGACTGTGGGATGTGTTCTCGGGAGAGTGGGACGCCTTTCCGAGACAGCCCCCAAATCCAAGGATATGTTTCCATGGAACAGAGCAGTTTTTTATCTCATTTATTATCTGGATATAGTTTTCTGCTTTTGGCAAATATTACGTCTGATTTTCATCACTTGCTATGATTGTATTACATTTTCCAATTATTGAAGAAGCACTGGGACCTTCCTGTGATTTAGTCCCTGACTATTTGTTTGGGAACACATTTTCAATGTTTTCCCCATTGTTTAACACTTTTGTAACTTTTGTTGGTACTTAAAACCAGTCACAGAATCCTGTGGAATCTGGATCGGACCAGATTCTTTTGGATTTTCGCAATTGGTCAGATCTGATCTATAAGATCCCTTTCTAGTAGAAGAAAATTTCAATATGATTATGAGCTTTGGCTCTAAACTTTAATGAATGTTTTGCATATTTGCATTTATTTGTGTATGTTTTACATATAGATTTGTCTAAATTAAGCATAACTGTAAATTATACATGTTTTCAAGTTTTCAACGGATTTGAGTTCTGTTTCTTTTCTTTTATGGTTGTTCTTTGAGGTTTAGAATTTTCATTTTTTTGGGCTTGTTGTACAAATCTGGATTTCCGAACTGTGTTATTATGCTTAAAACCACCCACGGAGAAAACAATTGCTGATTTATATTTCACTGAATTCGATTGTTGGCTACTGTTTGGAATTTTTCCATAAGAAATATGTTTCTTTTAAAGCTCCTACAGCTTAATGTTATTGACATGCCACAACATATTCATAGGATTTAACAAGATAAGATTTCAACATATACTGCATGATTTGATGGTGTTAAGTTCTATTGTCATTAATTTATACTTCTGCTGCACTGAAGTGGTCTGCAATATTCATAAGGTCATCTCTTTCTCTGTTTGTATCAGATTAAAGTTTATGTTCCCTGCTTAGTGAGATACTTGTGGTAAAAATTGAGCAAATATAGGCATTGAATACCAAGACAACTTTTCTATAGAAAAGCCTCCCTTTGGATCTTAAAAAATGTGACTCCTGAGGAAACTCGGTGCTGATGCTGTTGCTAACCTTCTCTGAATGGCTGAGTGGCTAACATATCTCATCTGTTCTCGCTTATCTAAATGATTATGTGTACACCTCAATGATTACGAATACTACTGTAACTTGTGTTTTGCTTCAGAGAATCTTATTTTTGTGTGTGATAGTTTCTGTTTTATGGTTTTGTAGATTGGTAGGCAAACTTTTGGAGATATTCTGTAGAACTTTGAGCTGTACATGTTCTTTTCCTGCCTGGTAATTATATGCACTTCTGTAAGGAATAAATAAAATTTCAGGGCTGTTCTATATAATGCCGGAATCATATTATGTATTGTAATGACATTGGCAGAAGTGAATTGGCATTTTTGATTCCATCTTGTTTTGGATGGGGAGTGTTGTTTGCTCACCATCCTATCATAGGTTTGTGCTTGTACAGGATATGCCTGCTACATAATAGTTATCCTGACATGATGAATTTGTTATGTAACTAGCTTGATAAACCATGTTTTGCAATTAATTCACTTCTACTCTTTACAGTTCAATCTGTTTCTTAGTTCAGTTACAGAGAATTTGTTTGCATGATCCTGTCCTCTTGAAGCCATATCTTCATGAAGTTGTTTTCTCAATTTCGTATATCTGAGATGTCAAGCTTGTGTTTAGATTACCATCTTCCATATAGCATTGGAAAACACTTTGAATGTTCAAATGAAAACTTACATATATAATGTTTGATCTATCCCTTGTTTGGTTGACTTCAACATGTTGCTGCCTGAGACAATTTTCGGACAACTCTGACTCCTAAGTTTTCATATGGCTACATAACTATTTTCGACCTGTCATGTGTCCTAAAAGGCAGATAATGAGTCTTGGATTGTTGCATTGTTGTTTAATGATTTATCCTGTATGTTCATGAAGTATTTTGGAACTTTCAAAATTCAAAGCATAAGAATTGGGAGTATTTTTTTCTGTTATTGTTATTTTAGGAAGACATGCATCTATGTACCAATGAAACTAACAGATGTTAGTGCTGTTTCTCTGTTTTGCAGAAATTTTTCCTCTGTGGGCGACTGATATTTGGACCTGATGTTCGGTCTTTGGTTGTGACGGTGTTCCTAATTCTTGTTCCTGTAGTAATATTTTGCATCTTTGTTGTCAGGCATCTTTTGCACCGATTCTCAGGATATGACAGTGGATATGCAATTCTAGTGGTCACAATTCTATACACATTATATGTTAGTATCCTGCATCCTTTAATTAGGCTTTCCTAGACAGTGAACTGTTAGGAATTCTCTTTTAATGTTGTTGCTTTCATGTTATCTGCAGTTTTGCTTAGATTGTTATGTCCATGATTTCAGTATGAGAATTGGAGGGCTTCGCAGTACTGTCACCTCAAATCATTGCAATTTTCTTTTTGTTATTATTTCTTTGTACTTATGTATGACAATTAGATGACATTCACCTCTGCAGTTGGTATTCTTTTAGTTATTCTTTGAACAGGCCTGTATTTGTGTTGGCTTTTAAGCCAAACTATCTTAGGATTCAATATAATTAAGCCATAATATGTTAGGTCTCAATATCAATAATCAAGAGTAGAATTAAATATATGAGCAATGAAATATATATAATAGTCAATATAAATAATATAACATTCACTATAATACCAAATATGAATGTAGATGGCCAAAATCATTCATGTACAAGCATGAAATATACTTACAATAATATTGCTCAAAATCTGTATACAAGCTTTATTATCAATGCCTGTTATGGTGATCGCTACAAACCATTTTCCCACTTACATTGTATAGAGCTTTGTCTTTATAATATAGATATAGAAATACGACTCTTCAATACTTGACTATTGCACTCCTCACATATCCTGGAGTTGCAACCTTTCCTATTCTTGTCCTTTGGCTTCTCATCTTGCCACTTGTATACAAGACTCTTCACTCTCTTCTTATATGCACTCTATCACACTTGCACACTTCTACATGACTCTTACTCTCCTACATGCACTCCTACTAAAAGACACTTGTGCACATCCTCCCATTACACTCTTACATGACACTTGTGCATATCTTGCACATAGACACTTACATAAAGGGGAAATATAAATCACTCATCTAAACTATAGACTCAAACCCTAATCTATTACATATTTACATTTGTACCATAAAGGTACCACATCCTCACATTACACTCTTACATGACACTTGTGCATATTTTGCACATAGAAACTTATATAAAGGGGAAATATAAATCACTCATCTAAACTATAGACTCAAACCCTAATTTATTACATATTTACATTTGTACCATAAAGGTACCATGGGGGTACATTTGCATGTACCAAATAATGTAATATTCTCCACCCCCCATTACATTATTTGGTTTTTGAAGACAATCTTCATTCAGGCTTTTGCCCGAATCTTCAGTATATGATCTTGCTTGAGATCCATCAGGTTCTTGTTCTGATACTTGCTTTTGATCTGTATCTCTTTTTGGCTATCTTCCTCTTAACTTTCTTGATCTTCTTCTTCTGTTTCTTTATTCTATTCTTTTCAGTCTTGGTTTTGATCTTGCCTTGTCATATCTCTGGAGTCTTTTCTCCTGTATCTTGTTTTTCTAAAACATTTGCAACATTATTATCTTTAGAAATCTTTGAAGAATGAATGTCTTCATTGATTAAGAGATTTACTGTAAGAGCTTTGAATTCATTTCCTTCTGATGATTCTTCTAAATCTTGAATTTTTTGAACTAAGTTTCCTTTTTGATTTTCTTCTCTAAATTGTAGCTGATGTTGTTGTTGATGACCATATCGATACTGAGGTTGATATTGATGTTGTCGATACTGAGGTCGATACTGAGGTTGATATAGTTTTTGCCAAAAAGCTTTATTCATTTGATACCCTTGATTCATATTCATCTGATTTCCTTGATTATATCTACATAAATTTGTATTATATCCCTTTGTCTTGCATTGTTGTGAACCTATCTTCTCATTCCATAAATCATTTAACAGTTTGCTTAAATATTCAACATGCATCCACAAATAAATTAATTACACAATAAATTGCTCACAATAAAATAGAGATTGATTATACCCTTGAGGTAAGGCAACACCATACAATGGGGGTACTTCTCCAAGAATACATCATAGATAACTTTTACAATGGGGGTACATCTCTCTTTATACAAGAGTGTGATGGTTCACCTTCCATGAGTTACAAAGTGCATAATGATATGACAATATTCCTTGTGGTTACATATGAAAATATTCCCCAACGGTTACATATATGATTCTATGACATACCTATACTCAATAATTAATTTATGACTCATATCATTATACAATACAATATTAAATTATTAAATATTAAGTACCTATCTTGGGTACCTAACATTCCATCCCCCTTACAAAATATTTCGTCCTTGAAACATTAGAAGAGGCTAAATAATATGATATTTTGAGCCATGCTGAATATTGGTACCCGTAGGCCCAAAATGGCCACATACTTAGTAAAATTTTGTATAATTCTGACTAAGTGATAGGATCATCATTCCGCAAACCTTGCAGTACACTTTGAAGCGGAACCGGGTTAGAAGATATGAATCCGCTCAACAGTTAGTGAAGTTTTCATGTTTGAAGCGATTCCGGGTGATTTTCCTCTGGCTTCGGAATGATGGCAGATCTCAAATCCGCAAAAGTTCCTAAGATACGATGACATCAGCTGCGGAAAAGTGCGGAATGGCATCTTTGCAAATGACTGAGTCTGTTGAATACCCGATTCCGGGAAGATTCTTTTGTTTCCGGCTCCGGATTATCGCTACCCTCAAATCCGCAAAAGTTTCAAGGAGATGATGACATCAGTGGCAAAGAAGTGCGGATTGGTGATTCAAAGAATGAACAAGTGTTTCCTTTCCGGAATGAAGACAAGACGGGACGACGGGGTAATGAAAGTACAGATTCGCGACAGAAGAGTTATGTGACTAGCTCCGGACCCGGATTGGCGATTATAACACAATGCACTTGTTTTGTCCGGAATGAAATCCGCAAAAGCTATAAGAAAGAGGTGACGTCATCAATATTCTAATGCGGATTGAAGAAGATAATGCTGAGTACGATAGATCTCGGAGCGGATTCGATGTTCAGATATCAGAGATCCGGATTGGAGATTCCGCTGCTTCTGATAAGAGAGATGACGTCATCAATTTTAAAGCGGAATGGCGTTTAGCTTATGCCGGGTTGAATCTGAATCATGCGATGAAGAGAATCAACGGTGGAGATTAGGCTGCCAAATCTTGGTTGTTTAAAAGATATTGCTGCGTCGAAATTGTAATAGTTGGCTGGAAGACGAAGCGTCGAAGGTTTTCCAGAAGATCAAAACAGAGGTAATTCACTCCCAAGAAGGATCAACAACTTGCTAAGTTGACAAGGAACCAGCCCTTACCCTAAACTCCAAACCCTAAGTGAGCATAATTGTGTCAACAACTTGCTAAGTTGACAAGGAACCAGCCTATTCTGGAGGTTGGATCGGAAACCCCTATTTTGGTCCATCCAATGTTGAGTGCTGAGCTGCAGCTATCGGGTGCAAGCCTGGACAGAAAGTAGGAAGATAAACAACCGCAGTATCGAGTGAAAACTTGGTGCAATTCAGTGCCCAGTAGTACCAATCTCGATCATCCATCCATCTGAGTGGAATTATGATTGGTGGTGGTCTTCGTTGATGCCAATGCCATGTGTTGAAAGCATAAATTTCATCTTTTTTCATCCATACCTGCTTGTATTTATGACTTGTAGCATATCCAAAGTTTTAGCTCCTTGTATGTCCCTCATTGTTCTTATGCTGCCTCAAGCCCTGTCTCCATGATTGTTGCCTCTCACGGTGGTGTGGATGGCGATATACTCCAACCTTAGCTCGATGTTCAAACTGTTTTTACCCTTCCATTGATTCTTCCCTTACTTTTGCTTCCTTGATTTCTACTACTGCCTCCTCCTGAGATTCTATTTTAGGTTCTTTTGTTTGCTCTTCATTGTGTTCCCTTGCAATAGCTACCTGTTTGTCCTTACATTGAGAAATATCCTGTAATGTTATCTTCTTCTTCTTGTACCATAACTTCATGAATTGCTTTTGCACATTAATATTAATAGTACCCAAAGAATGCAACCAAGGATAACCAAGAACAATATCTGCATCATTCATCTCAATAGCATGAAAATTTTAATGTAAAACATATTTATCCATGGTGATTTTCAAATCTTCAAAAATTTGAACATCCTCACCCTCAAGCTTTATGTTTTTAATTTTTGTTGTTGGAACTTGCAAGCTATTAGTCAAGTCTCTATTGATGAAATTATGCTTGTTACTAGGATTTATGGAGACAATGACATTTTTCTTTTGGACTTGAAAAAATAGAATTTTTACATTCAAACAAATATTTTTTACCACTGTTTGGCCCTAACACAAAAAATGTAGTTTCCTTAACCTGCACATTATTATCCTTTTCTTTTGATCCCCATTTGTTCAAAAATGCAACTTCAAATTCTTCTGATGTGTTTGGAAAAGTATGGGAAATAACTAAGTTCTTAAACCAAGAGAAAGCTTCCCCTTGTAAATAATCATAAAGCCCACCACTCCAAAAAAGATTAGAAGAATATGAAGACTCATAAAGTTTCCACCATTCCCAAACATCATTATCATCCTCTCCATTGAATATTGGCAACTCCATGATTTGTTTTTTCTTCAAAGCAACCAATGTTTTAAATAACCGAAAATTCTCAAAAATTAAAATTTCTGAAATCTCATCTATTTCTTTCTTCAACAATTAAATCTACAATTTATCTTCAAAGTAAAACAAACATCAACCGATTTGCTTTCCCGGATTGAAAGTTATGAATTTTTTATCCTTTTCCATGCAGCCCAAAAACAACACCAAAACCCAACTCATACTAGTGAAAATTACTTAGAAAGAAAGGAAGTTTCTTAATGTCCGCAGATGATCAAAGCAGGTATTTGGACTCAAACACTACATTGTGTAACAACAGTCTGGAGAGAGCTGGAAATAGTGTTCCAAAGAAAAACCAAGAATACAAAATTAATAAGCATAAATTTACAAAATCCCTGTAAACAAGGTTAATCAAAATCTTTTGAGAAGAAAGCCGACAAGGAAAAAAATAGTTAAATTGTAGGATGTTAAAAAGTGAAACAAACAAGTTTTACAGGACTCTGAACAGCGTGCCTCTTGACTGCATTTTTGAAAACATTTTTAGATCATGGCTTTGCATGTCTTAATTCAGGTTCATAATTCAGAAAATCATGTAAGGTAAAAACATGATGAAGTTGTTGGCTAGTAAAAGTGGCATGATAACTCTTACTGGAATGGCACTTTATTTGGTGGGGAAAAGACCCTGGTCCAAAATGCTTCTATTGCTGATTTATCTAATGTTAAAGAATGAAGATTTTGTAAAACAAATAGCATCCAATTAGATTCATGTTCACTATTTTGCTTTTGTGTGTTCCTTTGTTGCTATAAATATTTGCTGCAAAGTGGCCTAAATTGTTTGCTTTGCATACACTTCCATTGAGAAAATACAGATGAGGAATGTTTGGCATCAACTTGTCTTATTCTTACAAAGAGACAAATCCCATTGAGTTTAGTACATTGACTTCAATGAGAAAATTGTAACTTTTGCTTTAGGACATTGACTTCAATGACAAATCTGCTTATTTTAGAACACTGTAATTTTAGAATACTGTAACTTTTACTTTAATCTTCATAGAATACTGTAACTTTTGCTTTAATTTGTTCTTTATATTCTTTAGTACATTGTTGAAAATGATGACTTGTAAAAGCTGAATAATGTGGTATTCATTACTTGAGCAATAGCAATTAATTTGGTTAACTATTAGAGATTGAAAGATTGCACTTGATAGCCTTGGCTGAACCTTCAAGTTATATTTGTTGAAACAATTAAATGGTTGCACTTAGTAACTAATATCAATATGAATATCCTAATATCATTTTTGTTGTGTGTAGAATTCTGAATGTGTAGATTATTCTAAATTTCTAAAAAATTTCAATTTTCATAGTATTATACCAGCCGTCCCCGAGCCGTCCCCTAAAATCGGCCTGCCGTCCCCCCTCGTCCCTCGAAACCCGTCCCCCCGTCCCCTAGGCTCGTGGAACCTTTCAATTTTCTTTTTGGTTAACACACACAACACACACCATAATGCCAAAATGAGTGATTCTTCTCCATGATGTACACGAGAACCAAAGCTCGAACCATACGGAATTGCGTGTCTCCAAAAATTAACTTTTGAAAAATATATAAATTACAAAAACAATTTCAAAGTAGAAAACCTTATAACTCCCTCCTAAAACTTCTAAAATATTCAAATTTAATTCCACTTAACTTTCCCTCCAATAATAATAATGTAAAAGGTAATTTATCATACCTTTCCTCTTTTCGATGCGCTTACATCTGAAACGCCTTTATTAATGCTTTTCAAATTGTAACGTTTGAACGTTACTTGCCAACTATTTTGACTCCTTCCGCACTCAAGTCTGCCTGCTATATTCCGTCTGCTACACACACAATGCTCTATTCTGCTTGATTAACGCTCAGGTTTGATTCGCAATATGACGCTTGAATTTTTGGAGAATGGTGCTCTATGTTTCTTCTGATCTGCAACTCTTAGGTTCCTTCTGCTTAGGTTTCTTCTGCTCAGATTCCTGCTTGGGTCTCTTCTGCTGGATAGCATGCTCCCTGCTTGAGTCTCTTCTGCTGGATAGCATGCTCAGGTTCCTACTCAGGTTTCTTGTAAATGGATAGTGCTCAAGTACCTTGGTCAAAGACAATCTACAACGCTTAGATTCCCTGGATATAGTGCTCTCATTCCTTGGATAGTGATCAGGTTATCTTATAGATGGCGCTCTGATAGCGCTTTCCGATCTCCTTTGGATGAAATGAAATGAAATGAAAGATTTTAATTACGTCCGCGAGACCCAAATATGGTCTATGGGACCTCAAATATGGAAGTACAATTACTCAAATCATATCATATGATCTTTAATATCTTTGAGAAGGTTGTTCCTTCTCCTCGCTGATTTGTGTTAGCAATTCTCCAACTTTTTTATTTTACTGTCTTCAAATAAATTTGTAATAAACTCGTTCCCAAGTGTTTCTTTGTATTTGTCACGGATATCTGAAAAACTCGGGCATTTATAGATGAAGTGTTCCTCTGTCTCTACTGCCCTTGTGCTGCATAGAGTACATATCCTTTCTTCCCATTGTTCTTTGGGCGTTGTCCATCTCCCTGTTTCACATCTAAGCCTATGAGAGCTAGTCCTTATCTGAGCAAAATGACCTAGCAGCGGTAAAGTACTGGACAACTTTCTTTGTTAATGCTTATAGCTTTTGTTGGTGCTTTGAAAGTGCTCGTATACTAGATAGCACTCTTTGATAGCACTTATAACTTCTGTTAGCACTAGAATAGTTTTTTTGGACAACGCTCTTGATAGTACTTTCTCACTGATTACCTTTGGATAATAGTGCTCTTAATAACGTTTACAGTTCATCGATTACCTTTGGATAATAGTGCTTTGAATATTATTCCTTTCTTTTATGTCAAGTAGGTGCTCTTTGAAATCCTTGAAAAATAATCTCACGGCCAAGACTGAAATGCTATGAAGAGTTTCCAATCAGCGTGATCCTTCTGGTCTATATCTTTGATTGACCAAAAATTTTATATCTCCAATATTTTCTTATCTTTGGAAGCTTCTGATGCTTCCTTCTTCTGTATTGTTCTTCTTCTTCTCTGGTCTATGGAAGCTTATATTGCTTCTCTATTTCTTGTTTTCAGGAAGCTTTGATGCTTCTCTTCTCTTATTCGCTGGAAGCTTTGATGCTCCTCTATTCTTTGTCTTCTATGTCTAGTGTCTTAGGTCGCACCTAAGAACAATGTGACTCTCCTCTTTTCTAGAGAATTCAACTATTATCTAGGTGATTTTGAATGTCCCCTCACGCCCAACTTTCTTTTGAGTTGGTCCCTAATCTATTCCGGCCGAGTCGTTGTCTGCACTGGTTTTCTTTGAACCAAGTGGATGGACTCCAACATCCAAATCAAGGTGACTTTTATTTGTCCCCTCAATATCTACTTTGCTAGACCTTTAAAATAAATACCAAGTCTTCACTGCTTTTAAAGTGGACAAACTTCGAATATTATGGTGGCTCTGAAATATAACTCTATCAAAAATGGATAGAATTAAGTAGTAGCTTTGATACCTATGTTGGCTTTTAAGCCAAACTATCTCAGGATCCAATATAATTAAGCCACAATATCTTAGGTCTCAATATCAATAATCAAGAGTAGAATTAAATATATGAGCAATGAAATATATATACTCGCCAATATAAATAAAATAACATTCACTACAATATCAAATATGAATGTAAATGGCCAAAATCGTTCATGTACAAGCATGAAATATACTTACAATACAAGCTTTATTATCAATGCCTGTTATGGTGATCGTTACAGACTGTTTTCCCACTTACATTGTATGGAGCTTTGTCTCCATAATATAGACATAAAAATGTGACTCTTCAATACTTGACTATTGCACTCCTCACATATCCAGGAGTTGCAACCTTTCCTATTCTTGACCTTTGGCTTCTCATCTTGCCACTTGTATACAAGAATCTTCACTCTCTTCTTAAATGCACACTCGACTTAATGACACTTGCACACTTCTAAACGACTCTTACTCTCCTACATGCACTCCTACTACAAGACACTTGTGCACATGCCACATCCTCACATTACACTCTTACATGACACTTGTGCATATCTTGCACATGGACACTTACATAAAGAGGAAATATAAATCACTCATCTAAACTATAGACTCAAACCCTAATCTATTACATATTTACATTTGTACCATAAAGGTACCATGGGGGTACATTTGAATGTACCAAATAATGTAATATTCTCCAACAATTTATCACTTCTCATGAATATTGTTATACATAAATTGTGGATCCTAGGGTCTCATCAGTTTGGATTGCTGGAGAGAGAGAGTTTCTGTTGCGGTCTACGAGGGATCTAACTGTAGCAGTGGTTAGGGTTGTGAAGTCTATTGCAAGAGAAAATCCACTGATCAGATAAAGAAGATGAGAATCAAACTACAAGATTACCTGTGTATTATTTCTAAAGACTAATTCTGCCTTGCATTGCATATGAGAGAAACACCTACCAATTCTTCTTTTTATAAGGCCTGCTTCTGAGTGGTTTCAAATTTCAGATATCTTTGAGAACAGTTGAGGTGCATGAAACAACTATATATTATTTGGGGTTAATCAAGCAATTGCAACTGTTCTCAAAGATATCAAGTCTTCACTGCTTTTAAAGTGGACAAACTTCGAATATTATGGTGGCTCTGAAATATAACTCTATCAAAAATGGATAGAATTAAGTAGTAGCTTTGATACCTATGTTGGCTTTTAAGCCAAACTATCTCAGGATCCAATATAATTAAGCCACAATATCTTAGGTCTCAGTATCAATAATCAAGAGTAGAATTAAATATATGAGCAATGAAATATATATACTCGCCAATATAAATAAAATAACATTCACTACAATATCAAATATGAATGTAAATGGCCAAAATCGTTCATGTACAAGCATGAAATATACTTACAATAATATTGTTCAAAATCTGTATACAAGCTTTATTATCAATGCTTGTTATGGTGATCGTTACAGACTGTTTTCCCACTTACATTGTATGGAGCTTTGTCTCCATAATATAGACATAAAAATGTGACTCTTCAATACTTGACTATTGCACTCCTCACATATCCAGGAGTTGCAACCTTTCCTATTCTTGACCTTTGGCTTCTCATCTTGCCACTTGTATACAAGACTCTACACTCTCTTCTTAAATGCACACTCGACACTCGACTTAATGACACTTGCACACTTCTAAACGACTCTTACTCTCCTACATGCACTCCTACTACAAGACACTTGTGCACATGCCACATCCTCACATTTCACTCTTACATGACACTTGTGCATATCTTGCACATGGACACTTACATAAAGAGGAAATATAAATCACTCATCTAAACTATAGACTCAAACCCTAATCTATTACATATTTACATTTGTACCATAAAGGTACCATGGGGGGTACATTTGAATGTACCAAATAATGTAATATTCTCCAACAATTTATCACTTCTCATGAATATTGTTATACATAAATTGTGGATCCTAGGGTCTCATCAGTTTGGATTGCTGGAGAGAGAGAGTTTCTGTTGCGGTCTACGAGGGATCTAACTGTAGCAGTGGTTAGGGTTGTGAAGTCTATTGCAAGAGAAAATCCACTGATCAGATAAAGAAGATGAGAATCAAACTGCAAGATTACCTGTGTATTATTTCTAAAGACTAATTCTGCCTTGCATTGCATATGAGAGAAACACCTACCAATTCTTCTTTTTATAAGGCCTGCTTCTGAGTGGTTTCAAATTTCAGATATCTTTGAGAACAGTTGAGGTGCATGAAAAAACTATATATTATTTGGGGTTAATCAAGCAATTGCAACTGTTCTCAAAGATATCAAGTCTTCACTGCTTTTAAAGTGGACAAACTTCGAATATTATGGCGGCTCTGAAATATAACTCTATCAAAAATGGATAGAATTAAGTAGTAGCTTTGATACCTATGTTGGCTTTTAAGCCAAACTATCTCAGGATCCAATATAATTAAGCCACAATATCTTAGGTCTCAATATCAATAATCAAGAGTAGAATTAAATATATGAGCAATCAAATATATATACTGGCCAATATAAATAAAATAACATTCACTATAATATCAAATATGAATGTAAATGGCCAAAATCATTCATGTACAAGCATGAAATATACTTACAATAATATTGCTCAAAATCTGTATACAAGCTTTATTATCAATGCTTGTTATGGTGATCGTTACAGACTGTTTTCCCACTTACATTGTATGGAGCTTTGTCTCCATAATATAGACATAGAAATGTGACTCTTCAATACTTGACTATTGCACTCCTCACATATCCAGGAGTTGCAACCTTTCCTATTCTTGACCTTTGGCTTCTCATCTTGCCACTTGTATACAAGACTCTTCACTCTCTTCTTAAATGCACACTCGACTTAATGACACTTGCACACTTCTAAACGACTCTTACTCTCCTACATGCACTCCTACTACAAGACACTTGTGCACATGCCACATCCTCACATTTCACTCTTACATGACACTTGTGCATATCTTGCACATGGACACTTACATAAAGAGGAAATATAAATCACTCATCTAAACTATAGACTCAAATCCTAATCTATTACATATTTACATTTGTACCATAAAGGTACCATGGGGGTACATTTGAATGTACCAAATAATGTAATATTTTCCAACAATTTATCACTTCTCATGAATATTGTTATACATAAATTGTGGATCCTAGGGTCTCATCAGTTTGGATTGCTGGAGAGAGAGAGTTTCTGTTGCGGTCTACGAGGGATCTAACTGTAGCAGTGGTTAGGGTTGTGAAGTCTATTGCAAGAGAAAATCCACTGATCAGATAAAGAAGATGAGAATCAAACTGCAAGATTACCTGTGTATTATTTCTAAAGACTAATTCTGCCTTGCATTGCATATGAGAGAAACACCTACCAATTCTTCTTTTTATAAGGCCTGCTTCTGAGTGGTTTCAAATTTCAGATATCTTTGAGAACAGTTGAGGTGCATGAAACAACTATATATTATTTGGGGTTAATCAAGCAATTGCAACTGTTGAAGACGTTCTCTTGGTTGGACATAACAAATTCATGCAGCAAATTTAGCCAAGTATACATAGTTGGAAACATGCTGATTATAATATCACTAGTACCACTGCTTTGGTTGCTTTATTATTCGATGATGTTGCTCGACTCTTACCCTTCAAAGTCTTAGTCTGTCTAATGGCTATATGTATTTTACCTCCCTTTTGACTCATAATGCAGTTGATGCTGTAATTTTGACTTGTTTCAACACTGAAGATGGGGTTCTCGAGATGGCTTCCTCCTTATCAAGCATATTCTATATTCTTTGTAAAATGAGAATATGCTCAATTTTTTACATTTATATTTCTTTATATTGAAGGTTTGGTAAATGCACATCTTCAATATCAGCCTATAATAAGATTAAGAAAGAGAAAATTCCGAATTAGTCATAAACCTATAAAATTACAATTTGAAGTATACTTAACTTTGCTAAAACTTGAACAAGTTCACCACACACTAGAAATTTTCTTATAGAGCAGTTGGATGGATGTAGTGTTCTGAGAGAGAAAAACAGCAAATGTGTTAGTATGCATGCTTCATAGGTGCCAGTCAATTACTATATTCATTGATTATGCAGTCATAACCAGCCACTCAGCCTGAAGGAGTTTAACCTAGTCCAAAGTTTCTGATTTTGGACCTCATTTATGCTCAAATGTGATACATAATTGCGTTTGAGGAGTTATGTGTGAAAGTTACCTGTAAAAATCTAGATTCTCTACAGGAAGTTCTGTGGGACTTGGTGTAGGAGATATGCCTATGTAGGGTTTTATGTAGGATATGTTTCTGTGATAGGAAAGGGTCCTCCAGTTTTTTATGCACTATTAATGACATGGAATGTTTAAGTGTGAAAAGTTTGCCAAGACAGACTACTAATGGTACTGTTTGTAAACAGGAAGTTTTCTTAATTATTAAATACTGTGTCTGCTTGGAATGTTTCAGCGCACAAGGTTGGGGATGGTTTTAAGGGTGAGCTGACTCACCTTGCCTTTATTGGAGGAGTTGGGGCTGGTTAAGTTGTGGTACCCACCTCTGCATTACCACAGTTGTAGTGTTACCTGGGCTGCACTGGTAAACACTGCGGTTCACCGCGAGGCACTTGGGAATGCTGGTACACTAGCCTTCTTGGGAGGTGCACATGGGTTTGGCTAAGTGCTTGGCTACTTGGACCAGCAAATCAAGGAGGTAAAGACCTGGAGGACTTCATAGAGGGAAGGTCTCAGGCTGTCTTTGTGTGCAAAGTCGAGGCAAGGAGGAAGTGGTGGGATGGACACTGACCTAAAGTGTTTCAAGGTGTAGCCTGGGCCCCTGAAGACCCAGGACCCCGAGGGTTGGGAACAATAAGGCACGTTGGTGCCCTGCTGTGTAGCTAAGTAAATGAGTTTTCATAAGTTTAGATGGATAAGACCAGTTACATGCTTATTGGAGGAAAAGGTAAAAAACAGACTCTTTTGCAAATTGCTTATGGCACGCAAATTAGTCTAGTTAAACTAGCACAGAATGAAAATAAACAGAACTTTCTTGAAAAATTCAAACAAATACAAACAAAAATTCCTTGAATTGTCTTTCATGCTTGGATTTTGTTATCTTAGTCAAGTACAAATGAAATCTCTCTCTCTCTCTCTCTCTTTGAGATTTATCCAAACCTGATCAAGAATAATATCCCTGATATCCAATGTGTTATGCAAAAACTCATGCCTTGCCTCTAAGGCATTGGTAGGCTTTGGAAGACCTCCAACTTGAAGGTTGAGTTCTTTGGCTTGATGTGCCCTTTCCTCATCAAATTTGGCTTGCATTGCTAACTCCAAAATTGGAGGATTCTTTTATCTCTTAACCACTTGAACCCATATGTTCTTCAACTTGGTTTTGAAGAGAGAATTGACGAACATTTGTCCCGTTTTTGGGATTCTCATGTTGGCCAAGGATCTCTATTTGCTTTTTTTATATGTCACGAAAAGCCTCTTGAAGATGATGAAGATCGTTAGTTGGAGAGGCATGAATTTGTTCAGATTGTTCGAGTTTGACAATCTTCTCACCTTGTGCTTGGACTTGATGTTTAGGGCCTCAATGGTAGTGTCCTTGTGAAGCTGGTTTTGGAGTTGTGTTTTGGACCAGAAACCCTATCTTCGGTTTTACTTGGAACAAAAAGGATGAATTTTTTGTGCAAAGGTGAGGCAAACCCTGGCTTCGGTTTTTGCTAGAACGACTGGTAGAATCTAGAATCTCATAATGTCTAGCAGCAAGAAGGCTTTTGAAGAGTGATGAAGAGCATCAAGAATCTTGTGATGCCTAGTAGCAAGAAACTCTTATCTCTTGTTTGATTGAGGCATTTAGATGCCTTCTAGGTGAAGGATAAAGCAACAGGCTCATGGGTAACATCAAAGTGCAACTTCCAATGCATACACTTACATTCTTTATCATACCAAGGATTTATGGGGGAAGAACCAATGTGACAGGCTGAATTTGGCTAGGGAAATGTGTGAGGAAGTGTTGCATTTCATAAGGTGTGAGACAAAAAATCATATATGGTTGCTATTATGTTGGAGTTAAGAGAATATTATTCAGACATCGGTCGGGAGAGGCAAGCGACATATTTATTTGTCTATGAAGAATCACACTAAATCTTGGGATGGTGGGTAGGATAGGGCAAGGGAGGAAAATAACATGCAGAGGAAAAAGAGAAAGAATCCAAGGAGAAAGTTAGCACTGCATGAACAACCAAGGGACGATGACTAGAAACCTCAAAATTTATGAATATTGGAAAGCAAGGTCTTGTTGGTAAGAACATCGTCAACCATACTCACACCTCCTTAATGCAAAAAAGAGATGAACTTGTAGGACTCATGAAATTGAGAAATCTCATTGAATGATGGGATGCCTTGGGATATCATATAAAAAATTAGCATGTGAGCCTTAGGCTTGAAGATTAACGTGTGAGGGAAGGGGGTTTTCGAGGAAAAAGGGTGTGCTAGAAGGCTTTTGAAGAGTGGTGAAGAGCATTTAGAAGATCACAGTACCTAGCAACAAGAAACTCTTGTCTCTTGTGCAAATAACGCATTCATATGCCTTCCATGTGGAGGATAAAGCAACAGGCTCATGCGTAAGAGCAAAGTGAAACTTCCAATGCATACAACTACATTCTTCATCATACCATGGGGCAAGAACCAATGTGACAAGTTGAATTTGGTTCGGAAAATGTGTAAGACGAAGAATCGAGGGCTGTATTCCATAAGGTCTGAAACAAAAGTTAATATTTGGTTGCTGCTGTGCTGGATTTAAGAGAACATTATTTGGACATCAACTAAGAGAGGTAAGCAACCTAATTGTCTGCATGTGAAGAATCAAAGTGGATCATGAGATAGTGGGTAGGATTGGGCAAGGGTGGAAAAGAAGATGAAGAGGAAAAAGAGGAAGAATCTAAGAAGAAAGTCAACACTGTATGATCAGCCAAGGGATGCTGACTGGAAAGTTGAAAGCTATGAATATTAGAAAACAAGGTCTTGTTGGTAAGGACGTAGTCAACCACACTTTTAACTCCTCATAAAATAGGTCAACTTGTAGGTCTTTGGAAATTGAGGAATCCCATTAAACACTAAGGCACCATGCGGTTTACAGAAATAAAGCAAATGTTTCTTGTAAGAGGTAGCATGGTGCTTCTAGTCTGTAGAGGTTCTCTGTAGTGCAAAGTCTATGGGGTTGAATTCAAAGAGACAAAACTGTTTTTTGTAAGATCATAAGTAGGTGCTTGGTGGATCCTAGTATGGGCATTAAAATCACCCAAAAGAATGATGCCACCCTAAGATGTATATTTAGAAATATTGAGAATCCGAGATAGAGATCTAAGTGCAGGTCATTGTTAGAATGGATGAAAAAGAATGAGGATGCTAGAGGAAAGTAGCATATGACTACAAAGATGTCTTGGAGGAGAGGGCCCCTTTGCTTTCTAATCCATATGTGTTTGGAATACTCATGTAATGCAACCAAAGAATCTGTTGGTGAAGGTCATCTCTAAAGAGGCAAGCCATGCCAGCCAAACTGCAAACACCGCCTGATCTACATGTCTTGTGCATGAAAGAAGAAACCCAATGGTAACCATTAATTGTGGGTCTGTGCAATAAAAATAAGATCTAGTGAAGATATAACATCTTGGAATGTACGTGGAGAAGACCTTAATACATAGACGATAAAAAGGTTATTGCTACTTAATGGTACTCAAGGACACCTTCATTTTGTAGGCTGAGGTGGAGACCACCCTAGAGAAGGGGAATCATCAATCATTGCTTTGCAGTTATGGATTATTGCATAGTAGTTATCTTTTTGAGCAACTATGACTTGTACATGTGCTTTTTACCATTTCTTCATTCAAGGAAGCACAATTTGTTCGAAGGGCAAATTATCATATCTTCTTTTGTTACTCTAGTGTGAATTGAGAAGAGGAATAAATCCTTAAGGCTAAGGAAAATGAAATAATAAGTTCTAGTATTCTTGAGAGTATGTTTTTCCATCGTCTTTTCAAATCTTCTTGGTGGTGATGGACCACTTATATTTGGATTACTATATCAAAGAAAAATCAAACCGCATTCAGAATCTGAGTGGAATTGCATGAATAAATATGATTTCTTCATCCATCCATTGATTTCAATGACCATGGAAACAAACAAAACATTGTTATTTACAAATAGATTGCCAATGCTTCTGTCTTTACTTAAGAATATGGTTGGTTGAAAAGCACTAGACAAAACACAATAGCTTTGGGTTAAGCTTCACTTGACACTGGTGTCACCATCCTAAAGGGCTCTGCATGTGTGCCTAACCCCTGTTTAAAATTTAGGCAAGGCTAAGATTTGATGGATTTAATTTTTGTGCATAATTCTAGGGGGAATGCCTTTTTCATTTTGTACAAAGCCATTTACGCTTTGCTTTTGATCCTTCTCCTAGTGCATGTGAGAACACAATAGTCTAACTCACGTATGGTATTTTAAGTCTTCTGCATCCTCTATTTTATGCGTTAGATTCAATACAATGCCACATTCACTTGGTTGCAAGTGCACACTATCAAGGATCACAGGTCCTCATTCCATTTCTCTTCTGTGAAATACAACTCAGACTAGTTTATTATATGGGCAGTCCTCACCTTATGATCTTGAGTGTGTTATTGAGAGAGAAATGTCTTGTTTGTTGAATATTCCAGCATCATGAGCAAGAGTGCCCTTATGTGCTACGTTCAATACTGTCTGTAAATCAAGATTGTCCCTTGTAGCATCCTTTTATTTGTGACCATTGCTAAGATGGTCAAGTATTTGGTGTCCTGTGTTTTTTGTGCTTTTAAGATCTTTAAGTGTAGGCATAATGATATTATTAGTTCTTTACATCATCACTTGGATATATATTTTTTGGGTTCTTTTTGATGAGTATTTGTCAAGTCCCAAGTCCAAGTCAAAATTTCAGGATGCTGAGTAATATTATAATTGCATCGGGTTACATCAATATTATGGTTTCTATGAACATGAGAGTACCCCCCATTACTCAGTAATCTTGTGCATGATTGTGGAACAAGTACTTTCTTGTGTTTTTTTAATCTGAGATTGTGATCTCTTTTAGGGATCCTCATCATTTAGTCCCACAATGAATGGTCAAATTAGGGGCTTTCTTTGTCTCCATGTAGAGTGATTACACAAATTCTTACCATACATAGGAAATAATCTTTTCTAGTATCCATATTAATAATGAAAATATTAAAATTTGTTTACAAGTTTCATACAATGTCTTAACAATTCATTCATCCAATTATCAGCAATTTCTGTTCTCAAATCTTTCAAATTAGCAAAATAAGTAGTAGGAAATTGTATCTCCCTATCATTTACAAAATCATCTAAAAGTGCAAGATGCTTGCACTCAATAGGTTTCTCCATCCTGACAATAGGCTTATTTAAATAGCTTCTTGAATATGACATTGTCAAGTGGGATTTTCATTGAATGTATGTAGCCTTTGCTGAGCAATTGTATGAGCCGCCTGTGTGTGAAAGGCATCTATTATTTTGCTAACCATTGAGATATCATTGTGCTATTGATATCTACAAGCATTTGACATCATTTCTTGTACCTCTGGAAATATATGCTTGACCTTATCTAGTGGATTTTGTCAAAGAAAGTTGCAAAGCTCCTTTTCTCTTAGACCAATCTTTATATGTTCCATCCTCTAATGGTTGGATTTGCTTTCTATGGTGTCCCCCTTTTGCTAGTTGTCGATATGACTTCAATATAGCATAGCTTGTAAAAGTTGTATGGAAAGTGACTCTTCCATTGCTTTAGAATCTTATCATCTTGAGCATTGAATGCTTGTTATAGTTGATCCAAATTTTGATCATATTCCCATGAATCCCCCTTAATGATAGAATTATTTGGTTTCTTTACATGTGGATTCAATTAGATCTATAAGGTTCCCTCTTATATCACTTATTGGACTGGCTTCAAGGTTTCAGATTCTGTATCAGTGTTGGCATATACTGAATATGGCCATTAGTAAATGTAGCTATGAAATGCAGAAATCACATGCACTGATGCCGTCTTAACAATTCTAATATTTTCTGTCATGAACCAGAATTGGATGATTTCCAGTTCATTTGCAAACATGGTAAGATTGCCAAATGTTTACATAGACTTGATTTCAGAGTGTAAAAGCAGATTAAGACTAGTAGTTTCCCTATGGGTGCAACATTACCCAGATAGGGAATTGAATCGAGCACCCAGATCATGACCAAAACAACATACAAGAAATTGATAGCCATATTTTCTCAAGCTAGAATAGAGGATTTGCATTTGGCACTATATTAGCCAATATGTTGTATACTTAATTGTTAAGACAACAATCGCTACTGATGTTGAAACCTTTTGCTGCTCAAAGAACCTTACATCCATCATTTCCTGATGCATCTTAATGTAATTGAGATTTTGATATGAAAAAACATCATCTTATTTAATCCTCTCTCATGCATTTGACTAGATGATATTATATCCATATGTCTTTATGTATTTGGAATTGAATATTCACAAAGAATTCATTGAATGGATAAGTATTTGATCTCATACGAACATGCAAACACATATGTCATTGATCATTAATAAGTTATTTTTAATTGGTTATATGGGACTGAAATGGCCCCACCCATGTTACTTCGTGATCTTGTTACGATATGTTTGCAAGTATACATGCATCGCCTGGCAAGATTCAAACCTGGGTCTGCTCCTTGAAAATCAAGGAATCAAACCAGTTGAGCTCATGCCATTTGATCAAATTTTAAGGTTCACCCATGGGATTGGAACCTTGGTCTATGGTGTGAATCTTTTAGCTTCCCACCACTTGCCCCACACCCCATGGGCTTTGATCACTAATTATTTTATTTTAATTTTTAATTAACATAAATCTATAACAATAAATGGTTTAAAAAAATATATTACATAAAAAATTATGGAATGCCCAGAAAATTTCACAAAAGAAGGGGTGGTGATGGTGGAGGGTAGGGTGGGGAAGTTCTATAATTTAGAGAGCCCAGAAATTTGAATATATTTTCAACCAAACACAACACCTGATCATCAAATGTTGTATTGTTAAACAACTCCCATATTCCTTGGTAAATTATGCTCCATCTTGACCATAATTAATCTCTTCCTGTGGATTCCGTATTAGGTACCCCTACAATTGGCAATTCACTGTATTAAGCAAGATGATATATGCCTGGCACAATTTAAAATGTTTTCAAAATATTTTTTAGATGGACCAAGACTCATAGGCTGACAAGACAAACTTTCAAGATGTGACATAACATGATATTGAGCCGCAAAACATTAACAACTTGTCAATTGTTTACAAAAACTGTGGTCTGCATGATTCCCTATGCAACTTCAACGAACCCAAGCTTTCTGAGGACAAGTGAAACTACTGTACAGCACTAGATCTCAGCATCGTGGGGTGGATCCAGACATGGTTGAGCCCCAAATATACTGCAAGTATTGAACAAGTGAGGGGAGCAGCAATCAAGGAAGATTCATAACCTAACGCAATGTTAACAGGTTGTACTTAGGAAGAATCATAGGTAGTCAGGAACTACTGATACATTAGAGGAGAAGCAGGGAATCATATTATCTTTATCAAATTGAGTTCTATTACAAATCTTCAAAACATTTCCATTTTCCAAACATAACATGTATGGTCTGTCACCCAGGTATTGCATGATCCCTAACAACCACAATTTCAAGTTCATTTTGGAGTGAATGGTTATGCTTGCCTTTATACTGTACTTTTGAATATGATGATCTTGTTTTACAAGCTATTAGAATTTTTTTTTCTTTCATCCTTGCCTGCAACTATTTGTGTTTAAATCTTCTCCGTTTATAATATAAACTATTCTTAGCCATGGCTTTTTCCATCTGTAACTTAAATTTGAGAATTGTGGCTGGCTCTTGTTTAAGTAATTTAAAATTGTAAATCCTTCCAAGTTCTTGTGGTTTTTCTGACAGGTACTGGTGGTGCTGATGCTTACTTCTGCTAGAGATCCTGGTATTGTTCCACGTGCTCCACATCCACCAGAGCCCGAAGATGTTTTTGATTCTGCAAATTCACCTACTGAGTGGACTGGTGGTGGACAGACACCCCGATTAAGATTGCCACGCACAAAGAATGTAGTTGTGAATGGGACGACCATCAAAGTCAAGTACTGTGATACCTGTATGCTATACCGCCCTCCACGCTGTTCTCATTGCTCAATTTGTAATAATTGTGTAGAACGATTCGACCATCATTGCCCTTGGGTGGGGCAATGCATTGGACAGGTAATTTACCACTACCGACGTTGTTTGACCTTGAATTGGCTTTCAAGGGATACTATTGTATTGTTTTGGATGCCTTTGATGATTGCTATTCCTTCTAATTAAAAGGTCTGCTTTTCTTTTCAATTTTTATTTGAGAATGTTTAATGTTAGAATAAATCGTCTCATATTCTTTCTTTGAATGCTAATATTTGATGATATATATTTTCCTGATTCGGTTCAGGGTAAAATACCCTTAAGCTCTTGTTCAGGACTGGGAATTGATCAAGGGAATGAATGCCTTGAGATCAGACAAATTGAGCGTGCATGTCGTAGGAGAATGTAGGAGAATGTCATATAAGGGAAATATTTTTCGTTTTCTTATGATATAAGCACCTTATAGTTGGGAATAAAGTTTGTGAGGATATTTCTTTATAATATTTTGGTTATTTTGTATTGATGTTGTTGATGGTCTATCTTCTATCTCATACAGATGTGAACATAATCTTTCTAAATCAACTTCCACATCACACAAATTTTTGGGGCCAAATTTGAAGAGAACACTGCTAGTTGAAAGATTTCAGTCATCACATTAGCATGCCATGCTTAACTAAGCTGAACATTTTTAAGTCCTTGGGCCACAAATACATGCACTTGCCAAAAAGTGAGTGACCTACATCAAAACCAAAGAGGGAAAAGCATACATTCTATAAAAGTGCGCTTTTATTGCGATATCAACTTCAAATCTTCAAGGAAACTTTTCTACTCTACTGACATCCTAATAATTCATCACCGATCCATACGTCAAGATAAAAGCACATGCTCCATGCTGGAGAAGTAACAACTTTATTTTGTTCTTGCAAAAGCCCTGCAGATTCTTAATTTCAACTGTTATCAACCAACAGTGGACTTTGAACTTATTTGCATCACAAGCCTTTCTATATGGTTTTCCAGATCATGAGAAACCATGCCTTGCAGTACCTTCCACTTTGTATATATGAAGGTGGTATTATGGAATACGCTTAGGGAAAACTGGTATAAGGTCAAAAAATGAAGGTCTTGGATATGATGGTGAAAAAGGAAGTGTGCACACAAAGTTTGTCAAAGGCAAAGTATGTAGTGTTGGTGAGAGAAATACTTTTGGAAAAAGTGTAGAGAAACAAGTTCAACAACAACAATATGATTGTAGGCATTGTGGTAGGTAAGGACATATGAAAGAAATGTATTGGGATCATCACCCATGTGAGATATGTGAGATAAAGAGTCATGCAAAGAACAAGTGTTTATACATAGGTAGGATAGCCAATTCTGGACAAGTTAATTGTAGATGGCTAGATTTGACCAAATGGCGCTAGGTTATCTGAAAGAAATGTATTGGGATCATCACCCATGTGAGATAAAGAGTCATGCAAAGAACAAGTGTTTATACATAGGTAGGATAGCCAATTCCGGACAAGTTAATTGTAGTTGGCTAGATGTGACCAAATGGCGCTAGGTTATCTGAAAGAAATGTATTGGGATCATCACCCATGTGAGATAAAGAGTCATGCAAAGAACAAGTGTTTATACATAGGTATGATAGCCAATTCTGGACAAGTTAATTGTAGTAGGCTAGATGTGACCAAATGGCGCAAGGTTATGAAGATGTTTACATATTCTATGGGCATCAATTGCCGTTTGTGAAGGGAAAATGAAATATGGATTTGAAATGAGGTTTGTGTGTACTTGATGGCTGAGGGTCACCTAGAGAAAGCCTTGCACATGGTTAAGGGTTAGCTAGAGAAAACCCATGATGGATTGTGCGCATGTGACTGGATTGAATAAATGTGCTCAATGGTTTGCAACATTTTTCTGCTGATAAGGATGAGATCATGAGCAACCTTTGAAGTTGCTGTGAGGATGATGATTTTTGATTCAGATTTTTCATAATGTTGATGAGATGATACCCTTTTCATTATTGAGGGTAGAGGGTTATATTTGCTGTTCACTGGTATGAGATAAGGAGACATAGAGGTTAATTGTTGAAATGATGCTTCATCCTTGCAGAGATGGTTCATCCAAGATATCGAGATGTGGATGAATACAACTTTTCTGACATGAGCAGTTTTTTGTATGTTGACATTGCTGCTGTTTAGACATTGCCAGTTAGAGCAGTTTTTCTTGATATGAGGGCATCATGAACTTGCAAAGTTCACCTTTACAGAGACCATGGCTTGCACACAAATGGTCATTTTGTATATTGCCTTACATTGAGAGATTCTTGGCCAATTCTTTCATTTGAGGTTTGTGTTCAAGATGTTAGTTATTGGTTCGGATGAGACTTGGTATTTGCTTTCACATGGATTGTCTGGTGACATAACTACTCAGAAAATAAACCAAATTTTAGATAACAAAGGAGAATGGTATTAACTATCTAATGTCTGATGGCTTAAGTTCTATTTTTTGTTGGCAGGGAAGTTTAATGATATGGTAAATGTTTCAGACTGTTCCCAAGGAATGCACCTTGGAATTGAACTAGGGGCTTGGCTTGTACAAGCACTTTTTCCAAATCAATTAAAGTAAGGAATAAAGTTCACGAGAATATTTCTTTGTAATATTTTGGTTATTTGCATTATCACACAGTTCATTGACAACATGTGGGTAAAATTGATTCTCAATGATAACCATTTTTGGGCATGGAAGAGATTCATTGAATGGAGTGGTTGAAACAATTTCCAAACCACAAAAATCTTTGTAAGTTGATAATCATGTTTATTTAAAACAAGATAAACTTTTTGACAATATTCTATCTTGTTATGGGCTTTGTAGATTACTTGGAAGAAGGAAATACTGATTATCTCTCATTCTAGATCAAGTATATTGTACACGTAGAAAACAATTTGGATTGAGTGTTCCTTGGCACTTTGCCTAGGTCCAATATCCAAGATAGTGCTGCTTTTCAATTTTTTTTTTTTTTTATAATAAGCTATGTGTGGCTTCTATTGGGGGGGCACTCCCATCACAAACACAAAACATTACATTGCTCTTATTACATTTCTAACAAGTTAATTAAAGCATACCCAACTTTGCCTTTCTATCAAAGATATTCTTCATTTGCCTTTCTATCAAAGATATTCTCCATCTTCCTCAAACCGCTAAGTTTTCATAATTAACTCTTATATTAGATGCCTTATGAAATTTAAATTCTGTCAAAATGAAATTCAACACCGCAAATGGCTAAAATATTTGCTCCCCAACTTCTATGTTCATAAATATTTTGTCTATAACAACCTCACAATTTCTTAATACCTTTCTTAGGGTTCTTATTCATTCCCCTAATATTCCAAAATATTTTTTTCATTGTTATTTTTTGTTTTGATTTGTGGGTTTAGCCTCACTTCTTGTTAGCACTTGTGATATTTGCTTTGTTTTCCCATATCAATATCCCTCTCGGTTTCTTTTTCTATTTGTTTTTGCTTCTTGGGTCTTCCTCTTTTTTTTTTTTCATTCCCAACAATACTTTCATCTTCATCAATCTCTTCAGTCTTCTCACACTGCTCATAGTAAGACTTATCATCTTTAGGTTTGCCTTGTTCTGAAGGATCTGAAGTGCAAAGAATAACCTAAAAAGCAAGATCTTCTTTATGTTGCCCTAGAAACCCTAAAGTGCAAGGATGCTCTTTTGTAGCAATCACCTTCTTATTCTGCCTTAAAAAACCTAAATTGTTATGGGTTTCCTCCATCCTCATTTCTTTATTATGTTGCTCTTCAAACCTTAAAGTGCAAGGGTTAACATCTTCACCCCTTTCACTTTTATTACCCGGAGAGGATTTTATACTACTTGAGGAAAATGAAGATGATTTACCTGGAATAAAATTGACCTCTTTTATTGTCTTTGTTTAGGATTTCTCTCCGTACTTTGGGAGATACCCCTGAGGGTTGCAGGCGGTACCCTTACCTCGCCCTTCGCTCCTCGATGGAACTCTCTCCGAGTTCTCGAGGAGGCCGGAGGAGCTGGTATTTTCAGGTTTGTACTCTCCTGGCCAGCATTCAGATACAGATAGACAGGTTGCCCCCTTATGCTTTGGGGGTTCTCCCCCCCTCTCGGCTTACTAAGGAGAAGATGCTCCACGAGATTCGGAAGGATGTTAGTCTCCTGTACACCGGATGCACATGGATCTCTCCTGTTGCCCCTCTTTCCCCCACGCTGTCTTTCTACCATGAGCACTTCTTACAGATACAGGAGGGCAAAATAGTTCCTCCACAATACCTTCACGGCACACAATGCATAGTCTTCGGATCACTATTGGGCAACTCAGGGTGTGTTCTCACCAACTCCGGATTGAGTCAGATCACCATCTTCTGATGGAGGAGCAGATTTGCTTGTTTTGCTCCTTGGGTGAAGTTGAGACCCCGCATCACTTCATTTTTTGTTGTCCCATTTATTATGAGATCCGGGGTAGGTTCCATTGCCTTTTCAGGGACAACTCTCGATGTGTTTCTACCTTCTTCAGATACTCGGACCAGCGTTGTCTCGCACTCTTTCTTAGGGAGATAACTCGGCTTCAACATCATAAAAGTTCTCCAAATGGATCTCACCCTCCTCAACATCGGCTCATCACAACATACTTCACCAACTCCGACGGACCAGGTGATTTCGACCGGAAACGCCCCACACCATCCAGTTTGAACGTAGCGGTGGTCACTAGACAACGCACCAACGAGTTTGTCAGGGTTCCGAACTAGCAATGGGCAGAGACATATCATGGACTTCTTCAACTCCGGTACTTCGGCCTCGACTGTTAGGAGAGATTAGTTTTTGGGGGATTCTCGGAGTTTGCCCCTCCTGGTCTGCTCCCTCCCCTCTCCTTCTCTCTCTCCGTTCTTCTTGGCATGCACTTCTCTCTGTTGGACTGCAGCCCTCCCCCCTCTAATCTCCCTTTTCTTTTCTTTTCCCTTTCTCTTTGGCCCGTTTGTCGGGTTTGATGTTGTATTTTCTTAGTTCTTTTCTTTGTTGGGCTTTTTAGCCTGCTAGCTGGCAGTCATTATTGTACTTCTTATAGTCCCTTGGGTCTTATTTTGGCCCACCGCGGACATTAATAATATTTCATTTCATTTCATTTCTCCACATCTTCTTTTGCAACTTTAATTTCTTCTGAACTTGCCAAATGATACTGTTGATGGGCTTTCTTTGCCTCTTCTTTCGGAGTGGAATATCCTTTATCTGAACCAGCTTCTATTAATTGTATGATATCTTTGCCTTTTTTTGAAGTTTATCTCATCGCTAGAATATTTTGTCTCTTTCTTCATAGTTTTCACATTGCAAACTCTTGCCATTTGTCAAATCTCATAACAATTGTGGCAATGAAATGCGATATTTTCATAATATACTTGTTGATCCCATTCTCTTGATTCAGATTTAATCTTAATGGATTGCGACAAAGGTTTTGAAATATCCATAGCAACACATATTCAAGTATATATAGTATGCTTTCGCTCCTTAGTAGTTACCCCTTCCATTATGAATTCCCCTAGAGTATTTCCAGTATTCTTTAAATCATCCTTATTTATAAGTTGATATGGAAATCCAAAAAGTCTAACCCATATTGAAGCTTCTTAATAGTTTCAGTCTCGACAATTTTTTTTTCCATTCTATGGTCTCAAAAACAGTGCATCTATTCCTCTAAACCATGGGCCACCAACCATTATTTTATCTCTAATTTCTGAACTGGAAAATATGATGAGGAAAGAACCTTTAGTAAGAAAATTCATAGAGTAATTTGAATTTAATCCCCACTTTCATTTGATCCAATTTTGAATCTCCAAAAACCTTGGCCATTATCTATGGAACTTACATGCTAACCCTCTACTTTTAAGAACCATTATGTCATGCTCAATCATCTCATCCTTGATACGTTCTTCTGGTGTAATATCTGCTACTTGGATTGAACTTGCCATGTATTTGCTCTTCTGCTTATCTCCAACTTGGGCCTCCATACTTCCAAGTAGGGCATCCTGACTTCCCATTAGGGCTTTCAAATGACTTTCCTTCCATACTAGCTAATGGGGCTCGCTCTTGTCTCGCACTCCCTCTTGGCTCACACTCCCTCTTGGCTCGCACTCTCTCTTGCCTCGCACTTGCTCTCGGCTTGCACTTGCTCTCGGCTTGTAATAGCCTATATCCCTTCTTTTTGCCGGTGTTCCTTTGCGTCAACAACATTTTGGAAATAAGGTTCCACAAATTTGTGGTAAGGGTTTGAAGCATTGATGCACTCCGAATGAACCCGTGGCTCTTCCGCCATGATTGAATCTTGGCTCTCACTCCCTCTTAGCTCACACGCCCTCTTGGCTTGCCCTTCCTTCCAACTCGCACTCCCTCTTAGCTCGCACTTCCTCCCAGCTTGCACGTCCTCTTGGCTTATACTCCCTCTTAAATTTAATAGTGCCGCTTTTCAATTGCATTTACTTTATTAATAAATGTTCATAGGAATTGATTAGATGGTATTTATATGCTTGATTAATTTGTAGGAATTCGGTTGGATAATAGCAAGGTTGTAGACAACAGTTCTAAGCAAGATAAACCATGAAGAACTGGCTGAGAACAATGTCCGTCAATTTTGATTGTATATAACAATTTTGGTATGTTAAATTGGTCTTATGATTTTGTAAAATCAGCCAATAAATGCAAAGGCTTGATTACGTACAAGGAGCACTAAAAGACAAAAGTAGCCGCCATTGTGTTAATCGGCTAATTGGCAGGATTAGACGTCTAGTTTGTTAAGACGTCTGATTAGTGTTAGACGTCTAGGTCTGTGTTAGACGTCTAGTTAAGTTAGACGCCTGTGTTAAGACGTCTAACAAGTGGTTAAGGCGGTTGGGCGGTTGGGAGCGAAGTAGTTGCAGTAACTACTTCGCCCTCCTATATATACCCCCTTCAAAATTGTAATAATCATCATCATTCTGCTCATAATGCCAATGCTCTTGTACGGAATGGTTGTTCTGTGTGTTTGGTGATGTTGTGCGTGTTCCAGTAATTGCAGGTTGTAATGCAGATATTACTAAGTGGCATGGTTGTAGTGTTGCCTTGACGTGTACTTGCAGGCTTTGTTAAAGTGACAGGAACGAGAAATCGAGTGCATTGCAGGTACAAAGGACTGGAGTGTAGATTGCGGGTTGTGACGTCTGAGATCATCTCCAGACAGTTACCCGTCTAGTCCAACCACTAGACGTCTAACCCTCAGACGTCTCCCCTTGATGTCTAGACCAAGTAGACGTCTAGACCAGTCCCTTGACGTCTAGACCAAGTAGATGTCTAGCCCGGTTCCCAGACGTCTAGACCAGTCCCTTGACGTCTAGACCAAGTAGACGTCTAGCCCGGTTCCCAGACGTCTAGACCAAGTAGACGTCTAGCCCAGTTACCAGACGTCTAGTCCTAGCCTGTAGACGTCTAATCCAGAGTACCCAGATGTCTTGTATGTGACGTCTACTCCAGTGGACGTCTAAACCTTTGATGTCTAGACTTAGCCATTAAAGATACATAGCACCCAAGTCTGTAACTGGTAATCTTGACTGTCATCATCCCTTACCCCGGGAATGTACTCACCCCTGTCTACATTTGGCGTCGTTGCCTAAGTGAACTCAGAGTCTAGAGACATAAGTGATAGGTGTAAGAGGTGAATGACTGATTCCAGGTCACAAAGCAAAAATCAAATACCGGTAAGAAGTGCACGACTGGCGAACTTAAGGACACAAGAGGCAACAAAAGTCTCTCACCCGAAAGTGGAGAGAGTCTGGAACCTAGAAGACGAGGATAATCCGAGCATTGAAACATTGTTGGTGACTGCAGAAAATGAGGAAGAACAAATAGCTGAGGAAGAGCCCATCATTGAGAACTGGACGGTAACACCAGAACCAACGAGGGAGAGTTGGCCAGAGGATACTGAAGGAGAGAACCTTGTATCAGGACAACTACGCGGAGGTTCGTGGGGAGGAAGACCGGAGCCACGTTTGGTATATTCGCGGAGGAGGTCGCGAAGTAGAGACCAATTGGAGTCGGGTAGAAGGCTATTTGAGTACAATTTTGCACCACCAACAACAGACAGACAACTAAATCGAACTCCACAACCACCAACACCAGGAAATCCGAACAACAGAACAAATACTATGGCGGCGAATCCCGCCAATAGAACAATACAACAGAAATGCCCACCTTTTTCAGGTGAAGGAAAGGAGGACCCATCTCGGCATGTGGGAACTTGCATTACCATTTGGGGAGCAAATGGGGTCACACAAGACACACAATGGTTGCAACTATTCCCAGCCACATTGCGAGGCATGGCGATAGACTGGTACTTGAAAAGACAAAGTACGCAAGCATTTACACAATGGGAGGATTTGAAGACTGCATTCATAGAAGAATTCCGACCACTGAGAGATGACACTGACATCATCACAGAAATCTGTGTCACTAAGCAAAAACCGGATGAGGATGTAAAAAGCTACAATAGAAGATTGAAACAATTGACAGATAAAATGGAGATGACACCTGTCGATGGTATGATAAAGCGGTGGTTTTTGGATGGGTTACTACCAAAATTCAAGAAGAAGATGAAGGCAGTACCATCCTCAACATATGCGGAAGCACTGGAGAAGGCTAAAAACTTCGAAAGTGAAGGCAAACAAACAACCGCAGGTATCGGAGGTTACTTAAAGCATAATGAAGATTCGGACAGTGAAGCGGAAGATAAAGTTCAGAGCACAATTCACACCTTTCGGAGAGAATTTGACAAAATTCTAAAGGAAGCGAAAGGAGAAGGCCGCAAGGATCGGAAAGAGATTTGGTGCTCAGATTGCAAGACAGAAGGACATTCAAATGTAAATTGTCCAAAGAACGCATACTGTAACATATGTGAGATAGCGGGACATCCTGTAGCCGATTGTCCATTCAACCTGAAAAGCAAGAGGCATCAGACATTGGCTATACAACAGGAGGAGCAGCCAAATACGCCAAGGAATGGACAAGGAGCCACTAGCGGAGGATATAGGAATAGTCGTCGAGGAGGAAGACAAGGAGGCCATAGTCGACTACAATACGACTCTGATGGTCGGCCGATTATTCAATGTCGGAATTGTCAAGAATGGGGCCATTTTGCGAAGAATTGTTCCAAACCCCAGAATGCAGGTAACAACAGTGGTAACAATACTACCCAAATGTGTAAATGGTGTGGTCCGGGAAACCACAAGGAAGCTAATTGTCCGAAGAAGGCAAGTACCAGTGGAACTCAGAATATCAACCTCATTGGCATTGGAGAGGTGACAGAGGTAGACAAAGAAGTCTTGGCTGTAACAAGAGCACAGACCAAGAAAACGGAACAGTACCCAAACCCTGCCAAGGAGAAAGAACGATGGCAGGAAGCCCAAGAATTAATCAAAACAGAACTAGCAAAGGAGAAGCAGGGTCAACTAGTTCTGGAGAAAGTATTGAAGAGACCGGAGATCACCAAGAAGGCATCAGTAGAAGGCTTGGTAACAGAGGTACTAAACACGAAGGTGGAAATGAAGGTAGCCAACCTGTTTAGTATAGTACCTGAGTTGTATGCTACGATCGGGGAAGCCATCAAGAGGAAGGATGAAACTCGACAGGTAGCAACCATCAAGCAAGGACAATTCATCGATCCGACAATCCTGATGATTGAAGCCGGGAGAAGGCCAGCTATAGTCCAGATGGAAGTTTTGGACCATAGACTGAATCAGGTGATTGTAGATGGAGGGTCTAGTGTGAACGTGATGCCAGAGAAGACATGGCGGATTCTGGGGCAACCCGCCTTACGGTCTCCAAATTTCAAACTATATGGCGCTGATCAATATGGCATTGAAACAATAGGCGTTTTGATGAATCAGAAGGTACGCATAGCAGAGCAGGACTTCATCTTGGATTTTGTTGTCATTGCTATGCAGAAACCCGCATATGATGCACTGCTAGGACGAGGATGGTTGAGAACAACAAAAGTCAACCACAATTGGGAGAAAGAACGTCTATCCTTCAACCAAGGGGCAGCACAAGTATATAATCAATCTGAAGAATCAAACTGTGAGTCAAGACATAGCCACTTCAGATGATTCGGGATCCTCTTCATCAGATGGTGAGACAGGGTATGAACCAGATGAGGAAGGAGTGTTGCACCTTGAAGACTGCACGGAAGATGAGTATGATCAGGACAAGGGTCTATTACACTGGCAGTTGGAAGACTACGAGATATTCTCTCCCCAATGTTTTTGCATCGATGCGGAGAAGGAGATTCAAAAGGATGAGATACAAGAACCTGAAAAGGGAACTAGCAATAGAAGACAAACAACAACAGAGAAGGACAAGGAAAGGGAGAAGTGGACATTTCCCAAGAATTTTGCAGAATTCACAATGGGGGAGGCAGTTATTGAAGATAAACCAGCCCACCCCATTGCTGCACTAAAAGCAGCAAATGACCCTGAATCCATCAAATATGAAGGTCCTAAAATGATTCAGGTAAACTTGGGAGAAAATGGCGAGGAGAAGATGATCAAATGTGGAGATGATTGGGATCCAATCCTGAAAGCAGCAACATTTAAGATTTTTTTGGACTATAAGGATGTTTTTGCTTGGACATATAAGGACTTGAAGGGAGTACCACCAGAACTCTGCGTACACAAGATTCCTCTGATTGAAGGTGCGCAACCTGTAAGAAGGCGACCTTACAGAATGAATCCCAAATACGCAGCAAGGGTGAATGCCGAAATTGAGAAAATGTTGGATGCAGGCATTATCTTCAAAGTTACGACAAGCGAATGGGTTTCACCGATTGTGATTACTCTAAAAAGAGAAGTAGATAAAATCCGAATCTGTGTGGATTTTAGAAGTTTGAATGTCGTAACCATAAAGGATCCCTTCCCGATCCCTTTCACAGACTCCATACTGGAAGAAGTAGCCGGCCATGAGATATATTCATTTTTGGATGGATTCTCGGGCTATAACCAGATTAGCATAGCGGAAGAAGACAAGTTGAAGACCACTTTTGTTGTGGAAAATGGAATATACGCATATAACCGCATGCCATTTGGACTATGCAATGCACCAACTACTTTTCAGAGGATCATATTGTACATTTTTGATAAGATGTCCACAGGGAATTTCAAAGCTTTCCTAGATGATTGGTCATTGTATGGCAGGACACAAGAACATTTAAAGGCCTTAGAAGAATGTATGGGATTGTGCAGGAAAGCACGAATATCATTGAATCCAAATAAATGCGTCTTATTGGTGCCATACGGAAAGTTGCTGGGGCATATAGTATGCCAAGAGGGTTTGAAACCCGACCCAGATAAGATACGGGTAATATTGCTAATGGAGGAGCCACATGATGTGAGCTCAGTCAGAACCTTCTTAGGGACAATCGGATATTACAGGAGGTTTATCCGGAACTATGCCCTGACATCTCATCCACTAGACGCACTTACACGAAAGGGTGTTCCATTCAAATGGACAGAGGAGCACCAAGGAGCATTTGAGGGATTGAAAGGACACTTGGTGAAAGCACCTATCCTAGTTTACCCAGACTGGGAGAAGGAATTCCATGTGCATGTGGATGCCTCAAACTTTGCCATTGGATGTGCATTGGCACAAGAAGGCCAATTCGGGCTAGATCAGCCCATATACTTTGCAAGTCGGCTATTGTCCAGAGCCGAGAAGAATTACAGCACAACAGAGCGAGAAGCACTGGGAATGGTGTATGCGGTGCAGAAGTATAGACACTATTTACTAGCAAACCCCTTTGCTTTCTATGTGGATCATCAGGCCCTGTTGTACTTGATCAATAAACCAACAATCTATGGACGAGTGAGTCGATGGCTCGTCACCTTGCAGGAATTTGTGTTTAGAGTGGTAGTAAGACCAGGGAAGAAACACGTAATAGCGGACCAATTGTCAAGGATTCGCTTCGGAGAACTTGTAGAGGGAGGAATACCAGATGAATTCCCTGATGCCCAGTTGTTTATGATTAGTGCAATACCAGGATGGTACAAGCATATAGGGGAATACTTGTCGACAGGAGAGCTGCCAAAGGAGCTAACGACAGCCGAACGGAGAAAAGTGATTACGAAATCAGCACCCTTCACCTTGATTGCAGGATTGCTCTACAAGATGGGGGAGGACCACATATTGCGAAGATGCATAATGGAGGATGAAGTACAACAAACCCTGAAAGAGACACATGAGGGATTGGCAGGAGGACACATGGGACCAGATGCGACAGCCAGGAAAGTACTGTTGGCAGGTCTATGGTGGCCCACCCTCTTTCACGATGCAAAGAATTTTGTGACAGCATGTGATACGTGTCAAAGAACAGGGAAACCATTGAAAAGAGACTTCATGCCATTACATCCATCCCAGCCTCAGGAACTCTTTGAGAGATGGGGACTGGATTTTGTAGGTCCTTTAAAAACAAGTCGAAGGAGGAAATGCCGATATATCGTAGTTGCTACGGAGTACCTTACAAAATGGGTAGAAGCAAGAGCTTTACCGGACAACTCGGCAAAAAGTACGGCTCGCTTTTTGTACGAACAAGTGATTACAAGGTTCGGGATACCTCTACAATTGACAAGTGACAGAGGAGGCCATTTTGTGAATGCAATTATCCAGAACTTGACGGAAGAATTCAGAAATTTTCACTCCTTGTCAAGTCCGTATTACCCCAGAGCAAATGGGCAGGCGGAAGCAACAAATAAAATTCTGGTTTCAATCATGTACAAGACATGCGGAGTAGAAGGAGCCGATTGGGAGGAACGGTTACCAACAGTGTTATGGGCATACATAACCACTTTCAAGCCCACTACGAATCACACACCCTTTCAACTGATGTACGGACAAGAGGCAGTAGTACCAGTTGAATTCCTTGTACCAAGTTTAAGGGTAGCAGTCAACAATCGGTTGAATGACGAGGAAAGCATGCAAGAGCGACTGACAACATTGGTACAGTTGGATGAAAAGAGGGTAATGGCACAATGGGCAACGAAGATCGCATAGAAAAGAAGGAAATTCTGGCATGATAAGCATCTCCGGAAAATGGATCTTAAAGTTGGTGAATTAGTTCTCAAATACAATGGTAAGAGAGAACTCAAGCCAGGAAAATTAAAAACCCTGTGGCTTGGACCCTTCCAAGTAGAAGTACTAGAGAATGGGGCAGTGAAATTAAGAAAATTGGATGGAACACTATGCCCTGAGGTAATTAATGGTTCTAAGTTGAAGGTATACAAGCCACATGCTCAAGTAAATATGATCAACTTGGAGCAATCAGGAACTTCCGAAACAAGGATAGGAGAAGTAGATCCAGGAACACAATCCCCTGAAAATGACGAGCAGAGTAATGTTGTTCGAGAGGAGGAAACTCATAACCTGGATTGGTTATTTGGGACTGAAGGAGGACCAACAATTGAACGAAGGGAAGGAGAGCAGCAAAGGTTGCAGTTACATGTTCAATTTCCAAATGACAATGAGGAAGACCGACTCCAAGCTCTGACGGAGGTCGCTCTACAAGAAGTTCCGAAAGAAGAAGAAGAAGAAGAAGATGAAGAAGAGGGAGCTAGACTTCTGCAACGAATGCGATTGGAGACACAAAGGTTGCAAGAAGAATATGAAACGCTAAGACAATACAATAATCAGCTGCGGGAACAGGTGATTCAGGAGTTGGACACAACCATGCAACGAGTGAATGAAAGACATGAAGCATGTCAAGCGGAATGGGCAGAACTAGAACAAGGGGAACTAAGAGGAAGTGCAACAGGTAACATCTCTCTCAAAGAAGTTTATTTTTCTTGGATTGGAGGAAAAAAAAAAAGAATATTGTATAGCCCATATTGTAAAATAGAAGAGGAAAAGCAATAGCAACAAATGAACGCCCTAGGAGTTCTTCTTCACCCACATTAAAAATCGTGCTTAATTCAGAAGAGTCCTCAAGCTCGAAGTCAGTGAACCATCAAGAGATGAGAGAATCTCCAGAAAGACCCAGGATATGGGAAGCAGGACAAAGCTCGACTGCCAAACATCAGATAAGCAGGGAGGAAATGGCAGCCATCATATGGAAGGATATCGAGACGGTACCAGAAAAAACCAAAAAAAAAAGTTGGTGGGAGGAGTCAAGTAGCGACGAAAACCTACCTCAGATTCCTGATATACCATATGCCAGTCCTAACCCAGATCGTAGGAGACAAAGAGATGAAGATCGCAGTCGACAAGCAGGTGTCAGATTTATAGAAACTGCACACATAATCGAAGATGATGCTTCACTGAGCCCACAAGACGAGTACAACGGAGGATTGAATGAGGACATGATGCCAGAAGTACCACCACCTCGTGCATGGAGAACACCATATGTTGGAGCCATGAGACGTCCAACTGAACGGGAAGAGGTAGCCAGGTATCGGATGGCTGCACTTGACTTACGACAACATAGAAGGGAAGTAAGAAGATTGCAACAACGGGTTCAAGAAACCTCAGAATGGCCAATGAACACGACAGGAGAAGGGAATGACTCCAGCACTGATTCAGTCTTTTCAGAAGAGTATCAGGAAAACTTAACTCATTGTGCCATGCAACGACACTTTGAGGAAAGTAGATGGAGACGAAGACTGATAAGGGCCGATAGGAGACTGAGGATCTTGCACCAACTAACACCTGCGCATTTACACCATCCACCAGAAACAAGAGCACAACTGATAAACGAAGCCCGTAGCAGAGATAATTTAGGTACTCTCGGAAGACCGTCAGGAATTCCGAGAGCACCTGACCAAGGGAGGAGCGTGGTTGACCTCCATCCCGGTAGCTCGAGAGGAAGAAATTCCCCTCCGGCTACCCATAGGTCGGCTAGTTCTCAGTTGGGACCGCAAGGGCCATCTGAGAACTTAGTCCAAGCCAACCCATCACTACGTGCTCCTGAGAACAGACCAATAGGTCCGTCTCAGCGAGCTCGTAGGAACCGAAGACGTCGTCAGGAACGACTGAGGGACCGACCGAATCTCGGGCAGCTGGGAGTTCGGCAGCCCAACACTAGGGAGATTCGATCGGGAAGAGGCCGAGGACGCGGTAACCAGGTCCGCGGAAGAGGAAATTAGGACAAAAATCTCAATCTAGAACAAAGGGATCAAGAGAGGGCAGTTGCAGGTAATGACAGAGGCCAAGGAAGAGGCCCAAGAGTAAGATGACTCCACCAAAACAGAGGACATCGGAGACAACAACCCAATCAAAATGAACTTGATCAACAGGCACAAGAAGGGGAGAGGTTTCACTACTTGGATGATTGCATAATAATCCGACGAAATGATGGAAGTACGAAACGAATTCCACTGGTGCCCGCCCATCCAGGAAATGACATCACACGCCCAAATCTGACCAGTAGACACCTGGAGGATGTAGCAGAACACCTGGATAACAATAATGCTAACCCAGAAGAAGGAGAAATCCGCATGGTAGAAGAATGGATGGAACAAACACGTCTGGCAGCGGAAAGAAATCAGCAAGCCACTAATAATGTCAGACGACGGGCCAGTACCTACCAGTCCCGTGAGCCGGAAACACGACATCAGCCGGAAGAAGCAGAACGGCCAGACTGGCGTATTATACCAAGAAATACTAGAAGGCGTCAGCAGTAGCCACGACCGGAAACCCCCCCAAGACGAAATAATTGTCGAAGACGTCAGCAAACAGAAAGAACAGACAACAGTGACGAAGATGACTTCAGCAGTTTCGGAGGAAGTAGTCATCATCAAAATAGTGCAGCTGACGCATGGGAGCTACGTATTGGCTTGGCCATACGTTTCACCCGTCGACGTTGAGAGAAGACGTCACATGCAATTTTGAAAAAATAAATAAAAATAAAATAAAAAGAAGAAAAAGTCAAAAAGAAAATAGAAAAGTCAAAAATAAAAGAAAAAGACAAAAAGAGAATAAGACAAAAGAGGAAAAGGACGGAATAAGACCCTAGACGTCTAGATTGAATGACGTGGCGCGCATGCATGAAGACGGTTGCAAGGTGGCGGTTGCATAACGATTTGGGAGACGACCGCGCAACTATAAAAGGAGGAGAGGCAATGCATTTGGCACACCATTTTCATTTTGCAGGAGAAAAGAAGAAGAGTGCGAAGGAGGCGTGAGAAGGAGAACGACAAAGTACACCAGATTCTGCGCAAGCTAGGGCATCGAGCAGACGTCTAGGAGTGTGCAGACGTCTAGGAAGATTGCGTAGACGTCTAGGAGGAGAGAAGACGTCTAGGAGAAGCGGAGAAAAGAGGTTAGGGCGGAGTGTCTAGGAGGAAATAGGGAAAAGAGACGTCTAGGGTAGAAGACGTCTAGGAGAAGAGACGTCTAGTGAGAAGAAGACGTCTAGGAGATAGAGACGGAGATGAGAGAGTCTAGAAGACATCTAGGGCAGAGAATTGATGGAACAGATGTCTGACGACAATAATAGACGTCTAGCAAAGACGAGACGTCGGACGATAGAAGTAGATGTCTAGCCGGAGAAAGAGACGCCTGGCAGACGGATTGACGTCTAGCAGGAGGATTCGACGTCTGACTGTAGCAGGGTGACGTCTGGTTGAGCAGGACAGACGGAATTGACGTCTGGTGAAGTGAGGAACTGACAAACAAATGGCACACCAAAAATCTGGAAAAACCCCAATCCGGTCGGAACCAGAACCCGAATCAGTGGTTGCCAAAAGACTGAGGCACCAACAGGAGCATGGGATGCGCGGTCAGCTTGAAAGCCCGGACAAAGGACAAGTTCGGAGTAAAAGAGAAGCAGCGGAAGTGGCTACTCGCAAAAATAAAGAAATTCACCGCAGTAGCAAAGAGCAGATTCCCATTGACGAGATTACTTGGATATGTCCAACGGGTGATTTTTGCCGGCAATGGTGGGCAGAAACACCAGCAGATGATCCGACACGGGCAAAGATCAAACAAGCAGGGGTGCATTTCATTCTGCAAGCTCCACATTTTGATAAGGAATTTTTCAAAGGATATCTGCTGCAAATGCTGGAAACGTACGATGAAACGAAGAACATCAGCCGAGTACAGGTAGAGAACCGTACAATAGTGGTTGATTTTTCCCCTACAACATTCCAGCGCACATTTGGACTTCCACGAACGGGTGTTCCAGTGCTAAATGAAAGAGTGGACTCCAAGAAGACACCAGAATTGATTAAGAGTGTCACAACCCTGAAGAAGGAGGAGATAGATGCTATGTTGGGCACTCACGGTGGAAGAGGGGTCAAACAGACACAATTGAGGAATAAGGGATTGGAGGCCATAATGAATGTTATCATGGCCAGATTATTGGGAGAACAACGTAGTTCGGATCTCCCCATTTGGCTGATTCCATACTTGCAGGGAATAGAGCAGGGAACAACCTATGATTGGGCGACACATCTATCACTTCGCATTCAGGCTTTCTTGATGCGAACAACGAAGAATTTCTCTATGGCATTTCATGCCATCGGATTGCTCCTGGATGCAGCTTTTAGAGCTGGAGTACAGATCCCGGACTTGGGCTCTCCGAAAAAGCTACCTGACTTAGCACCATCTATCTGTCGGTGGATGGATACTCAAGCAGCGAAGAAGACGACACCAGTGAAAAAGGCCCGTGTAAAGCAGATATCACATAAGCCGAGGCAAGAGAAACTGGTGGCCGCTCTAGAAGGGGAGGATACAACGGTTGCACAAGTCAGGGAGGAGAAGTCACAAAAACAGAAGATTGTTCAATCTCCGGAGGAGCCCAAGCGGAAAAGAAGAAGGGACGATTCGATGTGCCACCTCCAGTTTTCTCCCAGGAAGCACTGCAGAAGATAGCTGAGAATTTGGAGGCAGCTCGCACTCGGGAGCAACAACAGCCAATACAGGAGGAAGTGGATTTTGCCATACCTACAGTTTTTCACGAGCAGACAGTCGGAACCAGCTCGGCTGCACGGATTGGACCCTCGGAGTACTTTGCAGAGGCAGATTTTTGGGGCAGCACGGGTTCACCTAGACCAGTGGTGGAATCATTGGCGAGACCAACGTCCCTAGCAGATAAATTGAGCACATTTTCACTAGAGGAGATGTTGGCAGCAACAACTCAAGAATCAGCGAATATAGATAATCTGGGAACAAGCAATAATCTTGGGGTAGAGGAGGGCCTACCACCAGCTACGGAACAAGTGGCACCCGAGGCAGAAAAGCCCATAGTGACAGAAGAAGTAGAGGTGTCACAAGAGATGGAAATCCCCACAGGAGAAGGGGAACAACCCCCACAAGTACCAGATATTCAACAGTTGGAGCAGCAGGATGGCCAGATCAGCCAGATTCCAGTACAGTCTGGAATAGCCACGGAGGAGACAAGCAGGCCAACTGTTGATCAAACAGATAAAGGGAAAGCAGTAATTCAGGAGGGGAAACAAAAGGATGCTTGGGCTGAGGAATTTCTTGTACAAATACCTAACCTTATGGATCCATCAGACTCCATGGATCAACAAGCGGTAAACTGTTTTGTGAAATTGGGAGGCATTATGGACAGTTTACGCTTGCAGTTTGAGATGGCATGTGTAGGCCAATGGAAGAAGTGGCAGAGCATGATAGAGGACGAGTTGGACCGATTGGTGAAGTGGGCGGCACAAGGACCTTGGCGCAAGGACATTTCCAGCATATACGGGTCCCACCCTTGGTCACTGCCCACTGGCAATTTGAAGACTATGGAGGGTGTGGAACAATTGCCTGAAAAGACACCAAGCCTCTATCTGGAGACAAGACAGGTATATGTTTGCGGCCACAGTGTTCATCCCCCTCATCATCCTGTGGAGCAAGGCTCACAGGTAGAGGTAGTACCGGAATTACTGCCAATTTATACACAGTTGAATTTCCTTGCATATCTGCTGAGTTGGTTGGGAGAAGGGATCAAATATGTGCACTCAGCAAAGCAGGCGGTTGAAAAAGAAGCCAAGGAAGCCTTGGAAAGGAAGGATCGCCTCTTAGAGCAAGGAATGGAACGAATGGATGAAGTCAAACAGGAACTTCAGGAATTAGGACAAACTCTGGAGGATCTGAAAGCCCAACTGGAGGAAAAGGACCAGCAGCTGTCCGAATCAGAAGCTGAAGTCTCACGACTTAAAAATGCAAAAGATTTGCTAATCAAGCAAACAGAGACATTTGCAGCCAATAGGAGTGCACAAGAGCGTGCTTGGAAGCAGGAAAGGGACAGTTGGCAAACAGAAAAGGCAGCTTTACAAGAGGAACTACGACTGGCAAAACAACAAAAACCTGCCCCTTCAGTGTCAGAACAGCGTATGAAGGAAATTTTCCTGCGAAGGGAGACAAAATTGTTAACCAGTCTCAGACAAACAGAAGAGCGTGCCAACGCCTTGGGAGTTGAATGGGCAAAATATTATAAGTATTCCCAGAGGCTCAAGCAAGATCAGGAAGCCATGAAGGCCCAGCTTGAGGAGTACCAGAAATTGTTTCAGGCCGCTGTACAACAGGACCCAACACCCACAGAAGCTGAAACTCCTCCAACTGAACGGAGAAAGTCGCTGAGGACATCGACTTCTTCGAAGGGGAGGATAGATGTAGACAACAGTTCTAAGCAAGATAAACCATGAAGAACTGGCTGAGAACAATGTCCATCAATTTTGATTGTATATAACAATTTTGGTATGTTAAATTGGTCTTATGATTTTGTAAAATCAGCCAATAAATGCAAAGGCTTGATTACGTACAAGGAGCACTAAAAGACAAAAGTAGCCGCCATTGTGTTAATCGGCTAATTGGCAGGATTAGACGTCTAGTTTGTTAAGACGTCTGATTAGTGTTAGACGTCTAGTTAAGTTAAACGTCTGTGTTAAGACGTCTAACAAGTGGTTAAGACGGTTGGGCGGTTGGAGCAAAGTAGTTGCAGTAACTACTTCGCCCTCCTATATATACCCCCTTCAAAATTGTAATAATCATCATCATTCTGCTCATAATGCCAATGCTCTTGTACGAATTGCGTATTCTGTGTGTTTGGTGATCTTGTGCGTGTTCCAATAATTGCAGGTTGTATTGCAGATATTGCTAAATGCCATGGTTGCAGTGTTGCCCTGACGTGTATTTGCAGGTTTTGTTACAGTGACAGGAACAAGAAATCTAGTGCGTTGTAGGTACGAAGGACTGGAGTGCAGATTGCGGGTTGTGACATCTGAGTTCATCTCCAGACAGTTAGTCGTCTAGTCCAACCACTAGACGTCTAACCCTCAGATGTCTCACCTTGACCTTAGACCAGTCCCTTGACGTCTAGACCAAGTAGACGTCTAGACTAGTCATTTGACGTCTAGACCAAGTAGACGTCTAGCCCGGTTCCCAGACGTCTAGACCAAGAAGACGTCTAGCCCAGTTACCAGACGTCTAGTCCTAGACTGTAGACGTCTAATCTAGAGTACTCAGCCGTCTTGTCTGTGACGTCTACTCCAGACGTCTAGCTGTGATGTCTAGACCTATCCTTTGAAGATACATAGAGTCTGTAACTGGTAATCCTGACGGTCATCATCCCTTACCCCGGGAATGTACTCACCGCTGTCTACAGGGTTCCACAAGCTTGGGGGACGACGGGGGACGGGTTTCGGGGACGACGGGGGACGACAAGCTGATTTTAGGGGACGGTTGGGGACAACTGGTATAATAGGATGAAAATTTACAATAAAAATAGTCTACAACAAAAATATTTAGAACTTAGAAGCCATTAGATTCTTAGAATAATTTAAAAATTAAATTTTACAACAAATGTCAAAATGAAAAATAGTTGCAAAAATACTAATAGTCTCAATGCTCATTTACAAGTTACAACAAAAAGAGTGAAATACAAAGAGAACAAAAATACAACAAAATAGTGAAATCAGAAGTACTAATAGTAAATAGTCTCAATGCTCATTTACAACAAAAAGAGGTTACAAATTGCAGCAGAGGTTTTTTAATATTGAATGGACCCTTGGCATATTCTTTTAATAATGGTGATGGACAATCAAAACTAGTCCTAGAAGCAGTGCTGTCCCCTTTGGAAGTTTGAGGTTGGATGGTAGAGGCAGAATCCCTAGCAGCATGAATATTTTGGTTTTGATTTTCACTTTGGTTTTCCCCCTCCATATGAATGTTAAATGAGTCTGATTCACTGCTGCTCATGTTGAATGTTGAAAGAAAAATATGAAAATTTCAAAAGAGACTTGGATGAGGTAATGAAAATTGGAAAACTTCAAAACAAACTTGGATTTTTGTTGCCTGTTGTTGCTGTCCCTGCTGTTGCTGCCTGCTCTTGCTGTTGTTGTTGCTGCCTCCTGTTGCTATCCCTGCTCTTCTTCTTCCTCACTGCTGAAAGCTTGAATGAGTGTGTTTGTTTTAACTTTTAACTTTTTAAGTTTTTCTTTTTACTTTATAGTGTTAGTTTCTTTTAGTTTTTAGGGTTTGGGGGGTGAGACTTTCATGGGTTCCACCCCCAATTTTTTTTTTTTATATAAAATTTAATATGCTAACTTTTTTTTATGTCTTAACTTTTGCTTGAGAAGTCCAACCATGGGGGACGACTGGGCATCCTTGGGGACGGCTAGGTGCCTTTGGGGATGCTTCGGCCATCTCCAAGGGAAAATTTAATATGCTAACTTTTTTTTATGTCTTAAATTTTGCTTGAGAAGTCCAACCATGGGGGACGACTGGGCATCCTTGGGGACGGCTAGGTGCCTTTGGGGATGCTTCGGCCATCCCTAGGGATGGCTGGCCATCCTTGGAGATGGCTCGACCATCCCCAAAGACACCCAACCATCCTTGAGGACGGTTGGCTGTCCCCGGGGACGTCCCCTCATAGGGGACGTTTCGGGGATGACTGGCTGCAGGCTTCTGGCGAACGACTTCGATGCCATCCCCTTGTACTGGGGACGCAAGGGACGGGGGGACGCCTTGGATAATAGTTTAGAACCTATATTTGTCTTGAGGCCCCTAATTACATTACGATACTTGAGATTTTGGGGACTCTTGAATGAGTGTGAGATGTTCCCTTGGCATTCTCCTTTATGTGTCTTTGTGTCGGTTGCATTTGAGACATCTTAGGGCTTTGGGGTATATCCTCGAGAAAGCTGCAATTTGGGATGCCGTCTTGAAGATGTTGTGGAGAGGACGTTATAAATTTTTTTGTTTTAATGCCTAAAGATCTCAACATTGTTTGAAACACCCAGGAGTCCTCAAAATGTTTTAAAGTGCATCTTGGCATCTTCAAGACTTTGTAGGACATTTTGTCCTCTTCACAATGGAGAGAGAGAGAGAGAGAGAGAGAGAGAGAGTGATGTATATCTATTTGTCTATATATATATATTATATTTATATTTGTGTGTGTAAACATGCTATCCCATTTGTCTCATTGCCATCCCTAACATTTGTATCAAGCCTAGCCATATTAGAAACCTGTCCCATGTTTTTTTTTTTTTTTTTTTTTTTTCATGGTGGAATTGGTAGCCGCCACGAATCCGGGCAGGCTGTCCAACTTTTATGGCCGCCACAGTATTCTACGCTATCCGCCCCGGAAGCCGCCACACAGATCTTCGCGCAGTCCGCCCCTATAACCACCATGCCACAATCATTTTAAAACTTTTACGCCGCTGAAAGCACGAGGAAAGGGACAAGCGTTCAGTCCGGCGAGGCCCGAGATTTGAACCTTGGACCTCCGCCCCCCTTATGGGGTTTGGATGAACCAATTGGTCTACACCTCGGACCTAAGCTTGTCCCATGTTACCAAGACATCCTTGTCTCATTTTCTTCGGGAACATAGTTGAAAACAAAAGGGACTTGAGAAAATATGGTTTGACACCTTTGATATGGGCTGAATATATGATAAACCACATAAAACATAACCTCTATATAAGGAAGCTATATGACAACTCAAAATTCTTAAGTGGATAGTGTTGGAAAGCATGGGCTAGTTAAGATTAGAACCCGAGAGTGCCTGCCAAAACTCTAGGTGCGCTACCAAAGAGCTATCAATCCTCTACAATTTGAGCATTTGCCAGAGCATCGATTGGTTGTCAAGCTACATGCATAGAGAAGACACTTGGGAATTTAAACCGCCTTGCAAACACCTATCTAGCTCTGATACCATGTTGGAAATGATGGATTAGCTAGGACTCGAACCCAGGGTCACATAGCAACATTGTAAGTGCTCTAACATTGAGCTACTAATCTTCTATAATTTGAGCATTTATTGGTGTGGCCTTGAACAGATGAATCATAAGTTACAAAGATATAGAAGTCAAAACATGCTTTTTAGAGTATCTAGATTCAGGCGTTCAGACAAGTTGAACTTGCTATTGCACGTGGCCAATCTTGGACATTTGAGTGCATTCCATGTACGCAGAGTTTGAAAGTGTGTTAGTATACGTTAGGAAAAAAAACATAACAATGACTTCTATACCTAAGAAGAAAGTGGGGGAGATAATATGCGATCAAAGTGGCTTTAGGCATCTAATTGTGGCTATTAAATGTTTGATGGAGCCTATTTTTGAGTTTTGTTCTTTGGATCTGTACACCACACACCTAAATTGATCTCCATTTGTCCTTATGCTTGATGATGTTTTAGAAGAAAATCCTTAGCCTTTTTGAGCAGATTTTGGCTCTGTTTTGGATATAGTACAGTTATAGTTTGTTATTAGTTAACATTGGTGTGTGTATGTTTTTCATTTAATAATTATTTTTATTTATATATTTTAGTTTGAGTCTCAACTACTTTCCATAAATTTTAAAACGAAAAGCAAAGGTAGTTCATTAATTGTTTGTAGTTTTCCTATATGTGAGTAACTACAATAGTTGTTACATTTCTTCAAATAGCTTGGTTTTGAAATGTAGTGAATATTTCACAGAAATTTAGTGGAAGGTTATGTGGAAGTAATAAGTATTATTCACATATTGTCCATTTTCTGTTCTATGTGAAATTAGTATGCTGTCATTTCCTTTACATTGAAGTGTTATAGTTGAAAGAACTATGTCATAAAGGATAGGAGCATGCCTAATCTTCAACTGTGGATGAGTGTGTCTTGTGTTCTACAATGATGCATCCCCAACCCTTGACATCCTTGGGGACTCATGCTCACGACAACGAGGACTTGGACTTGCTGATTTAATGGGGATATCCCCAAGCTATATAAAGAGGCTACCGCATCTCTTTTGTCACCCCATATGTTGCTAGTGTGGATGTTTACACATCCCCTAAGGGATGGAGGGAAAGGGGGCAAATAAGGACATTCCCCAACTATTCCCTTTCAAATGGGACAACTTGTGGATGTTCTTATTCCTTCCTCTTCTCTCCATCGCTTAGAGGATGTGTGGACATCCACACTAGCTACACATGGGGCGACAAAATAGATAAATGTAGCCTCTTTATTGCTTGCTAGAACTGGAATGAGGTGATATGTTCTTCTTTGGGTATATTCTAGGATGTTATTACGTAATGGGATCTTCCTTTCACAAAGGCCCATGAGAACCATGAACTAGCTCTTCCACCTATTAGTGGTTACTTTTGGGTTTTTGCTTTCAAGCATGAGACACATGGGTTAGGTGGCATTTGTGGTTTGGGTGTTATGGGTTGCCTCATTCGGGATTTCCTTTGTCAACAAGTATCAGGGGTTGTGTTAAATGAGCACTCTAGATTGTTGGCTTTTATAAGCCTTTATACTACCACAAAATATCACAGGTTATCTCAAAATATCACATGTTATCTCAAAATATCACATGAGTCCCAACATAAAATAGCCACAATAATAAAGGTCAAGTATAATCATATAATGAGTAGAATAATATGAGCAAATTAATATGCATATCAAGGTTAACATTCATTTATATACTAAAATATGAATGTAAATAGCCAAGATCATTCATATACTATGTATTAAGAACAACTTACAATATTAATTGCTCAAAATGTGTACAAGCTTTATTGCTCCTCTTTCTGTTACAACTTGATCCTTGATTCACTGTATTTCTTCTATTGATTGAATTACTTTCCTATGGAGCATTGTCTCCATAATATAGCCATAGTAGTGTGACTCTTCACATACTTGACTATTGCTCTCCATATGCCAAGTCTCATTACTCTTGGCTTATGAACATTTGACTCTATAATACTTGCACACCAAGGTTACCAGGTGCGGGTGCGGCGGGAATCGCCAAAAATAGGGTTCGCCGGGTGCGGATGCGGCTAATTTTTAATAATATATATATATATATATATATATATATATATATATATATATATATATAAAATGTATTTTTTATCCAAAATGATAAAATAAATTATAAATCATACATATTACAAAATAAATAAATAAATCATACACATTGGCATCATAAAAGCATATATGATATTCAAAAAGGTGTCAAAGTCATAAAAAGATAACAATATATAGGTCCTCCTCAAATAGTGCATGTACAAAGAGAATATATAATACTTACTAGTTATATATATTATAGTAGTGCATGTACAAAGATAACAATATATAATAGTGCATGTACAAAGATAATAAAGATATTATATTAATACTTATTAGTTATATAATATAAACTTAAAAAAAAATTTAAATGTTTTTTTTTATTTTTTTTAAAGTCCTTATCAGTTGGGCGTGGCTAAAATTTAAAAACCTTTAAAATTTTAAAATTTAAAATATAAACTTTTTTAAAATTTTATTTTATTTATTCAAATTTTTTAAAGCCAGTATGGGTTGGGTGTGGCTGGGCCCACCTAATAACTGAAAAGAAATTAAAAAAAAGAAATTATGTATCTTAATGCCCAAAAAGGGCAAGCCGAACCCTAACTAGTTGCAGGGTTTGGCTGAGCCGAACCCTTTCTGACAGGGTTCGGCCCAACCGAACCCTGTCAGATAGGGTGCGGATAGGGTTCGTCCCAGCCGCACCCGTTCCTGCTCCCGCGCAACCGGTGCGGGTGCGGGTTCGCGCACCCAACCAACCGGGTGCGCGAACCCTGCTTCCTGTTGCACACCTTTACATGACTCTTACACTTCAACTTGCACTCCTAATCTAGGACACTTGTGCACATCTTTACACTACATATTTGCACTCTTACATACAAGACACTTGTGCATTTCTTGCACATTACATCTTTACATGACACTTGTGCATTTCCTGCACATTCACACTTACATAAAGGGGAAATATAAATCATAGTTGAGAAAATCTGCAGAATTTCAAAAAATCTGCAATTTTTTTTTCTTTTTTTTTAGGCTGCGGCCGATTTAGGGTTTTTTTTATGCAATCTCAATTTTCAGCTGTTAATGTTTGAACTTAGAAGTTAGTTTAAACCCTTAGCCGGAAACCCTCTTTTTAAGTAGATATTGCTGCCTGATAACTATGTATGTAAGCCCATTTTTCGGCTGTTAATGTTTGAAACTTCAAACTTTGAATTTCAAACCCTGAACCCTAGGCTAGGCCCTAGGGTTTTGGGTTTAGGGTTTTGTTTTTGTTTTCCTCCTCTTTTAAAGTAAATATTACTGCCTGGTAACTATGTATGCAAGCCCATTCTTCAGCTGTTAATGTTTGAATTTGGAACTTTGAACTTGAAGTTTAAACCCTAAACCCTAGTCTAGGCCTTAGGGTTTTGGGTTTAGGGTTTTTTTTTCCTCCTATTTTTAAGTAAATATTGCTGCATGATAACTGTGATGCAAGCCCATTTTTCAACTATCAATGTTTCAATTTTAAACCCTAAACCCTAGCCTTTTGGTTTAAGGTTTAGTTTTTTTTTTTCTTTTTTTTTTTCAAGTGATTGTAACTTTGTTGTTACTTGTCTCCATGTGCAGGCATATAAAAAACAAAACCTTTTTTTCCTCCTTGTTACTTGTAACTTTGTACCTTGTCATATTATAAGCAATACAAGATGTATTTTGTCACTTTCATGTGTACTTAAAGCTTGAGCCTTGTGTGATGTCTTGACATGAATTATTGTCTTTACTGCAATATTTGATTTGCATAATGTTAATTCATTGTAATATGCATGAAAAAAACTTTTTTCAATGAAAATTTTTGTTTTCTTCAATTTTTGTTTTTGCCGATTTTTTGCCGATACTCGATTTTTGCCGATTCTTTTCCGTTTCGATTTTCTCAACCATGATATAAATCACACTCTAAACTATTGACTCAACCCTAATCTATTACATATTTACAAATGTACCATGAAGGTACCATGGGGATACATTAGCATGTACCAAATAATGTAATATACCTCAACACCCCCCTGTATTACATTATTTGGTTATTGAAGACTTTAGTCTTCAATCTTGGTCTTTGTCTTTGTCTTCAATATTCAAGTGACCTTGCATTGTTCACGAACCTTTGCTTCTCTTGAATCTGCTTCATCATCTTGAACCTTGGATTCATCCAATGCTTATGTTTGTAGGAAAACATTGGACTATGCTGGATCCAATTCCCTGTATCCTGTCTTTCTAAACGTCAAGCAATTTATCATTAACTTCATTTTGAGATAGACATTCAGTAATTTCTTGAGAGAAACCAATTGAATCTAAGGCATGCATTCCATTTTTGATTGAACCTATAGCTTCAGTTTTGTTTTGATTCTTGATAATGCATTTGCTATGTTCATTTATATATTTGAATTCAACTGATCTTCCTTTTTCAACCAATTGAGTAATTGAAATAAGATTGGTTGATAATCCTGGAACATATAAAACATTCTCTAGCACAAAATCTGAAAAAAGGCATGCTAGATATTACTCTGCCAGTTCCTTGAACTTGATAGCTCATATCACCTGCAATCTTTAGAGAGATATTATCCCTGACTTCTAAAGATTCAAATCAATGTAAGTTTCCTGTCATATGATGACTAGCTCATGAATCTATATACCAAATATCTTTTTCCAATTGAACCTTTTAATTAGACTCAAGTGATATTATCTTACATCTTTGATAAGAATTTTGAAGAACGTTTTTATGATGTTGCCCATTGTATTCAACAAATTGCCTTTGATATAAATTTTTTTTTTGAACTTTTTCTTTCATAAAATATGGTTTCACATTTTGATAATGTCTCTTATCTTGGAAAGTTTCTTTTTGCCATTTATCCATTTTTGTACCTTCAAATTTATATCTCCTAAATATGAAGTTTGCAAATTTGATTCCTTTGAAGTAGCAAACCTTATATCTCTCAAATAATAACCTTTGGAGTAGAAAACCTTATAACTCCCTAATAACTCAAATATTAAATTTGCAAATTTTTATTTTCCAATCCTTTGATGTTGAAAACCTTTTAGCTCCAAAATTGAATTTGCAAAATTTGAAAATCTTTTAAATATATTTTTCAATTTCAAATTTTCTCAAAAAACATGAAAATATTCAAAAAATAAATCTTCTATTAAAAAGTGACTTTTAAAAAACTTCAAAAACTTGAAATAACCAAATAAACAAACTTATGTAAAAATCCTTATCACTCCACACTTTCCAAAAATTAAAACTTTAGTTTATTCCTTATAGCTCCTACTTAACTATTTTCAAAAATCTAAAAAACACCTAATGACTCCTTAAGCTTATATTTATCTTATAACTCAAAGCTTATAATTATTTTCAAACCCCTAAGCTTGTAATAACTCTTTATGACTTCTCAAATAAAAAACAATAATAATATTATTGTTCTAACCTTTATCTTTTTCTAAGGTGGCTTGAATTCTTCTCCTCTTTAGGCGGCTCAAATTGCTTCTCCTCTTTAGGTGGCTTGAATTGCTTCTCCTCCTTAGGCAGATCGAATTGCACTCTCACGTAATGCTAACCCTAACTTCAATGCTCATTGTCTTCACATACGTTTTGGACGTTCTCTGCACATTTGCTTCAGCTTCATTAATGTTAAAGTATGAAATGTTACAAGAAGCGTTACCGAATCTTCTTTACGTGTTACTTATGCTGGTACATTACTCCTTCAAGATTTAATCCTATTGTTGCTATGCTTGACCTCGTGATAGTTGGCTCTGATTTTCTTTTGTTTCCGCTCGTCGCTTTAGCTTCCTCTAACTCTCGCTTCTTCTTCTAGCCGCTTTGGCTTCTACTCGCTTCTGTTTGCCCGGTTCCTCGCTGCTTCCGATAGCCTTTTTTTGTTGCTTTTTCTCCTCGTTGCTCTCGGTAGCTCCTTTTGTTGCCTTGTCTCCTCGTTGTGCTAGACATAGTCCAAATTAGAACACACGCTGATGCTTTGGTCTCTAGCTTGTGCCGTGTCACTAGCTGGTGCTCAAAACACTTGCTAGTGTTTTGTCCTTGAATGGATGCTTGTTCCACTCTTTGATGTACAGTCTGAATGTTGGTGAATAGATTGCTTTTGATGTTTGTTGGTGAGAGGACTTCGCGTTTGCTCTTGCAGGTGCATAGGTTGCTTGATATTACTCGGGACAGATGATGGTGCTCAGGCCAAATCAGGTCGTGTAATACTTAGGCCGCTAGTTGAAGGCATAATAATCTATACCTTTCCTTATGTGCACTAGCTTTTAATATTTCCTTTATATATAGCTCAACCTTATGATACTGTATAGTCGAATGGGCTTTCTTTTCTTCTTCTTCTATTGGAGTAGGCTGAATAGAACTTTTATCTTTCCTTCTAGAGTTGGCCGAATGACTACTCTATCTTGTTCTTTCTTAATATGGGCCTCTTTCTCTATTATGGGCCTTTCTTCTTACTATATAACTTCTTAGAACTTTCTTTTCAATGCTGGCCCAAATCTCTTCATAATATTTCTCTATCTTAGAAAGCTCTCAATGCTTTCTGAGCTTGCTATTCTTTTCTCTTTTATATTCTGCTTATAGCTCTTCAATGGCTTGCAACTCTCAACTGTTGTAGCTTTCAATTCAATGCTTGAAGCTGTATAAAGCAAGCTATATGTGCTTCTTTATCCTTCTTCAAGACTGATATATCTATCTTCTTTCTTTTTCTGCTGCTATGACTATCTTCTCTTTTCTCTTCTATGCAATTGCACTCTGGTGCTATTCTTATTTTCTCTGTTCCATCTTTAGAAGCTGAAATTCTGCTCTATCTCTGTAGGAAGCTTCTCACACTTCTGTTCTGCAACTCTTATCTCTTTTCTGAAATTTGCAATGTCTTAGGTCGCACCTAAGAACCCAATATGATTCTCCTCCTTACTAGAGAATCCAAAATATTGTCGAGGTGACTTTGAATGTCCTTGAATATCCAACTCTCTTCTGAGTTGGTTTTGCCTCAGTCTTCAATTTGCAAATCTTCAAATCGATGTCATGGTTGGCTATATCCCTGTATAACCAACTATTCTTCAGTCAGTTCGCCTGTCTACTAATTTAGCTGAGTCCTAGTCTTCATTGGTTTTCTTTCAACCTAGTGGAAAGACCCTAGCCTTTTCTACTCAATATGACCTTTAAAATAGAGTCCAAGTCTTCACTGCCTTTAAAGTGGATAAACTCTAAATTAACCTTATCAAAATGGATAAAGCTAATTAATAATAGTGGCTTCAATAAACTCTATCAAACTGGACAGAGTCTAGTGGTAGCTCTGATACCACTGTTGGCTTTTATAAAGCCTTTATACTACTACAAAATATCACAGGTTATCTCAAAATATCACACAAGTTTCAATATAAAATAGCCACAATAATAAAGGATTTGTATAATCATATAACGAGTAGAATAATATAAGCAAATTAATATGTATATCAAGGCTTATAATAAATCAAATAACATTCATTTATATACTGAAATATGAATGTAAATAGCCTGAATCATTTATGTACTATGCATGAAGAACAACTTACAATATTAATTGCTCAAAATGTATATGAGCTTTATTGTTCCTCTTTCTGTTGCAACTTGATCCTTGATTCACTGTATTTTTTTTATTGATTGAATTGCTTTCCTATGGAGCATTGTTTCCATAATATCGCCATCGTAGTGTGACTCTTCACATACATGACTATTGCTCTCCATATGCCAAGTCTCATGACTCTTGGCTTATCTACTTGCCACTTGCATACTTGATGAACACTTGACTCTATAATACTTGCACACCTTTACATGACTCTTACACTTCTACTTGCACTCTTAATCTAGGAGACTTGTGCACATATTTACATTACATATTTGCACTCTTACATACAAGACACTTCTGCATTTCCTGCACATTACATCTTTACATGACACTTGTGCATTTCCCGCACATTCACACTTGCATAAAGCGGAAATATAAATCACACTCTAAACTATTGACTCAACCCTAATCTATTACATATTTACAAATGTACATGAAGGTACCATGGGGGTACATTACCATGTACCAAATAATGTAATATACCTTAACATAGCTATATGTGGGGTTGTGTTAAATGAGCACTCTACATTTATGTGGTTTCATATCAAGAGGGGCCCATGCCTTCTTCCTTAGATGTATGCTGTAATGTGTCAAGACAACTTTATAGTGGTATGTTTTTTCTCCTCCAACGTCCTCATATTTTATTACCAACTTGATGGCGATCTGTACTTGGATCTTTATCAGGAGATTTCTACATAGTCATCATTGGGTGATGTCTTTCTTTTAGGTGACTTCAACAGGACTTGTGTTGACTAGAAGGATCCTATTACTGCTTCTGGAAAACACTTGATTTGCATGGCCTTGTGGTTCTCAACTATAGTCCTTTGTTTCCTAACTCTTCCAACTTCACTTGTTTCCACATGGGAGAGGTGTGAGTGTGGTTGACTATGTCATCACAAATAGGATCTTGCTTTTGATATTTATAGCTTTGAGGTTTCTAGTTGGCTTCCCTTGATTGATCATGCAATGTTGACTTTCTCTTTGGATTCTTCCTCTTTTACCTTTCCATCTCTTCCTCCTTCATCACCCGATCCTACAAACTATCCCATGATTCATTTTGATCCTTGTCTTCTCATTGGTGCTTGCCCAATGAATTGTTGCTATAATGAACAAATTAAGCCCATGCATAGGAAGCTCCATTTCGCTGTTATTTGTAAGTGCATGACTATATCTTCCCCCTTAAGGGAAGATAAAAGCTCATTCGATGTAAGAAACAAGAGTTTCTTGCTGCTACGGAAGCCTTTTGGCCCACTCTTCTTCCTAGTAGCCCTCTCCTATGTGCATTAATATCTAGTCTTGGGTCTCCCCTGCTTATTCTTTATATGATATCCCAAGGCAGCCCATCATTCATATCTATTCCCTTGGTACGTACATTATGCCCCTTCTCTTTAGGGGCCATCACAAGAGTTATACATAATTTTTGCACTAGCAAGGCTGTTGATTTTGAGGGATTTCAGATTTAGTTCTTGAAATATGGTGTTGAAGCTATTGGTTATCCCATTGAAAAATTATTCAATGAGGTTGTTTGTTATAGATTCCCTTCCTCTTGGTCACATCATATTGTCCACCCCATCCACAAATTTGGGGACTATTCAGATCCAAATAACTACAGAACTATCATGATTGGGCACACATTTGCTAAACTCTATGCCATTGTTTTGATTGTGACACTCAGAATTGCTAGATTGGGGCAAGCATAGAGCGAGAGGCCAAGCTGGTTTTAGAAGTGATCATTAGACTATTGATCATGTTTTCACTTTCATGGCTATTATTGAAGAGGTTTGTCAACGGTCTTACAAAGTATTTTGTTGTTTTGTGGACTTTAGAAAGGCCTTTGACATTATACCAAGGCATCTTTTATTTCAAAGACTGCATAAGATTAGCATATTGGAGGTCTTTATCACTACCATCAAGAGCCTATACAAGGTAGTTGTTGGTTGTTTTCGGACAAATTTTGGTTTCCCAATGGATGTTTAAAACACTATTGGTGCCAAATAAGGATGCCCTCTTTCTCCTTCAACTCTTTGGGATCTACATTAACGAGCTTGAAGAATTTGTCTGTCCATAAACACATAATGATGATGGTCCATAAACACATAATGATGATGGTTGCCTTATATATCATGTTTTCATAATATTGCTTTTTGTAGATGACATGGTTCTTCTTGCTCATACTCTTTGGGGCCTTCAAAGATGGTTGGATGTTGTTGCTCGCTTCTGTGGCGTAAAACAATTGACAATTGCTCTTAGCAAGACTAAGGTGATGGTTTTCAACACATTAAAGTGTACCTGGTCGAAGTTTCAGTTCTACTATAAGGGTGAATCGATTGAGATCACCATTGCTTACACATACTTGGGGGTTTAGTTCATAGGTCCTTCCCTTGACCTTTGACCAGCCTCACAATTATAACTTTGCAAGGGATATGCATCTCTCATTCTTCGAACACCAATGTTTCTAGCAATACTTTCAAGACATACCTACAAAGATGCAACTCTTTGATTACATCATCAAACCCATATTTATTTACAAATATGGGATGTGGGACCCAAGTCTAGGGTGTGTCAATTGGGTTTGCGTTAAGAGGTTTCAAACTATTATGCTTTCGTGATTTGTTTGATGTAAACGGTAAATTTCCCATTGTATTGTTTAGGTTGAGTTTCGCACTCATGCTCTTCTTGTTGAGAATATCTTCAAAATTATTTAAAGCTTCATCCCCTTAGATCCTTGGGTGGCTACACCTCAGGTTGAGAGATATACCCACATTTGGCACTTTGCTCCTTAAAATGAATTTCATCTAGGAGCACTTCTCGTCATCATCATAGATGGTACTTAAAAAATATTTCTCTTCTTTAGCTAGTTGTCATCTCCATAGATTGATTTATATTTACAAGAAATAAATCGTAATTTTATTTCAAGAATGAAAGAAAATTACACTTTTGAGGTGCCTTGGCACAAACAAAAAACCAGATAAAAGCAGATTATTGGGAGTCAAAATATAATTACAGTCGGGTAGATTAGAGAGGAAAAAACCCATATTCAAAATAGCATGGGGATAATAAGGATAAATATCCTTATATATCAATACTTAATCATCCAAATAACCTCCATGTCCAAAACCTAGATAGAAATCAGTGAAAAAGAAACCAGCAGAAAGAAAAAGAAATAGTTAAAATCTGCCATAAAGCTCTAATCAAATGAACATGCCCACAGTAAAAACATAGAGCTAGCATAGAAACTAGGGGTATGATATGTGGGTGAAAGAAGAAATTCCATCCTTGTTCTCTTCCATTTGCAAGAAACGTTCTGGAACCTGTTGATCTTCTTTTGATAACCTATCTGCTTCTTGATTTAATTCCCTATAAACATGAGTAAAAGAGATATTTTCAAAAAGGGAAATCGCCTCCAGCAGTTCATCTCCCACTGGTCTAAGCAGATTATTTTTTAATTGAGTAGATCTATTCATCTAGTTGATGACTAGAGTAGAATCTCCAAAAAATTGTAATTTTTTCACATTTCTCTTTGTGGCACACTTCATTAGCAATCTCAAAGCCTGAAACTCAGCAAAATTGTTGGAACCTGTCCCAAGACCTGCTTTAAATTTGATATAGTGGGTATCCGAGAAGTACAAAATGCCTCCCGTGCTACTAAAATCCGATTGTCTTTGACTGGCCCCATCAAAAAAACCCCATGGTTGAGACTTTTCAATGAACAAATTGTCTACTTGTCGAGGTTTCTTATGTTTTCTAGGCCCTTTATTGATTGAGACCAAATTCCTCACCTAAAATATGATCTGAAATGGGGGTATTAACTTCCCTTCAAAAATAGTTGCATTCCGTGCCAACCATATACCCCAACATATAAGACATGGTAAAGAAAGAAACTGTTTCAGCTCTTTTTTCAAAAACCACTGTCTTAAGCATACCTCCACTGTTTCTCCTTCCCAAATATTTTGTACTCCAGTTATGTATTCAACTTCTAACCAAACCTATTGAGAAAAAGCCAAAAGGGTATTTGATTAACAAATGTGTGATAAAACCTCATCTGATTGACACAACATACAAATACTTGGACCTTGTCTGCTTCTCCTCTGTAAAAATTCCCAAGTCAAAGCCTTATTTCTCAAAGCTAACCACATGAAAATAATTGTCTTTTTTGGGGCAGATAAATTTCAAATCTGCTTCCACCACCAAGTAGGTCCTTGAGGATGAGGGTCAAAGTTTGCTTTGTAACCAAGTCTAGCCGTATACTGACCCCAGATTTGTTGTATGCTCAAACAATAGTATTTGGTTCAGCTCTCAGCTTGATATGACTCTTAGTAAGAATATCAGTGTAAGCCTTTCACAAAACAACCTGCTCATCACAAAAACTCAAGACCTGAGTCTGCTTCCAACTTTGGGTCCAAAGACTAGAAGAATCTGATTCCCCCACCTAATGAAGAAAGTAAAAACCCTTGTCTTGTAAAGAACTTATGATAGCTTTCGACAACAAAATGTTTTCTCCATAACCCAAAATAGAATCAACCCCTATTCTAACTTGTTCATCGTTGCCCACTTTCCAAGCCAAATATTTTCCAATCATAGGAAAGGCCTATACTAGTGCCTTCCATTGAATGGAAACATTCTTAATGCTTTTTTGTGGACTTCTGATCCAATCCATAAAGGTCCCTGGACAAATATACTTTTGTTCAATAATCTTCTTCCATAATCCTTCTCTAGTCAAAATCCTCCATAATTTTTTTGTTGCCAAAGAAGAACCAAAAAGATGGATATTTTTAAGTCCCCAACCACCTTCCTCCTTTGGCCTAGCAATACTTTGCCACTTAACTAAAGGAATCCCTTCATGTTCCTTGCGTCCAGTCCAAAGAAATTTGAAGCAATGTTTTCTTATTTTCTCTAGAACTCCTTTGGGAATGAAGGCCAAGGAGTGCCAAAACACAGGAATTGCCTCAAGAACCGACTTTACAAGTGTTAATCTCCCACCAATAGATAACCATCTATTACACCAATGGTTAATCCTAACTTCAATCTAAAAGCCATCCCCAATCTCTCTTCCTGTAAGTATTTGGCTTCAATACATAACCCAGATACTTAAAGCCTTCCTGGAAATCTAAGAGATTAAAAGGAAAAAGTCTGATTAGACCCTGTTCAGTCTCCTGCTCTAGACCATTAAAGCAAATAGAGGCGGTAGCAATATTGTAAGTGTCCAAGATTACCGACATTCAAATACTCTTTAAATGACTCTCCTCCCTTATTTTTGATAGGTGATTAATCGAGTAGTCAGAGATGACATTTATCAACAATATATTCATATCACTTGGTTGTTCGATGTCAACGTCTTAGTCCTAAGTTGGCCTTCTACATTAAACATTTCATTAAGATTGAGAATGGAATTATGACTCGTCTTGATTATATCTAGTGACATTGGACACATACCCTTAGGATTCTTGTTGGGCATCTTAAAGTATGTTCACATCAATTTTGAGAAGAGATGACCCACAATAATCCTTGAGAGGATAGGATATGTCGTCTTTGCTCACTCTAGGAGGTTGAGATTGAAGAACATTTCATTTTTAGGTGTCCTGCTTATCATGAGATTTGAGGGAAGGTACTATTGCCTATATTGAGACTCAAGTGGATCATTCGCCACATTTTCAGGTATCTTGAACAATGCTTTTCTTTGTACCTTAGTGAAGCTATCACTTTTTGATGTCAATTATTATAGGGAAGATCAACTACCACTCGACTAATCACCATATTTTTTTTTCATTTTATCTTTGCTCCCTAGAGTTGAGCTTTTATTTGAAGCTACGACTCTCCAAAATGTTAATGAAAGATAGGTGTACCCTTATTTGCATATGAGAGGGCTATTAGAGATTCGGTTCTTTCTTTTTCTTGCATGTAAGAGGACAGGACTTAAGTTATCCAGTGTCGGATTTTGACCACCCTCAAGAACCTAGGAGTTGTAAACAAATGCAGCCTATCTTTGTCTATTAGTTCCATGACCACGAAAACTTGAGGAGTTCAGGGAACGAACTCCATGGCCTCCAAGTATTATCCAACTAGGCCCCCTTAGTCCCATCCATTCTCCTGGTAGCATTGTTAGATCTTGTGCTGGCCTCTATTGGGATGGTTGGTGATGACAATTGTGCTTCTACTTTACATCCCATTATAGATTAATGTTGGTGGTTGGATCCACTGGAACTCTTTTCTATCCTTCTTTTGCCTTGACTGCAGGCTTTCTTTTCATCATTACTTTTAGCATGTTAAGGTTTGCCCATTTTGGGCCCAGTACTTGTGGCTGTAATTTAATGCTATACAGTTGTTTAATTTTAAATAGTTTATGCTAGTTTAACTTATTTTATAGTACTTTTTGGTTACTACAAGGCATTGTAAGTTGTAACAACACTTTCCCATAAGTCTCATTGGCCTACTTTGGTCATATGTGGACACTAATACAATATTTATCTAAAAAGAGTATCTGTTGACTCCCATTTGTCACATAAAAAATTTGGATAAAATTGGTGGTGTAGTAGAAGCTACCTCAATTGAAAAAAATACTATCAAAACTTTCAACAGCACAGAACTCTAATCATGGAGAAGCTAGCCATAATATATAACAGCCCTTGTTGAGTGGACTCAAGTTAGGAAAGCTTGACACACTACAGCAATTTTGTATCACAATTGGCATTTGGAAGAAGGTGAAAATTAGTACCTAACATTTCATAAGTTCTCCATTGAAACTTCTGCTGCCATGATCTTATGATGTTCTTATTAAATTAAAATAGAATCATAAATCACATATATCATGGCAAAGGCACTCATAATATGCCGATTTTAAAATGTATTTTAATCTGTGTGTGTGTAACAGCCAACCCCTTTGCCATTCTCATTTTGCTAGGATTTTAGGGAGCGTTCCGGCCGTCTCCTTTTTATGTTCCCTCGTTTCCTTGTTCTACCAAAAAGAGTACTTGGTGGAACATGGCATATCTCTATATCATACTTAAGTTTGCACATTAGAACTTTCACTTTGACATATTGTTACAAGCCTTATTCCTTTGAGATTATATAAAACATAAATTGCAAGAAAAATGCCTAATGATATGTGTAGGAACAGTATAGTTGTTGCCAAACAGAAATGCTATTTAATATCATTTTTCTAAAGTTAACAGGTCATGACAAAGAGAATGAGGCACAATAGGCATTGAGATAAATTCAGTACAAAAGCAAACAATTACTGATGTACCAGGCAAATAGCATTATCTACAATTTTAATGTCATACCAAAGCAGTTGCTGACATTAGTTTACTCAAATTAATTCTTCATGAGGTTTCTTGGAATCATATAATAGAAACCCCGATGATGTGAAAATAATGTAGTAAATCTCATTGCTTGATCCCTCTAAACAGCCTAATTCAGAGCAGAATGGTAAATACAGTCCTATATAACAGGAAGGAAACCCTACGTTTGATACAAGAAGAAAAGTTTAGAAAGAATTACATGAGACTAACATTGCAGTCTGTCAAACTATGAATGCAGCTGATATTGATCCATATAGGGAACTACAATTTTCAGTAAATGGATATGTAAAGTACATAATATATTGTATGATATTATATGCCATGTTGTAAATGAATTAAAAACTCAAGGGTCATATACAAATACTAGCCTGCTAAGCCATTCTATATTGCAATCCATCATTGAAGTTCGAAAATGGATAAAAGTGGGATAAAGACTGTTGCTCGTCGACATCAAACTATTGTGCTGAATGCTTGCCATAATCAATGGCAAAGACATTGCCGTTACACAACTCCCCAGAATCAGTAAATTCATGCTACTAAAGTCAGTCGCAGCTACAGAATTGCCTTATAATACGATGCCCAAACCACCTTTTCAAATTCATCCTTATAAAAAACATAAAGCCTCTTCTAGTAAGTATGTTAGAGGAGGAGGACATTAAATTGGTTATACAAGAGATAATAAACTATTTGATTTAGATAAAAGTGGAAGAGATAATAAACTATTTGACTTAGATAAAAGTGGAAGGGATTCAGGTTGGTGAATGTGAAGTTTTGCAGAAAGAAACAATGTTTCTACGAGGGATTGGTGGTGAGCTTCCGGGGATTGTTTCATGGAATTTCAAGAATGGTTAAGTCAGGCAGCATTTTTGTATGTGTGTGGGGGTTGAGTGAGGGGACCTTAGGCTTGATATTGTTCCCTTCCAATGGTTTGCTTTGTACATTTAACATAAGTTTTAAGAATCGAAATAGTTAATGTGGAATTTAATATTTTTTGGTTACGTTTTAATTTTTGTCATTGAAATTTCTTCTATTCATAGTTTTGATATATTTGACATGTCGGCACAATCTCATTCTTTTGTTTTATACATCTATAAAACTGTAGCAGTGACCATTTTCCTTTTAGCCTTTTGCATGTGGTACTTGCATTGTAAAGAACTTAGTATAAACTGTAAAATGCATGGGATGGAGAAATTGAGAAGGAGAAGCTATCTTCAAATTGAGATTTCATTGCAATCAAATCTTTGTTTATTCATGTACTTCTGATTCCTGGCATATTTGATGTTTTGGTATTGATAATCTCTTATGTTTTGTCTTGCAGCGAAATTATCGTTACTTCTTCATGTTTGTTTCCTCATCCACTCTGTTGTGCATTTATGTCTTTGCAATGTCAGCATTATATATTAAGTTCCTTATGGATGACCACCGCAACATTTGGCATGCATTGAGGCACTCCCCAGCATCTATTGCCCTCATGCTTTACACATTTATTGCGGTTTGGTTTGTGGGTGGACTCACGCTTTTTCATCTGTACCTCATAAGCACAAATCAGGTTTGCATTTGAAGTCCGACTGAACTCATTATTCTTAAATATCTTGTTTGTTCTAGAAATGCATGTGATTTTAGATGAAATGCATTGTTAATGTGCAAATCCTTTGTTGGTGAGGATTTGAATACTGTAATTTCTGTGAAATAGAATGTAAAATGTGATGAATGAGCGTGTAGGTAATATATTATGTCAAGTTGCCGACTGATTGCATATAGATTTTATATCTTTTCAAGTCCCTTTCTTCTGTGTTTGATTGATGTGACTGTCTTAATGATTTTTAGCCATAACAAACTTATCAATGACTGGGCATTAGAAAAATAGCACATGGTTGGAAGTCCAAGCAGTTTACAGTTTTGCACAAATCAAATATTTTTGTATTTGTTACCGGAATGACGCATGAATATGTCATAATTTGTCTTCATCCTTCTATCAGCCAACTAAAATGCAAACATTCAACAATATTGCAGATTCTTAATATAGTAACCATTCTAAATAAATTTTAAATACAATTCATGAGCTGATGTGATCTAGATGTGACTGCAAATAGAGTAATTGCTAGGGTTATAGACATTACCCATTGCATATAATTATTTATCATACACAAAAGAGGCACAATAAAACAGTATTTAGTTCTGATGGCCAGGCCTGCTTGGCAGGTTGTGTACTTCCATTCACTTTTAGCAGTGAGTGTGAGGCAAAGTTCTGCAGGGCGCCTAATTAGAGAACTAGGAACATCATCTTGTAGATTGGCTATCACAATGATGCCATATTCATAACTCCAATTTATATTAGTTTTACTTCACCATTTTAAATCTTTGTATACATTTATGTGATTAAATATAACTATACATCTATTTAAATTTTATGCAAATCCTATCCTTTTTAATTTTATTTTTGTGTTAAGCATCCCTGTATATGGGATTATTTGCTGACTTCCTTTGTTGCTTTTGGTTCTGGACCCAATGAAATGAATGCAAAGTGGAAAGTCTTGATCTTTTTGGAAAACATAGGTGGAACACTCAGGGATGGAGGATGTGAAGTTCTAGAAAAGTGACAATTCCTGAAGTCAGCAAGGACCTGAACACATTTGAAAGGGTACTTTGTTCTATATTGTCAAAGCTTAGTATTCTTCTGAGCAGCCACTTCCATTCCTTGCATTATATGATCCCTCAAAATTCAATCTGCTCAAAGTTGTCTCTAGTTTTGCCAGTTTTCTTTCCATGTCTTGCCCCTTACATCTTCTTGTCTAACTATGTGTGAGAACCCAGTCTAACACACTAGTTGTAACAACCTGGTCTGATTTATAGTTTAAACAAACACGGAAAGTAGCCTGACAAGGGTAAAATTTTCTTTTTTGATTTTTAATTTTTGGACCCATAAAGGTCAGTACATAGCATCAAAAACCACTTTTGGGTTGTCACCGCTGCAGACGGTCCCCAAGTGAGATTGGCCAAATCCCGTAAGAGTGCCTTTAGTGGTTCTATCCCTCTCACCCTCTGTCTTGGTATGAGAACCTAGAACCACGGCTTGGGGTTATCCTTTAAGGACCATAACACGTAGAGGGTGGATGCATGGTTCCCCTCCCTTAACCTATTATTGAAATGGGTATTCCTGAGTTTGATTTTACTCATCTAATACCAAATAATACGTAAGGGTGTTTAGCATGATGCTATAATGCTTAATTTCTGACCACCTCATCGTGGGCAATTAAGGTCATGCCAATCACCTGGCATTGATCATGGTTTTTCCCTTGTCAATTCATGAATACTGCGATGAGTTGTCCCATACCAACCATCTTAGATCCATCTAGCCCTTTTGCTTGGTAGTCTTCTCCTTATCCATAAAATGCTCAAGGGGCCATCACCGTACTGCTCGTACCATGGTCTAGATAGACATCCCATACCACCCATCTTTACCTCTCATCCTGACTTGTTTTGCCAGAAGCAACCATTCACGAAGCATTGTTGAAGCCCTCATGCATTCAACGGATTTAGGTGTCTTGTTATTTATTGGTTATTCATCCTCCCAATGAACTAACCATAGTTTGACCTTCAAAGTTTAAAATATTTTACTAAAATCCCAAGTATTTTGTTTTTCTAACCAAGTTAAGAATTATCAAAGATCATTAGCTAATGTTACTATCAAAACCTTAAGAGTCTTTAATATAAAGAAACAAATAATGATAGTTCTTTATACTAATGCATAACAATTTGAGAGCATATTTAATATAAACGTTTGACTTGCTCCAAATGTAGAAATACGATTAATAATTCACTTTCCTCTATAGTATTAAAGCATTTAAACAGAAGTCTAATATTCTTAAACTTATAATAAAGTACACTCATTAGAAAGTGTTTTAAAAGAAAGTCTATTATCTATCACAATAAAGTAAGCATATTAAAAAGGGACTATAATTTGAAGACAGCTCCACTCAATCATTGATTGGTGTATTAACTTGCCAACTAAATTTTTTAATTTAAAACCGAATTGAAGGCTACATGAACTGAATCTTCATTTCTGTGTTCATAAAAGAAATACAAGTACAACTAATCATATATATATTTCTTTTTATTTCTTATACTCTATTAAATGTACAACTAATCTTAATGCTGAGTTACGCACAGCTAATATTTATTTCGGTAAATTCAACGCTGCATAATATACATGAAATCAAGCTGAACTCTCTCTCTCTCTCTATATATATATATATACAGCTGAACTTTTTTTAATAAAATTAATGATCTTCAGTCAATGGGTATCTTCTTTTCTGAAGTTAAAAACAATCATACATCTATTTTAATAAAAGGGATGCCGTCTTCAATAACAGCGGTTATCACCTTTCAACTCTTTCAGCATCTATCAGCGTATTCTAAATTCAGTGAAAATAATACATTCATAGGACATTATTTCGCCCATTAGCCAATCATTTCGATGGAGGTTTAAATGAAAATTAAATATCCGGCAACATAAACATTTTCCTTGGCAGAACACCTTCAGCTTCATAGCGTTCTTTGTCTTCATGCTACTGAACAGGGTTTTTCAGCATGATTTTATGGGATCAGAATGGCCCAATAAATGCACGGTGCATCCTAATTGAATGCAGCTAGTATGTATGATTCAAAAATTATAAAAACATCAATATGTGTCTTCTCTCTGGTTATATATATATTTTACAAACATATTATTAGGCGTTTTCCTGATAACAAACTCTTAAGGTTTAAAAAAAGAACTCAATCGCAAAGTAAAAAGTTCATTTTCAGCGTAACCAAACAATACGTGCAAGTATTTAAAAGCCATTAGTTTTTTTTTTAGAGATACTCCATTTGTCAGGGGTCTCTTTACTTGTGGGTTTTATTATTGAGAAAACATCAATCTGGCCAACAACAAAGTAGAGGACGGTAAACATGGGAAGGGATCATTAAAACAGTACAGCATGTCTAAGTTATTGGTAGTCCCACTACCAGGCTTAATCGGAAATTTATAGGGTGCAGTCCTACTATAATAGAAAGAGCATTAACAGAATACCATCTGAAAATGACAGGAGTGCTAGGATGGGGTTTGGCAGCACAAGGAGTAACAACTATTTATGATTTCCTGTTTTATAAATTAATGAGGAAATTCACTAGTGATTACCATTCAACACTTATTAGCTGCAGAAACAGTTCGGATGGTTCGTATCTTTTTCTTAGAAGAAGAGCATAGATTTACTAACAGAAGAGTACCTTCAATCTTAACAGAGATAAAACTAAGGTGTAAGCGAAATTAGTAATACGTAAGTTTGGAAAAAATGTGACTATCCAACCTGATCCTGTTGCAAAGTAATCCTGTGACTTAATTGTCTTCAAATCTTAAGCAATCGTCTTTCAGCTTACTCCTTTCAATCGTGAATCCCCATCTTTCTCCCTTTTCCTTCTTTTTTAACGGAATCAAAGGTAAGACGAAATCTGACAGATGAATATCCATGTGAACGGCCATTTCTTTTTCTCTTTCTTGCCAGGTGGTCAAATACAAGCAATTCTCTTTTTTTTTTTCTCTCTAACACTTAAAGGAGGTCATAAGATAAAAGTAATGCGGTACCATAAAAATATTTTAGTCTAATTTTTTTATTATTATTTATTATTGTTCATATATATATACTTTATTGCTAACAACAATTTGTTTTATCATGTTATTAGAGCAAAACAAAAGTAAATGCAACTTTTAATAATTAACCAATGATATGAATCTAATATGCATATGTGAATGCACCTATATGTATGCATTTATATGATGGGCTTCCATGTACCCATGAGCCATTGGTGAGTGTTTCGCTGCCAGGGCTATTCCACCCTTTTAGCAAAAGCGAATATCTCACTGTGGTGAGAATTTACACCGCCATCATTTCCCTTTTCATCTTCGAAGGACCTGTACCTGCAACACAGGATTCGTCAGCAGTACCTTGTCCAACATGTTAAAAACGATATTACATAAGAAAATAGCATAATATACTTATAAAAATAACAACATCATAAGTCATGTTTTGGGAGGGTCATGATACTACGTCAAATATAGCTCCAAAAGTGTTGTGTCAATTTCTCGTCTTTAGTTATATCATGAGCCTTGATTCTTTTCTTGACCAGGTTTTTGCTTGTTTATTGATTATAGATGGATGGTGAGCATCACCTATGCCAAGATAAGGGATAGAGATGCTCTTTGATCTTCATTATCCCTTGTACTATGATGAGTTGCAAGTATTGTTTTACAACCTTATGAATGTTTAGAAAAGAATGTACCCTATGATTGTAGAGATAGGTAGAGCGTCATCTACATCAGAATAATGGCATAGAGAAAGACTTTACTTTTGAATGTTCTGTATATTACAATTTCAATTGTAAATATTGTTTTACACCCTGAGTATTTCTCAGAAAAGAGTGTGACTTCTATTAGAAAGCTAGCAAGGAATGCCTTAAAGAACATTTGTGAAGTCAGCAAGGGTTGAATCATATGTCAGTCACCACTGGCTAAAGGTCGATAGTGAAGTTAAACAGAATCAACCACTTCTCCTTGTTTCATTTTTTTTTCCCAACTCCTAATTCAATTTTTTAAAATTTCCTTGGGGAAGGCGGGGGAGGGGGGTGCATTCCTCATAGGCCCGCATTCAACTTTCCCTCTGCATGCTGCCATTAGTTGTAATGGATGCCTGTTACCGTATCTTGCCTATTCAGGTTAGAAGATCAGTTTTCTAATGCTTCCCGTATTTTACTTGGCTAGTTTGTCTTCTTGCACTATATATGGAAATTGAAATGGCTCCCATCCATATTACATCATGAGCTCGTTATCACGGTATTTCAACAAACTACATAATGGTTCTTGGCACTTATGCATAAATTGTCTGGCAAGACTCGATCCCCATCTTGTAAGGCCATGGTTTTAACCACTTGAGCTCATGCCATTTGATTAAAATGTTAAGGTTCACCTGTGGGATTGGAACCTTCGTTTATGGTGTGAAAAACCCATTCCCCACCAACTTCCCCAAACTCCATGGACTAAACTGTTAAGGTTTACCCATGGAATTAGAACCTTGATTTATGGTGTGATACTCCTCACTCCCCACTGCTTGCCTCAAACCCTGTGGGTCGGGTTATGCCAGTATTATCATGGCTGTCTGTGTGGTTTTCTAGAATCCTGGTTGTGTGTTCTTGTATTTGAAGAATCGGAGTTGAGAATTTTTTTCCTTAAATTTAAAGTTAATTTTATTCTATTATTTCGCTTGTAAAATGTTCTAGGACAGGAATATGGAGGTTTTTTGATCTGCAAAGAGTTTGCCTGTTTTGAGTTTTCCTAGAGTCGGACAACTTATTTTTGCTCCATCCTCTGACTGTATGCTGAGCTGCGTTCATCTTTGTTGCTGTATTGTGAATTTCTACACTAGCTAATACTCATAACATCCAAGTCTCTAAATACTTATAGATTCAGATACAACAACCAATACGAAGAAACTTGCAAAAGGACAGTGAAGGAACCACAGAAATTTCATGCAGAGAATGCCCGTCTCTAAACCACTTTTGTAGATTTGTGTCCCTTGACGTTCTTTGCTGTTAAAGCTAATTAATTTGGAATCCCTACCAGCCCACTTTGGAAGTATTTTCGACCAAGATGATTCATTTGCTATATACAAGGGTCAATAACAGAGCTTTCAGTTCAGCTAGGTTCAGTTTAATCCAGTGGCAGGGTTTTTATCCAATATGTGGTCCAGCAGCAGGACTTGGGTCAATAACATGACTTTTCAATATCACCTAAGACGAGGGTTTTGGCCAAAAACAAGACTTGATATGGGTTAAAAGCAGATCTTTACCCAGTGGTAGTGCTTTACGAGGACTAGATCAATGTGGATCCATATTAAAGTTATTGGGGTTTCTCAGGTGCTTCTTGTCTGGTTTTAATTTCATCAATGTCTACAAATGACCAAAGTAGGCCGATGGGACTAATAAACTGTTGGGATGCACCATGGCAACTAAAATGAGGAAATGGTTGCATCTCCTGCAATGTTGAATATCATTGAGGCCCATTTAGGTGCATCCTTCTTCCCAATCCTTTTACAACATAATTTTGCAGCAAGACCCATGGAATGTTCTCCTCTTCTAGCAAAATTGAAGATAATCTAAGTTGCTAGGTGTCCCCTTTTGGTGGGGATGGGGAAATGGGGGATGCGAAAAGGGGTTGGCTATGAAACACCATCAATTTTTGGCAAAAAAGTCGATGGGGAGGGATGACAATAGAAAACATTTATAACTAAAGCAATAATAAGCAAGAGAACAAATCATTGAATTTCCCATTACAAAATGAAAATACAATGACATATGGTCCATAAATTGAAATCCATACTTCAGAGTTTCAGTTACTCCATTACAAAAATAATCAACTCTAAAAGTAGAACTGGAAACCAAAACTAAAAAAGGTAAACACCCAACAGCCTATTAAATTAGGTCCAGATGATCCTGGCAGCTCCTTGGTTCCCTGTCTTTATACACTCCAGCAATGCTTCAGGCTCATCAATGTCATCACTGTCATTGTACTTGGGCTGTTAAAAAATGTCCAGTGGTACTCCATCCAAGCCGGTGCGTCCCTCTCCATGATCATTCTTGTTAATCTGTGCAGCATCCTCTGGATCTACAAACCATTTTGCTGCTGGTCCTGATTTATACTCTGGAGTCTTCTGAGTTTGAGGTTTTAAGACTACTGTAGATAACAACAATATTCTTGTCAATTTGTTTCTTTTAATGAAATGAATGAATCCATAAGCCAATCAATTCCTCTCTGTCTACTTAATCCCTACTTAAAAAAATAATTTTTCTGAGAGTGTTGAGTGCTGTCCAGGGAAGCTCTCATGACATTTAATTTTTATTAAAAAAATTAGTTTTATTTAAAAAAAACTAAGCTAAGCTAAGCTAAACTAAACTTAAAAACAAACAAACAAAATTAGACCGGACCTACCCCTTACAAAAGATTAAAAGGGTGATAACTCAATTTAAAAACAAATAAAATTGAATGTTGACCTCACAAATATTACCCTGGAAACGCCACAGATTCAATGACAACAAACTTTGTTTGTAGGGGAAACTTTTTCTTCTACGGTTTAGGAGCATCTCCTATAGGTTCTTTCACCAACATGGCCACAGGGACAACTAAATTGCTGTGACATCCATGTCCCTTCGTGCTTGTGAAAGGCTCTGCTTCAACGTCACATGTTGAGATGCCTGACACGCTGTTAGAGTCTGAATTTCCTCCTGTGCACCATTTGTGCCTGTGAATTGAAGCTTATTGTGGAATTTGCTTGGAAATTCACCTGTGAGGTAGACGTTTGCCAAGAGGGGTTTCTGGCAATGGTTTAGGCCTTCCTCACTCTGAGAAAACAGATCCATGAAAGTTTTGGATCTTGTTTGGCAAGCTCCTTTTTCTGGCAGATATTCACATACCATGTCATCAAGAGAGAAAAACATATGATTGCAGAGAGTGCATGGTGAGGGTGCTTTCAGTTAGAGGCATACACTCAGTTGCCATTGCACTTCTAGGATCAAGATTGTTTTAGATTGACTGTAATGATGCAGGTTCTGAGTTCCACAAAACCTTTGCAGATGAGACGAGGCCTACCCATCAAACCAGCACATGAACACACCAAATTTCCCTTCACAAAATAACCTTTGCCGGTAGTTGGGAACTCACAAATTCTGAGGACGTAGAGGTGCCAACATTGCTTTTGTTTGCTTCCATAGTTACAGAATGTTCAGATCTATCTAATGAGGGGTAGCTTCAACGTTCAGATATGTTCACGTGTCAAGAATCTCTGCCAAACACCAGGGGTTGGGCATGCAAATTTCAACAACATTTTACTTGCTTCCAATGTTGACAATGCAGATAACACCTTGAACATTTTTGCTCTTTGATGGACAAATGAAAGAATTCAAATGCCTCCAGGTTTATTCCAAAACTTCAGCAAATTTGGATGGAGTGCAATGGTGCTTGTCCGATCCTTCATAAAATTGGGAATGCAGAGGTGCTCTTCCTCTTGGAGCTGAATGGTTCAGAGAGAATCGGAGTTGGCTCTTCCTTCCTGCCTGATCTGATACCAAGTGTTGCAAAATAGATTTGATAATTTCATTAGAGAAGAAGATAAAATTTATACATCAAGTTGGTTGTTAAGCACAAGCAAAAATAGTGGTAGGAAAACTAGATATATCTGAGATTGTTATATAGGAAAACTAAATATAACAGGGGTTGTTATTACTCTCCAAACAAACTCTACAGGACAATCAAAATAAAATTAAACTAACCAACTATTAGCTAGAGATGGTGCTAACTATGGTGTAATAGTAATCCTAACAATACTTAGTTCAGAAAAAAGAAATTGAATTGAATCATTGCAATTCAGAAAATAAGTATGCAAAGACTTTTACGAAGGCAATGGCAAAGGATCTGTTTCTTTCACTTAGAGATAGAATGAAAATTCTTCATTCAAATGGGTTAGTGGGGTATGCCTGCTGCTTTGTGTTTTACATCTGTGATACTTGCAAGCACATCGACGTTGAAAGGAATTTGTATGGGTTTTCTAGGTAGTCTGCCTAAGACACAAAATGCTAATGACTGTCTTAGATATTAAAGACAAATTTGATCTGTTAGTCAATAGGTTCCAAAAGACTTTAAATAATCAGAAGACTGCCAAACTGATGTTTGAAAATGTGCAAGTACATTTTAAACTGCCAAAATTTGTTTCTTCAAAACACGGTTGGCAAATTTCTAAGCTAACATTGAACTGTATTGTGATTAATGAACAGTAAGATAAATCTTTCAATATTGTTTCATCTTCAGACGCAGTGAAGCAAATACTAGTCCACCTACCTTGAGTTTACAAAGGAATAGTAGTGAGCATCACAAAGGCTTGGGATGAAAAGAATCCATTTCTTCAGCATTGTTTTTATCAGACAGGGAATGGATCCTCTAATCAATCATCATTTAGCTGTTGTTTGGGATTTGAAAAAGCGGGCACCAAATTGTGATGGAATGCAATTATGGAAAGAAGATGACCATGAAAGAAGCAAACACAACAAATTCCAAATTGTTACAATCAGAAAGTGAATGGATCCTGTAATCAGTTACCATTTGGCTGTTGTTTGCGATTTCTTCCACAAACACCATTTGGCATTTGGAACGGGGGCACCAATTTGTGATGGAGTGCAATGGTGAAAAGAAGACAGCCATTAAAGAAGCAAACATAACAAATTCATACCCAAGTGAAGGACCATTTAGCACAAGCCCAGGAAAATTAATAAGGTTGATCATGACTAGCATCAGGTAGCTGTAACACGTAAGTTTAGCATGGACTTGCCAAACCAATCTAACTATGAACTGTTCAAGAGCATAAACCATGTTAACCATTAAATGGTCAATCTAGAAAGTCTAAGTTCTTTGATGTGTCTACGCTGGTTAACAAAAATGGATTATCATCTAAGTTACACAAGGACGCACCCTCGGGTTTGGATACTGAGGGGTACACGTCCGCTACGGGACGGGGATATCCCCCATTCATCCCCTTTATGAAGGGACATCCCTGCTGCATCCTTGGGTTTTTAATGGGCTCGAGGATGCGAAGGGGACACATTTTGTTTCCTTCTTTATCAGTTGTCTTCATTCTACATTCTCTTTCATAGTGGCCATGCCTTTTGCAATAGATATAGAAAAATCCTATTATCTACAAATCTGCCTCTACCTCTTCCACTAGAGCCTCCTCTTCTACCTTGGCCTCTTCCTCTTGAAGGATGTTGATTTTGCTGCTCCCCTGTTTGTCCTAAGGAATGGGACCTTGAGGTTAGCCCCATTATTGTTTGACACTCTTGCCTTGGAAGCAAAAGTGTGCTTTAAGTTTTCTTTTTTACCATGTTAATTTTTTCGTCATGGAACATAAATGATCCTACTAATTCATCAAACTCCAACATCTTCAAAATTTTGCTCTCTTCAATAATTGTTGCACAATTGTTCCACTTTCATGTAAATGTTCTCAATACCCTTTTGATAACATCTCTCTTTGTCGGTTCTTCACCATAAATGCCCATTTTGTGCACAATGTGATGCACCCTCCCACATTCTCATTGTCGTTTATTCGCAGACTTTCATATTCATTCTCCAATGTCTGTAACTTCACTAATTTCACTTGATCAGACCCTTGATAGGCTGTCTTCAAGGTGTCCCAAGTTCCGTTGGCAGTCTTGACATTCGCAATTCTTCAAAAAATGCTTGCATCAACAGCTTCTTGTGTATGATACAAAGCCAAGGCATTTTTTCTTTGTGCTTCCTATATATTATTTTTTCTGTGGCTGATAAAATGCTCCAGTCTGCTGGTTCTTAGTCTCTCTTGTCCACGACACTCCACACTCTTTGGCAATCAATAGTCCTTATCTTCGTGTGCCAATAATCATAATTTTCTCCTTTAAATTCTAGTGTGAGCAGTGATACATTACCATGAGCCATCGTAGCTACAATAGTAATGTATTAAGTTTTCCTCCACAAATTTGAATTCTAAATTCTCTGGTTAAACGGAACCAAATCTTTAAGCTCTCCACTTCTCCATCCTCCAAAATCCAAGCTTTGATGCCACTATGTGGGATGTCATGGTACTCTAAATCAGAGATTAACTCAACATAGGAAGGAAAAAAAACTGAAAATGAATTTGGACAAAAAACACCCAAAAAGCCCCCAAAAAACACTTAATCAATCTTCAAATCTTCACATACAACTTTGGTACAATGCATTATACTTATATACATATAACAAAATGTCTTTTGGTTATCTCAAGAGACTTGTAATGCTTCACATTCTCTCCAATTTTGGGTGAGAACATCTTTTTCCTTTTTTAAATTTTACTTGGAACTTGCTTTGTCGTGTTCTGATTTTTGTCCTAATCTTGTCGTGTTCTGAATTTTGTCACATTCAGTATCAGAACTTCCAGTAGAACACATGTACAGTTGAACTTGCCTTCTTTTATCCTTTTCTGCCTCATATGACAAGGCTACTGAGCTAATAATGAGTTTAAGATAGGCTATCAGGTTGATTACTTCATTCTTTTATCCTATTTGACTGAACGGGATGATGAAGTGGTCCATTACGTGGTTAGAAAACTCACAACTCGCAATAAACTGGCAGGCCAATTTTGGAGCTTTTATCGACAACTTGGGAAAACTTGGGAAAACTTGGGGGGGGGGGGGGAAGAAACAAAGGAATTTTCAGTTAAAAAAAAACATTTTAAACAACAAATGGAGAGCCAAAAAGTTGATTTTATATTAGATATTCATAAAAAATAGCACAATTACAGTTTATGAATCAGCAAATCCAACCAAATATATCATACAAATGCCAGATTTCAAAATACAAAGTAGATTTTAAACTGCTTTTTGTTTTCCCTTCCTCCCCCTTCCACTAAATGGTTGGCCTTGGCCTTGAACTGGTGGATGAATTGGAGGCTCCTCAGGTACAGTATATCATGGTATATCTACTCTAATCCTCTTAAATGTTCTGCTTCCTCCTCAAGTTCCCCTGTGTCCTTTGCACTAAACTCCGTGTCCATAGGACTCTTGGCAATTCAATCACATAGTGGATCTAGCTCATCCAATTCAATTGCCTTAAATCTCCTTCCTTCAATGAGATTCGAGAAAGTAGTTTAAGATTACTGTTTTCACCTCTTAGAAGAATTTCCACACAACTGGAGAAGGAAAAATGAGTAAATGAGAAGAAATTGGTTTTTAAAACAAATTTCTGCGTTTTTTCTTTGTTTTTTCAATTGCAGCCAATTTTCCTGCAAGAAATCGGCAAGTTTTTGTCGGACATCTTTTCGTGAGTTGGCGAGTTTCTTGGTGTCAAGAAATTAAAAAAAAAATCATGGGCCATGATTTCTCACAAGTTTTGCAAGAAATCAATGGTTCCTGATGATTTTTCTAACTATGGTCCACTACCGTAACTGATACCTAGAGACCAGAGATCTCTTACAACAACTGAATGCGAGAGGAACTGTGTTGTGAGGCATCCCTTCTTTCTCAAACTACACAAATAATATTTAATGTCGAGGTCAGGAGTGATGGTATGTGCTTGCATTCAAATTCTGCTTGGAAGCCTACTATTGTAAATGGATTATCACCTTCTTTGCAAATTGAAAATTATATCCCTATGCTTCCAAGATTGTCTTATAGGAGTCTATTTGCTTAGGCTATTATGCTAATAATTTTCTTCTTCATCTTATTTGGGGTCAAATAATGATCACTGGTACAGAAATACTTCAATTATAGGGAAGGGCTAGAAAAGGGTTTCCTTATGCTTTGCCTTGAATATATATGTCTAGTAGTTTGACCAGTACCTTTCTTTGTAGGTTATTTTGAGTTTTGTTTCTCAGACCTTCTAGGAAAGAGTTGGCTATTGTTCTCCTCTTGCTTTTGTCGAAATCTGTGTAGTTTGTTGTACATTGGCTTGTTTTGGTCATTTGTTTTTTTTTTCAATGAGTTTACACAGGTTTTTATGAGGGATCCTGGTCCCCTCATACTGAGTGGGATTTGAACCTTAGACCTCTCAAAGAGAGGCCAACGCCCTTACCACTGTAGTAAGCTTGCAATTTAATTAATATCAATTTAATTTATTTTTCTTTTCTCTTTTCATGATTTGCGACAATGTTTCCTTATGTGTAGGATTTTCTTTATCATAATTGAAAAGTTAAGATCGCAGGTGATTTATATGCAGCAAATTTTCCAGCATGAGTGGGACGAGTTTCTTATGTATTTAATTAAAGTGTATCTATGCTTTACACATGTATAAGCAAAATTTTGTGTTGCGTTGTTCTTAAATAGATGATTTTGCAGTCTGGTTTCATTCAATTTTGGTGATTCTTTCTCCTTTCTTGCTTCAAAAACCTTGGCCGAACGCAATCTTATAGTTATTAAACTGAGTGTCAAAAGGCTAAGAAACTTCAAATATTGAATGAGGTATGTGGGAAAATATACTAATTATTGTGATGACTTGAAAATTTATACCGTATTTCTATGCATTTTATGATGTCCAGAATGTATCTAGTTTAATTAAATATCAACAGTTGTGCCATTGACTTCACCGCATTGAGATTGATTGGTGCCATTTTTATATATATTCATGGCACTGATTTTGATTGATGTGGTCTTTATTGATCTTCTTATTTGTTCTGATTGCTCTTTCCCAGTTCTTGTTCCTAATTTTGAATGAGCTTGCCTTCTCTCGTACAGGATTTGCTATCTTAGATATTATAGATTTTCGATCTGTATCATAGAATAGATCCAAAATTCTATGAATTACTTAGTTTTGATGGCCACTGAACTTTCATACACAAACTTGAACCATCCTTCAAGCTAAGGGACAGATATTGATTTGGATGTATAATGTGATTCCTTGCATGTCTATGATAATGCAAATGATGCTTCCAGTTGCTTTAACAGTTCTCCTTATTGGTATATAGTTTAGAACAAATCTTATGCAGAATTTTGACAATGAAGATATCTTAGCATCTATATGATATCTTAGCATCTGTAAGACTTGCATATTTTGAAGGAGTTTGATTTATTCAATTATTATTGGGAATTGTCATCTATTCATAAATAATATAAACTGATTATGATGGAACAGGAAGGACATGTAATGAAATAAGTATCTACTGTTCTGTTTATGATGTTCAAGGTTCTGTTCTTACTAAAAACTTGCTTCTCTAACACCGGCATTCCTTTCAGACTACATATGAAAATTTCCGTTATCGATGCGACAACAAAGCTAACCCTTACGATGAAGGCATCATTAAAAATTTTAGCACAATTTTTTGCATGAAGATCAAACCTTCTCGGAACCATTTTCGTGCTAAGGTAGAAGAGGAGGCATGTTTACGGATGGGGGTTATTCCTCGGACCACAGAAAGTAGAGATGTGGTAGGAGATCTACCTGCAAAAATGAGCATTGATTTGGAAGCAGGCAGGAAAGCTGCAATAGGAGATGAGCTTGATCCTGAAAGAGAAGCTTATGAAGACTTACATAATCGAAAGAGCAATGGCCATGACGCTCCCGTGGAAATTAAAGACGGCTATGAGGATGCTTTCACACGAGCTATAGGGCAACCACTTTCATTAGAAGGCACGGATACCAGGAGCAAATCCCATCCAAGGCGATCTAGTTGGGGGAGGAAAAGTGGTAGCTGGGAAATTACACCAGATCTACCTGCTGCATCTTCTGGAGACAAAACATTGCCTGTAAATAAGTAAGCATCTGAGTAAGCCACTAAAGATCGCTCTAAGTTCAGATGATTTTATACTTGTTACTTGTTTGGTGTGTGCAACTTTTGTGATATTTGTAGCATATAGACTGTCTTACATTTTCATCTTTTGTGATTTTTGTATGGTATTCATAGAATTTTTACTTCCTATCTTACATGGAAAGCTTCTGAGTGGGTGTAACGTGGAAATTGAACTGGTATATGGACTGCAAAAGTACAAGCTTTGTCCACTAGGGCATGCCTAAATCTATGAAAATTTAAAAGACTCCTTATTTGTTTGGTTCTCTTTTTGCAATTGTTGTATGTAATAGAAGTTTTCCTTTGATAGTAATTGATAAAACGCATTTGAAATTTGAAAGCATTTACATTAATGAATATGATGTAAATTATAACTTTTAAGAATTTAAACTTGAACATAATTTCTTGCAGTGTTAGCAGATGCTGGTTTGTTGACCTTAAGATGTTCTATTCTTATGTTTGTTGATCTTTCCTAAATTTGTTGATCGTTTAGTTGAGGGGTATTTACACAGCTGGTGTCTATTGTTGTCTTTCCAACTATTGCTTGTGGAGAATTTGAAATGGGTAAACTTAATATATTTTGAATTCTTTTATTTATGTTTTATGAGATGTCTGTCTTGGCTGTGAAAATTTCCAAGGAGCCTAGAAACGACTATTTTGTTGACAAGATTAGGAAGCAGGCCTACACAATTTCCTTAATTATTTTTCAGAGGCCTCTTCAAGTTCCATAGGATTGTACGAAGAGTTTGCTTCATTCAAAGAGACCAGAAATGGTGCCATCCCAGAGTCTGCCTGATAATACTTATTTTTTGCTCCTCCCATGTCCCCACAATATATATATATATCTGAATACAAATATTCTTTGGCCACAAATAGTAGGAGTTCAACAAATGTACTTGCATATTGATTTAATGTCATTATTGTGTCACTATGAGCCCTTGGCCTTCCAACATTGGTATGCAGGTCCTTGACATGGACTGGAAGATGCAAAGTATGTACATGATTATTTGCCAGGCATCCTCAGTTGGAAAAGGATCTCATTTGGGACCCAAAACAAAATATTCTAAAATCAGAACTTCAATTCAATTTTGACACCTATGTTATTAGAAGAATCTGCTCAGAAGGTAAGGGTATGTTCGACGCTTCTCTAGTTTGTACAATGACAAGTGACTGCTCTGCACATTCAAATTCACATACAGCCCATATTTTTCAGAGAGTCAGAGCCTTATGTTGCTAAATCTGTGGGAAAAGCTTTCTGGCTGCTTTTCCTCTGCTGCCAACTGCGTTTATTCTGTGAGTTTCGTGCAGAATTCTTGTTAGAATATTTTTTTTTGTCTTGGGTTCGTTTTGGGTTCGGTCGTACAAAAATTAATAAAAATCATATATTAATTTACTAAATCAACATTTTCATTTACTAAATCAACATTAAGCATTTCACATTGGTACAAACACTATCACAATTGAGTTGCTAGCATTTCTAATGAACTATTATTGGAGTTACCTTAAATCAGAGAGAAAAATTAAAGCAGTTGCACTGTGAAGATAGGCACTCGGTTATTTATGTAAGTTTTAGTTTATTTCAATATTTTTAGTGTTTAATATTTAAAAAAATATTTGAAGAACACACACCCACCCCCTCACACACTCACCTACGCCACTGTTTGAACCTTGCACGTCTGGAAGAAGAAACAAAGCTCAAACCGTTGCACTGTCTAAAAAAACGAATTTAGTTATATATTAATAGTTATATATTGATATTTCTTGATTTATCACATTAATTAACATTATACAAAGTTAGTAAGTTAACATTATACAAAGTTAGTAAGTTTAACATTATAATTGATGCATCACATTTAATTTAATTTTAATTCATACTGTCTAAAAAACGAATTTAGTTATATATTAATATTTCTTGATTTATCACATTTAATTAACATTATACAAAGTTAGTAAGTTTAACATTATAATTATGCATCACATTTAATTTAATTTTAATTCATCTGATTTGTCTTTACTAAAAATATAAAATATTAAAAATTTTATTTGACTAAACAATCTAAACACGGTTGAAAAAAATTAATAAATTATATATAACACGGTTTATCTTTGCTAAAAATATAAAATATTAAATTTTGTATTTGACTAAACAATCTAAACACGGTTGAAAAAAAATTAATAAATTATATATAACACCCAATTTGTCTTTACTAAAAATATAAAATATTAAAATTTTTATTTGACTAAATAATCTAAACACGGTTTATATAACACCTTATAGCCTATATACAATATTAAAATTTTTATTTGACTAAACAATCTAACGGTTGAAAAATTAATATATTTATAATTATATTATAATATAATATAAAATTATATAATCTAACTATATTATAATATTATATATTATTATACAATCTAACTATAGTTATAATATTATATATAGTTAGATTGTTTAATATTATATATTATATATAATATAATATAAAATTATATAATCTATATTATATAATATTATATATTATTATACAATCTAACTATAGTTATAACACGTTTTTATCAAAATATCTAACTATACCTTTCGTTTTCCCTGCATTAAAAACCTTAGGATTTTGTGTTGAACTATTCGCAATTAGTGGCAGTGCCGAACAGTGGTAGTGAATGCGAATGCGAATGCGCCACGCTAAGGGCCGCCTTCATTATCTTCTCGTAGCTTAATGCCAATTGTGGCCACTCGCTGCTCTGTAAAGACTCTGTCCGTGAACAATTTTTTAGCTTTAGTCCTCTTTAAAGAAGACACCCATCAAATGTCTTTTGAATTCAGTAGTTTCAACTTTCCCCTCCCACCGCCTCCATAACCTCTACTCGCATATTTCTGGAAAAGCGGAAATGCAGAAGTCTGTCTGGTCATACATCAGAAAATTAACGGTGTCTGTCTGATTCGGAGAGTTGGACGAGTGGTTCGCTCAGGGGCCACGGAGGTTCTCCTCCGCAGAGCTCAGCGCAGCTACCAGAAACTTCAGCGACGAAGAAAAGCTCGGACAGGGAGGCTTCGGTGGCGTCTATAGAGGAATCCTGCCCGCACTTTAAAATTTTATATTAATATTTAATTTTAATTTTCTTGGGTCCGTCCAGGGTTCTGCCCTGGGGACCCGGATATGCTCGGGTCCATCCAAGGACGGACCCGAGCGTATCCGGGTCCCCAGGGCAGAACCCTGGACGGACCCACAGGCGAACCGGACCCGTATCGGGACCGGAAACGGACCGTACCAGGGTCCGGGGTCCTAAGGGGCGAACCGGTAACATAGTTTTTTTTTAATAAGCTATGTGTGGCTTCTATTGAAACCACTCCCATCAAAAGAACAAAACATTACATTTGTTTTCAAGTCAATTAAACCATATCCAACTTGCCTTTTTATGAAATATATTCTTCATTTCCTTTCTATTAAACATGTTCTTCATCTCAAGAAGACCACAAATCCACTTGAAGCCATTAGGGTACGGTTTCTCTCATCTATCCATTCGTTGGGCAAAATGTTGCACCCTTTTCTCCTCCACATTTCTGCAATAAAGGGTCACTGAAATCTTTTGCAGTAGGTGCCCTTATCCCTTTGTCAACTTCTCTGAATACCTTGACCAAAGCATCCTAATAAGGGCTATTTGTGGCTTTAAAAGGAATGTTGCAGTAGTACCAAAAATTTGTAATCGTTCGGGCTTCCTTCATCTTCTCCTTCCCTCATGCATTAGTTTCAAGTGTTGTCTGTCTCAAACTTGAGGGAGGAGGCTCTCCTCTACTTGCACCTGACTATTCCCAGAAAAGCCTCAGAGGCAAGGTCAAGGATGAACTCTAATGTAGCTGTACTACGAGCTTCCTCATATTTGGACAATGGCTCATCCTCATAAACATAGGCCCCAGGCCCTACCCCAACTCCAATTGCAATCTTCATTCTCTTTGCCTCTATCTTCCTCTACTCTTTGGTGAACAACAAAGCCTTGACCTCGTTTCAGACTGTATTGTCAACTATTATACACTTATCTACCTCGCGACCTCCAATGCCAAGGAGATGAAATTTGAGGCAATGGATGATTCCTCTCATGTCTTTGACGTAATATTTGCGAAAGACTTGATTTGGGAAAGTTCCTTTTCTCCCATGTTTCCACATTGGGTCCCTTCGAGGAGTTGGAGTTGGGGCTCTTGGATTTGGCTTATTGCTACCGTGGCCCAAAAAAGGGTAAGTGTCAATAGTCGTCAAATATTTGCGAAAGACTTGATTTGGGAAAGTTCCTTTTCTCCCATGTTTCCACTTGGGTCCCTTCGAGGAGTTGGAGTTGGGGCTCTTGGATTTGGCTTATTGCTACCATGGCCCAAAAAAGGGTAAGTGTCAATAGTCTGAGATAATGCCTTAAGAGGCACAACAAAGAAGATAGGAAACAAAGCAAAAAACTTTAAAATATGAGTAAAAATTAAAAAATGCTATCTGTAAAAATTTGTGATGCAGGAGCATCCGAAAGCGGTAGAGCAATCTTGCATCTTCAATTTTCTTTTTATGTTCAGTACCTTTTAACTTGTTGATTTTACGAAGTGGGGAAGGTTTTGTGAAGCAGTTTTGGTTTGGAATGGTTTTAAAAGGCAAGGAGGGGAAGGGTCACGAAATCGCGACCCAAAAGTCTGCAGTTTGGCTTGGTGGGTTTTCGTCGCGATATCGCGACGGTCTCACTTTGCAAAAGTAAAGGGCTTCAGTTGTCGCGATATCGCGACGTTCTATTAAACTTTGCAGAGGAGGAAGGTTCTGTCGCGATATCGCGGCTAATGTGAAGTCGCCACGTGGCACAGTGGGTCTAAGGCGCGGAAGTGGTTAGAAAGTGCAAGGCACCGTGGAACCAAGTTGCGGAGGTGGTTAGGTCGCGATATCGCGACGTCGCGATATCGCGACGATATCGCGACAATTTGGATCGAAAGAAGGCGAAGCAGTGGTTGGGTCGCGATATCGCGACATGTCGCGATATCGCGGCCAAAGGAAGGCAGCCCGAGACAAACACGCAAACGGCCATACAAGGCCGGATTTGACACATGGCTGCCACGTGTAATGAGACAACTCAGCCAGTGAAGAAAAAAGGACCGGAATGGGACACGAAAGCCGCCGCGTAAATTTAAGTGGAGTTGACGGCCACGTATGGTAAGGTTAAAATCAATCAATACAAGCAGTTCGAAGGATGGAGATTTGAACAAAACATCGGTGCAGAAGAGCAGTCTAACCCAAGGCAGCGGTTGCAGAGTAAGGAAGACCATTAATGTAGGACTCTTGGTAGATCGGGCAGATGGCCCATTTATGATCAAAATTTTGAAAACCCCGAAAAGGGGGGGAAAGTTCGAATTTGAATCTTGTTAGGCAGGCATTAATTGCCTAGAGGATCGGGGCCTCGATAAAACCCAAAATTTTGTAATAGGGACGGATGGTGAAGTCGGGATTGGGGAAGAGAGACTGTAAGCCTGGAAAAATTATTGTATGACTGTGTTAAGAAATTTAATGAAAGTTACTGTGATTCTACTTTGAATTTGTGGTGTGAATCCCGGCTTGCCATCAAGTGGTATCAGAGCGGGAGCTCCTGAGAGTGTAACAGATCGCCGGAGAAGGAGGCAGTTACACCAGGATCTGTGGAAAGATTTTCTAAAAAAAAAAAAAAAAAAAAGAGAAATATAATGCCTCCACGAAGGAACCGAGGCGGAGGAGGAGATGTGGTGCCGGCCGAAGACTTCCGAGCCTTGCAAAGGCAGGTTCAAGCCCTGCAAGCAGAGTTACGCAGAAGGCGCGAACCCGGAGGGGATGAGGAAAGTGAAGACGAAGTTGAAGAGGAAGAACAGTCTGAGGAAGAAGAAGAAGCTGTGGATCCAGCTCAAGCCCGGTTGTATAAGGCCATCTCTCAGATTGGAAAGCAGCCTAAAATGGAGGTTTCTACATACTCGGGAAACCTAAATCCAAAAGAAGTGATTGACTGGATAAATGATTTAGAGGAATATTTCGAGTACGAGGAAGTTGAGGACCCTAACCGGGTCAGATTTGCTAAGACTAAGTTGAAGGGTCATGCCAGCATTTGGTGGAGAGGAATACAGTTGGAGAGGAACATAAAAGGGAAGGAGAGAATAACGAGATGGGATAGAATGGTGGAGAAGCTGAAAAGACAGTTCATCCCGGCAGATTACGAGTTAGATCTGCTAAGAAAAATGCAGAGCTTGAGACAGACAAACAAAACTGTCCAAGAGTACACTGAAGAGTTTTACAAAATTTCTATTAGAACAGGGCATTTAGAGGCAAACAAAGAGAAGGTGGCCCGTTACATTAATGGGTTGAGGCTTGGTATCCAGGAAGAACTGAGCCTGGTTCGAGTAAACACCATTGAGGATGCTTACCAATTTGCCTTGAAGGTAGAAGAAAAGCTGAACAAAGCGGTTTGAAGGCAAGCAAAGAGGAAGAGGCCGAGGTGGAAGGACTGGTGGGAGGACCAGTGGGGAAAAGTACAAAGATCCGAAGAAGACTGGTGAAGCCAGTAGTAACCAAGAACAAAAAGAAGAAGATGTTTATCAGCCCCGAGATCAGAACAGCTACCCAAGAGGACGGGGTGGATCTGGACGAGGATTTGGAAGAGGAGTATTTCGTGGAACATGTTTCCACTGTGGTGAAGAAGGACACCGGGCATTTGAATGTCCACAACACCGAGAAAGAACAAACAAGAGGCCTGAGGGCCCAGCCATAGCTGCTGTGGCAGAGGAGGATGCTGAATCCGAGCATTCCGAAGAAGCGGAGAGAGGAGAAACAATGATTGTAAGAAGAGTCCCGTTGAATGAGGAGAAGGACACAGACTAGAGGAAAAGTTTATTCCGCACTAGATGTAAATGTGCGGGCAAGGTTTGCAATATCATTATTGATAATGGTAGCACGGATAACCCTGGTTTCCGAGGAAATGGTTACAAAGTTACAGCTTAGAAAGGAAGAAGCACCCACACCCATACCGGGTCGCATGGTTACAAAAGGACCACGGAGCTTTGGTCAACGAGCAAGTGTTCCGTTAAATTTAACATTGGAAATTATTGTGATGAGGTCCCGTGTGACATCTTGCCCATGGATGCTTACCACATGTTGCTGGGGAGACCCTGGCAGTTTGACCGGAGTGCAATACATGATGGCCGTGCCAACACCTACTCATTGACAAAGAATGGTGTACGCCATAAACTAAAGCCCTTGAAGGATGCAGATGAAAAGGTATGTAATATTTCCATAGTCTGTTTAGTTGAGGGAAGAGAGTTTCTGAACGGGTTAAAGCATGAACATTTATGTTATGCAATAATCCCTAGAGTTAGGGGGAAGGAATGCCAGGATACCCCAGCAGAAGTTCTAAATCTGCTGGAGGAATTTCCAGACATTGTGTCCGACAATGTACCTGAGGGCTTACCCCCTGTGAGAAAAATTAGCCATCATATAGATTTAATACCAGGATCAAGCCTGCCAAATAAAGCCGCACACAGGATGACACCCGTAGAGACTGAGGAATTAAATAGACAGGTCCAAGAATTATTAGAAAAGGGATTGATTCGGGAAAGTTTGAGTCCATGCGCAGTACCCGCAGTGCTGGCGCCAAAGAAGGATGGGGAATGGAGGATGTGTACATATTCACGGGCCATCAACAAAATTACTATTAAGTACAGATTCCCGTTACCAAGAATGGATGATATCATGGACTGTTTAAGTGGAGCTGAGTACTTCACAAAGATTGACCTGAAAAGTGGCTATCATCAGATCCGTATCCGAGAGGGAGATGAATGGAAGACAGCCTTCAAGACAAGAGAAGGCCTGTTTGAGTGGTTGGTCATGCCCTTTGGACTCGTCCAATGCACCAAGTACCTTCATGCGGCCGATGAATGAAGTACCGAAAGAATTTCTGGGAAAGTTTGTTATTGTTTATTTAGATGATATATTGATATTCAGCAGAACCTGGAGGAACACCCGATGCATATCAGGAGGGTCTTTGAAAAGTCGCGAGAAGAACAGTTATTAATAAATTTGAAAAAGTGTAATTTTGTCAAGAAGGAATTGGTATACTTGGGGTTTGTAATCTCAGCAGAAGGTCTGAAGATGGACCCCGAAAAGGTGAGAGCCATCATTGAATGGCCTACTCCAAAGAGCACAACTGTAAGTGAGGTCATTCCATGGTCTCGGCAGTTTTTATAGGAAGTTCATAAAGAACTTCAGCAGTATTTGTGCACCTCTCACAGAGACAATGAGGGGAGATAAAAAGGAGTTCAAATGGACATCAGGGGCTGAAAGGAGCTTTGATACATTAAAGAGAAAAGTTACAGAGCAGCCTGTTTTGGCACTTCCAGACTTCAACAAGGTATTTCAGGTGGACTGTGATGCCAGTGGCAGTGCAATAGGGGTTGTACTGAGTCAAGGAGGCAAGCCAGTTGCTTATTTCAGCGAGAAGTTAAATGATGCTCGGAAAAAGTATTCAGTCTATGATCAAGAATTTTATGCTATAGTTCAGGCCCTGAAGAAGTGGAGACATTATTTATTACCAAAGGAGTTTGTACTGCTTATCGACCATCGTGCTTTGCAATACATTAACAATCGACAAAACCGAACCAAAGGCACATGAAATGGGTGGAGTTCCTCCAAAGTTATACCTTTGTGCCGAAACACAGAAGTGGGAAGTCAAACAGAGTTGCAGATGCCTTAAGCGTAAGGCGGACTTTGCCGACTAGGTTGACAAGAGAAGTAGTGGGATTTGAAGAACTGAAGGGTATGTACCCTGCAGATCCGGATTTTGCATAAGCCTGGAAGGCTTGCTCGATACCTATTACTATGGATAGAACAAAATGGTTGGATTTCTTAATCCAAGACAGAATGTTGTTCAAGGGTAGTAAGTTGTGCATTCCCATAAGTTCCATGCGGGAGAATTTAATCAAAGAGAAGCACAACGGAGGATTGGCTGGGCATTTTGGTCGGGATAAGACCATTGCCTTGGTTGAGGAAAATTACTACTGGCCACAACTTCAGCAAGATGTGCGGAAGTTTGTACAAGGTTGCAGAATATGCCAGATGGCAAAGGGTGTAAAACAAAATACAGGGCTGTACCAGCCATTACCTGTGCCTGAGAGACCATGGGAGGACATAAGCCTGGATTTTATTCTTGGATTGCCGAGAACACAGAGGGGAAATGACTCAATATTTGTGGTGGTTGATCGGTTCTCCAAAATGGCACATTTCATTCCCTGCCAAAAGACAAGTGATGCAGTTCACATTGCTGGGTTGTTCTTCAAGGAAGTGGTACGACTTCACGGTCTACCAAGAAGTATAGTTTCAGACAGAGATACCAAGTTCGTTGGGTATTTCTGGAGAACTCTGTGGAAGAAATTGAAGACAGACCTGAAATTCAGTTCAGCATACCATCCACAAACAGATGGGCAAACGGAGGTGGTCAATAGGAGCCTGGGCAATTTACCGAGATGTTTGATAGTGGATCAACCCAAGGGATGGGATTTGGTCTTACCACGAGCAGAGTTTGCATATAACAATTCAGTTAATAAAAGCACAAATAAATCTCCGTTCCAGATAGTATATGGAAACAGCCCGAGGAATGTGTCTGAACTAAGAAAGTTGGACAGAAGAGAAAAATGTAGTGCCGAGGCAGAGGAATTTGCAGAGCATATGAAAAGTCTGCATGAGGAAGTAAGAAGACAAATTACAAAAATGAACAGTCAATATAAGACAAAGGCAGACCGGAAGCGGCGGTACAAGGACTTCAAAGTTGGAGATGAGGTTATGGTGCATCTCAAGAAAGAGAGATTTCCTGCCAAGACTTATAATAAATTGAAGATGAAAAAGTTTGGGCCATGTAAGATACTGGGAAAGCGAGAATCAGGAAATGCATATGAAGTAGAATTGCCGAGTTGGCTTGATATTTCACCTATTTTTAATATTTCAGATTTAGTGGAATATCATGAGGGAGAAGGTACATAAGTGTAAAGTTCAAAATTATGGCAGTTTCTAACATCTACTCCAAGCACAAATGAAGCCGAAGCAGTATTGGATACCCGTGAAGGCAGAAGGACCAGGAATAGACAGTACACTGAGTATTTGATCAAGTGGAGGGGCAGACCAATTGAAGATGCAACTTGGTTGTCTAAAACGGAGGTTGACCGCCTGGGTCTTCCTCTAACAACCCAAAAGTGAGGATCACTTTTCTTTAATTACCCCGGGTGTCTGATGCAGGAGCATCCGAAAGCGGTAGAGCAATCTTGCATCTTCAATTTTCTTTTTATGTTCAGTACCTTTTAACTTGTTGATTTTACGAAGTGGGGAAGGTTTTGTGAAGCAGTTTTGGTTTGGAATGGTTTTAAAAGGCAAGGAGGGGAAGGGTCACGAAATCGCGACCCAAAAGTCTGCAGTTTGGCTTGGTGGGTTTTCGTCGCGATATCGCGACGGTCTCACTTTGCAAAAGTAAAGGGCTTCAGTTGTCGCGATATCGCGACGTCGCGATATCGCGACGTTCTATTAAACTTTGCAGAGGAGGAAGGTTCTGTCGTGATATCGCGACAGGTCGCGATATCGCGGCTAATGTGAAGTCGCCACGTGGCACAGTGGGTCTAAGGCGCGAAAGTGGTTAGAAAGTGCAAGGCACCGTGGAACCAAGTTGTGGAGGTGGTTAGGTCGCGATATCGCGACAATTTGGATCGAAAGAAGGCGAAGCAGTGGTTGGGTCGCGATATCGCGACATGTCACGAAATCGCGACATGTCGCGATATCGCGGCCAAAGGAAGGCAGCCCGAGACAAACACGCAGACGGCCATACAAGGCCGGATTTGACACATGGCTGCCACGTGTAATGAGACAACTCAGCCAGTGAAGAAAAAGGGACCAGAATGGGACACGAAAGCTGCCGCGTAAATTTAAGTGGAGTTGACGGCCACGTATGGTAAGGTTAAAATCAATCAATACAGCAGTTCGAAGGATGGAGATTTGAACAAAACATCGGTGCAGAAGAGCAGTCTAACCCAGGGCAGCGGTTGCAGAGTAAGGAAGACCATTAATGTAGGACTCTTGGTAGATCGGGCAGATGGCCCATTTATGATCAAAATTTTGAAAACCCCGGAAAGGGGGGGAAAGTTCGAATTTGAATCTTGTTAGGCAGGCATTAATTGCCTAGAGGATCGGGGCCTCGATAAAACCCAAAATTTTGTAATAGGGACGGATGGTGAAGTCGGGATTGGGGAAGAGAGACTGTAAGCTTGGAAAAATTATTGTATGACTGTGTTAAGAAATTTAATGAAAGTGTTGTGGTTAATCCACAACACACCCCAAAATTGGGGACCCACCTTTTTGCAGGCTTACAGGGAAGGATCTCAGTGACCCAGATGCCAGAATTGAAGAAAAAGAGAAAATGCACGAGTGTAGAAAGAGGTCGCGAAATCGCGACAGGTAGCGAAATCGCGACCGAAACCGGAAAATTGTCGCGAAATCGCGACATGTCGGAAAATCGCGGTCAGCGCGGTCAACGACAACAAAACAGAAAAAGTGTCGCGAAATCGCGACGTGTCGGTGACCAGGAGGAAAAAAGTGTCGCGAAATCGCGACGTGTCGGTGACCAGGAGGAAAAAAGTGTCGCGAAATCGCGACGTGTCGGTGACCAGGAGGGAAAAAGTGTCGCGAAATCGCGACGTGTCGGTGACCAGGATGAAAAGGATGTCGCGAAATCGCGACATGTCGGTGAGGAGAAAAGAAAAGGTGTCGCGAAATCGCGACATGCTGTTGGGAAGAAAATAAATGATGTCGCGAAATCGCGACACGCCGTTGGAAAAGGATGAGAATGGTCGCGATTTCGCGACGTGTTTTGCCGAAGCGTACGGGTGATGAAAAGTGTCGCGATTTCGCGACGTGTTTTGGAAAGGTGTACGGAAACGGAAAAACGTCGCGATATCGCAACAGGAAACAGCTAAAGGACTCGAAGAGGAAAGACGTCGCGATTTCGCGACCGATTGCAGCAAAGGTGTACGGACGGAAAAAGGGTCGCGATTTCGCGACGTGTTTTGGCAAACTGTACGGACGGAGAAAATGGTCGCGATTTCGCGATGTGTTTTGACAAACTGTACGGAACAGAAAAATGGTCGCGATTTCGCGACGTGTTTCGGGGAAGCGTACGGAAAGAAAAAGCGGTAGCGATATCGCGACGAAAGCTGCATGAAGGTCCGAGGGGAAAAACGTCGCGATATCGCGACGGGTTTTGCCGAAGCGTACGGATGATGAAAGGTGTCGCGATTTCGCGACGCATTTTGGCAAAGTTGTACGGTGCAAGGAAGATGTCGCGAAATCGCGACGGAAATGAAAATCAGGCTCGAAGCGGAAAAGCGGTAGCGATATCGCGACAGAAAGCTGCATGAAGGTCCGAGGGTGAAAAACGTCGCGATATCGTGACAGGTTTTGCCGAAGCGTACGGATGATGAAAGGTGTCGCGATTTCGCGACGCATTTTGGCAAAGTTGTACGGTGCAAGGAAGATGTCGCGAAATCGCGACGGAAATGAAAATCAGGCACAAGTTGATGATTTGGAACTGGTATCAAATGAGGATCCATCGTATCAGCAAGATGAAAATATTATGGTGATGGAAACAGTATATCACCAAGAGGGTGAGAGCGAGGAGGAAGAAGACGAAGTTTTGGAACAGGAGGTGCAAGCTTTTCGAGATTTTAGAAAGGGGACTCATGGGTATCATTTGAGGAGTAAGTCTAAAGCCCCTAAAACCTCATCAACACCTCCAAACAGTTCTATTCTTCCTCCAGATACAAAGGCAAGTAACAACCCCCCCTCCACTCAGAAGAGAAATGTCTAATGACGTCCAGAAGACAGTCAAATTCGAAAAACCAAATTATGACGTAGTGGAGGATATGAAGAAGTCCAAATCTAGGCTTTCATTCCTGGACGCAGCTAAATTGCCTGGTCAAAAGGAGGCATTGATAAGAGCTTTGAACTCACCCGATCCGATGTGGAAGGAAAAAAGAGCCGAATCCCATCTAATTTTGCGAAAGGAGAGAAGGGATGTCCCGCCATTCTTATTAACTCTGAGAATTGCGGGTAAGAACTTGCATAACTGTTTGGTAGACACAGGAGCCACGAGCAACCTCATGCCTACGGAGATATGTCAAATGCTTGGGTCTACAACCGGTTTCATCCAAATGCACGGTCTTGCGGTTGGACCGTTCGAGGTAAATGTAGTAGGGACCTTATATGATGTCAAGATTCAATTAAATTCTGAACCCAGGGTCCAGCAGGTTGTAGACATTTTGGTGGTAAACATCCCGAGTAGGTATGGAATGTTACTTGCGAGAGATTGGATGAAAACGCTGAATGGCTATTTTGCAACAGACTGCTCGCATATGTGGCTGCCATGGAAGGGCATTGCTAACCAAATTAGAGTGGAAAACGAACCGAGGCTTAAGGAGATTATAACAGATTTTAACAAGCCGAATGAGGTTCAGTTTTTTGAGCCAGACCTAGGGGTCTATGCTCTTGATGTTGAGAAAGTTGCTGATGAACTTAAAGAAGAAGTGTGTCATGGTAGTTCTTCTGAGGAAAAGAATCACACGTGGTTGCTCAAGTTTGATGGATCAAAATCTAGACAGGGAGCGGAGAGCTGGAGTCGAGCTCATTGGTCCAGGGAGGTAAACCATTATTGGCTGCCTACAGACTGCAATTTCCTTGCACAAACAATGTGGCAGAATACGAAGCATTGATCTACGGTTTACGTCTAGCATTGAGCAAACATGTTAAATGCTTGAAGGTTTTGGGAGATTCTGAATTGGTTGTCAAGCAAATCAAAGGACAGTATACATGCCGCGACAAAAGATTGAGCCTTTATAGGACTAGGGTTATGGATCTCATGGAGGAGTTTGATGCATTCAACATAGCCCTTATTTCTAGGAAAGGAAATCGAATAGCAGACTCTCTTGCAGTCGCCGCGGGCATGTTAAACCCGGTGGATATAAAAAGATGTAAAAAGTTTTCCATTGAGCTGGTTCCTTGTCCATCAATACCTGATAATGTGAAGAATTTCTAGGTTTTTGAGTGTGACAGGCACATCTTCAAGTTTGTCACAAACTCGGGTATTTTTTAAAATCAAGTGATCGATGAGGAACAAAGGTGGCAGGATGAAACGAGAAGAAAGTGAAACTGCGTATCAATCCAACAAAATTCCTAAAGACGTGGTTTCATTAGAAAAAATGTTCGACATGGAATGCAAGAACAAGAAAAGAAAAAGAGTCCCGCTCCCCAAAGATGCATGCGATTCAATTAATCTGGGGAGTGCAGACAATCCAAAGGAGGTGTACATAGCAAAGGCATGTACAGAGGAAGAAAGGAGCAATATAATACGAGGCTTTGAAGCATTACATAGATTGTATTGCTTGGAACTACAATGAGTCAAGACTTACAACCGAACATTATCACGCATACCATACCTTTGAAGCCAGACTCCAAGCCTTTTAGGTAAAGACAGCGAGTTGTTAACCCGCTATTGGAGCCTTTGATCGAAAAGGAGGTTAAAAGACTGTTGGAGGCGAAAATCATTTTTCCCGTTAGGCACTCAACCTGGGTGGCTAACCTCGTTCCAGTGAGAAAAAAGAGTGGAGAGATTAGGCTGTGCATAGATTTTCGAAATCTTAATAAAGCCTCCCAGAAAGATAATTATCCATTGCCATCAATCGATGAAATCTTGCAAATGGTAAATGGATCCAAAATGATGTCCTTTCTCGATGGATATTCTGGGTACAACCAAGTTCTTATACATCTGGATGACAGGATGAAAACAGCCTTCACTACCAAGTGGGGGACATTTGCATATAAGAGAATGCCGTTCGGATCTATTAAACGCTGGTGCAACTTTTCAACGCGCCATGGATTACGCATTCAAAGGACTAATAGGCAAATGCATCATCGTGTATGTGGATGATATCCCAGTTTTCTCGAAGAAGAGAGAGGATCATGTTAAAGATTTGAAAAAAGTGCTTCAAAGATGCAGAGAACATGGAATTTCACTAAATCCCAAGAAATGCATTTTTGGAGTGACAGAAGGGAAACTGCTAGGTCACATTATTTCAAAGGAAGGAATATCCATCGACCCAGAAAGGATACAAGCTATCCAAGACCTACCTCTCCCGAGCAGTAAAAAAGAATTGAGGTCTTTCTTTGGGCAAGTCAATTTTGTGAGGAAGTTCATTTCTAGCTTTGTTGAGATAGCTAAACCTCTAAACCAGATGCTCAAGAAAGATGTGGACGTAAGGTGGAACGAGGAAAGTAGAGTGGCTTTCCAGAATATCAAAGACGCCATTTCCAAAGCCCCGGTCTTGATAAGCCCAGACTATTCCAAGCCTTTTTACATTTATGCTTTTGCATCGGAGCACTCCTTGGCGAGTGTATTAACCCAAAAAGGCGAAGATAATGCCGAAAAACCCATTGCGTTTTTAAGTGCCCCCCTAAAAGATGCCCAATTAAGGTATTCAATCCTTGATAAGCAAATGTACGCACTTTTTAAAACTGTGAAAAAATTTAGGCATTACATCGTACACAGCAGAATTATTGCCATTGTGCCCGATTCTGCTGTCAAGACCATGTTTTTACAAAATGAACTAGGTGAAAAGAGAGGAAAGTGGATTGCAACCATCCAAGAATTTGATCTCGAAATCCAACCAATGAAACTAGTTCGAGGACAAGGACTGGCAAAGGCGATCGCAGAAAATGATCCGCAAATAACAGGTCAATGCTCAAGTACAGGAATACATGGCTAAGGAGGACTGGTATGTTGATATTGTGCAATTTTTATTGACTGGTAAGTGCCCTTCTAATTTGAATTCAACATAGAGGAGAGCTTTAAGGCTTAAATCTGTTAACTATCTGATAAAGTCTGGTGTGCTTTACAGGAAAAATCATGAAGGTATCTACCTGAGATGCTTGAGCAAAGACGAAGCCGCCAGGGTGTTGCAAGAATTTCATGGCAAGCATGGAACTGGTCATGGTGCAGCCAATGCTACAGCACACCAAATCCTGCGAGCAGGATATTACTGGCCTCATATATTCAAAGATGCACATGCTCATGTGCGATCTTGTCACATCTGTCAAGTGGCTGCAAATAGAGAAAGAAATGCAGCCATGCCGTTGCAGCCTATAGTCGAAATGAGACCGTTTGCACAGTGGGGACTGGATTTTATCGGGGTTATTAACCCAAATTCTTCTGACTCTCACAAATTTATTTTGACAGCTACAGACTACCGTACAAGGTGGACAGAAGCGATTCCCACTAAACATGCCACCACGGACGTTGTGATTAAATTCCTTGAGGATCAAATTATCACAAGATATGGAATGCCCGATTCTATTGTCAATGACAATGGTAAAGCTTTCATTTCCACACAATTTGCAGAGTGGGCATATGATAATAAAGTGAGCTTGAAATTTGCATCCAATTACTATCCTCAAGGAAATGGGTTGGCCGAATCTTCAAATAAGAATTTGTTGAATACTATTAAGAAGTTGCTGGAAAAGAATCCTCGGGACTGGCATAGTCAATTAAAGTTTGCCCTGTGGGCAGATAGGACCAGAGTGAAAGAAGCTATAGGGAATACTCCTTATCATTTGGTCTATGGGCAAGACCCGATATTTCCAGCAAATTTGGAGCTGCAGACCTTACATTTCATACAAGAGTACATGGGGACAGATGATCAAGTTGAAGCTAGATTGAGCCGGTTATTGCACCTGGATGAAAAAATAGAAGAAGCCATGAATCACATGAACAAACACCAGGAAGTCATCAAGAGATGGTTTGATAGAAGGGCCAAAGTTAAATCATTCAGAATTTCAGATTTGGTGTTACTATGGGACAAAAGACATGAGGAAAAAGGGAATCATCAAAAGTTTGATTGTCTTTGGTTGGGCCCATATCAGATTTCAGAGATCCTTGGGAAGAACACCTTCAGGCTAAAAACCTTAGAAGGGAAAGATTTCATGCTGCCGGTTAATGGGCAGATTCTAAAACATTATTTTAGCCCTTAGGTTGTGGAAGTTTTCATTTTATTCTTTTGGCTTTAACAAGGGGATTTTCAAACTGTGTTTTATTTATGATTGCTAGTTTAGCTAGGATTTTGTTTGCTAGATTTTGATATCCTGATTTTGGTGGAGATTTTCAGATTTTGGTTTTTATTTAGGAGTGCTAACCTAGTTAGGATTTTGATTCTGAATTTGATTTCAATTGTCATGTTTTGCTTTTAAAAAAAAAAAAAAAAAAAAAAAAAAAAGTGAGATGCCAACTTATGCTTAGGATTAGGAGAATATGAAATATTGGAATTGTCTTGTAAAAGCTCCACAAGTAGCATAAAACTTTTTTAAGTTATATTGTTTGACTTTGTGATACATGAAAGAATCAGTTTTGCATGACATATCATTTCATTTGCATAGATAAAGCATTCATATTCCATCTCACCTCACATACATTTCATTTTAGTTACATATGCATCTTATGTACAAGCCATGAAAGTATGTCAAATCCTCTTAGGGTTGTGTTATAACATATATGTAAGTAGCTCCTAAGGTTGGAAACTGAGTCTTGAGATATCTAGAACCAAGCACGTCTCATAAATTAAAAAGGATCTTGAGCAAAATGATCAAAACCTAGCTTGGAAGAAAAGGTTGAGCGAAAGTGGTTTTCATGTCTATCCTATTATGCAACATGATCCTTAAAAAAGTGGTTTTAACCACTTCCATAGAGCTTAAAGCTTAAAATCAGAGTAGTAAGGATAGGGTTAAATCCTCATCATACTTAGGTTGAGGATCCAATTCCCCAAAGCTTTGATTTGACCCACATGGAGTAGTAAGGATAGGGCATAAATTCTCATCTTGGTTGGTTGAGAATCTGATTTCCCAAAGCTCTTATGTCTCATTTCATAGTAAGTCTTGGATTGTAAGGATCGTACTATTTGTCCTCTGCAAAGGATGGGTAGTCATCCCCAAGGTTTAAGCAATAGAATTAATGATTTATATCTAAGGTTTGGATTGTAAGGATCGTACTACTTGTCTCTAACCAGGATGGGTAGTCATCCCCAAGGTCCAAGAAATAAATAAATAAATAAAATTTTCCCATCTCATCTTTATTTTGGATTGTAAGGATCGTACTACTTGTCCTCTGCAAGGGATGGGTAGTCATCCCCAAGGTCCAAAGAAATGGAGATAAGTTTTGGATTGTGGGGTTAGATATGCCCATGCATGGCATCATGTCTTGCCTAAAAAAGCAAGACCACCGATTGTCTAGAGGGTTAGACTAGCATGACCATTTCTTCCATAACTCGGTTTAATTATTTTGCTTAAAGTGAGGTAATGAACTCTAAATCAGAATAGTAAGGATAAGGTTAAACTCTCATCTCGGTTGGGTGGGAGTCTGATTCCCCAAAGTTCTGATTTCACATTCACTTGCACATGGGTTTTAGATAGTAGGGACTCATAACCAACTTTGGGATACAATAAAGAAATGAACTAGTGGATCCTAAGAGGGTTTGGCAATCTTGAATGCTTGTACATAATATTAGAAGTACCATGCTCTTTATGGAAGCAAATCTCCTTGCACATTCATTAGGGTACACAAATCATTCACCATCCCATATATGCATTCATGCAAAACTGATAATGGAATGTTGATCGATTTCAAACGATAGGGAATGAAAACACATTGCACACACTCGAGCTAATACTTGATGATTCTGATGATTCATGTACTTCGATCTTTGGGCATTTGTTATTTTGCTTATGTGCTAGCATGTATTTACGAGTTTGTGATATGTTTCAGGTTGGGTTCTTACTAAAATGCTCAAGAGCATTTGACAGCAGAGTCGCCATTTGTTGTGGTTGATCCACAACACACCCCAAAATTGGGGACCCACCTTTTTGCAGGCTTACAGGGAAGGATCTCAGTGACCCAGATGCCAGAATTGAAGAAAAAGAGAAAATGCACGAGTGTAGAAAGAGGTAGCGAAATCGCGAAAGGTCGCGAAATCGCGAAAGAAACCGGAAAATTGTCGCGAAATCGCGACATGTCGGAAAATCGCGGTCAGCGCGGTCAACGGCAACAAAACAGAAAAAGTGTCGCGAAATCGCGACGTGTCGGTGACCTGGAGGAAAAAAGTGTCGCGAAATCGCGACGTGTCGGTGACCTGGAGGAAAAAAGTGTCGCGAAATCGCGACGTGTCGATGACCAGGATGAAAAGGATGTCGCGAAATCGCGACGTGTCGCTGAGGAGAAAAGAAAAGGTGTCGCAAAATCGCGACATGCTGTTGGGAAGAAAATAAATGATGTCGCGAAATCGCGACACGCCGTTGGAAAAGGATGAGAATGGTCGCGATTTCGCGACGTGTTTTGCCGAAGCGTACGGGTGATGAAAAGTGTCGCGATTTCGCGACGTGTTTTGGAAAGGTGTACGGAAACGGAAAAAACGTTGCGATATCGTGACAGGAGGCAGCTAAAGGACTCGAAGAGGAAAGACGTCGCGATTTCGCGACCGATTGCAGCAAAGGTGTACGGACGGAAAAGGGGTCGCGATTTCGCGATGTGTTTTGGCAAACTGTACGGACGGAGAAAATGGTCGCGATTTCGCGACGTGTTTTGACAAACTGTACGGAACAGAAAAATGGTCGCGATTTCGCGACGTGTTTCGGGGAAGCGTACGGAAAGAAAAAGCGGTAGCGATATCGCGACAGAAAGCTGCATGAAGGTCCGAGGGGGAAAAACGTCGCGATATCGCGACGAGTTTTGCCGAAGCGTACGGATGATGAAAGGTGTCGCGATTTCGCGACGCATTTTGGCAAAGTTGTACGGTGCAAGGAAGATGTCGCGAAATCGCGACGGAAATGAAAATCAAGCTCGAAGCGGAAAAGCGGTAGCGATATCGCGACAGAAAGCTGCATGAAGGTCCGAGGGGGAAAAACGTTGCGATATCGCGACAGGTTTTGCCGAAGCGTACGGATGATGAAAGGTGTCGCGATTTCGCGACGCATTTTGGCAAAGTTGTACGGTGCAAGGAAGATGTCGCGAAATCGCGACGGAAATGAAAATCAGGCTCGAAGCGGAAAAGCGGTAGCGATATCGCGACAGAAAGCTGCATGAAGGTCCGAGGGGAAAAAACGTCGCGATTTCGCGACAAGTTTTGCCAAGGCGTACGGAGGATAAAAGCGGTAGCGATATCGCGACGGTTTGTGGCAAGCAGGTTCGGAGATAAAAGCGGTAGCGATATCGCGACGGTTTGTCGAAGGAAGGCAAGAGAATGATAATGGTCGCGATGTCGCGACGCAAAGTTGCCCAGGAGGTCCGAGAGAAAGTGGTAGCGATATCGCTACCATTCGAGGAAGAAGGCTCAAAGGGTTAAAAGGGTAGCGATATCGCTACGAGAAGTTGCCGGAGGTAGACAAACGAAAAATGGTCGCGACATCGCTACGGGGAGCTGATGAAGGCGTACGGCCGGGAAACATGTAGCGATATCGCGACATGTCGCCATATCGCGGCTAAGAAGATGAACGGGCAGACTTGTAGTTTTGTCGTTTTTTGCAGAAAAGCGTTACAGCAGGCGCAGAAAAGGCAGGACACGTGGCACGCAGGCGTTTAAATTGCAGAGGCGTTACATGCAGAGATGAACTTCGGAGCGTTTCCAAATTTGAGCGTGAATCAAGGCAAGGAAAGGCAGGAATTTGAAGGGTCGCCCACAGGAAGATGAAATGAAGCGACAGAGAAGATCGAAGAGCCGCGTCAAACATTATAAGACCAGAATTGCAAATTGAAGAAGGGGTTGGAAATTGCCGAATACGGAGTTGCAGAGACGAAAGCTTTGTGCTATTCTGGGCCCGTACTTGGGCAATTTCCTTCTTTTTGTTCCGGGATTTTCTTTTACACTGGAACATTCTTGAATGTAATCGATATATCATTTAAATACAAATACGAGAGAGTTGGCATCTTATTGGATGAGAAAGAAGGAGTAACTTTTGCATGCATGATTTAATGTCTATATTTCCCTTCCGATTTCTTAGGTTTTTAGGTGAAGTTAATGCAAGATCTCTTGGTTGCTTCATGCGAATGCCTGTTTTCCGGAATTACCACAAAAACCCTCGAGACTCGCACCTGGCCTATTTGGATTGTGTGGATGTGCAGGTTCATTAGGTTAGGTTGCATGTAGAAAGCCTCAGTATCTTCGGTTTCATCAGATTAATGACAGCTTTCTGACTGTAATCTATTTTTATTATTACTTTTGTTTACTTTTGTCTTTGCTTTTCAAACCCATATTTTATTTTCAGCAGTTTAATTACTGTGTTTGAATAAATCACTGAAGATCCATCAGAATCAAATGTTAAAACAGATTTTATTCATTTTGAGTCCATTGAAAGTTCAAAAGTAATAAACCACAGTGCCCCTTGTTAACATCCACTTGCAAACCCTAAGGTGTTCTTAGCATTTCATTTTAAACAGCATCCTTGATAATTAATAATTAGCATAATAAGAACCTTGGAGAAATCGTTTTTCTTTGCAAGCAGAGGATTTAGGACTCGGATCCTACAGGAGAGTGTGTTTTCACAATCGGGTTAAAACACCACTCAACAGAAAGTTACTGTGATTCTACTTTGAATTTGTGGTGTGAATCTCGGCTTGCCATCAATTAGGCCCAAGATGTGAAATCTTAAAAAACAAGGGGTTAAATCCATCAAATCCTTGTCAAAATGCGTTTTTGAATGTCTTGTTACCCTCTTGAAACTTTTAGTTAGTTGCAGGAGAGAAGAAAAATGAAAAAAATGATACTCTTCCCCTTGGTGAATGTCTTGTTCTATGTTCGGTGAGAAAATCTTGAGAAATTGGTGATTTCTGTTAGATTAATATCAAATTAATAATGGTCAATTACCCTTTAGACATAGGCATTAATCAAGTCATTGTGACTTTAGGTTATTTTATGCTTTAAGTTTTGTATTTCGCTTTAGTGTGTATCTCGGTCTATCCCACATTCATAAAGTGGATTGACTCGACTTATAGTAATCCTTTATAAGGAAGCTTTCACTCCTCACTTTTAATATGATATGTAATATAGAGAACTCTCACAAGTAATCTTGGTTTCTTTTATGTGTTTCGTGTTATCGTGATATGGTATTACAGCCATAGAGTTTGTGCGAGTGTGAAGACCTAGGGACTGCTACCGGCAGAGACGGATTGAGCGATCGCTAGCATGACATATCAAAGAGACAAATAGGTTCCAGATCAGCCGAAGCCAAGATTGATTTGATTTTTGGGTTTGCGGTTTTAAAGCCAAGATTTTTTTTAAAGAGGAAATCGCTTTAGGGGGGAAAAATAACAAGACCGTACGGCCCCCATCGAGCTGCCATAGCCCAAATTGAGCCGAAAGCCACTAGATCAGCCACCGTCAAAGAGTTTTTAGCCCGCAAGTGAGCCTCCAAGGAAATTTGTATGACTATACGGGACCGTACAGCGCTAGGATTTGAGCCGTTCAGCGAAATTTGACCTGTACGGCTTGTTTAGACAGCCAATTAGAAGAATTTCTGAGTTTTATTGATAGTACAGAAGAGTTGGAATTAAATCAAAGTTGTTCCTGCCTGTATTGCTGCCCAGATTTGCAGATTTGGAAGAATTGGTTGCTGATTTGGTGATTTTCAGCAGATCCAAGGAGAAATTGACAGTGTTTTGAGTGTTTTGCTGCTGATTTTGGACAGATTTTTCAAAAATCTGTGTATTCTGTGTTACTTGGAGCTGTTTTTGAGCAGATTTATTAAAAATCTGTGTGTTTTTCAGCGATACGTGGCTGCCACAGGTGTTTAGAGCCAGTATCCAGGTGTTCTTACTCTAGTATTGCAGATTGAGGGAGGGAAGAACAGGTATTTCCAGCATTTTCCTTTGTTTCAGTATATATTTTTGCACATTTAACCTGTAGCTATGGCCTCTTTACCCAATATCATGTTGGAAGGCAGCCAAAAATTGTTTGGGAAGATCTGCAATACGTGGAAGTAGCGTATGTTGGCCATATTTGAGTACAGATGCTTGGATAATATTGTCCTAGGCAAAGACAACCGACCCACAAGTGTGATGTATAGGTGTTATAGAACAAGTAGTGAGACAGGTGTTATAGGACGGATCAAATCTAATTTGAGTAAAGCTTTTGACATATCTGATCTTGGCCTCTTACATTACTGCCTAGGTGTAGAAGTCTGGCAAACAGGTACCATCATTTTTGTCTCACAAACAAAATATGCTAGGAGGTTGCTTGACAGGTTCAGAATGACAGATTGCAAAATCTCGTCTAAGCCTATGGAGAAAGGGCTGAAACTTTTAGCCAAAACTGACTCTAAGGAATTGTTTTGAACATAATTCTTCACCATTATCAAATCTAAGACTGGTAATGTAACACCCTGACTCTTAGTCTACTAGTGCTTTGAACTTTTGAAATTAATTAAACACAAAAATGAAATTCAGTTTTAAAAAATACACCCACATTTTCTTACTGTAGTCATCAACAAAAAGAAGGAAATAGTTGGCACCTGTGATGGATGCCGTGCTCATTGGTCCACAAACATCTGCATGAACCAGCTAAAGGACTCTCTTTGTTCTCCAAGCTTGTCCTTCATCAAATGGTGTCCTGTATTGCTTCCCTGCCTGACAAGCTCCAAAAACACCCTATATCTGCTATTGGATGTCAGAAAGTCCATCTACCAATTTCTCTTGTGCCAGCTTGGAGAGGTAGGTCAAATTTAGGTGCCCATACTACTGATGCTAGAGTGTACTGATGTCCGATGCACTATTGGCTGCTAATGCATGCTCCCTGACTTGTGCGATGTCAACCAGTCTGAACAGTCCATGATCCTCCACACCAAGAGCAATAGTCTTCTTCGTCTCTTTGTTAACTATGTAGCATTTGTGATTGCTAAAGATGACATCTAGATGGGGACAGTGCCTCATAATTTGACTAATTGAGAGCAAATTAAGCTCCATTCCTGGCACATAATACACATTTAGGAAAATTAACATTTTCCCTCCAAAGGAAATCTGCACATTCCCTTTGCCCACTATCGTGAAATATTCCCCACCTCCGAAGGTCACTGAATCCTTGGAGAATTCACAGGCGGTGTACTCCGAGAACCAATCCTTCTTGTTGGTGAAGTGTCGTGATGCGCCTGAATCTATGTACCAAGCAGATGATCTGGACTGATCTGCTTGTTTCTTGGCCATGAATGCGTAGAAGGCTGACTCCTCCATATGCTCTACGACATGAGCCTTCTACTGAGACCCTCCTTGGTTGGTTTTCTGATCTGCCAAACTCTTTTTGTAGTGCTTCTTCATATGACCCACCTGGCCACAGTAATGACATGTGATGGTCTTTAGACTCTTGGTTGCATCCTCACCGCTGCCTTGTCCTTTCTTCTTTGCCCATTTGCCTTTGCCCTTGACATTGGCTGCAAAGGCTTGTTTTGAACCCTCTATCTGACTGCTGCTACCAAACTGTTTCTTCCATTTGTCTTGTTGTAAGAGCTTATTGCACAACTCTTCAAACTTCAGGTCAATATTCTTAGTGGTGATGTTCAGGGTTTCAGTGAAGTGCTCATAAGCACATGGTAAGCTTTTCAGCGCTATTACCACCATGTCCTCTTCTTCCATTTTCCGACCAATGGCTGACAACTGTTCTTTGATATCCTTGATCTTGAGTAAATGCTCCTGCAATAATGCATGCTCATCCATCGTGATCGAAAACAACATATTCTTCAGGAAGAAGGCTCTGCCCTTGTCCGAAGTCTCATGCAACTCTCTCAAATGCTTCTAAATCGTAGCTGAAGTCTTCCCTGTCTGAACTTCAGGAAGCATCTCATCTGTTACGGACAACTTAAGCAGCATTACTGCTTCTCTATCTCGTTCATCAAACTTGTCTTGGTCTTTACCCGCACTTGTGGGTCGGGTGTCTTTGCCTAGGACAATATTATCCAAGCATTTGTACTCAAATATGGCCAACATACGCTGCTTCCACGTATTGTAGTTCTTCCCAAAGAATCTTTGGCTGCCTTCCAACATGAAATGTGACCCGGGTTCAATCCCCATGGTGGATGTGTATAAGAAGTATTACTCAATAAAAGAAAATGGGTAAAGAGGCCATAGCTACAGGTCAAATGTGCAAAAATATGTACTGAAACAAAAGAAAATGCTGGAATTACCTGCTCTTCCCTCCCTCAATCCGCAATACTGGAGTAAGAACACCTGGATACTGGCTCTTAACACCTGTGGCAGCCACGTATCGCTGAAAAACACAGATTTATAATAAATCTGCTCAAAAACAGCTCCAGGTAACACAGAACACAGATTTTTGAAAAATGTGTCCAAAATCAGAAGCAAAACACTCACAACACTGTCAATTTCTCCTTGGATCTGCTGGAAATCACCAAATCAGCAACCAATTCTTCCAGAACTGCAAATCTGGGCAGCAATACAGGCAGAAATTCCAACTCTTCTGTACTATCAACAAAACTCAGAAATTCTTCTGATTGGCTGTCTAAACAAGCCGTACAGGTCAAATTTTGCTAAACGGTTCAATTCCTAGCGCTGTACGGTCCCATACAGCTGTACGGATCTCCTTGGCAGCTCATTTGCGGACTAAAAACTCTTTGACGACAGCTGATTTAGAGGCTGGTGGCTTGATTTGAGATATGGCAGCTCGATGGGGGCTGTGCGGTCTTGTTTTTTTTTTCTTTTTAAAGCGACTTCCGCTTAAAAAAAAAATCCTAGCTTTAAAATTGCAAACCCAAAAATCAAATTGATCCCAGCTTCGGCTGATTTGAAAACCTTTTGGCTCTTTGAGATGTCACGTTGGCGATCCCTCGATCCGTTTCTGCCGGCAGAAGTCCCTAGGTTTTCACACTCGCATAGGCTCTGTGGCTCTGATACCATATCACGATATCTTGTCAATGAAATCAAGGACACTTAGCTTCTGAAAATCAGGCAATGGAAAAGGACCTTTTGATCCTTTCTTTTGCTTATTGGATAGCTTTTGATCCTTATTATGTTGCATGACTAATGTCTTGCTTTTGGAATTTGTGAAATGAATGATGCCAATTTTCAAGGAAACATCCTGCTGTCTTGTCATTTGTTCAAAAAATGGTTGAAATGAAAGCATTTTCTAACACTATAATAAAGCACGTTTGATGTAGTAAAAATGTAGATACAAAAACTCAATAGTGTCTTTGCAATTCAAGAAGGATTTCTAGCATAATTTGTTCAGCAGACATAGTGATCCCATAATTACTAAGCTGAAGAGGTAGCTGCTTAGATTTAGAGATGTAAACATCAATGTTGCAAAACTATTCGAGAGCACGTGCTGTAAGCTGATGAGCTTGGATGACTTTGTTTTCCAGGAAGCTGTTCAAAATTAAACCAAGCTTCTTGCTGAGTATCAGTCTTTTGATGATGAAACTTCTGATTCAGGCATTTTAATGAGTTAACTAGCTTCATCACACTTGATGAGCCTTTTTGTTTTCATAAAGTGTTCAATAGGTGTAGGATTTGCCTCCGTTGTCATCCAATTCAGTTCTTTACTCTGAAGTTGGTCCTGCATATAGGACTTCCAAAGTAATTATTTGAATTTTAAATTTGATTTTGAGGTAAGAAGCCACATTGGATACATAATGTATGAGGTATAACGAGCAGAGGCTGAGTGCAACAATGGAAAACACACACAAAGTGTTATGCACAAAGTCATGCACTTTCAAAAGAAATGGTAGATTTGACATTTACTAGATCCAAAAATATATCTGAAGAACCGTGGAATTGCAGAAACAAAAAATGGAAATTCCAAAAACAGACCTTCCCCTGGCCTGTAGATTTGCTTTGGCTTCATCACTTTGTTTGGCTATTTTGGTTTCTTCAAGGATCAGCAGGTGGAGGATTCTGTCCCCATAGTTATCTGATACAATCGGCTATTGAGAAGTAGGTTCATATTGGACCTATAGGACTAATAATCTGAGTTTGTAAGTTAGGTATTAAGTAGTTTAGAGACCATTTTGAATAGACAGTTTTAGTGTAAATATGAGCAGAAACTGATTGCACTAAAAAATAATACTTGATTTTTGTTTGAATTGTGTATGTGTGGGCTTTAGAAAACATGGGTGAAGCAGCTAAAATCTAGAAAAGAGTTAAATTGCAGGACAGCAGGATAAACAGCGTGGCATTAAAGAAGAAACCCAAATAATCGAAGTACTGCCATTTGAAGTTGGGGGTCAGAATCAAAACTTCAATCCCTGAGGGATGATCCCAAAAATGGAGACTATGCAGGTGGATCCCACAGGATGATGTTGTAGGCAACTAAATTATATTGTTGATTGAAGAATGGCTCAAATTGGCAGATATTTGCCTTTAGATTTGGAGCAAATGGTAGTGATTTTGACAAAACAGAATCCTACCATCCCAAAATTGGCCAGATTAGCTACCAGATATATTGATTTCTGCAGATATAGACTGCATTGTCGGGGCTTCAAATCTGTCCAGGCCTTGATGCATGTGAAATCCTAATCCAAGGCCTGGGCTAGGTTAAGGTTTGCAAAATCAATCAACTCACTAAACTTGCATCATGCATGTGTAGGAACTCTTAACTTGGATCTGGATTTTCATTAAGATCAATCTCACTTACAACTCTGATACCATGTTAATTTGCACCTGTCTCAACATCAGTATAATGAGATTCACTCTGCATATCCAACACTAGAATTGTGGGTACAAAATAAGATGTAAAAAAAAGGTATTAGGACATCGAAACAAGGTCTTATGCCTTTTTATAGCAGGAAGGGCATGAGATCACCAATTAGAAGTGACTCTAAAAAATAGAGTTGGTAATGGAAAGCTAAAAATAGAAGGTTCTTCAGGTTGAGCTTACACCTGAAGAACATCAAATTTTAAAAGGGTCTTCAGGTTGATCTCACAAGTTGATTACATTCATCATATATACACGGAAACTATGTATAAAAAAACATGCACAAATATGTATAAAAAACTCAATACCACATTAAAGGAATGGTCTTCATTAATCATGATTGCAATATGATCACCAATATTTTCAGGCCTGAAATTCTATTGTATATACATATAGTGAATGGAATGGTGAGTGCAATAGTTAGTTGCAATGGTCCATATATGTGTAACCTTTACAAGTGATCATTATTTTAAAATAAGGATTGGAATCCTATTATAATTCATTTAATCATTGTTAACACTTTGTTATCTACTCAGTATAGAAGTATGAAATGTGCGTTGACTTAGGGAGTTGTGTTTTTGGCATCAACTTCTTTGATTCTTTGATTATCAGTTTATATGAAAGTTTATTTTCAAGCTAATGTTAAAGCTGATGCAATCTTTTACAGGGAAGTGACTGGAAAAACAGGGTCTGAAGAGAAATGTTCTTTATGACGGGGTGGAGCAATGTACTAGTAAAATGTGATTTGCAAGATCATATATAAACTATGCCATCTTTGATGTTTTTATGGGTTGCTGGCAAAATTTGTGAGTTTGACAATTTGTTCTTCTTCAGGTGTATAGTGACTTCAGTGTATTCTAGATAAAGTTCTTTCATGTTCACATCATAGGTTTGAGCAAAACTTGGGAGAGTTTGCTGAGTATTACTTTTACCATTTTTGTCTTGGTTGCTTATTTTCCAGTATTTAGTTTTACTCGCAGTGATTGGTTCCATTAGTTTTAATTGTTTGATTCTGCTAGTTTTATTTTCCAGTTTTTGTACTTTTAAGGTTTTTCACTTGTTTTCTGGACGTGACCTTATTCTGTGCATTTTAAAAGGTGTGAGATTGGGGAATCAAAATTCTAAAATCAAGGCTTTCATTTTTCTGTCTGGGTTTGTTTGCATTTTGGCTGAAAATTGAGGTCTGCAGGTGCAAATGCATGGGATAGCTTCATTTTTGGGTTTACCTTGGAGGTACCTTTTTTGCAGTTAATTTGTTGGCAGTGGACTGAAATCCAGCTGATTTTATGATAAGAAATTTGAAAGAAGTTATTTATAGTATGAAGAAGTATGCAGAGAGTACAGAGATTTCAAGATTAATATCTCCAATCCATGCAGCGACATTTAAGAACCCTATATCATTTGTAATTTGTAGACTGATTGAATGGGATTAATAACTATAATACACATGACATCATGCACCGTTTATCATACGATAATTGGCACCGTCCAAAATTCATCTGGATATTTTTTGGCCTGGACTTAAGACTAGGAACTGGTAAAAAATTGTCAAATAAGTAAAACGCGTAAAACAAAGCTATTATCGCAACTGCTTATATATTTGCATTTCACTCTAAGTTGAAGGAAACACTTTTGACTGCCCCTTATTTCGACATTGAGTTGTTGCCGAATTGAAACGGCAATACAAATCGCTGTGGAAATGTTTCAGAAACAAGTATGTTCGATCTTGGAAACACACCAGAAATGGCTGTAACAATTTGGGACGTTTTCAGATATGGCCAGATAAGACGTTTGCAGGACGATTTCGGTGCCGGAATTGACAATCAAGAGTTACAGAGTTGTACACGGAGGTAGAGAGTGGAGCCAGTGGATTTGGCACTTGCTTGGTGTTTTTATGTTGAATGATTTAGTTGTTAAATGATTTTTCACGGGATCTTGTCAACAAATTATAAACTGATTTTAGATTTCATTCAAATTTTAAGACTTGAAACTATTACATGTTAAGTAAATTGTGTATGTATCTTAAACGTCCATGAACATGAACACCATAGTCTGTAACTATTATACATTTACATGCACTAAAAATAAAATATATTATATATTTTGATATATATTTTTTATTTTTTAATATGTGTTGTGTAAAAGTTTGCAAGTTGTTTTATATCGAGAGGCCACTAGAAAATGGAGGGTTTCCATTCATTTTAATTTTTCTTTTCGTCTCCATTCATTCATAACTTAAATTCAATAGCATTCAAATTTAATCATTTAAACTTTAAAAAGAACAATTAAACAGGAATAAAAGAAATATAAGGGTGACGTACATTGAGTTTCAAACTGATCATATGATATTTTTGTTTAACGTAGAATAAGAATGTCTTAAATCTCTATAGCATAAAATAATATCTAGAATAAGAATGTCTTAAATCTCTATAGCATAAAATAATATCTAGACTTTCCCTTCCTTTTGGGGCCTAAAGTCGAAGACTTCGGATCTTGAAATAGGAGGCCAAGGTTCAAATTCTCTGTTAGAGTCTGGTTTGGATTAACATGTTCCACGAGGATCATCCTATATAACATATGACCTCTACATTTAGTGATGCCTTAAGTTTTGTCACATGAATAGGGCTCCTCCTCCACGATCTAGATAGATGTTAAAACCTTCTCATTTAAATTCATTGTTTTGTTATGGCCCTTCATAGTCTATTTACTATAAAGGCAAAGATTGTAGTGTTAGACAAAGATCAAGTTATTCCAGCTCCTTTGCGTTAGTCTATTGCATATTTTGGAGTGAGTGTCTCTAAACATTCTCTAATTGTATTACTTGCAAAATTGCAATGCAATAGAATGCCGACGGTAGGTTGGTGAAGGTTCAACATTCTAGTGTCTTAATCTGCTCACCTTACATTTGGAAATTGGAAATAAAAAATAAGATATGTTTAATTTTAGTAGAAAATTGAATATCAATTTTTGCATGTTAATAGATTGGTAAAATCTGATCTTAGATGCTTAGAAATCAAATGTACATGACCCGAGTATTCTTCTTGTCATGCATCGTAATTAGGAAAATGGCAACCCATTGTGCTCCATATTGTGTACCATTTTCTCAATTCACTTATGAAATGAGGACCTCTTCATATACTACAAAGGAATCATTAGAAATATTTGGAGTTTGAGGTAGTACTATTTTGTGTATATTAATGTATGTAGCTAAGTCTATAGTTTAGCATATCCCAAACATGGAGGTAGTTGTGTGCCCATGTTTTTATTATATAATGCAATCACTACTTTATCCTACCATGACCTTCTAAACATATCTTAAAGGCGATTTAACTTGGTCAAGAAGGCAAAGAAACATCACGAAAGGTTATTCAATTTCAATTTGTAGGCTGCAGTAGATGATAATTGTATTAAATAGAGGAAAATGAAAAATTGTATGAGACTAATTGACCTAGAAAAATAAAAAATGAAAAAGATCACTTGAATAACCTTGTGATGCCCTTCAAAAACCATCCCATGCATTGACAAAAACCATCTCATACACCCACTAGACGATATCAATGCAATTACAAGTCCAAACACATTCACTCATTGATAACTATCCCTTTTAGAGTCTCTTTTATATCATAGAAGCTTTGTAATTATCCTCCTTACCACATATGTTGCTAAACTGGTCATAATAATTTGGGCAACATTTCAAACACTTACCTATGTGGCAATCATCTCTAACAAATTGGCTAACACTTAAAACACTTCATTTATGTCGAGGCATTGATTAAGTTCTTTAGTCTCCAAACTTTATACAGACTTATGCAACAACATGCATTTAAATTATTATTAATATATGTCTTAAACTTGTGCCAGTAATAGTTAGAGGATTCATCATATAACCTCACAACATTAACATACAACTTGTGGATTAGTGGTTTGTGAGAGGAGGGGTTTGAGGAGAGGGGGAACATAAGTTCTTACAAGGCATTTTTTCTTCATGATGTTAAAATTTGTTCCAAGAGGGTATCTCATCAAGGTAGGATTGTGAACTTGGATATGAACAAGGGACATAATCGATGGAGTACGTAATGTTTGTGCTAGTTTTTGTTGGAGACCTAGAATGGCACAATCTAGGGGCTAATGATACTTTGCTCCATAATAGAAAAAAAGAGGATGTAAAGGAAGACCAAGGTTTGTCTTAGTTGTTTTCTTTTCTACCTTCTTTTCATGAAATATCTATAGGAGGGCATTAATTTCTCTTAGCTTTGAGCTCCACGTGATCATATGGAGCTACATCAAGTTATTTCTTTTGACCAATTTTTTTAGTTACAAATTCTTGCTTCTCTTTTTTGAGTTTATTTAATTTTAATATTAAGTTTGATTTCAAAAAACAAAGGAAATTTGCTCCCTTTATCTTTCACTTGATTTTTTTTTTTTTATTTCCAATGAAGGCCCTTGCATTGTTGTTTGCCAAAACCCTTATGTGGATTTGCACTCTCCTCTCATCCCTTTTTTGTCCCTCAACACTTGTGCCCCTATTGACCATCATGCTCCCTACATTTCCAAGTCATATATATTCGTTGTGCACCCCTTCCTTTGGCACCCTTGTGGGTTGTGCACGGTGTGTAGGCTCCTTTAGCACGAGACATTCCCTCACATTCTCCCACAATCATACTCAATGTGTGAGGTTAGTGGTGCTTTCCTTGGGACTCATAGCAGGTGAGGTCATGGGTTCAATTCATACCTCCTTTGAGCTCGACCCTTCCTTTTGAGTCAAGTTGCCCTTCCACTTTTCAATTGGTGGGACACAAGGGGCTTGACTAACTTGACAAGATCAGGTCCATTGTGTCCCATGGGGCCTAGGTTCAATTTTTTACACATTTGATTTTGGCCCTTTCACCATGGAATTAGTGGGTGCACCTAGCACATTTGGACCTTGTGTCTCTCGTGGTGCATCTTGTTCTTGCTAGTTCCTCTTGAACCCCCTTCTCTTTTGTCATATGGCTTCCTTCGTGTGGTCCTCTTAAAGCCTTTTCTCAAGATCTCCCATCAAATTTCATCCTTTCAATGGGTTGCTTGGGCCTTTTTCTTTACAAGCAATGTGGGATGGTTAATTACTTTGGAGAAAAATACATTTTTTTAAAAATATTCTAGCCTTAGATCTATTAATAGGGTTCAACTTCCTAAGGCCATAACTTCATCATCTAGAAGTTGTTTTCATTCTTTTTTGGATCACATTTTTTTTGAGCTCTATGTAACAACACTTGTCTTTTTGGTTTGTGTGTTGTTTTTGTATTAGTAGACCCAATTCATATGTTGTTCGGTGGAAAGGACGTAACCAAAATACTAGGGCTACCTAGATGACAAGTTTGTTGTGAAGCAAAAAACTATGGGTTGTTTTTTTAGGGAGAGAAGGCATTTGTTTAACAAAGAAATTATTTTGACTAACAAGTAAAAGGCTCTAAGGTTGGTTTGCTTACTAGTTGAACCTAATATGTTTGTTCACTTTGTAGAAAATTTAAGATCTAGTGAAGGTTTGTAAGAAGCTATAGAGGTTTTTAGAAAAAGTAAATGATATATAAGTCAGTCTATTGGTACTCAAGTTTACCGTTCTTAAAATGGGAGATTTTTGTAGTGTTGAGGACTACAATAGAAAATTGAAGACTTTAATGTCAAATATTACCTTTTGTAGAGGCACAACACAAACATACCCAAAACATGTGAAGATTTTCCTCTCTAATCTATCATCTCACTTCATGACCCTAGAAATCCTTTTATATTTACTCTGGATGGTTATTTTAGTATATATTCACCTAATCTTGATGATCTCTATGTACATTTGATGCACTTTCTAGTCATACTTATGGATTGTGGGGTTTTTTTAATTGATCAAGCTTATATCAATCACAAACCAACATCTAAGGACTATAAGGCTAAAAATTTGAGGCTAATATCAATGAATCTAAGTCTTCAAAGAAAAAACATTGTATTTATGAGTACAATTGGGAAGGCCATTGCTTTAAGACATGTCTCGATTACCTTTACAAAATTAGAGCGAAGCTCCCCACCTTTGAAATAGGATATCTTTAATGTTGGTGAATACATTACCAAATTCAAGACATTAAGGCAAACATTGCCATTTTTTGGCATGACAAAAACAAATCCATAATATGTGAAGATTGTCCTCTTTAGTTTCTCTTCATGTAATGACCTTGAACATCTTTTTGCATTTATTGTTTATGGTTGTTTTAAGACATACTCTCCTCAAACTTGATGTTGTATTTGCACTTCTGATGCACCTTTAGGTCACACAAGAATTATGAAGGACTTTCAATTGATCAAGCTCATGTCAAGCATACACCACCATCTAAGGATCATAAGGATGAAAAATCAAAGGAGCCTAAGACTAATGAATCTAAAAGTCTTTAAAAAAAATTATTCTATTTGTAAGTATTGCAAAGATGAAGGCCATTGCACCAAAACTTGTCTTGCTCGCCCTCAAAATATTTAAACAACCTATAAAGTGGATATCCTTAGTGAAGGTTTTGTTGATCACTAGGATAATGAGTCAGATACTAATATGCATGTACTCTTATGCATTTTGCACATTGGTCTTCTACTTTTGTATATGAGTGGATTGTTGAATCTATGGCTTCTCATCATATGGCCAAGTTTTGAAATTTTCACTTGTGTCACAACCATCATCATAGTAGAGAGTGTGTTATAATGGGTGATGACTCTTCTTTACAGGTTTTAGGTAGTAGGGGCATCACTATTGATGAAACTAGATTTGATGAGGTCCATTATGTGTTGGGCATAGGACCTTATGTTCTATCAATCAATCACATCACTTACATTGATATGAAGGTTGCATTCTAGCCAGAACATCTGGTTATGAAAGACATTAATAAATACTTTGAGGTGGTTGCATTAGGGTACTATAATGAGACTAACCACATGTATAAACTTTGTCAAGTCTCCTCTTCTTACTAGAAGGTTTCATTGCTATGGTTGCCAAAGTTGACTCTCTTGTTGCACTTTTGTAATAGAGGTTGGGTCATCCCAACTTTGAGTTCTTAAGACACGAGTTAGTTCTAGATGGTCTTGGAACTCCCATAGATTGTGCTAACTTCAATTTTTTTGTTAGGATCTAACTTATGCTAAGTTAAGGACATTGCTCAATATGCTTCTTATACCTTAGATCTAATTCATAGTGTGTTTATGGTCTTATGGTTATAACATATTTCTTGGATGCCAATTCTTTAGATGATAAATCTTCCTCTTGTGACTCTTCTACTCAAGATGTCTCTCTCTTTATTGAGTCATCTACCAAGGTTATATACTCTATTCAGAGTGTTTTTGTTGTAAATATTTTCTCTAAATTTGATATTGTTTAGGATGTTACTTCACCTTTTTAATTTGACTTTCCTCCTCTTCAATAGTCTCCTTTTCACTCCTTATTCAAATCGGCTAGGACTTTGTTGTGGGATGTTAGATTTCTTCTTTAGTATGACAATCATTATATGTTTTTGACATCTCTTGATTTTAAATTATATGAGCATATCAACACATTTGTTCAGTGTGACTTCTCTCTAATTGAGATGGGTCACCATGGTGAGCCATTTAATATATATACATATATGTACACACACATATAGTGATAGGTGGATAGATATGTTTTATATTAATGACTTGATATTCTAGGAGGCTTATCTTCCACAGATTAGGACTTGAAGTTGTGTTTTCATAAGTCATCTGATATGACTACTTAGGGCCTACTCCATTTCATTTTGGGTACTCAATCTTCTTTTGACATCTATCTCTCTTAGTCTTAGAAGAAATGTTGGTAGGATTCTATGCAAGTTATTCCATTAATTCGAGGTTTTGTTCATTATGGCATTGAGTATGCAATAGAGGCTCCCAATCATCTACATGGATTTTCTAGTGTTGATTAATTTGTCTCGATGAGTGAATCCTACTTTCAAAGATATATTTATATTGGTTTTGATTAGATCTTTTGGTGTTCCAAGAAACAAGGTACTATTTTTCATTTTTGTAGAAGCAAACTATTGTATTGCCTTGTTTTTTGTATGGACGTAAGGTATTTTATTTTCGTTTATGCTAGGGATGTTCTATGAATATTTCATAAGTAATTAGGACTCCATAAAAATAGCTTGACCACATCTTACTATGGTCTCCAATGTCTTTCAACTAATTCACAATCTAGTTTTACATCGACACACCAATATTTGAGTAAATGAGATTAGAAAATTTTGCTTCTAATGATATATCCTTCTAGTATATTTGTGATCGCTTTTGAAGCCTTATACTTAATATGAAATTCACAAGAATATAATCACAAGATTGAATATAATGAAATTGCAATATATTGAACTAAAGAATCAACAATGAAACTTACACAACACATGAGAAATAATGCATGGAACTTTTGATTATTGAAAGAACTTGTACAATTAAATATGGAACTAGGAGTTCATAATATAGATTTCATAAATGACCTTTGATCTTCCTATTATGACATATGGCTAAGTAACCCTTGACCTTCTTATGTATCAAATAATGTAATATATTCTAACACCCCATTGTATTACATCATTTGAGATAAGCTTCTCTTGATCTGCATAGATGATCTCTGAATATTTGAAACTTGTTTTGACCTAAAGCCTTTGTGAAAATATCTGCAATATGTTCTTTTGTAGGAATATGCTTCAATCTGAATGATGATTTTGAAAATGATCTCTAATAAAGCGACACTGAGCTTTGATATGTTCAAATTTGTACTTCATAAAGTATACCCACATTTTTCTAGTGTAGTCATCAACAAATAATTGAAAGTACTTATGTCCTCCAATACTAGTGACATTCATTGGACCACATAAATTTGTATATATTAACTCTAATGGTTGTTGAGACCTATGTTGACGAAGTTCAAAAGGTACTCTATGTTGTTTTCCTGCTAAGCATTATGGACATACAATAGACTCCCAAGAAAGTTTTGGTATTCCTTCTACCATTTGATATTTGACCATATCATTTAAAGATGATGCACTGGTATGTCCTAAATGTTTATGCCAAAGTTCTTTAGTCTCTGATATTTTCACTGAAAGAGCCAAATTTGTAGTAGTGTCTAAAGTAAATAGACTATATTTTTTGGAACCTGAAGCTATCATTTTCCCTTGTTTAATAATATGGCATTGTTTTCTTCCATTGATAACTTTGAATTCCATTGTCATATCTTGGTCCATAAGTTGAGAAACTGAAAGAAGATTGGTAGTCAATCCAGGAACATATAAGACATTGTTAATTATTTCTTTTTCATTTATTAGATTGACTAGAACATCTCCTATTCATTTTACTTCATAAGTCTTACTATTTGCTATAGCAACTGGTTTCTCATTTTTATCATAGTGTGTTAAACCCTGTTTGTTCCCAGTCATATGTCTACTGGCTCCAGAATCTATGTACCAATAATCCGTAATGAATTTTTTTCAATTTTCTATACCTGAGATGTAGAGTTCCTTATGACTCCCTAGGTTTTTGACCATTTTTTTATGTTGAATTCCTTATGACTCCCTAATTAATTAGAAATTAAGAAAAAAAGAATATTTGCAAATTTAATATTTCTAGTTTTGATGTAGACTTCTTTATTTCTCCACAATTAAATTATTTGTAAAATCCTTAATCTTGGTGCATCCAATTCACCTTTGGTGCATTCAAATCTGGTCACTAACCAACATCTTGGGCGTTTCACTACCTCCAATTGATGATACCTCAACGCCTTCCAATGGGTGTTGTCCTCTTTCTGATGAGTGCTATCCTCCAATGGGTGTTGTCTCTCTAGCGTTTTGCTCTTTTTTAATGGATGATTCAATATTTGCTCATATGCCTCCCTTAAGTCAACATGACTATCCAATAGATTGCATTTTTGATTAAGACTTGATAACGTTTCAATATGAAATGTTTAACCTTGCTTTGAATGAAAATGTTCTGCTGCACTTTGATTGATTGGTGCTACTGAAATCAATTGCACTTGTAACATTTGACATCTCCTTCCAAAATGGTTAAGTTTCACCTTGTTTCTCCCTTTTTTTTGAGTAATACTTCTTATACACATCCACCATGGGGATTGAACTGGGTCACATCACCAATAATGCAAGTGATGTCCTTGACGATAGCTTCACCTTGTTTCTCCTTTTGCTACGCGCATTTGCGTCATTTGAGCACCCTTTGGATGTCGCTTCACTTCTTACGTTTCCCTAGGCATGGGACTTGAATTTCTTCCTCTTGGATGTCACTCTAACTTCTTCCTCTCAAGTGGCACTTTGGTTTCTTCCTCTCAAGTGGCGCTATGGTTTCACTCTGCTTGGTTATGTTGCCCTTTGGCTTGCGTTCTATGCTTGGCTTCTAATCTCCCTCGACTCTCTATATTGCTTTGTGTTACAAATATACATCCAAGTCTTTCTCTTTTTGCACTACGTTAGGTTTCTACAACTTTTCTCTATGTTTTGCTCTATGTATGATGCTTCTTTCCTGTGTCTTGGTGCAAGTTCAGGTGGATTTAAGACTTAAGCTTGACTTGCTATGAATATCACTCTTATGGCCATTCACTTTGCTTGTAAAAAATGTTGTCCTTTTATTTCTATCATTCAAACTTTGGCAAGATACTTGCCTTCCATATGCTTTCTATTTCTACCTCAATCTTTACTAGAACCTCCTTCAATGGGCTTGTCATCAAATGACAACGATTGTCCCAAACTTGGTGTAAATACCTTTTTTTTGAGCTCTTCTTTCTCTGTCTTCTATCTTCTTCTAAGCTTGATTAATGGCTACTCTTCAATCTTCAATAGACAATAGGACTTCTTTGCTTGGGTCTTTTTTATCTCAGATTTATATGGGTTATATGGGATCTCTTTATCGGGTCTCCTATCTTTGCCAATTCTGAGACCTCTTCTCTAAGGTCTCCTCTTTATCTTTCAATTATATGGGACCACCTTTCCTCGGTTCTCCTTTCTTTGTCAACTATGAGACCACTTCTCTCGGGTCTATTATCTTTGTCTTTATGAGACCTCTTTTCTTGGGTCTCCTCTTTCTTCAATTACTGCAACTCAAATCTTGTGCAAGCAATCTTGTTATAGCTCTGATACTATTGATAGCTTTTGAAGCCTTATACTTAATATGAAATTCACAAGAATATAATCACATGATTGAATATAATGAAATTGCAATATAATGAACTAAAGAATCAACAATGAAACTTACACAACACATGAGAAACAATGCATGAAGCTTTTGATTATTGAAATAACTTGTACAATCAGATATGGAACTAGGAGTCCGTAATATAGATTTCATAAATGACCTTTTATCTTCCTATTATGACATCTGGCCAAGTAACCCTTGACCTTCTTATATGTCAAATAATGTAATATATTCTAACAATGTGGTAGATCAACTCATGGGTATCCTAAGGAGATATGTTCAAGGCTATATTTTCTTGATTATGTCAATTCTTTGGAGTACATGAGCTTCTATTAAGGGGTATATTTAACATCTTCTCTTTGTGCATTGTAGTTTATATCAAGGAGGATGTCAAAATTTGTAATTTTTACTTACTTAGATACAACTATCCTTGTATGTTGGAACGTATAATCTACATTTCCTTGGCTACAATTATATTTGTATTGGGATAAATACCCATTTATGACATCTTGTATAGGTGACTTGTGTGCTTTTATCTTCACTAATAATATGTCATATTGACATTGTTGGGGAAGCCTTCTTCACTCGATTTCTCATTTTTGTATTTGTGGTGACCCTTGTTGGTTTAGTGGAGATCCTATACCAGCAATTATTCTAGAGGGATGCATGGGCACTATGATAGCATGAGTGGGTGTAGACGATATCTATTGCTAGTTTTTGATTCAAAATCCATATTTGCTTCTTAGTTCAATGGAACAAGTGCTCAAAAATTAAAAAAATACAAACACTAAGAGAAAATTCTAATCAATTATTTTTTTCAATTGGTAGGGTTTATGGTTTGATTAGTTGTTTTGTTGATTCATTGGCTTCATCAATCCACCAATGGATTGGGTAGTAATTGGTGAAATTGACTTAGATTGAAAAATTAGTCCAATCAACTATAGATCAAATGCTCATTCATTGAATCTTTTTGATAATGACATGTTTCATATCATCCAATTATTGGCTTTTATTGATGGCTTCTATGAGGTCATATGCTCGATTTTTAATGATGCTCTTTTGCTAAATTTGATAATTTTATTACAAGGATGAAATCATGACAAACTTTTCTACATTTTGTTGTGATTATAAACTTAGATTAGGAAAAATTACTCTTTTTTCCTCTATTCATAGGCTTATGTGAATAATCAAAACCATGATTAATATGGTGATTTCCTCACTTTATTAATAGCTAAAATTATAGCTTTATCAACAAGGATGCTTCTAGTGGCCTTCATTCACTATATTGTCCTTGTTTCTACATCCTTGGTAATTCACATCTTTTCTTATTCCTAACCAAAGGGTGACCTAATATTTGTAGACAATAATTAAGCCTCTTTTGAATCATTGAAACACTTGGTGAATCCAAGGGATTGAGTTTTTAAGGAATAAATGGTAATAGGTTATCTCTAGAATTATAGTTCATGCATTGAAATAGAATGTAAGGATCTTAACTATGCACTATGAGTTCTTTAGCTATTTTGAATGCATAGTAGTTTACCCTTGCCATTTGGACTAATTTATATATCATACAACCGATATCTTATTTACCATCATCTTATTAGCATTAATGGATCTTGCATCTACCATTGTTCATCAATTATTAGCGTCATTATTTGCATTTCTCCTTCCAATATCTCATGTATTTTCTATAAATAACCTAAAAATATATCTTATACTTTAAAATCCAAAACTTACACATTATCTATGCTAACGTTAGTAGATAATATGTGTCGTGTGCATTGAGAAATCAATATATTATAGCATGATTGCTTGGAGGAGGGCTAACTATCATTTGGTTGATATTATTGGTTATCATTGGGTGATAAACAAATTGATGAACTCAAATAATCAAGAGCCTATAAAGGATTGGCTAGATAGATTGAGCATTTTTTAAATTTAAATTATTTTTGGAGTTTGAGACCAAAATAGTCCAACTAATACGATGAAATTGTAAAATGATCTTAATGTTTGAATAAGAATACCTTTATCTTAATATAAGGATTTATTTGAAATAAAGAGAAAAAATAAAGAAAATAAGAAAAGAGAAAGTGAAGAGACTATGTACATTACATGCAATCAAGTCAACTTCTAATTTTGGCTCAAAACAACTTTAGATGTTCCTTATTCATAGAAATAGATAATTAGCTTCCATATATAGAAAAATGACTCATGCATTTGAACCTCATATTCTAGTGATCTATTATAGTCCACTAAAAAATGAGTCAAACTTGACATGCTTGCTAATATTTGCTTGATCCCCATCTCACTTTAGGACCAAGCTACCTTAATTGAATTCCATGGATGTACCTTTTGGTTAAACCATATTTTAATAATTGGTTGATGTGCATTAAACTACTTGAACACATTACATTGATCCTCTTCTAGATGGAGAAATTCATTAATGCTGCATATATATGATCAATATGCATATCCTCCAACTCTAACTACTTTTTCAATTGAAGAGAGGGTGTTCCAAGTTGATTGGAAGCACTTTTCCATTTCCATTTATTAGCTTGTATGGTGATATTTAATAGATGCTTTTAATACGATATTATCAAACCTTAATTTCTTTCTCAATTGGGTGTGATATTTTCTCTCGAAATTAACATTGGTATGATTCATAATTTTTTTCAATGAGTTTACACATGTTTTTATGAGGGATCATGGTCCCCTCATACTGAGTGGGATTTGAACCTTGGACCTCTGATGGGGGGCTGAAAATTCACAGACCAAATTCCTCAAAAACTCATTCATTAAACTTAAAAAAAAAGATTACAATACTAGCCCGCAGGCGTAGTTTCTTTTCCTGGTGCAAGCTGCCTCACTTTTGGCGATCTGCTTGCGCTGTCAGGAAGAAACATCCTCTGAATATCAAAACTTGGCTCCTCCCTTTTCCCCATGACTGTAACCTTCACCTCTTTTATCCTAACTGGAAACTGCCACCGGGTCAGTCGTGGGAACACGCATTGATGAGCCGTCTGAACATCTCTGACCTCTAGGCACATCAGTCGAGTGGCCGCCATGCTCAGTAAACTTATCGGGCAAGAAATCCTACATTGATGAGGCCTTTGACAGCCTCGAGAAACATCGTCTGGGAACGCGTGCCTTTTCGAATCGTGAACCAGCAGTATGTCGCGATATCACGACATTTTTCTCCCTCGCTATCTTTCTCTTGTTCGGGTCGCGATATCGCAACATCTTTCCTTTTTGGCTCTTCTTTCTCTTTTTCGGTCGTGAAATCGTGACATGTCGCGATATCGCGACATTCTTCCTTTCTGCTTCCTTCTTGCCTCTTCGGGTCGTGAAATCGTGACATGTCGCGATATCGCGACATCTTTGCTCTCTGTTTTCTCTTCGCCTCTCGGGTCGCAAAATCATGACATGTCGCGATATCACGACATCTTTGCTCTATGCTTTCTCTTCGCCTCTCGACATGTCGCGATATCGCGACAGCTTTGCCTTCCGCTTTCGCCCTCTGCTTCAAGTCGCAAAATCGTGACATGTCACAAAATCGTGACATGTCACGATATTGCGACAGCTTTGCCTTTCACTTTCGCTCTCTACTTCGGGTCACGAAATCACGACATGTCACGATATCGTGACAGTTTCCTTCCTTGCTTTCTTTCTGCTCCTTCGGTCGCGATTTCGTGACATGTCGCGAAATTGTGACATTTTCTTCTCTGGCATTTCCTATCTTCTTTCGATCGTGATTTCGCGACATGTCGCGATATTGCGACATTTTTCTTTCGATGCCCTCTCTCTCTTGTTTCGATCGCGATTTCGTGACATGTCACGAAATCGCGACATTTTCTGCGGACGCCTTCTCTCTCCTGCTTCGGTCGCGATTTGTCGCGAAATCGTGACATTTTTGCTCTGCGTCTTCTCTCTCCTTCCTGAGTCACAAAAATGCGACATGTTGCGATATCGTGACACTTTTCCTCTCTTGCGCCTTTTCTCGTCCTTTTGTCATGAAAATGGGACATGTCGCGATATCGTGACACTTTTCCTCTCCTGCGCCTTTTCTCGTCCTTTGGTCATGATAATGCGACATGTCATGATATCACGACACTTTTTCTCTCTTGAGCCTTCTCTCGGCTTTTGGTCGCGATAATGCGACATGTCGCGATATCGCGACACTTGTTCTTCTTTGCCGACATGTCGCGATATCGCGACATTTTTTTTTCTCCTTGCGGCATTTTGCTTTCCCTTGGATGCTCCTGCATCAGACAACCGGGGTGGATTGAGAAGTGACCTTCACTTTTGTACTGTTCTGTCACCTTATTTTTAACTGGGGCTGTACAAGCTCTCCAAGCTTCAACAAAATCTGGGTCTACAGGGTACAAATCCTTAAGTTCTTCAAACCCCACAACTTCCACTCTCATTGTTGTCAGCAACCTCTTTTCATCCATCCCCTTCAGTGGCTTTAGTTTATGGCGCACTCCTTCGTTTGTTAGGGAATAAGTGTTGGCATGTCCATCATGGACTACACGACGATCAAACTGCCATGGTCTTCCTAACAACATATGGCAAGCATCCATAGGCAAAACATCACACAGGACCTCATCCTGGTATCTCCCAATATTGAACTTGACTAGGGACTGCTCACTGACCAATGCCCTAGGGTTCTTCTGCAACCACGCAATCCGGTATGGATGCGAGTGTCTCCTCCTCTCTAGCTGTAACTTAGTAACCAATTCTTCAGAGACCAAGTTATCAATACTCTCATTATCTATAATAACAGTACAGACCTTACCTAAAAATTTGCACCTTGTGTGGAATAGGCTCCTCCTCTGGTCTGACCCTTTCTCCTCACTCAACAGGGTCCTCCTTGTGACCATAACTTCTCCTCTCTTTGCCTCCTCAGAATATTCTGATTCAACACCTTCATCTACTACAGCAGCTCTGGCAGGACCCTTAGGTCTCTTATTCATCCTTTCTCGATGTTGTGGACACTCGTATGCTCGATGTCCTTCTTCACCACAGTGGAAACAGGTTCCACGAAATCCTCCTCTTCCATACCCATGTCTAGATCTACCTCTTCCTCTTTGGTAGTTGTTCTGACCACGATATCTGTAATCATTATCTCCCTTCTGATCCTGACTACTGCTAGCTTCTTCTTTCTTCTGATCTTGTCCTCCATCTATTCTTCCACCAGTTCTTTCATCATAACCTCTTCCTATTTGTTTGCTCTCAAACCTTCTATTCAACTTCTCTTCAACCCTCAGGGCAAACTGATAAGCATCCTCTATGGTGGTCACCCTAACCAGACTCAACTCTTCTTGAATATTGGTTCTCAACCCATTGATGTAACATGCCACCTTCTCTTTGTTAGCCTTTGAATGGCCAGTTCTGATGGAGATCTTATAGAACTCCTTTGTGTATTCTTTGACCGTTTTGCTTGACTATCTCAAACTCTACATTTTTCTTAGCAGATCCAACTCATAGTCACCTGGGATGAACTGCCTCTTCAAATTATCTACCATTCTATCCTATCTTGTTAATCTCTCCTTTCCTCTTCTATTTCTTTCCAGTTGTACTCCCTTCGACCAGATGCTGGCATGACCCTTCAGCTTGGTCTTAGCAAATATGACCCGATCAGGATCTTCGACCTTCTCATATTCAAAGTATTCTTTCAGGTCATTGATCCAATCAATCAACTCCTCTAGATCTAGATTTCCAGAATACATAGAAACCTCCATCTTTGGTTTCTTTCCAATCTGGGAGATGGCTCTATATAACTTGGCTTGTGCAGGATCTACAACCTCTTCTTCTTCCTCAAACTGGTCCTCTTCTTCATCCACTTCATCTTCACTTCCTTCTTCTCCTCTGGGTTCAAGCCCTCTACGTAGCTCCTCTTGTAGGGCCTAAAATTGCCTCTGCAAGGCTCTAAAATCTTCTGCTGGCACCATATTTCTTCCACCACCACGACTTCTTCATGGAGGCATTCTTCCTCGTTATCTTCTCACAAACCTTCACCACAGATCCTGGTGTAAACTGCCTCACTTTCGGCGATCTGTTTACACACTCAGGAACACCTGCTCTGATACCACCTGATGGGGGGCCAAAAATTCACAGACCAAATTCCTCAAAAACTCATTCATTAAACTTAAAAAAAAAGATTACAATACTAGCCCGCAGGCGTAGTTTCTTTTCCTGGTGCAAGCTGCCTCACTTTCAGAGATCTTCTTGCGCTCTCAGGAAGAATACATCCTCTGAATCTCAAAACTCAGCTCCTCCATTTTTCCCCATGACTGTAACCTTCACATCTTTTATCCTAACTGGCAACTACCACCGGGTCAGCCACGAAAACATGCATTGATGAGCCGTCTGAACATCTCTGACCTCTGGCCACAGCAGTCGAGTGGCCGCCATGCTCAGCAAACTTATCGGGCAAGAAATCCTACATTGATGAGGCCTTTGACCGCCTCGAGAAACACCGTCTGGGAACGCATGCCTTTTCGAATCGTGAACCAGCAGTATGTCGCGATATCGTGACATTTTTCTCCCTTGCTACCTTTCTCTTCTTCGGGTCACGATATCGCGACATGTCATGATATCGTGACATATTTCCTTTCTGACTCTTCTTTTTCCTTTTCGGTCGCGATATCGTGACATGTCGTGATATCGCAATATTCTTCCTTTCTGCTTCCTTCTCGCCTCTTCGGGTCGTGAAATCGTGACATGTCGCGATATCACGACATCTTTGCTCTCTGGTTTCTCTTCGCCTCTCGGGTCACGAAATCGCGACATGTCGCAATATCACGACATCTTTGCTCTCTGCTTTCTCTTCGCCTCTCGGGTCACGAAATCGTGACATGTCACGACATTGCGACAAATTTACCTTCCGCTTTTGCCCTCTGCTTCGGGTCATGATATCTCGACATGTCGCAATATCGTGACAACTTTGCCTTCCGCTTTCACTCTCTGCTTCGGGTCGTAAAATCGTGACATGTCACGATATCGCGACAGTTTTCTTCCTTGCTTTCTTTTTGCTCCTTCGGTCGCGATTTCGCGACATGTCGTGAAATCGTGACATTTTCTTCTCTGGCCTTTCCTGTCTTCTTTCGGTCATGATTTCGTGACATGTCACGATATCACGACATTTTTCTTCGGATGCCCTCTCTCTCCTGTTTCGGTCGCGATTTCGCGACATGTCGCGAAATCGTGACATTTTCTGCAGACGCCTTCTCTTTCTTGCTTCAATCGCGATTTTGCGACATGTCGCAAAATCATGACATTTTTGCTCCGTGCCTTCTCTCTCCTTCCTGAGTTGCGAAAACGTGACATGTTGCGATATCGCGACACTTTTCCTCTCCTGCGCCTTTTCTCGTCCTTTTGTCGCAAAAACGGGACATGTCGCGATATCGCGACACTTTTCCTCTCCTGCACCTTTTCTCGTCCTTTGGTCGCGATAATGTGACATGTCGCGATATCGTGACACTTTTTCTCTGTTGAGCCTTCTCTCGGCTTTTGGTCACAATAATGCGACATGTCGCGATATCGCAACACTTGTTCTTCTTTGCCGACATGTCGCGATATCGCGACATTTTTTTTTTCTCCTTGCAGCATTTTGCTCTCCCTTGGATGCTCCTGCATCAACCTCTCAAAGGGAAGCCAAAGCCCTTACCACTGCAGTAAGCTTGCAACTATGGTATGATTCATAATTATAACTATTCATATTAGTTGATTTATCCATCACTTCCCTGAGAGTAGTAATTGGATCTTCATTATGATACCATATTCTATAGCAAAATATATAAAATTCACTCTAATGAAAGACATGGTATTATCTATAATTATCACTAATTGCACACACAATCTTGTGATGATACTCTCCAATAAATTGATGATTATTATTTGGTTTGCTTTCTTGATCAAAACTGCTTTGACCCACCTAGTGAAGTAATTAGTTACTGTTAAAATCTTATGATGGCCCATACATGAAGTTGCATTAATTTTACCAATGATGTATAAATTCCATTACTTTAATGGTTCTTATATATTGGTTGTAATGGTATAGTCTCCTTGCTTATTTATCTTCCATACATGTAGAATGATTTGCATTTCTTGTAGAAATGAAAGGAATTAGAGAAGATAATAGGCTAGTAGTATCTTGCCATTAGGATCTTATGATTTTTCATATAGGTAGAATAATATCCTATTGATTGTATGTGGTGATGTTCATGCAATAGGTATACGACCATATCTATCTCACCACACCTTAGCAGTACACCATCAAAGCTTTTCCTAAACAACATGCCACCAATCAATGCATATATGGTTATTTGCTATCATAACCTTTATTTTTATATTGTAGAAAGTCCATGTTGAGTCTATCCCATCTACATATATTGAATGATATATGATATCCACCCAATTTGTTGAGGTTCTTATTCATAATTTTTTTCTTTCATCTTTTTCCAAGAGTGCTACTTGATTTTCAACATGTTACTTGAATAAGTTTCATGTAAAGATTCATCCTAAACTAGCTTTGTTAGTTTGACATTTATATTAAATTATTAGAATTTCTATATCCAATCAACCTTCTCTCCAAGTTTTCCTTGTAGTGTGAAGGATAAAATACTTGGGTGAACAACATACATAATCATCTTACCATGGGCTATGTAGTGCCTAAATTGTTGAAGGGTATTTATCATGACTAAAATCACTTTTACAAATAACTTAAACTTATCCTCAATAGATATGCATTCTTTGAATCATGAATTCTATAGGATGTCCCTCTTTGTTATTATTCCATTTAGTCATAATTACTATAATTCTAATTTTTTATGAAGTATGCATAAGATAAAATCTTTATCATAGTTTGGATTTACCAAGATAGGTACCCATAGAATGACCTACTTGATGTTTTGAAATTTCCTTTACCCCCTCTATCCACAAGAATATTTTCTCTATCTTCAATGTTTGTGTGATTTACTTGGATTTTTAAGAAAATTGGTTAATAAATTTATGAATAAAGTTCTTTTTTTCTAAGGATAAACTCCTTCATTTGATGGTAATAATTGTACTTCTACGATGGCATTTACTCTATTAGGATCTAATATCCAATCTATGTTTAGAGACCACATGTTGGATCAACTTCCCTTATTAGATATGGAATATAGATTTCTTAGGAATATGAAATCCCATTCTGTCGACATCATTCAAAAATATACATAAATGTTATAGATAACCTCCTCTATTCTTAGGAAATACCACAAGGTCATCTAGGTACACCAAGATAATATTGTTGATCATATATTCAAAGGAACTATCCATGTATCTCTAAATTGTTTCTTAGACCTTTGGCAATCCAAACAATATCTATTGTTACATGAAAGTTTCACACTTTACGTGAACATTGCCTTATGATGGTATTCACATTTCACCCATAAATGATTGTACCTTGAAAATACATTGACTTGAGACCAATATCTAGTCTTGTGATTGCTCATAGAACTTAATCCATGGATGTTATAAAAAAATATCTTCCACTGAGGCCTTACTCAGGTTTTAAAAATTAAAATACAAGTAGATGTCACTGTTATTCTTTTTGACTAGTAATAGATTAACCATCTTAGTTGAATTCTTGTCTGGGTATAATATTGGTCTAAAATAACTTCATCAAATACCTAGACATGATTATTGATGTATATTACATTATTTGGTACATGCTAATGTACCTCCATGGTACCTTCATGGTACAATTGTAAATATGTAATAGATTAGGGTTGAGTCTATAGTTTAGATGAGTGATTTATATTTTCCCTTCATGTAAGTGTCAATGTGCAAGAAATGCACAAGTGTCATGTAAGAGTGCAATATGCAGGAAATGCACAAGTATCATGTAAGTTAGAGTGCAAGTGTAGATTGAGAGAATGTGCACAAGTGTCATGTATGTAAATGTGCAAATATGTAATGTGAGAATGTGAATAAGTGTATTAGATTATGAGTGCATGTAGAAGTGTAAGAGTCATGTATATGTGTGCAAGTGTCATAGAGTCAAGTGTGCATGTAAGAAGAAAGTGAAGAGTCTAGTATGCAAGTGGCAAGATAATAAGCCAAATGTCATGGGACTTGTCATATGAAGAGAAATAGTCAAATATGTGAAGAGTCATGTTACTATGGCTATATTATGAAGATAATACTCTATGAGAATGTAATTAGAATACCGTATTACAAAATTGTAACAGAAGGAAAGGAATAAGCTTGTATACAAATTTTAAGCAATTAATATTGTAAGTTTTAGTCATGCATAGTTCATGAATGACTTAGGCCATTTACATTTATATTTGATTATATAAATGAATGTTATTTTCTTTATTATATAGGCCTTGATATACATATTAATTTTCTCATATATTATTCTACTCATAATATTATTATTTTGACCTTTAATATTGTGGTTATTTTATATTGGGAGCTATGATATTTTATAGTAGTAAGGTTTAAAAAGCCAACAATGATCATCTCTATATTTGAATTGATGGGTCTTTGAATTTTATGAAATAATTTTTCTATTAGAGGCAGGTCTATGGTATGTTTAATTATGCTATTGTTATACACACTCAAGTCATCATAGCTCCTATTGTCCTCTTCGATTATTCGAGGATGTTAGATAGGTTTTGGACCAGACGGTTAGGGCTATCACAACTCACGTGGAGCGACATTGTAGGTCCATTCTTGAGAGCATGGGGTTAGGCTTTATTAAGGGCCTCCAATATATTTTACAAGGTTGAATCATTTTAAGATGTTATCATAAGCACATAGTCCTAATCTAATATCTAGAGGGAAAGGGTTAGAGAAAATACAAAAAATAAAACAACAAGAAAGTAAAGCCTAATAAAATTTGATGGACTTGCTTCTATTTCCACCTAAAAATGTACATGTCTTCTAAGAAGGTATTCCTCTACTACCTTCTCAGGTGTAAGCTCATTTCCTACACCAATAGAATCCATTGTTTCTCCACTTGTTTCCACATCCTCATCCTCCTCTATATCTTCCTATTTTTTTGTTTCTATATGGCCCACTATCTATTGTACTCTAGGGTTGTACCAACATCATCATCATCTTGCATCCATATAACCTCGTTTGGCTCTATGGTTAATGGCTCCATCTGTAGTGCCATTACTCCTTTCCTCTTTTTTATTTTATAGATCCCAGGTGGATCTAGTATTCTTTGTGTAATACCAAACTATCACACTACTCAAGTATATTGAAAATACATGTATTGCATTCTCACTCGCTCAATCACCCACCTTGCGTGTCGCACATGAGCTAGTTGTACTCCATCTTCTACCCATATTAGACCCTTTCTCCATGGTCTCTAGATCACATCTTGTGGTCTCAAATTTTCCCATATAGAGTGATACTCCTCTCTATTGCCTTCATGAGGTCTATTAAACTTCATTTCTTTCCCCCTCTACCACTTTAATGCATAAGGCACCTCTGGCCCTACCAGACTATGTTCATCATAGGGAAACCCTTGGGGTCTTGCTACAACCACATGTTCCCAAGCCCATAATTGTAGTAAGAGACTACAACTCATACTTGTTTGCTTCTTCATTCTAACCTCAAATAACTCTCTATAGATTTGAGTCAACAAGGTTGGTGCCCATGCAAACATGATTGACCTTTCCACTAGGTCTTGCACCATTCCTAACATATTCTAGGGAAATTGTGCACTTGATGAATCAAGAAAAATGATACTTGATGTGAGCACCACCATCATAGCCTATCTATGTGTTAGTATATCCAATACATAATACAACTCATAAATTATACTACCCTTCTTCAAGTTCACATCTCTCCATCCTGATCCAAATACTCTTTTTAAAACACACCCCTTCTTTGCTTTATTTTTAGTGATCACCATACAACCCTCTACTAGTAATTGATATATTTGGTACACGTATTCCATGGTGATGGTCATTTCTCTAATGGGTAACTAGAATGTCTCCCTATCAGGATCCCATATTTTGATTAGGTCTGATAGATAACATCTATCTGTATGCACTAGCTCTAGATGCATCACTCCCTCTAAGCCTATCTCTCTCAACGACCGCTAGTCATCAACATCCAACATATCCCTCTCACTTTGAAACATTTCTCTAAATGTGTGGTATGATTTGACAACCTTTAATGACCTTATTTCCCTTGGCTCTGCATTACCTCCTCAACTTGCTTCAACACCTACAATATCAATACTTTTCTTACTCATATAGAAAAATGGAACTACGCATTCCTACCCCACACTTTAGATGCTCATTCCTTTCAAAGAAAATGTACCAATAGGTCAACAAGTCGTAGCAATACGATCATGAAGAACACTATGGGGTTTACTCTGAATATTCTTAACTTCAACAATGAAAGCCCTAATATAAGTATAATCACATTAAATGACATGAGAAATAGATAGGTTAATTCTTTCCTTCTTTCAAAGTTGAATAAAAATCCTCCAATTTTTCATCCCAACCTTCAAATCTATGGAGCTAATGATTTGACTTACTCCTTTGATTATTGCCAAGTATTCAACCGATCACTGGTCTATGATACATCACTCTAATTCACTACCCAGTACTAATTATGCATAACTCGTCTCGGGCTACCTTGATTATCTTATCTCAATCATCAAGCAGACACATTATTTCTCTAAGCCAACCAGGCTACAATGTTTCCCAATATGCTTTAAATCCTATCATTTCATCATGCATGTTCCACCATTATGGCCTCTTATCTTACATGATGTCTCATCATCACCTTTTTTATGACTCCATCAGTGGTGAGATTTTATATTTTCAATTATAATTCCTCAAACTATCCCATCGAGGTCTAACTTTAGTTTCATTCCTTGAATTATGAGAATGTTATTCTTCTTCCTGTATTTCACTTAGGTACAATTTTTATTTGCCATCCTATGAGTTTAATAAATTATAATTTCTCTTAATTGTACTTTAAATAGTTAGTTACTTCTCCTCATGAGCTAACTTAAACCATCAATCTCTACTAGTGATGGGTACGATCACTCTTATATCTTGTATAAGGTGATAAATTTTGTCACGACTCTGATAATGGTCTTAGTCACACTTGTCCCCCACAAAGTGTCATTTCATGGGTGTTTTCAATTGTTGATAATGACAATGGTTATTCTTGATCCACACAAGATTCTTATTTATAGGTAATCTTTATACATTATCACTCACCTAATAATTATGGTCACACTTACACAAGTTGCCATACCAAAGTAAAACTATATTTACTAGGATCAATTTTTAAGCAATATTTAAATTATTCATGGAAGCTTCTAGTCCTACATCCTAGAGCTCATCAATGGAAGCTTATAGTCCTATGACCTTGAGCTTTGATACCAACTAGAATGAACCTCAAAATCCAACCAACTCGAGAGAGTAAAATTATTATTTTTTGTATATATATATATATATCATAACTACCCAATAGGTAGAAACCATAATCAAGGATCATTGGAGATTGTATTCAACATAAGTTGTAGCTCAACAAGGCAACACACTAAAATATGATGTGGTCAACATATCTCATGTGTACGAAAGTGGCCAACTCTCGTTAAGACTTGTGGGTTTACCTTCATACCTACATGGTATAAGAACACCTTAAGTGGTCACCTTACCTTTCTTATTCTCCATGAATATAAAAATTCTTGACCATAGCATTTGGGATTATTCTGTTCTCAGTCCACCCAAGAATGGAAATTCTAATTACCTTACTAACCCAATTCCATCTAGGTTAGTCCCATCCGAAGTCCATCTAGGATGATGTTTAGGTGTATGCCTTGGAGATTAGACATTGCACTTCCACAATGGAATATCTAACTAATAAGTGTTAGTTATCCTCATATCCATGATGGGGTAACTAAGGTATTTATTACTCCGCGTAATAAACTCACATAGACACATCAATGTCTATCACCCAACTTATGTGCATAAGAATTTCCTATATTTTATTACAGGAATTAAGATCTAAGCCATACTACTAAATATCTTCTCCAAAGACTCCCTTATTTGGGTCTCATTAGATTTTTACACTCAAGTATACATTATGCATAGATCCTAGATGTTGCCTTCCCACAACTCCCTCAGGATTTGAACTTAACAATCTAGCCTTGATTAATTCTCTCTCTTTGAATTTAGAAAATTATTAAATCTAAATACTTAATTAATCAATTAAAGTCCCATACATGAAACTTAATCCCTAATTAAACTCATTATCATTACCCCATGATGATTAAAAAAAGCATATTCATCATTAAATAATGTAATAAGTTACATTTTTTCATACATAAATAAGCATAATCAAAGACTTCTTATTTATACATTCCATGTAAGATAATGACATAGAACATTAAATCAATATTCAAATGAAACTCATAGAAATTTTCATATCCATGATTTATTCTTTACAATAAGCTTCCCATTTTATTGAAGTGCAAACATAACCTCAAAAACTATATCTAGAAAGTAGTAAATTGCAAGATCAAAATATGAAGATACAACACATCATATATCCTAGGAAACCCTTACTTGAAAAACCTAGCCTTGAAACATCGCTTTATTATATAAGTTTAACTGTTTCCATTACAATGATATAAAGGAATTCCATAATTCCTTTTTCCAAATCATCAATACCAATTTAAATACATAAGAACCCCATAATTCTTATGTCCCCAAAATCATGGATTGTTCATTTAACTCATATTACAAAATCTATGAGAGAATCCAATAATTTTCTTGAATGAATTCCACATTCACTCTTCTAAAGATGATTTCTTCTAAATACAATATTATATAAAATATTTTTAAAGCAATCACACTTTCAAAAAACATATAACAAATAACAAATTTTTAAGAAGGAACCCCATAAATTCCTTCAAGAATGGATTCCCCATCCATTCTTTCCAAAATAATTATTTTTCCTCAAAATGAAATTCTAATGTAATCATGCATTCATCTTCTTAATTTACTTAAAGGATATAAAGAGGAAACTCCATAATTTCCTCAAGAATGAATTCCCCATCCATTCTTCCAAAAATAATCATTTTTCCACAAAATGATTTTGTCTTGCATTTAGTCTTTCCACAAACCTAAATCCATCTTGCAATAAGTTTTCCCATAAAACTGAATTCATCCTTCTTTCTATTTTTCTACAAAATTGAAACTAGATTTAAATTAATTCTCCACACAATTAATCTAAGGTTTCATCCAATTTTTGCTCAAAATTTATTCCTAAATTCATTCAATTTCTCCACGAACTTGATCCAATATTTATTCAATTTCTCCATGAAATTTATCTCCAACAATTTTACTCGATTTCTCCATGTAATTGATCCCATAACACAATCAATTTTGACCACTAAATTGATACCTATAGTTCTTTCAGTTTCTTAAAATTATTCCTTTAAACCAATTCCTCTAACAATTTTCATAATTGTTTTATAATCCCCTTTAAGGCATAAATATTTGGTTTAGAAATTAGGTTTGATTAGTAAAAATAGATTTTGTTTTAATAGAAGAAGGTTTTAAGTTAATTGAACATCATCCAGTTAACTTAATCAATGGAGAGTCAAATATTCAATCATCTAGTCCAAAACAACAACTAATATGATTCGAAAAACCAAACAAACCATAACACCCAACCACTGGCACTGATTAGCCTCCACATCTATCTTGACCACCACCAGGTGGTTAGGCTAATAGGGGTAGTTTTACCTTATATCAAAACTTCATATGCTCCAAAAAGGTGTATGTGGGATAATCTCCACAAATCAATATAAAATATTTGTTTCATTTAACCATAAGTAACCAACGCTAACCACATAACATACCATTAAAAATAATATACATGGCAAGAGGTTCAACATAACCTCAAGCTCATAAGTAGGTCCAAGATAAGAGTGAAGAATGCCTAGCCACATATTTGAACAAGTGTGCCTACAATTGGTGTAGGGTGGCCCTCGCTCAGTGGCCACCTTGACCACCTAGTGGTTGTTATTCATTAAGGGGAGCTTTTTTCCCTTTAAACACCACTCAAACTCCCACACTATTGATGTGGGATAAATAATTCCATGAGAAAACAAAATAAGGGTTTCAAACTAAGCACAAAAGAACCAACCAATCCTTAACAACCACGTGGTAGAAGGAGAACAAGATTTAATTGACAGTCAACAATGGTTAAGAAAGGTTGAAAACGTGTCATGTGTACCTCCAACTGGTGCTAGGTGACCACCAGGGGGCCTAGTCCCTGACCACCACCTATCATTGAAAGGCTTAGGGATACACTCTCCCTTTAAAACCTTTTGCCACCTGAGCTTATCCCATGCGGTATAATGCTCATGGAAGGCTATGAAAGCCTTTCTCCTTAGCGTGGTCAAGTGTAGACTAGGGTGCCTCGGTTGCTCAGGGAGATGGTCTATTGGAGGTTGAAAACCTCCTAAACAATGACAAAGCACCAATTATCCCTTTTTATTCCACCTAAGGCATGTTTTAAAAAGAAAACCTGATAATCCATTCACTGTAATGCAACTAAAGAACAATGTTTACACATGTTGATATTAATTAGACAATGATAGCTCAAGCATTCATTATCAGGTCTCTAATAGGTAACAAATATCACAAATAAAGGCATTACAATAAGCATAAATTTTAGTGATAAATATTGAGCATGTTCTTGGAACAAATTATGATTAAAGGAAGAATATTTAAAATGGAACAAAATACTATCATATACAGGCCAAATATATCAATATCCAAGGTATAATTATTCAAGAAAGGGGGGGGGATAATTCTAAAACAACAAATCCTCCTCACCTTAAGATCTGCAAGAAAAAAAAGTCCTAGAACAAGCATAAGTATAGTGCCTTAACAAAATTCAAAAGAGGTTTCTTTAAAGGCTAATGCAATTCATTTGTCATTCCTTCGAAAAACATTCAAAGGTAAAAAATGGCACCCCCAACTTGATCCTCCTGATGGGTTGATTTACTCTTTGTCACCTCCTAATTGGCCTTCAAAACTGACCTTCAATATTACCTCCAAATTATCCTCCCAAGTTGTCCTTCCAACCTTTCTTCCTCAAGAAGCCTCCTTTTCAATCTTCCTTGAGGGCCAGATCCTCCAACCATAATTCTAAGCCCCTTTTGGCTTATAAAAAGGTATTTTTTTCCCAAGGTAAAATATACCTCCAATAAACAATTGATTTCTTCCATGCTAGAAAGAAAATAAGATGAGGGACACATAAGTCAAAATGGGATAAATGTGGAGACTAAAATGACCACCTTTTTTTTATTTCTCCCCCCTCCTCGGGAATCTTTTTCAATTTTAAACTATAAATGCATAGCAAAAAGAAATATCCTTTAATAAAAGAATCACATATTTTTTCAATCAATTGAAACCAGATAAAACTCACCTAATTGCATTCCAAAACCTACCTAATCATGCAATTAGATTAATTAAGCCATAGTTAATGTCAAATGTTAATATTGACCATTAATATTGGTCTTCAACTGAATCCTTTGCATTATTTATATCTATCAGACATATCGATCTCGATGGTTGACTTCCTTATCATATTTGAGAGTACGCATTCCTGTAAATCAATAATGCATCAAAAATACAAATTCAAAATATCAAATATTTTTAACTACTCATCATATTTGCAACTACAAAATAAGATTAAGCATACATAATCTATATCAATAATGAGACTTTCTAAGGAGGGTTGTGACAATTTTGATATGTGAATGCAAGGCAAAGGGTACAACCTTTGACAAAAGGACACAACCTTTTAAGAATCTAGCAATTTGAGGCTCGATGATGATTTATTTATGATTGTGATGTTGGGTGGCACCATCATGAGTAGATGAGAGGTGGTGGAATTGAATGTGGAGGGAGGGTTAGATATCAAAGATGCAAAATTGTTTTGAAAAAGGGGATACTTCCCTGATTATGAAAGATTATTTAAAAGTGAGTGAACTCCCCCAATCAAGTAATTGATGTGAAAATAGGATGGACTACCCTAGTCTTGAAATTGATTGGAGGGAGTAGTAACTCCCCTAGATAGAAAGGTTTTTTGAAAGAGAGGTAACTCCCTCAATCATAGAAGTAATTTAAAAAGGGAATGCAATTCATTAATTATAAAATTATTTGAAAGTGAAGGGGGGAAACTCCCCCAGACATGAGAAATTAGATGAAAGGAGATGAATTCCCTTAGTTTTGAAAAATGGGTTGGAAGGAGATAAACTCCTCTAGGTGTGAGAAATGGGTTAGAAATAAAGTAACTCCTCCAGTCGCTAAATTGGGACAAAGAAGATGGAGAATTGATTATGAAAAGAAGGTGAATATAGAAAAGAAGGAAGAAGGGAGAAGGAGGTTGTGGAATAGAAGGGGTTGAAAGGAGAGATGGAAGGAGATAATAAAGAGTAATTATAAGTATGTAGTTGCTCGTGTGTGACCATACAACAATGGCATAGAAATTTTGAGAGAAAGAGAAGAAAAGTGAATTAGAGAAGTGAGAAAGAACTATTTAGATTAGATTTAGAAGAATGGATGATGATTGCAATGAAGTAAAATAAATTCTATATTGTGGGAAGATATCATATTAGAAATCATGGATTGTTAGTCGTAATATTGGTATGACTAACATATTGGTAGAAAGTGTGGTTATTGACATGATGAACTTTTTGAGGTGTAGGTGGAGAGGTTAGGGTGCCGCCTTGTGGTCATGGTGGTACTGGTTGGAGGAATAGATTTGGAGATGTGCCTAAATTTTCATGAAAAGATAAAATGGTATCATTCCATTGTATTTCCTCCTCATCAATAATATTATGGACTAGTTATTTGAAAACACATGTGTTAATATCATACCCTTACTGGTGATGATAGATGTAAAATTGATGCTCATTGTACCCTCTTGATTTTGATCAACTTGGATTGGTCAATTTGACCTTAGGTAGTGCTCTGTGTTTGACATCATACAATTGTTAAAAAATATGAGATAAAGGATCAGACAGAGGATTCTGATTACGAGTTGGGAATAGAAGACTTTTTTAGTGAGTGAGAGGTTGACTAGGTGGCAATGGAGTGATTGCTTGCCTAGGTTGCTGATAACCCCATCATCAAGGGTGAGGAGTTTTTTGAAGTAGAGGCATTATGGGACCTCTCATCGATGGATTATGGGTGGGTGTATGTGTTGGTACAAAAACTATCACCGAACAAGCGGGAGAGCATTCGACGGTCCTTGATCAGCATTGAACAACTTCCTAGCCTAGGAGAGGTAGGGACGGTCGACTTATAGAGAAGGCAAGCTCCTTTGGTTCTAGCTACCTACACTATAAATGGAGAAAAGGGTAAATGGAATGAGAAAGAAAGTAAAAAGAGACCATATATGGAACTAACAAGGATAGGGTATGACCACATAAAGAAACACTCATTTGACATCGCCAATGCAAACAGTAATAGACCACCTAACAAATCAACTCGTCCTGTCCTCAATTCTCATTCAGTGTAGTGGGCAAGGGTAAATTCTATAACTAGTGGGAGGGTGCATGAAATTTAGATAGTAGAATTAGAGTGCTCCCACTAGACCAGATTTAGCAACAATAAACCTCGAGGCCCAGGGATGAATGCGAATTCCAAAAATGCTCAACCAAACCCATAAAATATATATAGCAGAATTAAGTGAACAAGATCAAATGGCCATCACAAAAATAAACATCCATACTTAAGAAAAAATAGAAGAGAAGATAAATTTAGAGACCAAACAATTATATACTATTATTTACAAGATGAGGAGTTACATATGAATTGTAAAGGCCACAGAGTCGCCCTTTGGAATGGAAAGCATTCCACTACTTATAAAAGATTTTACAATACATTCAAATTATAACATTAATGGCATCAGGCGAGAGAATCTTACTAAAATGATTAGAATATTTACTATGGCTCTTCTCCAAAGAGATATGGTAGTTTTCCTAGAGATGTTAGGTGCTTCTACACAGATCTGAGCCCTTGATCATTCTGACAACTTCTTAAATTCTAATATACTTTGCCCTTTCGCATTGTAGAAATATTAGAAGTCAGTTGCCTCTGAAGTTGTGCATTTTCAAATTTCTTTCTTGTTCCCATTGGCTATCTACATAAAGTAGTTGAGGTTATTAATATTTGCTTATAGATATCCTTGAAGAATTAATCCTGATGTGTGATAACCTCAACCTTGGACGAAGGTTTGGACATACTTCCTGTTCGACCACCTTCCCAATTATTTACCTTATAGATGGGTGATCGGACTCGCATATCTACCTTGTTAATGTCTCATTTAATTTGTGGATGGGAGTTTGGGATAAATAATCTCCATATTGCCTTCCCATTTTTCTATCCCCATTAGGTGGATGCCTGAGATCCCAATTTTCCATCCAATGTGGGGGTAAAGATTTGGGATGCTTTTTTATTATACATTTGCCTGTCTATTTATTTGCCCCGTTGCGCTTTGGTTTTTCTCCTTCGCATTACTTTCAAAGATTTAAAATGAAGGCCAAACTAAATTATATCATCCTTCAAAGAAAAGTGGGTGAGAAGGAATACAATTTAACCCATAGTACGACATCCATTATTTCTTAGTTGTAACTCAATATTGTTGAGGTGCACTAAGATGTGTTTCATGTCAACAGAAGGAGGCATTGGTGGTGTGGAAATAGGGTTGAAATGGATGCTAGTTATTGTAGGTGTTGATTCATATGGGTAAGTAGATATATATTGATGAGGTAAACAATGTGGAAGTGGAGGAAAATGAGGCTATGGAATACCAACAGTTTGGGTAATTGGAAATGGAAATTGAGGTGGAGGATGATGTGGATGACATGGCCCTTGATGTGGAGAAGTATTGTAGGGATTGTTATGATGTGAAGAGGAGAAAGTTGTCCTCACATGGGGGATTATGGGAGGAGTAGGATGATTAGCTTGATACCTTAGATCATGATCATAGGATGAAATCCTAGTGCACAATGTGTGAGGAAGGGATGAGCTATGAGAAGAAATAGATAGATTATCAGAATGTACAAAGGTGATTTCCTCTGAATGTTGTGATGAAGTGGTTGGAGAAGGTATCATAGGATAAGCCTCCATAGCTATATACCCTTGTTTATGTTATTTGACCTCTGTTGAGGACTATGATACTAAGTGAAAATTGATGGAATGAAGCTGACAAAGTAGTACAAGTGAAAATTCTGCTTTCTTGTGTATTTTTGGAGGTTTTTGTACCTATCTATGCAATGATTCTAGGATTCACACCTTAACCTATGAATGAAAATAGATTCTTACCTCACTATGTGAGTCCATACAAGATAGAAAATCTAGATTAAAGTTTGCAAGAATAGGCTACTAAACACTAGCAACTGTGTTTCAAGGCTATTTTTTAGTGTTGTAACAAGTTTTTGTAACAAAAATCACTCAGATGCAGTATAATATGATGGAAAATGACAAGAAAATATGTTGTTGTGTATTTTTTAATGATGTTGGCTAGCCTAAAACAACAAAAGTACATGGGCAACAAATGCTAAAAAGGTATGTTGAAGCACGTATCCTTACAACACCCAAAAATGTGAAAGGGGTAACTATGTGATAATAGGTGAATAAAAACTAATGAAATGCACATAAAGAGGTAACCAAGATGGGGAACAAGCTAAAAGATCTCTTATTAAAGAGGTGGTACTATCTAAGACTTGCTACTAGCCCAACCAAGCTTTCACTTCGCCCTCAGTCGGGGTTGGTAAAAAATGATAGTTACCAACTCAAAAATTATGTGAAGCCCTATGAGTGGATGCATCTAACCTTAACCTACATTGAGGATATATCAAGGGTAGGGGACCTTCTAGTGATGAAGTCCAAAAAATATCTCACGAGGACTACTATGACATCTAGGGGGTGAGCCAATTGAAGGAGATAAAATCTAGCATCTATGGTCTTGATTGGGGCTTGGTGATGACGTCCAACCTTACCGATATGTATGAATCATGCATGTGTGTGGGGTTGATTTAATTTTTAAAAAACTAGTGTGTTAGAAATAAATTATACTATGAAAGCAATAAAAATGGAAATTCTTTTAACTAGTTTTGAAATAAAAGTTGAGAATTGGAAAGCAAATTTATGCTAGGTGATTTAAAAAGAAAATATATATATGCTAGATTATTTAAAAGGGAAATCTATGCTAGGTGCTTGGAAATGGGAAATATATGCTAAATGCTTAGAAATAAAATATCTATATTGAATGCTTGGAAAACAAAGATCTATGCTAGAGCTTGGAAAAGAAAAAATTATGCTAGATACTTGAAAAGAAATTTTATGCTAAAAATTTTGAAAATAGAATTCTATGCTAAGAGGGAAGGAAAACAATGAATTAGCTTGATTTCAACGAAGAATTATACTAAGGTTTGATTAGGTGCAATACTATCTACACTAGTCAAGATATACCTATTAAGATTATGATTAGATGCCACATGAGAGCCTTAGATACGAGAATAGATTGGAATTTATCTTGAATCTAGGAGAACAAGGATATTTGAGGCTTTCTTTATGCCTAATTCACATGCATAAAATCAAAGATCTAATGCTATAAATAAGCAATCAAAGTAATACAATGTAACACTTAAGAAAGAGATGTAAGGAGCCCAAAGAGATTTGGGGATTTTTGTAGATTGCACGTTAAACAAGATTAGAAACTAAAATTATAATTTTGGTGAAGAAAACCAATGTTTTGAATGAAATGGACTAGTTTTGAAGGAGATTATCTATAATTTGATGTTGTTCATGTTATTGTCTAGCCTGTGGAGAGCTAACGTTTACTGGTTTTGCAATTTGCACCCTTCTATGCAAATATGATAGGCCTTGATATTTGCACCCTTCTGTGCAAATATAAACCTAGTGGATTGTTCTAGTAAATTTTATGTTTGTGGGTTTGGTGTTTGATTCCGAGGAATTTTCCTACAACAAAAAGAGGTAGAAAATCAAATTGAGTACCATAATTGCATACAAAGAACCAAAAGCAAAATTGAACAATAAAACTTGAGAAGAAGAAATAAACCAAGTTACATATTTGACAAAGAAGGGTAAAATCAATGATTTCACCTTGGAAACATCATTCTGGAACATGGTTTGGCCTATGAAGGCTGAGAGGTATGTGAGATAGCAATCTCAATGGGGAACAAGTGTTTTTACCCCTCGAATCACCTTATTATTATTGTGTATGTGCATAAATAGATACCTTGCTATAAAGGGTCAATTTTTGGGGTTGTTATTGGGATTTGCACCCATCTGTGTGAATTTGATAGACCTTGAGATTCACACCCTTCTATGTGAATCTAGTTCATATGCTAGAAAAGTGTAGTATTTGGACCTGAGATGTATGTTAGGGTTTTGGTTGCTTCTATTCTAGTTTTTGTAGCACCTAAAATATAAAAAATAGTCAACAAAGATAGTTAGATAGTGAAAAAGCTAAGAAAGAGAATAAAACATAGTGGGGGTCCCACCAGGTGTGTTAGAAGGAAATACACAAGAATCGATTGTTTTGTAATTAATGATTGAAAATGGTTACATATATTATACTTTTACAAAAGAGGCTATGAGATGCCACAAAATGGGATCTTTCACAAGGGAAGTCCTCTTCCACTAGGGATGATGAAACAACCGTAGGTGTTCTCCTTGTATTCCTCGATTTGAGTGGGCTTCTTGCTTGCGGGTCACTATTAGTTAGACCTATCCTTGAGACCTAAAAAAATAGGTTAGAATATTTGGGGGCCTATATTTATTAGACCCCTCATGTTCACAGATAAAAATACCTTAATATAAGCTGAAAATATGATTAAAGATGTATAAAATGATGGAAAATAGGTAAAATAGGAGTATTTACCTAGTTTTGGGAGCTCTAGGGAGCTTTTAGAGCAAAAAAATTGGTTGATTTATGGATTCACACCCATATATGTGAAGTTGGAAAGCCTCAGGATTTGCACCTTTCTATGCAAATTTGACTGTGTTTTTTAAAAACTATAGATTTTGTTGTATGCTTCTTGGTGGTGTAGTTGTCACTTATATTCCGAGCTGAGTCACCCTCAAAATATTCAGTATTTAATGGCAACTTGTCAAGAAAAATAAGATGATGGATTTATGTGGGGGGATGGATGGTGAGTGATGTTGAGTGATGTGGTAAGATGATTGGTGCACTTGGTACTCTAAGCCAATTTCAATAGATTTTGGGTATGTGAATGAGTGTTTTTCTTTGAGATGGAAGAAATGACCCTCTATTTATAGAATTTTGAAATGTTAGGGGGGACTAAGGTGTCCCATGAGGTATCCCCTATGAGGTATCCCTGTAAGGTGTCCCCTGATACAGATGAAGAGACTTGGACAAGGGCCTGAGCCACCTACAATGAAGTTATCCAAGAAAAGGAGAAGCATGAAAAGGCTAAAAAAGCCTCAACAAGCAGTGCAACAACACTTGGGCAAGAAGAAATAGAGAAATATATAGAAGAAGATACTCCCAAGGAATGACTACACGGAGCAAGAAGCATCTTTTTGCTTGGTATAATTCCCCTTTCTCCCCTTATTTTTTTAGTTGTGATTTTTACTCCGTTCCCCAATGGATGAAGGCTCTAGATTTTAACATTCCATTGGTAGAATCCTCCTAGGAGCCACCAATAATGTTTGTCAAAATGACCACATCAAGGGGAGTAAGGAGTAGTCTTATCGAAATTTCACTAAGTGTAGGAAAAAGGTCATGACAAGGCGACATTTTTTAGCCAAGAGGATAAGTCAAAGAGAAAAGGTTGTGATGGTGCGATATTTTTGAGCCAAGAGGCCGAACGAAGAGAAAAGGAAATAATGGTGTGATATTTTTGAGCCAAGAGGCTAATTTGAATAGAAAATATCGTGATGGCACGATATTTTTGAGCCAAGAGGCTAAGTGAAGAGAAAAGGTCACAACGGTGCAAAATTTTTGAGCTAAGAGGTCGAACAGAGAGAAAAGGTCACGACGACATGACATTTTTGAGCCAAGAGGCTAAGTGAAGAACAAAGGTCATGACAACACAACATTTTTGATCCAAGAGGCTGAACGAAGAGAAAATGTTGCGATGGCGCAATATTTTTGAGCCCAAAGGCAAAGTGAAGAGAAAATGTCGCGACGATATGATATTTTTGAGTCCAAAGGAAAAGTAAAGAGAATAGGTATGATGACATGATATTTTTGAGCCAAAAGCTGAACGAAGAGAAAAGGTCATGAAAGTGCGATGTTTTAAGCCAAGAAATCAAGTCAAGAGAAAAGGTCATGACGGTACGACATTTTTGAGCCCTAAAGCTGAATGAAGAGAAAAGGTCATGATGGCATGACAATTTTGAGACAAAATCCAAACAAAGAGAAAATATCATGATGGCATGACATTTTTTAGTGAAACAGCTGGACCACGATGCCTCTAAGAAGATAAATATGAGTTGTAGTAACAAGAAGATCCTAACCATTTCTAGTTAAAGATCCCATGCTCTCTTAACTGCCACTCTACTAGAATGAACCTGTGGGCATATTGTTGTAACAACTTTTAGTTTTTCTATTATATATAAATATATATATATATATATATATATATAGTATGAGTGACCCAAACAAATGGTTAGCTCTTGGATGTTTACAAGGCAATGTACATAGACTTTTGAAAGTAAATAAATATTATCCATTCTAGTTTCTGGCTCACTGGTGTTCTTATCAAGTATGTATGGGTTGTTAATTGCTATGTAAAGTTAGGTCGAATAGAAGCTGATTTAATTCTTATCCTGAATTTTTGTGTTAAAGTTATGCTAACTCTAAAATTAACAGTTCCAATAGGCTTGTGTTTGATTAAATCTACACCAAAAAATTAGTTATTCTGTTTTTATGGTTTGAATAAATGCTTTTCTATAAAAGGTTGTTGAAGTTTCTTTGCTGTTGTCTAATTAGTACCGTTTAAACGCTCCTAGAAATAGCTATATTTCCATCTCTTTATGCATTTCACTCTCTCTTCCTTTTCCCTAAAAAGTAAGGAACCAGGAGATTGAATAGGGTAAACTCTATTTTAAACCCGATATTTCAATGTTGGCAAAGTCTTGGGCGTAAATGTAGCCAAAGGTCGATTTTGCACCAACTATTGGAGCAAAATATGCCTTTGATTACATATACGCCCAAGAATTTTCCAAAATTGAAAGACCAGTTCAAAATAGAGTTTTATCGGTTCAATCTCCAAAGGAGGCTAGTTTCTTGATTTGTAGGGAAAATGGAGAGAGTGAAATGCATAAAGAGAGGGAAATATAGCTATTGCTAGGAGCATTTAAATAGTATAGATTAGACAACAACAAAGCAACTTCAACAACCTTTTACAGAAAAGCATTTATTTAAACCATAAAAATAGAGTAACTAATCCTCTAGTGTAGATTTAATCAAACACAAGCCTATTGGAACTATTAATTTCAAAGTTAGTAGAACTTCAATGCAAAAATTCAAGATAAGAATTAAAGCAACTTCTATTCAACCTAACTTTATATAGCAATTAACAACCCATACATACTTGATAAGAACACCAGTGAGCCAGAAACCAGAATGGATAATATTTATTTACTTTCAAAATTCTGTGTACATTGCCCTGTAAAAATCCAAGAGCTGACCATCTGTTTAGGTCACTCATCCTATATATATAGTTTTACATAATAGAAAAACTAGAAGTTGTTACAACAATATGCTTGTAGGCTCATTCTAGTAGAGCGAAAGTTAAGAGAGCATGGTATATTTAACTAGAAATGGTTAGGATCTTCTTGTTACTACAATCCACCTTTATCTTCTTAGAGGCATCATGGTCTAGCTATCTTTCACTGAAAATATTGCACCATGACCTTTTCTCTTGATTTCGCTTTTGGCTCAAAAATGTTGCACCATCGCGACCTTTTCTCTTCACTTAGTATCTTGGGTAAAAAATGTCGTGCTATCATGATATTTTCTCTTCGTTTGACATCTTGGCTCAAAAATGTTGCGTCATTGTGACCTTTTCTCTTCACTTAGCCTCTTTGCTAAAAAATGTCACACCATCGCAACATTTTCTCTTTACTTAGCTTTGGCTCAAAAATGTCACACCATCACGACCTTTTCTCTTTGCTTAGATTTGGGGCACTGAAAATATTGCACCATGACCTTTTCTCTTGATTTCGCTTTTGGCTCAAAAATGTTGCACCATCGCGACCTTTTCTCTTGATTTCGCTTTTGGCTCAAAAATGTTGCACCATCGCGACATTTTCTCTTCACTTAGTATCTTGGGTAAAAAATGTCGTGCTATCATGATATTTTCTCTTCGTTTGACATCTTGGCTCAAAAATGTTGCGTCATTGTGACCTTTTCTCTTCACTTAGCCTCTTTGCTAAAAAATGTCACACCATCGCAACATTTTCTCTTTACTTAGCTTTGGCTCAAAAATGTCACACCATCACGACCTTTTCTCTTTGCTTAGATTTGGGGCTCAAAAATGTTGTACTGTCGTGACATTTTCTCTTCACTTAGCCTCTTGGCTAAAAAATGTCATGCCATCGTGACCTTTTCTCTTTGTTCGACCTCTTGGCTCAAAAATGTCGTACCATCACGATATTTTCTCTTCACTTAGCCTCTTGGATCAAAAATACCGCACCATCGTGATATTTTCTCTTTGATTAGCTTTGGGGCTCAAAAATATCGTGTTTTCATGACATTTTCTCTTCACTTAACCTCTTGGCTAAAAAATGTTGCACCATCATGACCTTTTCTCTTCGTTCAGCCTCTTGGCTAAAACTGTCGCGTTGTCATGACCTTTTCTCTTCACTTAGCGTCTTGGTTCAAAAATATCATGTTGTCATGACCTTTTCTCTTGACTTGGGGAGCGGAGTAAAAAGAACAACTAAAAAAACAAGGGGAGAAAGGGGAATGATACCAAGAAAAAATATGCTTCTTGCTATGTGCGATCATTCCTCGGGAGTGTCTTCTTCTATAGATTTATCTATTTATTCTTTCCCAAGTGTTGTTACACTGCTTACTAAGGTTTTTTAAGCCTTTTCATGCTTCTCATTTTCTTGGACAACTTCATTTTAGTTGGCATATGCCCTTATCCAAGTCTCTTCGTATGTATCTGAAGTCTCCTTGAAAGTTAAATATAAATATTCTAATTCTTCTAACTTGTTGTACGATAGAGCTTTCAAATTCATGTACAATTCATGTAAGCAGGAGTTTATTTTGGTGATATCTTGAGCCATACTAAATATTTGTTCTTTCTAGACCGACTCTTCCCAGCATTCATCCTCTACAAAAATTTTCTAGGAAGTTTTCAGCTCATCTTCTTCTAAGAAATTTGAATCCTTATCCCAGAAGCTAGGCATGCCATAATTTTCAGCTATGCTTACATGTTTTAATATCCCCTTAGCCTCTACATTGAGTTCTTGCATTATTGTGGCACTTTCTGTTACTAGCTTGTGTCTCTTGAAGAAGTTCTTGGTCGTCAGTTTTGCTTGGGATCATTTTTCATCCTGAGTTCTGTATTTGAATAGTGCTTGTGTGCTTTCTTCCAGGACTTAGATTTTTGTAGCTGTGGGTAATCTTGCTTTGAGGAGGTTGATTGATGTATCAAATACATCCTCTACCCTACCTAATGTATCCTTTATTTTGACCAAGTATGACAATGTAGGCCTTGCTTTCATGCTCATATTTTGGATGGCCCCGATCATTTCTTTCCCAATTGCTCTGGTCTTTTCCTCGGATAGCCCACTGGTCTTATCGGTGCCATATGAGATCTACTTCTTAAGGTCTTCAACCTATTGGTTCAATAACTATATTTTTTTCTTGGTCTTCTCTAATTTTTCCTTATAAGAGGTCGCTTCATTGAATATTTGTTCCCACTTTTTTGCTTCATTCTTTAATGCCCTTTCAATTATATTTTGTTGATTTTTAGGCTTCTTCCAACGCTTCCTCACCTACTCAGCCCTGAGGTATTTCTCTTTGTAATACTTGGTATTCAAGTATATTTTTCCCATGTGATATTAGGATTTTCTCCACTCATCCTCCATCGATAGCTAAGTGATATCTTTAGTAGTTATCTCAGCTTGATAGTCTTCCAAGGTCATTTTCCCTTCAGGATTTTGCATCAAAGACGCCATCTTTAGGGTGTGACATTGGATACTGATAGGATCTAAGGCCATATATTCCCTGGTACGAGCTATATCCTTGGAAATTTGAGTGTTTCATGACTTCAACCAGGCAAAAGCATTTAGGGTTGCCTTTTTTAATTTCTTCAGTTTAGCAATTATGGGGTGACTTTCAGAAGAAGAGGCAATAATGGATTGGAAGTTTAAAAAGTTGGTGGTATAGAGGAAGGGAATGGTGGCTATGGAGGCATCCAAATTTTTCTATTCAGTGGGGGTATCTAGGGATGTAGCTAAGGATGCTTTCAGATCAGTTTGGGGTGATGGTGGTGATGGTGGAGGCTGTTGAATAGAGGGAGAAGAAACATCGCCTTGACCTGTAGAATGGGAAGGGGAATTCATCCGAGGGTGAGAAGAAGAAGAAGTCATGATATTAATAGAAGATATACCTGATTCCTTCTATGGGTTGGTGTCTCTAGTTTCTAGTACGTTTTTAGGAGGAACTTGGTATTTAGTATAAGTCTTTGCTATCTTCTGCAGGCTAGTGTCTCCAGTATCCATTACATATTTGGCAAGGAATTATTATTTACCAGGGGCTTCTATGGTGGGGCCATATTTTTTAGTTGTTTCATCTAACTATTAGTTATTTGTCTCTTGCTATCTAGAGAGTTTTTTTTATGTTTTCCTATGAGTTTCCTTCTTGATCCATTGTTTCTTCTTGGTCTCCTATTTCTTCTTGGTTCCCTATTTCTTTGAAGTGCTCTTCTACTTGTCTCATTTTCTTCTATTCCCCCACCTTTATTGATTCTTATTTCCTATTTCTATGGAAGAGAGGAGCATCACCATCATCAGACTCTGCATCTAATATGGAAAGGGGGATGTATTTACGAGACATATTATTTGGGGCTTCTCCTTGTTCAACGACAATCTCTTTACCTTTGCCCTAGCTAGCCCTGACCATTTTGGTGATGAGCAAAATAGGGATACCATTGCTTCCTAGTAGTACTTTATCTACAAGGTTTTCAAACCATGTGGTGTAGTGATCATAATACCTCTTGAAAAATTCATGGTTAATTTTTATTCCACATATGGTGTGCATTTGTATCTGGCACCTCATCTGCAACCAAGCTAGGATTTTTGCATGCGTCCAATATTTACCCTTTTTTTTTCAACCTTTTAATAACATTTTCATCTAACTTGTGGCTTGAATCAATTTTGGGGTCCCAATCTTTCGGATGTTCATAGAAATCATGCCACAGTTCGAATGTATGTATTTTCTTGATGTGTCATTCTAACGCTTCGTATTCTTCATTATTTTTGCCCTGTTTGTCGATTTGCTTGTTTGATGCATGAAACTTCTTAAAGGGAGTTTGATTTATGGAAACTTGTTTTTGAGTAAATTTGTCCATAGGATCATACTTCAACTTCTGTGGCAACTCAATTAACTTCAAATTATTTACGGTTCGAGCGATTCACTTGTGGTATCTCTTTTTCAAGAATGATACCCCTAAAAATTAGGACATGAGGCATGTACCAGTATTGCCAGCACCTATACAAAATTTATAGTTGACGTACTCAGTTTACCTCACATACTCTAGAGTAAAAAATCACTTAGTGATATAATACAATAGTAAGAAGGGCTTCCCTATGAAGCTATACAATCTGACAACTACTCCTTGAGTAAATATGAACCAATCCCCTTCTTTTGTGTGAATGTGTTGCAAGGTATCCTGCATGTTTTGAGGAATTCTTGGCATAGTGCCATACATAATTTTTAATGCAGGATCTAAAAACTTCATATTAAAGTAGTAGTATGATTATGATTTTGATAGGACTGTCGTCCACTTGTATATTGGTAATTTATTTCCATCTTGCTCCTTAGTTATGGTTGAAATGAATGTTGGCAATTTTGGGTACATTGGGTACATTGCCTTTGCTCAAGTGTTGATGTTGTCATTGATGTCAAGAAGCGGAAAGGTTTTTTGTGAAAACCAAGGTAGACAAAATAAAAGGTTTTATTTAAAACCATGGACAATATATTTGAAATGGGTTTTTCTTAAAACCCAAGCTGGCTCTTCGTTTCGTTGAAAAAGGTGCCCCGATGATGAAGATATTTAATTTTAAATATCTAGTTTAAATTTTATTTATTTAAAATTTAAATTAATATTTTAAAATTAAATTAAAGTATTTTTCGACGTGTTTGGAAATGCCGACGTGTTTGGTAATGCATCGAAATACATATAAAAGGTGGCAATGGAATTCATTTTAGGGTGTATGTTTTCGACATGAATCCTCGTGCAATTTCGATTTAGTCGGAGCCCCTGCGCTAACGAAGAATGATGCTCGGGAGCAGCACCAAAGAGGAGGGCTCGCGGTGGAGATTCAAATGATGCTCAAGAGCAGCGCCAAAGAGGAGGGCTCACGGTGGAGATTCAAATGATGCTCGATCGATATTAAAACGAAGCCCCAATGTGATGAAAATAAAGAAAATTCATCAGTGATCGAATATCAAATTACTATAGTGCAAAACATTTTAAACAACAATCAAACATGAAGATCGATGTGCCGAAGAATACGCCAGGGATGCAGGAATATCCAGAGGTCTGTCACAGAACATAAACAATAGTGTGAAAATGATGAAACCAAGGTATCTCCATTTTGAGGAAGAAATTAAGGTCAGTTGGTTGCCTTTCACTCGTCATCAAACGAGTAGCGCAGATGGTGATTTGACCTGTGTAGGAAGTGGGCGTCGATAGTTCGAATCACAGCGTTGATAGCACGGTGAACAATATTTTGGAAGGCTCCAAGATTATAAGGTATGTTATTTTAATATTTTAGGAGATATAAGGGTTTGAGTATGTGATATCTTAAAAGATTATTTTAAGAATGCTATAAGTATTTTAGTGGAGTTATAAGGTTATGCAATGTGGTGATTTATTTTACTTTTATGGTATAAGTGGTTTTGGGAGTTATAAGGTTATGCAATGTTGTGATTTATTTTATTTTATGGTACAAGTGGTTTTAGGAGAGATAAGGAAGTTGTGCAATTAAAGACTTTGGTGATGATGATTGAAAAGTGGAGTAATGTTGATTATTTTGTGATCTACTAACCTTTGTGAAGATTGGCAAAAGAACTTTGTGATTGTGGCAGATTTCCAAAGGGGTTCCTTCACTTAAATAAGGTATGGGCACATTCTTCTTATGAGTATGATTGGTGTATGTTTTCCTGAAATAAGATTGGAGTGAAAAGGTATTCAACTAGGTTTCCTTTGGTTGGGTGTAAGTCCTAGTTTCTGGTTTGTTGAAGACTACTTATGCATTGTTATCCTTGATGAGAGTTTTGGTGAATGCATATTTCTGGTTTGGGGTAGTGGAAGCATTGTGCACTAGGGTTTATGGTTGTGAGTCTTGATACTTGCTTTGAGTTGGTGAAACCCTTGGATGGTTGTGTTGAGGTTGATGATTGAGTTGCTTCCATAGAGGTTGGTTGATCAAGTTATTGCTTTTACTTGATACATGATATTGGGCTTACTCCATTGAGTTGATTTGAACAAGTTATTCTTTGCATTTGGTGATATTGTGTGGGTGGCTATTTTGTTCAAATATCTTTGGAGGGAAAAGGATTTCTACTTGTTTCCTTTTCTAGTGATGATTGGTTGAATACTTCAAGGTTAATGTTGAGTTGAATGATGTTGGTTAAACCTTGTCTATGAGCATTGTTGTTGAAGCCCAAATTGGTTGAGAAAAGATATTGGTTGTTGGAAAGAACATGAGTATCATTGTTATATGAGATATTGCATGGTTGGCAATTGTTGGGTTGTGTTTCATGTTCTTGAGAAAAGCATACTACATCTATCTTATTCTGTTGAGATTGAGATTGAGTTGAGATTGAGATTGGGAGTTAAGTATAGAACATATTGAGTCTCTAACAATTCTCTTTATGCTTCTATGAGGTTGATGAATCACATTGGGTCTCTAACAATTCTCTTTGTGGGTTCACGCCAAGCAAGTTTTTCTTGATGAACTTGTGAGCGAGGTTTTGGACAGGTTCCATTGGGGACTTGTGAGCAGATTTGGACAGGTACTAGCGAGAGGACTTGTGAAGCTGAGTTTGATAGTTCTATCGGAGAACTTGAGGACAGAGGTGCATTGGTTCTATGAGAAGAACCCGAGGACAGATTTATGCCGGACCGAAGGACCGTGTTTGGTGCGAGATCAAAGACAGAGGACGAGGACATTTGTGCTAGACCGAAGGACTGTGTTTAGTGCAAATTCGAGGACCAGCTTTGAGGTGATAGAGTTGAGGACAGAGGTCTCCAGCCAGAGCGGGGAAGACAGGTGTCTTCTGTGGATAGAGTTCCATTTGCTAAGGGCAACGGAGGCAGAGGTCTTCTAGAGGATCACCGACCAGAGCGAGAGGTAGGGGAAGGTATCTCCTTTGAGCAGAGGCTCATAAATTCAGATTGGGGGAAGGTTTCTCCTTTGAGCCGAGGCTCATAAACATTGTAATTGGGAAGGTTTCCCAAAGAACTTTGAGATAACTTTTAGAGAAAAGTTTTGTGGATGAATCACATCAAAATTATTGTGTCACTTTGTGGATGATCTTGTGCATTGTTTTGATATTGCTTTGGATATATTGCTTTTTTGTTTTGAAGTATAAAGGAAAAGTTAAAAGAGGTCTTATACTGTTCACCCCCCCTCTCAGTATAAGCTTGTGTTCTTCAATTGGTATCAGAGCCGGTTCCTTCGAAAAAGTTTAAACATCTTGAAGGAAGATCTTACAAGAACACAAATGACAAGGAAAGGCAAAAGCAAAACCATAAGACACAAGAAGAAGAAATCTCACATGGTCATGAAAGAAAATGAAGATGAACTCAATGTTGTTGCTTTGGGAATGGAAATAGATTCAAGAGATGAATCAAACAGTGGAGAACAAGCCAGATTAATAAAGTTGTGCACCAGATGTGGGAAGACCGATCACTTTGCGGCTGAATGCTCACAAGTAAGAGAATGTTTTGTTTGTGGTCAACTCGATCACAATGATCATCATTGCTATAGGTTTAGTAGCAGTGAAGATGAAGATGATCCGTTCAAAAGTGATAAAGATAAACAGGACTGTAAGAGCAAGGATTCTGAAAAGCACAAGCATCATAGGAAAAACAAAGATGAGCACAACAATCAAGGAAAGAGGTATTCTCACAAACACAAGAAGAGCTTCTACCTAGACAAAGCAAGTAAGTGTTCTAGTAGTGATAGTGAAAGTTCTTCAAGTGATAATGAAAATGAGATGTTGTTCATATCGAGAAAAGAGGAAGAACCAAAACATAGATTCATTATCATGAAATGTCTTAGATGTGGAAATTTTGGTCACCTTGAGGATGATTGCACAAATAATGAATTGGTTGCTAGTATGTATGAGGATGCTTCAGAAAATGATAAGGAAGATGCATGTATGGTTTTTGAAAAGGGTAGCACCTCTAGTGATAAGAAATCTGAAAAAGGCCTTGATAATTCAAAGTGCAATCAAATAGAGGAGTAGTCTTGAATGTGAACTTACTAATGCTCTTAGTGTTTTGAAAAAGGAAAGAAAGAAGAATGCTAGACTCAAGGATAAGTTAGATGAATGTTGTATGGAGAGAGATGAACTTATAGAAAGTCTTGATGTCTCTATGGCTAAGGCACAAGAACTCAAGAATGAGTTAGATTCTAAGGTGCTTGAGTATAGTGAATTAGAACAGAAAATGGCTTCGTTGAAAGAGGAAAATAAAGAGTACAGGGATAAGCTGTATAGGTTTCAAGAAAGCTCCAAAAAGGTTAAATCTCTTATCAAAGGTCAAAGAAAGACAACAGATAAAACAGGTCTTGGTTTTGTTAAGCCTCACAAGAAACAAGTTGGAGAGTCTAGTAAGAGACTCCAAAAGGAAGAGAGTTCTAATGAGGAAAGTATTTCAAATCATGAGTCCTTGAATGATAGATGCACAGAAACAGAAAACAGAATTCAGAATGAGAAGAAAAAGTTTTTAGAACCTAAGAGGTCAAACAATGGAAAGTTTCAAGGCAGATGTTTTGCGTGTCACAAATTTGGCCACATGGTTGTACATTGCATGGCTCAAGTGAAGAAGGTAAATAACAGTTTCGAAGTGGTAATTTCTTTCATGGGTATTGCTACTCTTGCAATCAGTTTGGGCATAAAGCAATTTTTTGCAAGGCAAATATTAGGAACTGGGTTAGTCAGAATAGGCTTGGTCAAAACAAGTTTGGTCAGAACAGGTTTGGTCAAAACAGGTTTGGTCAGAACTGGTTTGGTCAGAACTAGTGGATTCAAAGAATAGGTATGCCTAAAAGAAATAACATTGTTACTTGTTATAAGTGCAATAATGAAGGTCACACAGTCAGACAGTGTAGAGCTGAAATTCCAGAATACAGGAACAGGAACAGTGGCATGATCAGGTCCAAGGATCAAAAAAATGACAGAAACAGGAATATGGAAAAAGAGTTCAAGAGAAGGCCCGGCAAGGAAGTTATAGACGCTGATGATGATCAGTGCCTAATGGGAGTTTTACTCCCACTCCAGAATTAATCACCTCATCAGGAGGTGGGGGAGGGACTAAGCTAAGAGGCTCATTCTTAGTTCCAAGCCCCAAAGGTGGCCCTTTGCCATTGATGACAAAGGGGGAGAGATATGAGAAAGGGGGAGAGCTTCAAGTGAAGAGGAAAGCTTCAAGTCAGGGGAGCAAAACTTCAAAGAGAGTGATTTCAGTTTTGGCTCTTGAAGATGTGTTTTTAGTAAAGTTTTGCCATCAATGACAAAGGGGGAGATTGTTGGCAATTTTGGGTACATTGGGTACATTGCCTTTGCTCAAGTGTTGATGTTGTCATTGATGTCAAGAAGCGAAAAGGTTTTTTGTGAAAACCAAGGCAGACAAAATAAAAGGTTTTATTTAAAACCATGGACAACATATTTGAAATGGGTTTTTCTTAAAACCCAAGTTGGCTCTTCGTTTCGTTGAAAAAGGTGCCCCGGTGATGAAGATATTTAATTTTAAATATCTAGTTTAAATTTTATTTATTTAAAATTTAAATTAATATTTTAAAATTAAATTAAAGTATTTTTCGACGTGTTTGGTAATGCATCGAAATACATATAAAAGGTGGCAATGGAATTCATTTTAGGGTGTATGTTTTCGACATGAATCCTCGTGCAATTTCGATTTAGTCGGAGCCCCTGCGCTAACGAAGAATGATGCTCGCGAGCAACACCAAAGAGGAGGGCTCACGGTGGAGATTCAAATGATGCTCGGGAGCAGCACCAAAGAGGAGGGCTCACGGTGGAGATTCAAATGATGCTCGGTCGATATTAAAACGAAGCCCCAATGTGATGAAAAATGAAGCCCCAATGTGATGAAAATAAAGAAAATTCGTCAGTGATCGAATATCAAATTACTATAGTGCAAAACATTTTAAACAACAATCAAACATGAAGATCGATGTGCCGAAGAATACGCCAGGGATGCAGGAATATCCAGAGGTCTGTCACAGAACATAAACAATAGTGTGAAAATGATGAAACCAAGGTATCTCCGTTTTGAGGAAGAAATTAAGGTCAGTTGGTTGCCTTTCACTCGTCATCAAACGAGTAGCGCAGATGGTGATTTGACCTGTGTAGGAAGTGGGCGTCGATAGTTCGAATCACAGCGAACAATATTTTGGAAGGCTCCAAGATTATAAGGTATGTTATTTTAATATTTTAGGAGATATAAGGGTTTGAGTATGTGATATCTTAAAAGATTATTTTAAGAATGCTATAAGTATTTTAGTGGAGTTATAAGGTTATGCAATGTGGTGATTTATTTTACTTTTATGGTATAAGTGGTTTTGGGAGTTATAAGGTTATGCAATGTTGTGATTTATTTTATTTTATGGTACAAGTGGTTTTAGGAGAGATAAGGAAGTTGTGCAATTAAAGACTTTGGTGATGATGATTGAAAAGTGGAGTAATGTTGATTATTTTGTGATCTACTAACCTTTGTGAAGATTGGCAAAAGAACTTTGTGATTGTGGCAGATTTCCAAAGGGGTTCCTTCACTTCAATAAGGTATGGGCACATTCTTCTTATGAGTATGATTGGTGTATGTTTTCCTGAAATAAGATTGGAGTGAAAAGGTATTCAACTAGGTTTCCTTTGGTTGGGTGTAAGTCCTAGTTTCTGGTTTGTTGAAGACTACTTATGCATTGTTATCCTTGATGAGAGTTTTGGTGAATGCATATTTCTGGTTTGGGGTAGTGGAAGCATTGTGCACTAGGGTTTATGGTTGTGAGTCTTGATACTTGCTTTGAGTTGGTGAAACCCTTGGATGGTTGTGTTGAGGTTGATGATTGAGTTGCTTCCATAGAGGTTGGTTGATCAAGTTATTGCTTTTACTTGATACATGATATTGGGCTTACTCCATTGAGTTGATTTGAACAAGTTATTCTTTGCATTTGGTGATATTGTGTGGGTGGCTGTTTTGTTCAAATATCTTTGGAGGGAAAAGGATTTCTACTTGTTTCCTTTTCTAGTGATGATTGGTTGAATACTTCAAGGTTAATGTTGAGTTGAATGATGTTGGTTAAACCTTGTCTATGAGCATTGTTGTTGAAGCCCAAATTGGTTGAGAAAAGATATTGGTTGTTGGAAAGAACATGAGTATCATTGTTATATGAGATATTGCATGGTTGGCAATTGTTGGGTTGTGTTTCATGTTCTTGAGAAAAGCATACTACATCTATCTTATTCTTGAGATTGAGATTGAGTTGAGATTGAGATTGGGAGTTAAGTATAGAACATATTGAGTCTCTAACAATTCTCTTTATGCTTCTATGAGGTTGATGAATCACATTGGGTCTCTAACAATTCTCTTTGTGGGTTCACGCCAAGCAAGTTTTTCTTGATGAACTTGTGAGCGAGGTTTTGGACGAGGTTCCATTGGGGACTTGTGAGCAGATTTGGACAGGTACTAGCGAGAGGACTTGTGAAGTCGAGTTTGATAGTTCTATCAGAGAACTTGAGGACAGAGGTGCATTGGTTCTATGAGAAGAACCTGAGGACAGATTTGTGCCGGACCGAAGGACTGTGTTTGGTGCGAGATCAAAGACAGAGGACGAGGACATTTGTGCTAGACCGAAGGACTGTGTTTAGTGCAAATTCGAGGACCAGCTTTGAGGTGATAGAGTTGAGGACAGAGGTCTCCAGCCAGAGCAGGGAAGACAGGTGTCTTCTGTGGATAGAGTTCCATTTGCTAAGGGCAACGGAGGCAGAGGTCTTCTAGAGGATCACCAGCCAGAGCAGAGGTAGGGGAAGGTATCTCCTTTGAGCAAGAGGCTCATAAATTCAGATTGGGGGAAGGTTTCTCCTTTGAGCCGAGGCTCATAAACATTGTAATTGGGAAGGTTTCCCAAAGAACTTTGAGATAACTTTTAGAGAAAAGTTTTGTGGATGAATCACATCAAAATTATTGTGTCACTTTGTGGATGATCTTGTGCATTGTTTTGATATTGCTTTGGATATATTGCTTTGTTGTTTTGAAGTATAAAGGAAAAGTAAAAAGAGGTCTTATACTGTTCACCCCCCCTCTCAGTATAAGCTTGTGTTCTTCAATTGGTATCAGAGCCGGTTCCTTCGAAAAAGTTTAAACAGCTTGAAGGAAGATCTTACAAGAACACAAATGACAAGGAAAGGCAAAAGCAAAACCATAAGACACAAGAAGAAGAAATCTCACATGGTCATGAAAGAAAATGAAGATGAACTCAATGTTGTTGCTTTGGGAATGGAAATAGATTCAAGAGATGAATCAAACAGTGGAGAAAAAGCCAGATTAATAAAGTTGTGCACCAGATGTGGGAAGACCGATCACTTTGTGGCTGAATGCTCACAAGTAAGAGAATGTTTTGTTTGTGGTCAACTCGATCACAATGATCATCATTGCTATAGGTTTAGTAGCAGTGAAGATGAAGATGATCCGTTCAAAATTGATGAAGATAAACAGGATTGTAAGAGCAAGGATTCTGAAAGGCATAGGCATCAAAGGAAGAACAAAGATGAGCACAACAATCAAGGAAAGAGGTATTCTCACAAGCACAAGAAGAGCTTCTACCTAGACAAAGCAAGTAAGTGTTCTAGTAGTGATAGTGAAAGTTCTTCAAGTGATAATGAAAATGAGATGTTGTTCATATCAGAAAAAGAGGAAGAACCAAAACATAGATTCATTATCATGAAATGTCTTAGATGTGGAAATTTTGGTCACCTTGAGGATGATTGCACAAATAATGATTTGGTTGCTAGTATGTATGAGGATGCTTCAAAAAATGATAAGGAAGATGCATGTATGGTTTTTGAAAAGGGTAGCACCTCTAGTGATAAGAAATCTGAAAAAGGCCTTGATGATTCAAAGTGCAAACATATAGAGGAAAGTGAAGAAGATCTTAAAGGTGAACTTACTAATGCTCTTAGTGTTTTGAAAAAGGAAAGAAAGAAGAATGCTAGACTCAAGGATAAGTTAGATGAATGTTGTATGGAGAGAGATGAACTTATAGAAAGTCTTGATGTCTCTATGGCTAAGGCACAAGAACTCAAGAATGAGTTAGATTCTAAGGTGCTTGAGTATAGTGAATTAGAACAGAAAATGGCTTCGTTGAAAGAGGAAAATAAAGAGTACAGGGATAAGGCTGTACGAGTTTCAAGAAAGCTCCAAAAAGGTTAAATCTCTTATCAAAAGTCAAAGAAAGACAACAGATAAAATAGGTCTTGGTTTTGTTAAGCCTCACAAGAAACAAGTTGGAGAGTCTAGTAAGAGACTCCAAAAGGAAGAGAGTTCTAATGAGGAAAGTATTTCAGATCATGAGTCCTTGAATGATAGATGCACATAAATAGAAAATAGAATTCAGAATGAGAAGAAGAAGTTTTCAGAACCTAAGAGGTCAAACAATGGAAAGTTTCAAGGCAGATGTTTTGCGTGTCACAAATTTGGCCACATGGCTGTACATTGCATGGCTCAAGTGAAGAAGGTAAATAATAGTTTCAGAAGTGGTAATTTATTTCATGGGTATTGCTACTCTTGCAATCAGTTTGGGCATAAAGCAATTTTCTGCAAGGCAAATATCAGGAACTGGGTTAGTCAGAATAGGCTTGGTCAAAACAGGTTTGGTCAGAACAGGTTTGGTCAAAATAGGTTTGGTCAGAACTGGTTTGGTCAGAACGGTGGATTCAAAGAATAGGTATGCCTAAAAGAAATAACATTGTTACTTGTTATAAGTGCAACAATGAAGGTCACACAGTCAGACAGTGTAGAGCTAAAATTCCAGAATATAGGAACAGGAACAGTGGCATGATCAGGTCCAAGGATCAAAAAAATGACAGAAATAGGAATATGGAAAAAGAGTTCAAGAGAAGGCCCGACAAGGAAGTTATAGACGCTGATGATGATCAGTGCCTAATGGGAGTTTTACTCCCACCCCAGAATTAATCACCTCATCAGGAGGTGGGGGAGGGACTAAGCTAAGAGGCTCATTCTTAGTTCCAAGCCCCAAAGGTGGCCCTTTGCCATTGATGACAAAGGGGGAGAGATATGAGAAAGGGGGAGAGCTTCAAGTGAAGAGGAAAGCTTCAAGTCAGGGGGAGCAAAACTTCAAAGAGAGTGATTTCAGTTTTGGCTCTTGAAGATGTGTTTTTAGTAAAGTTTTGCCATCAATGACAAAGGGGGAGATTGTTGGCAATTTTGGGTACATTGGGTACATTGCCTTTGCTCAAGTGTTGATGTTGTCATTGATGTCAAGAAGCGAAAAGGTTTTTTGTGAAAACCAAGGTAGACAAAATAAAAGGTTTTATTTAAAACCATGGACAATAGATTTGAAATGGGTTTTTCTTAAAACCCAAGTTGGCTCTTCGTTTCGTTGAAAAAGGTGCCCCGGTGATGAAGATATTTAATTTTAAATATCTAGTTTAAATTTTATTTATTTAAAATTTAAATTAATATTTTAAAATTAAATTAAAGTATTTTCCGACGTGTTTGGAAATGCCGACGTGTTTGGTAATGCATCAAAGTACATATAAAAGGTGGCAATGGAATTCATTTTAGGGTGTATGTTTTCGACATGAATCCTCGTGCAATTTCGATTTAGTCGGAGCCCCTGTGCTAACGAAGAATGATGCTCGGGAGCAACACCAAAGAGGAGGGCTCACGATGGAGATTCAAATGATGCTCGGGAGAAGCACCAAAGAGGAGGGCTCACGGTGGAGATTCAAATGATGCTCGGTCGATATTAAAACGAAGCCCCAATGTGATGAAAATAAAGAAAATTCGTCAGTGATCGAATATCAAATTACTATAGTGCAAAACATTTTAAACAACAATCAAACATGAAGATCGATGTGCCGAAGAATACGCCAGGGATGCAGGAATATCCAGAGGTCTGTCACAGAACATAAACAATAGTGTGAAAACGATGAAACCAAGGTATCTCCGTTTTGAGGAAGAAATTAAGGTCAGTTGGTTGCCTTTCACTCGTCATCAAACGAGTAGCGCAGATGGTGATTTGACCTGTGTAGGAAGTGGGCGTCGATAGTTCGAATCACAGTGTTGATAGCACGGTGAACAATATTTTGGAAGGCTCCAAGATTATAAGGTATGTTATTTTAATATTTTAGGAGATATAAGGGTTTGAGTATGTGATATCTTAAAAGATTATTTTAAGAATGCTATAAGTATTTTAGTGGAGTTATAAGGTTATGCAATGTGGTGATTTATTTTACTTTTATGGTATAAGTGGTTTTGGGAGTTATAAGGTTATGCAATGTTGTGATTTATTTTATTTTATGGTACAAGTGGTTTTAGGAGAGATAAGGAAGTTGTGCAATTAAAGACTTTGGTGATGATGATTGAAAAGTGGAGTAATGTTGATTATTTTGTGATCTACTAACCTTTGTGAAGATTGGCAAAAGAACTTTGTGATTGTGGCAGATTTCCAAAGGGGTTCCTTCACTTAAATAAGGTATGGGCACATTCTTCTTATGAGTATGATTGGTGTATGTTTTCCTGAAATAAGATTGGAGTGAAAAGGTATTCAACTAGTTTTTTTTTTTTTTGGGTAAAATTTTTTTTTTTTTTTTTTTGAAGACTTCTTATCTTTTTTTTTCTTTGTTGAGAGTTTTGGTGAATGCATATTTCTGGTTTGGGGTAGTGGAAGCATTGTGCACTAGGGTTTATGGTTGTGAGTCTTGATACTTGCTTTGAGTTGGTGAAACCCTTGGATGGTTGTGTTGAGGTTGATGATTGAGTTGCTTCCATAGAGGTTGGTTGATCAAGTTATTGCTTTTACTTGATACATGATATTGGGCTTACTCCATTGAGTTGATTTGAACAAGTTATTCTTTGCATTTGGTGATATTGTGTGGGTGGCTGTTTTGTTCAAATATCTTTGGAGGGAAAAGTATTTCTACTTGTTTCCTTTTCTAGTGATGATTGGTTGAATACTTCAAGGTTAATGTTGAGTTGAATGATGTTGGTTAAACCTTGTCTATGAGCATTGTTGTTGAAGCCCAAATTGGTTGAGAAAAGATATTGGTTGTTGGAAAGAACATGAGTATCATTGTTATATGAGATATTGCATGGTTGGCAATTGTTGGGTTGTGTTTCATGTTCTTGAGAAAAGCATACTACATCTATCTTATTCTGTTGAGATTGAGATTGAGTTGAGATTGAGATTGGGAGTTAAGTATAGAACATATTGAGTCTCTAACAATTCTCTTTATGCTTCTATGAGGTTGATGAATCACATTGGGTCTCTAACAATTCTCTTTGTGGGTTCACGCCAAGCAAGTTTTTCTTGATGAACTTGTGAGCAAGTTTTGGACAGGTTCCATTGGGGACTTGTGAGCAGATTTGGACAGGTACTAGCAGAGGACTTGTGAAGCTGAGTTTGATAGTTCTATCAGAGAACTTGAGGACAGAGGTGCATTGGTTCTATGAGAAGAACCTGAGGACAAATTTATGCCAGACCGAAGGACTATGTTTGGTGCGAGATCAAAGACAGAGGATGAGGACATTTGTGCTAGACCGAAGGACCGTGTTTAGTGCAAATTCGAGGACCAGCTTTGAGGTGATAGAGTTGAGGACAGAGGTCTCCAACTAGAGCAGGGAAGACAGGTGTCTTCTATGGATAGAGTTCCATGGAGCTTCTAGAGGATCACGCAGGTCTAGAGGATCACGAGGAGGTAGGGGAAGGTATCTCCTTTGACCGCAGGGCTCAGGCTCATAAATTCAGATTGGGGGAAGGTTTCTCCTTTGAGCCGAGGCTCATAAACATTGTAATTGGGAAGGTTTCCCAAAGAACTTTGAGATAACTTTTAGAGAAAATTTTTGTGGATGAATCACATCAAAATTATTGTGTCACTTTGTGGATGATCTTGTGCATTGTTTTGATATTGCTTTGGATATATTGCTTTGTTGTTTTGAAGTATAAAGGAAAAGTTAAAAGAGGTCTTATACTGTTCACCCCCCCTCTCAGTATAAGCTTGTGTTCTTCAATGAATTCTAAATTTTTTGACTGAAAGAAAAAGAAAAACCATACCAGGTAAGAGGAAAACCTGAAGGTGTATGGGAGGTCTCTCTGTATCTTGAATAGACCTACATGTATCTACTGGTCCAAGTATGTCGACAAATCAAAGTAAAGTGGCACTGACTTCTTATCTACACATGAAGTGTCATAGAACTTAGAGTTTGATATTCATTGCACCATCGTAATCTACCATTCGTAGACCTGTGTGTCAGATTCTAGCCCTGCTACCATGGCCAGCATGGAGAAAAGCTCCTTGTTCTTGAATTTGGATAGGAAAATAAGAGATTTTGGTAGGGTTCCCTTGGGAGGAGGTTTCGACAAATGTTCTTACAAAAACAATTTTATGTTGAGGGCCTTCTATGACAACTGAAGGTGACCCTAAATGAATCAGTGTTGAGTGTAAAGACAACCTCTCCCCTAGAATTTCTAACAATTCTATGTTTTAGATCATAAAATTCTACCATGGCTCTGATCAATTTAAGACAAGGGTGTATAGGAGTGCAAATATACTAGGAGAGTAGGGAGTAGTAGGAGAATGTGCTCGGGCACGATGGTGTGATGTTATTCACTACCCTAAATTCTACATACTTTTGAATCTGCTCTGGATTCTTCCATGTTACTATGGTATTGGTTATGTGTGCATCTAGGTCTATGAAACCACTTTTGATATCAACGAACCTACCCTTTTATTTAGTAGCTGGAGGAGAGGCCGTCATGATTGCTCGTTACTATTTTGACATATAGAAAAACTTGGGAAGCAGTTAGCAGAGCTTGGAGAACTTTGGAGAAATTAGGGAGCATTGCAAGAAAGGGAAAAAAATATAGAGGATAAAGAAGTGATGAAAAATCTTCTATAGCATAAGTAGATGTGCATGCATGTGCCAAGGTGACATGCATTAACTTTAGTTGATGGCACACACCCTACGACTAATTTTGAACATTGTTGAATGCTTTGTTTCATGTGCCACCTTCAAGAAACCAACTGCCATGTATTACCATTTTTTTAGGGCTAATGGTGTCGCTTCATTGTTATCCTGGGCCACTAAATTCATGTCATATATGTTCTAGAACAGTAAATTTGTGTCACCTCACTTCTAGGCCATTAACTTGGTACGATGATGCTTTGAGAAGTAGGGAATTTAAAAGTTCAAGAAAATTGATTTTCCTACCAAAAGGTATGGTTGCCTTGATTTTGACTATTGGATGTAAAAATGTCGTGCCATCATAACAATTTTCTTTGAGGTGGCCTTTGGGCACCAAAATGTCGTGCCATCATGACAATTTTTCTTGGAGTGGCCATTGGATGCCAAAATTTCACAAAATCATAATAATTTTATTTGAGATGGCCTTTGGGCATTGGAATGTTGTGCCATCACGATAATTCCTTAGAGTGACCATGGAAGCCAAAATGTTGCACCATCATGATAGTTATTTTTGAGGTGGCCTTTGGGTACCAAAATGTCACGCCATCATGACAATTTTCCTTGGAGTGGCCATTGGACACCAAAATATCATGACATCATGATAATTTTCTTTGAGGTGGCCTTTGGATGCTAAAATGTCACACCATAGCAACAATTTTCCTTGGAGTGGCCATTGGACTCCAAAATATCACATCATCATGTCAATTTTCTTTGAGGTGGCATTTGGGTGTAAAAATATCATGCCATTGCGACAAACTTTCTTGGAGTGGCCAAAATATCATGAAATCATGACAATTTTCTTTGAGGTGGCCTTTGGAAACCAAAATGTCATGCCATTGTGATAATTCCTTAGAGTGACCATTGGATGCCAAAATGTCACGCCATCATGATAATTTTATTTGAGGTGACATTTGGATGCCAAAATGTCGTGCCATCGCAAAAATTTTCATTGGAGTGGCCATTGGATGCCAAAATATTGTGACATCACGACAATTTTCTTTGAGGTGGCCTTTGGGCACCGAAATGTCATGCCATTGCAATAATTTTTCTTGGAGTGACCATTGGACACAAAAATATCATGAAATCATAATAATTTTCTTTGAGGTGACCTTTGAGCACCAAAATATTGCGCCATCGTGACAATTTTCCTTGGAGTGGCCATTGGACGCTAAAATATCGTGCTATCATGATAATTTTCTTTGAGGTGGCCTTTGGACACCAAAATATTGCACCATCATGATAATTTTCCTTGGAGTGGCCATTGGATGCCAAAATATCATGAAATCATGACAATTTTATTTGAGGTGGCATTTGGGTGCTGAAATGTTGCACCATCACGATAATTCCTTGGAGTGACCATTGGATGCCAAAATGTCATGCCATCACGACAATTTTCTTTGAGGTGGCCTTTGGGAACCAAAATGTCATGCCATCACAAAATGTTTCCTTGGAGTGGCCATTGGATGTCAAAATGTCACAACATCATGATAATTTTATTTGAGGTGGCCTTTGGGCACCGAAATATCACAACATTGTGACAATTTTCCTTAGAGTGGCCATTGGCCGCAAAAATGTTGCGATATCGTGACAATTTTTTTTGAGGTGGCCTTTGGGCACCAAAATGTTATGCCATTGTGACAATTTTCCTTAAGGTGGCCTTTGGAAGCCCAAATATCATGTCATCACGACAATTTTCCTTGAGATGGTCTTTGGAAGTTGAAATGTCACACCATCATGACAATTTTCATTGAGGTGGTCTTTGGAAGTCGAAATATCGCACCATCGTGACAATTTTCCTTGAGGTGGCCTTTGGAAATAAAAATATCGTGACATCATGATAATTTTCCTTGAGGTGGCCTTTGGAAATAAAAAAAGAACATATTTACATATAATACATACAAAGTAGAGGTAAACCTTTTAATTATAGTACAACTTTAGATGGAAGCCATTGATGGGGATGGGTTGAACTTAATCCTTTTAATTTCTCAATTGGAAGGAGTTATGCTATTTTTCTTCGATTACTTCGAAAGGGTCTTCCTAGAATGCATAGAATTTCTAGTGGTTCCTGGGTTTCACTTTCTTTTCATTCCACCTCAGGACCAAGTCTCCTTATTTAAAATTTCTAAGAGTAGCATTTTTGTTAAACCATTTCTTTGTGGTGACCATATATTTTTGATAATGGTTGTAGGGTTCTTCTAATTGCAGGAGTTGAATCAACCTGTTTTCCATTGGATATTCTTCTTCTGTGACAGTTTGATTGAGCAACTTTAAACCTGGTATTTCTATGTGTATTGGGAGAACTACTTATTTACCATAGACTAAAGAGTATGGAGATGTGTTGATAGAATTTTTGATAGCTATCCTATCATCCCACAATGCTGGTTTATCAGAAAGTGCCAACTTCTCTTATTGCCTTTCAAGGTTCGCTTCAAGATTCGGAGCAAGTTTTTATTCGTTGATTCAGCTAGTCCATTTCCCTATGGGTAATAATTCGAGGATGTTTTCAAGTAGATCCCATATTTACATGTAAATTCAATCATTTTTGTACCTATGAAAGACATGTCATTTTCTATGACCAATGCATCTGGGATACCAAATCTTATGATCAAACTCTCCACGAATTCCATCACAACTTCCTATTCTGTTTTCTTAGTGGGTATTGCTTCAGCCCACTTAGTGAAATAGTCCATAGTGGTCAGGATGTATTTATATCTAGTGGATGAGTTGGGCTCTATTACTCCAATGAAATCTAACCCCTATTGTTGAAAAGGTTCTTCAACCTGAATGGAATTTAAAGGCATCAAAGCATTTCTATTTCTCCCAATGTATCTTTGACACTTCTCACAGTTTCTTGTTACCCTAAAGGTATCTGAGAAAATGGTTGGACAATAACAACCAGTCCTGATGATATTTAAAGTAGTGGTTCTCCCTGAGTAGTGTCCTCCTGAAGGACCCCTATGGAATTCATCCAATATATTTTATTTATGATCGTCCTTTATACATCAAAGCGATACTCCATCCAAATTTTTTCTGTACAACCCTTCAGGTAATAGGGTGTATTTCAAATCTTGGATCCTATATCTTCTTCTCTATGAAGCGTTCAAACTTGTTGGACACTTTCCAGTATGGAAGTACTTTATCAATTCATCGGCCCAATCAAGCTCATCTAAGGGTTGTGCACCCTTCGAGGCTACTTCTTGAGTTTTTCAAGCTACGTATTCTGATGAGGCTTGCTTGGAGAGTTCTTCACATAGTGATCTACCTCTTACTAGCTTGGTTGGATGGATATCAATGTCGTATTCTTGTATCTTTGACACCCAAATAGATATTTTATCGTCGAGTTCCCCCTAAATGATGAAATTTCTAACATCAAGGTGGACCACATAAACTATGGTCCTACTTTGTGAAAGAAAATGCCTAATTTTTTTTAAAGATTTCATTATTGCATAAACTTATTTTATGATTATGTTGTACTTCTATTCATGTTCCTACATGTCTGGCTTAAGAATGTTATATGTCTTTCTTTGCTGTCAGGCCATTTCTAAGTGAGTATTGTGACATAGCTCTCTTGTTCACCTACAACATACAAGATGAAACCTCTGGAATAGTCTGGTTTCACTAATATGGGAGCTTGGGCTATCTGTTCCTTTATTTTCTAGAAAGCCTATTTCCTTAAGTTTATCCACTTGAATTCAACATATTTTTTCAACAATTCAATCATGGGTTTGATAATCTGTGTAAAATATACTATTAATTTGCGTATGAAGTTGATTTGGCTAAAGAAGGATTGCAAGCCTTTTTTTTTCAGGGGTAGAGGCAGTTATAATAATGCTTTCAACTTGTTAGGCTCTATAGCTAGTCTGGCCTTAGAAATGAGATGACCTAGTAAGATCCTTTCTTCCATAGAAAAAATGGATTTCTTCAGGTTTAAAGAGATGTCGAAATCCCTGCATTTCTCAAACATGCTTCTAATATGATCGATGTGATCTTCCTTTTTATGAGAGAATATTGTCATATCATCTAGATATATCACTATAATATTGTTGACAACTTCCTCGAAGGCCATGTCCATTGCTCTTTGAAAGGATTCCCTAGTATTGGATATTTTGAAAGGTGTCCTATGATAAGTGAATATCCACCACTTGGTGGTGAATGCAATCTTGAATTGATTTTCATCCTTGATCCATACCTGATTGTACCCAAAGAACCCATCCAAGAGTGAGAATATTTCTGCTCCTATCACTGTATGCAGAGTCTGGTCGATCTATGGGAGAGAATATTGGTATTTTAACAAAGCCTTGTTCAGGTTATGAAAGTCGACGTACAATCTAATATCTCCATTTTTTTCTAACTGGGTCCAAATTAGCTACCCAAGTAGAATACTTGATCGGGTAGACAATATTGGCCTTGAGTAACTTTTGTAGTTCCTACTTCATTAGAGATTTGATCTTAGGATTCACTGATCTTTGCTTTTTTCAAAAGGGTTTTGCACCTTCCTCAAGCTTGATTGTATGCTGTATGGTCTCTCTAGAGTAGATTAAGGTCACCATAAGTCTAGGCTATGATGTTAGGGAATTCCTTGCATAATACCCATATTTGGTTTAGCTCTTCCTCTATAGTGTTTACTCCCATTTTAATGGATTTATCGGGTCCCATTTGAGCCTCTCTATATCCGTGCTTGTCAACTTTTATTTTATGGCCTGTTGACCTATCGTTGTTATCAAATAGGATTTCGAGGGTGATCAATCCTTTTAGGATGTGGTTGTTTTTCAACTGGATTATGCTCGCATCTTCTTCATCTTTAGACACTTTATTATTCGATAAATTCATCTCATGGATGAGAAAGTCTGTTATTTGTTCATCATTTTCAAATACCTGCCAGAAGGTATCTCTATTTGGAACAAAGGGCCTATAGATTAGTCTAACTATCTTAGACTTCTAGATGACATTGTTGATAGGGCAAGAATTTACACCTATTGAAGCCAAAAAATTGACATGAGTGTTCTTTTCCCTAGGAATTACTTTGAGGTTTAAAGATTCAAAGGACTCTATAAAGTCTCAAACCTTATTCCTGTAAGCCTTTAGGTAGTGTTGGTTGCTTACACATTTCTTAGTGACCTGGTTTACTATTAATTTAGAGTCTCCAAAGATTTTTGGCTATTTGATACCCATATTTTTAGCTTTCTTAAGGCCTAAGTAGAGTGCTTCATATTCTGCTTCATTGTTAGTGCAACTCCAGGTTAATCGATAAGAAAAAAATTTATCTTTGCCTGTTGGAGAGATTAGAACAATACCTACAAAACATTTAGAGCTTCCTCCATCAAGTTCAAGTCTTCCAATTTCCATGTCATCATATTCATCATGGCGGCATGTTTACCTTCCTCTTCAAGTTTTTTTTTTGGAAATTGAGTACATTGATTGTCATTGATGTCAAAAGTGAAAAGGTTGAAATATTATAGTGTAAGCCAAGCATATTCAAAGGATACATGAGGCAGAAAAATTAATGTCAAGGTAAAGCAAGGTGACATGGCAAAAATAATATATTCAATGGATAGCAAAGCAAGATATGGTGGAAATAATATTTAAATGCAAAATTTAAATATTATAAGGGAAAAGGATTAAAAGTTCATGGAAAAATATTTATAACACCACCATGGGCATAGAAGTCTAAGGTTATAATATTTAAATCTTCTTAAGAATTAAATATTTCATAAAGAAAAAGTTTGGGTGCAAAAATTCAAAGGAAGGCATTTGAAAATATTAAAAAATTATTTCAATGGGAGGTGTTGATGTCATGACAAAGGGAGGACATGATTTGCATATAAATCAAGGTTCAAAACCTTGGCAAAGGTATGGTGTGAAAAATCGAATATCTACCGTGCATTTCATTCAACGAATATAAGAAGACGAAGGCCGTAGTTTTAGGTAAAAAAGAATAGAAAGGTCAAAGGCAAGGTGCTGGTCAAGAAGACACAGCTGGTAGTCTAGCGTAGTTGGTCGCAGGGGCAACGCTAAGGTGCTGGTACAGAATAGGTCACTGGTTTGATTCCCTTAGCGGGAGGTTTTTGCAAGGCAATAAAAGGAGCACATTTTACACGTTGATTGGCAAGAAGACAAATGAGTTTTGTCACATATTCTAGACACAACTAGCAGGCTAGTGTTGCTAGTCGTAGGGGCAGCACTAAGGTGTTGTGGCAGAAGTAGTTGCTGGTTCGATTCCCATGGAGGGAAATTTTATAAGGCATAACAAAGGAGGTTTTTGTGCACTCAAAAGTAAGGTACCATTTTTTTTTAAAAGTGTATGTCTAAGGTTGTTGTGCATGTGAAGTAAAAGGGAGGCAGAATATTTAATTTTTGAAATTTAAAATTAGCACGAGTAATAAGGTGTGACAAAGGATATATGGTTGTGTAATTTATCCCTTGTTGTGCTGAATATTATTTTGTAATAGTAGGAGTAATAAGGTGTGACAAAGGATATATGGTTGTGTAATTTGTGCCTTGTTGTGCTGAATATTATTTTGCAAGAATAGGAGTAATAAGGTGTCATAGTGGCTTGATATTTTATTGTAATTATTCCATGGTGAAAGTAAAATATGAGGGTTTTTTTTTTAGTGTTAATGCTTCATATTTGAGAACAAAAGAAGGGTCATAGAGCATTGTTTTTAGATTTCATTATGCACATATTTTTGAGAAAAAATTTCATGTGGATGTTTTGAGAAAATATTTTGCTATCTAACCCTTGAAGTGGCACAAGAAAAATAAGTTGTTTGTGAGATAGGTATTTGAGGATACTTCTTCATAAAAGCAAACTAAGAGGTATGGTGACATAATTATTTCTCTAGGAGGTTATGTTTTGAGAAAGTAATTTTTAAGGTGGAGATAAAAGGGTTGATTGGTGTGCATTGTTGGAATAATTTTAGTTAGGGGTTGAGACCTACATGTACTTCATTGTTGAAAGAAAATGGAAATAATTGCATTAGGATTTGAGAACAAATTGTGCATCATTGATTAGTGAAATTGGAAACACTTGAGTTAGAGTTTTTTAGAAAAAATTGTGCATTCCTGTTGAAAGAATTTGTGTATTGATGTGAGTGACACTGAATGTGAATGGGCAAGTGTTAGAGACCAGTTTTGTGAAGTGAAGTTATACACTAGTTTGATTTGATTTGAAAGAGATTTGTAAGAGGTAGAGATTGGATTGGATGAATTCAAAATTTGTGAATGTGAAGAACATATTGGGTATTTTATAATATCATTCTCTATATGTTCAAGAGGTTAAACGAATTCTAGTGAGAATATGTCTAAACTGCCTAGTTGAATAAAATATTTGTGAGATATAAGCATTGTTTGTATGGAATATTTGGGAATGTTTGAGCAGGTTTTGTAAGCAGCATTGAGGTAGATTTGAGCAAGTATTGTGAGAATACTTGAAGTAAATTTGGGCAGTAATAGACAACAAGTTTGAAATAAATTTGTGCTAACCTTGTAACGAGGTTTGGTGTAAATTTGGGTAGAGATAGAGAGCAGGTTTGAGATAAATTTGTGCATGTAATGTGTGTAGATTTGGATAGATTTATGAGCAGGTTTGATGTAGATTTGTGAATGTAATGTGTGCAGATTTGGATAGATTTGTGAGTAGAGTTGAAGAAGATTTATACTAGTATTGTAACAAGGTTTGATGCAAATTTTAGGCATAGGTTGTGAGCATTTTTGGAGCAAATTTGTGTTAGTATTGTGATGAGGTTTAGTGCATATTTGAGATAAATTTGAAAGCTAGCTTCAAAGCAAACCATAGAAAATGGGATAGAGTTCTCCTATGGAGAGAGATCCACGAACCAGAGTAAAGGGGATAGAGTTCTCCTGTGGAGAGATATCCATAAACCATAGCAAAGGGATAGAGTTATCCTATGGAGAGAGATCCATAAACTAGAGAAAAGTGGATAGATTTCTCCTATGGAGAGAGATCCACAAACTAGAGCAAAGGGTATAGAGTTCTCCTATGGAGTGGGTTCCTTCATAAAGTCTAACATATTGAAGAAAAATATTACAAGAACACACATGGCCAAGAAAGGGAAAAGAAAAATCATGAGATCACATCCTCCTAAGAAGGAAGGAACTCACATGAAAGAAAAGGAAGAAGAATTTATTTTTTTCTCTAAGAGGAGAAGTGGAAACATATAAAGAACTAGAATCAAGTGAAAAATCAAGTAGTAGAGAAGAAGCTAACTTTGTAAAAAGGAATAATAAGGATCTAAGAATACTCAAATATTTTATTTGTAGTAATTTTGGCCACCTTGTAGATCAATGTTCAAAATATGGGTATAGTAGTAGTGAAGAAGAGGCTAACTTTGTGAGATGTGTTGAATGTGGTAACCTTGGTCACATGGCACTTTATTGTCCACAAAATGAGCATATTAGCAGTGAAGAGGAAGAAAGAAAAAACAAATATCTTGGTTGTGGTAACATTGGTCACTATACATCTAATTGTCCACAAGATGGAAGTAGTAGTAGTGAAGAAGAAAAGGATGATAAGAAAAAGAAAGAAAGAAAATATCATCAAAAAGAGAAAAAAATTTGCCATCAAAGCAAGCATGAAAATAAGTTCTTTCAAAGGAATAAGATGAGTTTCTATGTTAAAAAGGTAAACAGTGCCTTCAAGTGACAGTGATGAAAGACTCTTAGATAGTGAAGAAGAAGGATTCTATTTTTGAAAATAAAAGAGGAAGAAAATGCTCCTGTTGAAGATAAAGTAGAAGAGTATGAAGATGCTCTTGAATACCAAGAAGAAGATAAAGATTCAAAAAAAGAATAAGGTATAGTTGATATAGAAGAACTTATTGTTGCTCTCAAAGAATTGAAAAGAGTTAGAAAGCAAAATTCAAGATTGAAGGCTCAAGTTCAAGAACATGAAGAAAGAAAAGAGAAGCTTCTACAAGACCTCACAAACTCAAAAGGTAAGGCAAGGAGATTTAAATAATTCATGGTTGAAAATTTAGAGGCAAAAGAGTTAAAATATGAAATATTAGAACATGAAGTGGTTTCTCTAAGTATGGAAGTGAAATATTCTAAGGATAAACTGCCAGATTTGAAAAAAGTTCAAAATATTTGGATAAAATTATCAATTCACAAAGATATTCATTTATCAAAATAGGACTTGGTTTTGAATAAGGACAAGGGAAACAAGAAGAAGGGTCAAGCTCAATTTCAAAATAAAATGAAGTTTCAGAGGAAGATGTTGAAGAAGAAACTAAGACCTATGCAAATAAGATGAAGAATGAAAGCTTCACTAAGAAAGAAAACAATGCATAAAAAAGAAATAGAGATCATCATAGAGAAGGAAAATAAAGGACTAAGAGACTAGATGTTTCAAGACAATATGAATATTAATTCAAAGGGCATTGCTTTTCATGTAATCATTTTGGTCACAAAGCTATGCATTACAGGGTTCATGGAAATAAGGAGTATGGCTTCACTAAGAGGAACTTGAACTCATTCAAATATAGATAATTCTTTCAAGGTTATTGCTACTCATGTAATTCCATTGGTATAAAGAAATCCACTATAGGGTTCATGACATAAATTATTATGGCTTCACCAAGAGGAACTTCAAGTCATTTGCACCTTCCAAGAACTACAACATCAGATGTTACAAGTGCAATAATCTTGGGGATAAAGCCAAGTGGTGTAGAACAGAGTTTTTGAAACTTTTAGAGTCAAGCAAGAACAGGTTTACTCAAAAGGATCAAAAGGGTATGATTACAAAGGTGTTGAAAAAGAAAAAAAACATTGTATGTTGAGAGTAGATTTACTTCCACCCAAAAATTAATCACCTCAAGGAGAGGAGGTGGGGAGGGGGCTGAGCTATGATTCTTATATTTAGCCCCAAAGGAGTCCCTTTGCCATTTATTTCAAAGGGGGGGATATTTTATTAATGGGGAGAGCATTCGGTCAAGGGGAGCAGCTTCTTAGGGGTAGCATATTTGGAATCCAGTGGTTGCAAAAGGAATTTTTAGAAAGGGTTACCATCAATGACAAAGGGGGAGATTGTTGGAAATTTTGAGTACATTGGTTGTCATTGATGTCAAAAGTGAAAAGGTTGAGATATTATAGTGCAAGGCAAACATCTTCAAAGGATACATGAGGCAGAAAAATTAATATCAAGGCAAAGCAAGGTGACATGGCAAAAATAATATATTCCATGGATAACAAAGCAAGATATGGTGGAAATAATATTTAAATGCGAAATTTAAATATTATAAGGGAAAAGGATTAGAATTTCATGAAAAAATATTTATAACACCACCATGGACATATAAGTCTAAGGTTATAATATTTAAATCTTCTTAAGATTTAAAAATTTCATAAAGAAAATGTTTGGGTGCCAAATTTCGAAGGAAGGTATTTGAAAATATTAAAAAATCATTTCAATGGGAGGCATCGATGTCATGACAAAGGGAGGACATGATTTGCATATAAATCAAGGTTTAAAACCGTGGCAAAGGTGTGGTGTGAAAAATTAAATATCCGCTCCCACATTTCATTCAACGAATAGAAGAAGATGAAGGGCATAGTTTTAGACAAAAAGGATAGAAAGGTCAAAGATGAGGTGCTAGTCAAGAAGACAAAGCTAGCAGGCTAGCACAGCTGGTCGTAGGGGCAATTCTAAGGCGCTGGTGTAGAATAGGTCACTGGTTCGATTCCTTTGGAGGGAGGTTTTTACAAGGTAGTAAAAGGAGCATGTTTTACACATCGATTTTTAAGGAGACAAAGGGGTTTCATCACATATTCTAGACACAACTAGCAAGCTAGCACAACTGGTCATAGGGGTAGTGCTAAGGCACTATGGCAGAAGTAGTTGCTGGTTCGATTCCCATAGAGGAAAGTTTTACAAGGGAGAATAAAGGAGGTTTTCGTGCACTCAAAAGTAAGGTAAAAATTTTATTTAAAAGTGTATGTCTAAAGTTTTCGTGCATGTGAAGTAATAGGGAGGTATAATATTTAATTTTTGAAATTCAAAATTAGTAGGAGGAATAAGGTGTGACAAAGGATATATGGTTGTGTAATTTGTGCCTTGTGTTGAATATTATTTTGTAGTAGTAGGAGTAATAAGGTGCGACAAAGGATATATGGTTGTGTAATTTGTGCCTTGTGCTAAATATTATTTTGCAAAAATAGGAGTAATAAGGTGTTATAGTGGCTTGTTATTTGTACTAGCCTTGTAATGATGTTTTGTGTAGATTTGGTGTATATTTGAGGCAGAGGTTGTGAGCATAGTTGGAGTAGATTTGTGCTAGTATTATGATGAGGTTTAGTGCATATTTGAGATAAATTTGAAAGTTGGCTTTGGAGAAAATCATATCAAATAGGATAGAGTTCTCCTATGGAGAGAGATCCATAAACCGGAGAAAAGGGGATAGAGTTATCCTATGGAGAGAGATCAACAAACTAGAGCAAAGGGTATAGAGTTCTCCTGTGGAGAGAGATCCACAAACCAAAGAAAAGGGGATAGAGTTCTACTATGGAGAGAGATCCAAAAACTAGAGCAAAAGGGATAAAGTTATCTTGTGGAGATATATCCACAAATCATAGCAAAGGGGATAGAGTTCTCCTATGGAGAGAGATCCACAAACCAGAGCAAAGGGGATAGAGTTATCTTGTGGAGAGAGATCCACAAACTAGAGAAAAGGGGATAGAGTTCTCCTATGGAGAGAGATCCACAAACTAGAGCAAAGGGGATAGAGTTCTCCAGTGGAGAGAGATCCACAAACCAAAGTATTGGGGATTGAGATATCATTTGGACAAAGGTACACAAACATTGTAATATGGATTTTGTTCCCAAGATATTTGTTGAGAAAATTTAGAAGAAATATTTTCTCCGTGGATGTAACCCACATTGGGTGAACCATGTTAAATTTGTGTCTCTCATGTGTGTGATGATTTATGCATTGTTTTATTATTGCTATTGATATTGCAATTGATAACATTGGATAAAATTATTTGGGAAAGAAAAGTAAAATTTTACCTTATATTGTTCACCCCCCTCTTAGTATAAGCTTGTGTTCTTCATTATCAATGTGAAAAGTTGAAGTTTTCTCATTAATTATTTTCTCTTTTGCCCCTGAATGGGATTTCCAAGTGTGAGAAATCTAGTGATAAATATACTCCTATTTTGGTGGTGAATTCCTTGGAGAGACACATACCAAAATAAGGTTCTAAATCCATTACTATTACCTCTTGTATAACTGTGAGTTGAGGTAGTCTTTAATTACCCCTATGATTTTGATAGAGGTTCTATCCAGTTGCAAGATATCATGGTTGCTCCTTGTGTATTCAATTCCCATAATTTCACATACAACTTTAGGTATCACAGTGGTTGTAGCTTCGGAGTCTATCATACAGTTATGTACCACGCACCCTTCCATTTGAAGAGACAGATAAAAGGGAGGAGGCTTGTTTTTTTCTGAAGAAGACGTCAGGCTAGCTTGTGCAGAATCTAACTGAGATGGGGTTCTATTATTGTTTTTCATAGTCCTCAAGGATTCTTGCAATAAATCAATCTATCCTAGAAGCTACAAATCTTCATACATAGTTGCTTTGGAGGGATTTTTCTTCATTTCCTCAACTATGTTTAATGGGAGGAGATTGACAATTTTCACTTTTATAACTGTGTCATAATTATTTATGTACCCCTGAATAGCATCTATCCTTTGATGCTTAGTCAGTGATGGGTATCTTAATTTATCTCTAGCTTGTTCTTGTGTCTCAACTTCTTTCTGCAGGGGTATTTCTTTACGTGCTTCTGCTCCTTTCTAGCTTGAACTTTGGGGATCTTTCTCGTAATAGGCTCTTTTCTCAATCGAGTTTCTCATGGGTGAAGGCACTTTTAAGGGGTTAAGTTCTTGGTGATCAACCTAGAAAGGTTTCTTTCCTGATATGGTTAGAACAACCACTTGTAAAATAGAGGGTATCATGAAATTTTGATTTTCTTATCTGATCATATTAACCTGACCCTTGAGGTTTTTCTTAGCCTTTTCAATGGCTATCTTTTGGACATGATGTTGATGGATCATACATAAGTTTTCATCGTATGGATCATTACACATAGAATACCAAAAGTTTAACTCTGTCGAAGTGTTAGTAGGTTCACTATATTTATTGGCATAAACCACATTAGATTTGTCATGGTTTCTACCTCTCGTGGAGGCTTGATCTCTTGTTACCTGTGGAAACCTCATTGGTTGGAAATTTCTTTCTATTTCTCTCCTTTCTATTGAGGTCATCTTATTCATCAAATATTTCATGGATGTGTGCAGATCTTGTAAAGCTATAAGTGGAAGATCTGGGTTTGATGAAACTATCACCATAAGAAGTGCAGTAATGGTAGGAAGCATTAGAGGAGCAATAGGTGCTTGTATTACTGGGCTATTGGGCTGACCAATCCATTTTGGAAGACTTGTATTAGAAGTGGGGGCAGGAGTTGGGAAATCAATATTTGATATTTGTGGTAGATCTGATAAAATAGGTATTATCATATTTGCAGGGAATATCAATAGCAATTAGATCTTTTTCTACTTTCTGAGCTTCTTGGTAAATCTGTGGAAAGGTAAACACTTGGGATTGCTTGATAGCCATATTTATGTCTGAGTTGAAAGCCCCTATATAATAATACATTGACTATTCATCAGTCGACCTCAAACTATTAGGTACTCTTTGCTAAGTTCAACTAAATATGATGTTAAAGTCAACTATCTCCTCTTAAGGGTGCTTCTGGATGATGGTAAATTGATTTAGCAGGGAGAAAGGGTCAACATGTTTATGAAATCTTCCACTAGTTTACTGGCAATTTGGGCCCACGTAGATATAGTTTGGTTACTAAGGGCTCTGTACCAATAGAGCATTTTTTATTTCAAGGAAATGACTAACAGTATTATCATAACATCCTCAGTGATGTTATGTACTGGGGCAAGTACGAATACATATTGACAGTGTTGGTAGGCCATTTTTCTAGTACCATCATACTGGGGTAATGCTTTCAAGGCTACTATTGGAATTCGGTGCTGAGCTGCTAGATTTAGGGGGCCCGTATGGTTCCATAAAGGATAAGGTAGATTTGGATGATTTATGACCATTGCAATTATGATTATGCCAGATATTATGGGTATATGGGTAGCTGGAGTTAAGGCTCCACTAGCAGCAGTACTAGGAAAGGTTGTAGGGGAAATATTTGCATATCATGTATTGATAGTAGATGAAGAAGTTATTTTGGAAACTAAAATAGGATTAGCTCTGAGGCTACCAAGGTGTAATTTGAAGAAATCGATGGTCTTTTCATAATTTTTTGCTTTAGATCTGGTTATCATAAAAAATGGTATTAAACCAGAAAGTAGATAAAGGCTTTCTTAGGGTTCCTTTCTTGGGTGAAGGCACCAGGTGATTCATAAAAAATAAACAAGTCAAAGGTAATCACCAAAAATTTGACCTAAATAAACTGTGGGATTGTGTCCCACCAAGCGTGCCAAAAATTGTTGGAGCAAAATTTGCCTTTGGTTACGTTTGCACCAAAGAATTTGCCAATATTGAAATACCGAGTTCAAAATAGAGTTTACCCAATTAAATATCTAGAGGAGGATGGTTCCTTGCTTTTAAGGGAAAAGGGAGAGAGAGTGAAATGCATAAAGAGAGGGAAATATAGCTATTTCTAGGATTTTTTAAACGATACAGATTAGACAACAACAAAGCAACTTCAAAAACCTTTTACAGAAAAACATTTATTCAAACCATAAAAATAGAGTAACTAATCCTCTGGTGTAGATTTAATCAAACACAAGCCTATTGAAACTATTAATTTCAGAGTTCGCAGAACTTCAACATAGAAATTTAGGATAATAATTAAAGCAACTTCTATTCAACCTAACTTTATATAGCAATTAACAACCCATACATACTTGATAAGAACACTAGTGAGCCAAAAACCAGAATGGATAATATTTATTTGCTTTCAGAATTCTGTGTATATTGCCTTATAAAAATCCAAGAGTCGACCATCTGTTTGGGTTGCTCATCCTATATATAGTTTTACATAACAAAAAATTGGAAATTGTCACAAAAATATGCCCGTAGGCTCATTCTGGTAGAGTGGCAATTAAGAGAGCATGGGATCTATAACTAGAAATGGTTAGGATATTCTTGTTACTGCAATCCACTTTTATCTTCTTAGAGGCGTCATGCTCCAGCTATCTTTCACTAAAAAATATCACGCCATCATGACATTTTCTCTTTGTTCGTCTTCTAGCTCAAAAATATCATGCCATCGTGACCTTTTCTCTTCACTTAGCCTCTTGGCTAAAAAATGTCACACCGTCATGACTTTTTCTCTTTGTTCGGACTCTTGGATCAAAAATTTATGTTGTCATGACCTTTTCTCTTCACTTAGCCTCTTGGCTCAAAAATATTGTGCCATCATGACCTTTTTTCTTTTCTCAGCTCTGGCTCAAAAATGTTGTGCCATCATGACCTTTTCTCTTTTCTTAGCTTTGGGGCTCAAAAATATTGTGTTGTCATGACCTTTTCTCTTCACTTAGCCTCTTAGCTAAAAAATGTTATGTCGTCGCAACCTTTTCTCTTCGTTTGGCCTCTTGGCTCAAAAATATCATGCCATCATGAAATTTTCTCTTCACTTAGTCTCTTGGCTCAAAAATATCATGCCATCATGACCTTTTATCTTTGGTTAGATTTGGGGCTCAAAAATATCGTGCCATCATGACATTTTCTCTTCACTTAGCCTCTTGGCTAAAAAATGTTGTGTTGTCGTGACCTTTTCTCTTCGTTTGACCTCTTGGCTAAAAAATCTCGTGTCATCACGACCTTTTCTCTTCACTTAGCCTCTTGGCTCAAAAATATCACGTTATCATGACCTTTTCTCTTGACTTGACCTCTTGGCTCAAAAATATTGTGCCATCATGACCTTTTCTCTTCACTTAGCCTCTTGGCACAAAAATATCACGCCATCGTGACCTTTTCTCTTTACTTAACCTGGTGGCTCAAAAATATCACACCCTTGTGACCTTTTTCCTACACTTAGTGAAATTTTGAGAAGACTACTCCTTACTCCCCTTGATGTGGTCATTTTGACCAATATGTATCCCTATAAGGTGTTCCCTGATGTGGCATGCTCCATAAGTGCATTTGGGTGAGAGAATCCCTCACCCCCTACATGTCATAAATGAGCATGGGGATGTGGAATGGAGTAGGAGGTAAAACCTAATTGTAGTAAGGTTAACCATGGATTAGTTGTTGACTTGGATGAGGTGGAAGGTGAGTCATCCTTGCCCATGCCTTGAAAACTAAAAAGTCTTCAAAAGTAATTTATGAATTCAAATCCACATGGGGATTTGAAATGGAGCAAGAGTTAGATTTAACCCAAGTTAGGTTGATCTTGTTAGCTTTTGATGTAATGAGCAATGGGAGATAGCAATCACAAGATGCAAAATAATATAAAAGAAAGTAAATATGCAAGATGACTGAAGTATGCTTGAATAGAAATAACATAAATGAATACAATGTAGCTATGGAGGAAATGAACACTCCATTAATGAAGCTACTGAACTACATTGCACCCATCACCAATATATGGTGATATACACAACACTACACTACTACCTACGACTATGTTATAAGCAACTCTATCTATCTATGTCCCCCTTCTCATATCTATCTGACAATGAGGCCTTTCTTATATAGGAAGATAGGTTCCTTGGCCAACACTCTACCTAGTTGTGCAAGGGAAAACTTGCACATTGACACTTGTGCATTTATTACATTGCATGAAGTAACTAGATAACTTCCCCCTAAAGTAATCTAATGTCCTAAGTATGTACCTTGGAAGATACATTTACATAACCCAAATGATGGAATAGACTCTATTTCTAACACCCCCTGTATTACATTATTTGGGTATTGAAGACTTTAGTCTTCAATATGGATCTTCCTCCAATGGATAATGGAATTTGTATTCTCCTTCGTTGCTCACTGTATTCAGGTTCTATAGGTAATATGTGTCTTCTATCCAGCCATCGTTGTAGTTCTCCTTGCAAGTATCTTCATTTGGTTCTGATTGTTTATGAATGAGTAAAGCATGGTGTAATTGTCCTCTCATCTTCTTGATTTTTATTCTTCTATGCTTACCTTTTTGGTGTATTGGTTCTTCATTTTCTTCTACCTGTTCCTCTGTAAATGTGTTAGCATCATTTTGAAACAACACAATATCTTGAGAGATTTCCATTGCGTCTAGGACGTATGTATTTTCATGGATTGATCTTGTTGCTTTTATTCCATCTTGATTCATAATGAGGCATGTATTGATCCCATCCATATATCCAAAGTTGATCATATAGTTGTTTTCTACTAGCTTTCTTACTAAAATGAGATTGAAAGTTAATCTAGGAACATACAATACTTTTTGTAGTAGAATATCTGGAAATGATTTGCTAGGTGTCACACATCCATATCCATGTATAGGATAGGTTTGGTTATCTGCAATTCTTAGTCTGTATCCTCTAGCAACTTCAAGACAATCAAACCATTGTATATTTCCTGTCATATGATGACTGGCTCCTGAGTCAATGTACCACATGTTTTCATGTTTTGTAGACTGGTTCTTGTTGGAGCAAGTTTTACATTCATTGTATGATATTCCTTTTCCCATTTGAAGAAGTAGAAATGAAGAAAAAATATAGAATTGTAGTCTACCTTATGGCTCCCAATATTAGAATATATGATCCCTTATTGAAGTATATAAGCTTGATTTGATAAAACCTTAGGTTTGTAGACTTCCTTATGTCTCCCTAGTGATGAGAGTATGAATACCTAATTTTTAGGTTTTTGTAGAAAGCTTATATCTTCCCAACTTGATAATATTTGAAGGATATTATTATCATCAAGTTTTTTAGAATGCCTTATGACTCCCTAGAGATATAATATAGTGCTTTTGTAAAGATATAGTTCAATTTTGGTTGATTTTGTACAAATTTTGTAAAGATCAAAAATCAACTTCTTAACACCTTATTACTCCTATTGAACTAAGCACTTTTCAATTTTGAAGAGGTTTTAATGTTGGATTTCTTTTGTCCCTTTAGAGAAGTTTTTTGAGACAAGAATATTATAATTTTCCAACCTTAGTAAAAAGCTTTAATAACCTCTTTTTATATCCCTTGGATTATTTCTAATTTCCAATAACCTAGTTTGGAGTTGTAGCCCTTATGACTCCCAAATTTGGAAAATTAGAACACATTAATATTTGCAAACTTTAAATGAATTAATTCCAAGTAGTATTCCTTATTTCTCCTAGGTTATGCTTTGCAAATATTAGACAATTTTAATATTTAATTTCCCTAAGTTTTGCTTTCAAATGAAGATTGATTTCTTTCAATAATTCAACCTTATAATATAACCTTATAACTCCCTTTTTATGGAAAGCAAATTAGATGGAAATTGTACCTTTATGAAACTGATGGTAGACTATCCTTCTTGGGTGTTGTGAGTAATGGAAGATTCTTCCACTTGCTATTTTCTTCAACACTCACTTTAATGCTTCCTTGACCCATTTGACTAGGAGTAATGTGCTTCATCATTTGCTCTTGGATTGTTCTCCAAGTTGTTTTTGATTCCTTGTCATGTAGCTACCGAGCTACTATCGTGATACGCTTGAGATATTGTTGAGTCACTTTAGACTCACTTGTTGTCATTTCTACCTTGCTTTGACTATCCTTTCACCTCCTTGACCATCCTTTTTATGGAAGATAAGTCTTGAATTTTGTGACAAGTGTCACAACTGTTATGTATGAGCACTCGCTCCTTTTGTAATGTACCAACTTCCTTGTCTAACACTTCTTTGGCACTTTGTAATGTATGAGCACTCGTGTGGGCACTTGTGTGAGGCTTGTGGAGGATAACAAGTGGCACCACCTCCTTAATATTCCTTGTAACTCTTATGTGAAGGTTTCTTGAGCATTGAGAGATAGAATGGTACTTTAGAAATATTATGCCAAGTGGCATTCAAATGCTTTGCATGAAGACCTATGCTATAATACTTCCAAGGAGAATATAACTCCTTTTGTATACCTTCTCTTAGCTTGCTTCATTTCTTGGATAACAAGAAACCTTCTCTTTTGTAGGTGATTTGATGAGGTGTTATGGAGCTTCGAATGGTGATTCTAAAAGTGATATTGGTGCTTCCTTTGGTGGATGATCTTCACCAAGTTTAAGACCTGAATGTAGCACCTTTTATCCTTGTCTACTATACCTTCAACATGTTATTTTTTGTGCTTCTTTGTAGTGTAGATAGTTGCTTGCTATGTTGTCTATCCCACATTGGTAGAAGTAGATTTGATACCTTCTCTTTGTAGATGAGCTCCCTTTCTATCTATGTAAATGTAACTTGATAATACCCTTGTGTGGGCTTTGATATTGTAGGTTCATCCATCCAAGATATGTTGAGAGTGAGCCCTTTGAGTGGCTCCTTTTGCTGTGGAAGAGGAGTGCAAACATTCCTTCCTTGGTTGGCTTACCCTATAGATGTTGTGCCTTTTGAGGCACCTTCAAATATGCTCTCTTCCTATGTATAATGTATTGTATAAGTGCAATACCATGTAACCTTACATGTATATAAAAATTTCTTTATTGCACCTTTTCTTGCACTCTTTTGTAGGTCTAAAATTCTATCTTTGTAGCAGATTTTTGAATGCAAATATGAGGGTTTTGAGGATGTCTCTTTAGCTAGACTCCTTACCCTTTTTTCTTGGATACTTTGATGATAAATCCAAGCCTTTAATGATGTAGATAGAAGCTTCTTTGTAGCTATAATTTTCTGCCCTTTGTAACAAGCAATTAACCCTATAATGCTTTGGATTTGAGACTCACCAAGTCTCAATATTTGAAGCTTCTATTTCTTTTTTTGGTTAGTTGTATTCTTCTCCAAGTTTTTGAGGATTCTAACCTGATTTTGTGGCTTCACTTGGCCACTATATGTTGCATATTTTGTGCACTAATAGTGTCTTTAGACACTGACAATTTTTGATTTTGTGCCCTTCTCAAGTACACAAAAGCTAATCTTTTGAGAGTAATAGAATAGTGCAAATGAATCTAATAATATTTCACTTTTAATGCACTAACAATTTCACCTTATCACTCCAATCAACTCTCAAGAAAATGCACTTAATCAAATTTACTGCAACTAATCAAGAATAATCTGAAATGAACCTTCAATAATTATTCTAAAATTTCACTACAATCAATATTGTAGGACTTAGTCTTCTTTTTCATTTTTCCAAAGTAGATGATAGGTAGTTGATAGAAGTAATTCAAAAATCTAATCAACTCCTAATCAATGTGCAAATGAACCTTAAAAATAACCTTTCTTTTTGCACTTTTGAAGACTGTAATCTAATTGCAACTTTAATCCAAATTCAGGTGCTTTAACAAATCTGATAAGTAATCCAATTAATGAATCTACTTGCACCAAAAGTTGCTTACCTTTTTGAAAGTTTTTGTAGCTCTTTTGCCACTTCTATAGAGGATGTAGATCTTGGTGTCTAGGATCACCAAGTTGTTGCTTCGAGTAGGATCTTGCAACTCTTTGTAGACTATTCTGAACAACTCCTTCTTCACCAAATGATGGTCTCAAACTTTCTTTCATGAGCCTAGGATTTGGTGGCTTGTTCTCCTCTTGTGTTCTCCTCCTTCTATATATTTGGAGAAGTCTTTTATCTCTGAAGTGGTGCCTTCTTGCTATGAGAGGTAATATTCAAATCTCCAAGATTTGGTGAGCTTCTTCTATCTTCAAGTCTTCTTGTCGAATTTTGACTTCAAGCAGGATCTTCTTCTGGGATTTGGCACTCCTTGCCAAATTCTTCTTCAAAGATTTGCACTCCTTTTCAAATTCTTCTTCTCTAATTTGGCACTCCTTGCCAAATTATTCTTCTCTTGGGCTTGTTGTCGGATGGCAACAATTGTCCCAAGTCCTTCACTATCAGGGGCTTCTCCTTGGTAGTGGATTTCTTCAATGAGTTCTCCTTTGAGAATTTCTTCAGTCAGGCTCTCCTAGCCTTTTTCTAGATGCTCGATGAGACCTTCCCAAGGTATTTGATATTGCAACTTCTGATGGTCTTCCTTGAGACCTTCTCTTCAACCTTCTGCTCCTAGAAGTGTTGGTGGTGAGATCTTCTTTTGGATCTCTGATTCTACTACTTCTAGATTCAAGCAGGACTCACCTAGTCCTTCTTCTTCTTTCTTCCAAGACTAGAAGTTCTTCACTGAGATCTTCTCTTGATCTCTTCGATTTTGCTTTAGGTGTTGAATTGATTCTAAAGAATATACCCTTCCTAAATTTCTTGTAGGAAGTTTCCCAACTCATTGAATCTTCTTTCCCTACAACAAAGTATTAGTACTAAAATATTTAGTCTACTTCTGAATTAGATATTCTCTTCAAATTCTTCTTCAAGATCAAGGCTTTTGTGGCCTTTTTCAATATCAAGGCTTCTGTGGCCTTTTTTAGTATCAAGGCTTCTATGGCCTTTTTAGTACCAAGGCTTCTATGGCCTTTTTTAGTATCAAGGCTTCTGTGGCCTTTCTAGTATCAAGACTTCTGTGGCTTCTCCTTCAAGGCTCCTATGGCCTTTTCTTCAAGGCTTCTATGACCTTTTTGTGTCAAGGCTTCTATGGCCTGTTCTTCAACTTGTGAAGTTCTTCGATTCAACAATGGAGATCTTCAGTCTCCTGACTTCACCACAACTCTTCACTAGAAGTCTTCTTTCGTAGTATTCTTCTCTTGCACAAGGAACTAATCTCTGCACTATGAAGGCACGTCGACCTTCGGGCAACGAAGTTGGAGTCTCCTAGCTTTCTGTTGTAGGAGTACCAATCCTCTGAGAATTAATTTTCTGCAACAAAAGAAACTTTAGGCAATAGTTAGAAAATTCCAGATATCTTGGATGATCTTCACTAGATGATTTGTCAATCTAGTGGATTGAATGCTGAGTCTTGGTCTTCACGAGTTTTTCCTGTAACTCTGTGGAAAGACTCTAGTCAAATGCAATCTCAGTATTTTTTAGAACTGAGATTTCTTTCAGTCCTCACTTGTGACTCTCCCTAATTCTACCACCTAGATTCTTCTGAGATCTTTTGATAGTGGTTGGTCCAACAACGCGTCAGTTTGACAAAACACTCAGGCTCAATGATAATGGTGGTTTCCCTATTGACCTACATAGACTAGATCTACCGTAGCTCTGATACCACTATTAGCTTTTGATGTAATGAGCAATGGGAGATAGCAATCACAAGATGCAGAATAATATAAAAGAAAGTAAATCTGCAAGATGACTGAAGTATGCTTGAATAGAAATAACATAAATGAATACAACGTAGCTATGGAGGAAATGAACACTCCATTAATGAAGCTACTGAACTACATTGCACCCATCACCAATATATGGTGATATACACAACACTGCACTACTACCTATGACTATGTTGTAAGCAACTCTATCTATCTATGTCCCCCTTCTCATATCTATCTAACAATGAGGTCTTTCTTATATAGGAAGACAGGTTCCTTGGCCAACACTCTACCTAGCTGTGCAAGGGACAACTTGCACATATACAACTTGCACATTGACACTTGTGCATTTATTACATTGCATGAAGTAACTAGATAACTTCCCCCTAAAGTAATCTAATGTCCTAAGTATGTACCTTGGAAGATACATTTACATAACCCAAATGATGGAATAGACTCTATTTCTAACAAACACTAGGTTAAGTGTTAACTTTTGGGTGAGGTGGAGTGTGACTCACCATGTCTCCCATGGTTTGGGACACAAAAGTCTTCAAATGGAATTTAAGGCCCTAAATGCACACAAGGAGATGTGTGGATCAAGGGTTAAATTTAACCCTAATTAGGTTGACCATAGGTTTAGCTAGGATCAAATGGATGAGGTGGAGGCTAGGCTAGTCAAAGAGTAGACTAGGTGAGGTGGTCATGAATTATATTGACCATGGGATGGGGTTTGACTATAAAGTGAATTTTGACCAAGGTAGAGATTAACCAAGGTTAAGTTATGATGGTGGTCATATGAGGACCTATAGTTAAGTATAGAAAAGAAATTAAGTGGCCCAAGAGGTCTTATGAATGGTGCTTTTGATAAATGAATAATTTTTTGAGACTAATATATGTAAATTTTGTGAAATTTACAAATTTATCGGCCATGATGATGGAAGAAGTGGCAACGTGTGACTTTTGGGTATCTACATATTATTTAGAAAACTTGCAATGGCAACTCCAAAGGATAAACTTGCCCTAGTAGAGTAATTTAAACCCAATAATAAAATAGGATGGATGGTAGATATATAGTTCCTAGATGAATTAACAACTAAGGAGGGATTGATTCAAATAGAAAGCAATATACTATACATGGCTAGATGATATTCTATTTACAAAGGGATGTGATGGCATCTTGTTGATATGTGTAAAAGAAGAAATGATAGAAACCATAATCAAAGAGTATCACAATGAGGGAGGAAATTACTCTATGCCAACCACAACATATAAAATCTTAAGGGATAAATACTATTGGCCTATCATCTTATTTGATTGTTTCCAATCAATAAAATATTTTTAAATTATTTTATATGTTTATGGGAAGGTGAGCAAAAACACAAATACCCCTAAATCCTATAATTAGTATTGAACCCTTCCAATAATAGGGTTTAGACTTTATTATCAAGATAAGTCCTTTGTACAGCAAGGGACATGAGTGGATTGTCATTGTAATATATTACTTCACAAAGTGGTCAAGGTAGTGCTAGCTAAATCAACTAATCAAGCATCAATCATCCAACTATTGGAGGATAATATCACCAAATTTGGGATACCATATATAGTAGTCATTGATAATTTCTTGTCCTTCACAAGGATCAAAGTGATGAAAACAACCATGGAATACGGGTTTGTAATCAATACATCCTCTAATTACTATTCCAAGGTAATGGATTGATAGAGTCTACTGGAAAGAATATAGTAAGGATCTTGAACAATATTATTACTTAGTCACAAAAAAATTGACATAAAACATTATAAAAAGTACTTTAGGAAGATCAATTGATGCTTAAAGCCTCAATGAGGTCATATCCTCATAACATGGTTTATGAAAATGAGGCTACGTTTCCATTTAATTTAGAACTCGCTTCCCTCCAAATATCACAATAATTTGAGATTGAAGATATTGATGTCAAACCAATGCAACAATGATATAATGACCTATCAGATTAGGAGGAAAGACAAAATATATTCAATAAAATAGTACAATACAAGGAAGCAACCAAAAGATACTTTGATAAATGATCCACCAATATGGAGTATAATGAAGGTGGTTTAGTATTAAAATGGTATGAGGATAATGCTAAACTTGAAGGTCATCATAACTTTGAATCTATTTAGAATTGCCATATCAGATCTTTTAGATTGTAGGTCTAATTACCGACAAGATCACTATGATGGATGAAATAATGGTTCTAATTTTAGTTAATGGGAATCACCTCTAACCTATTTAATGAAAACTCATACCAAGAGAAATATATATATATGTACATATATTTTTCTTTATTTTTGGATATTAGTCCCTCTTTTATTTCCTTTTCTTCCTTGTTTTCACAAAAGTTGTCTCCCCTCTACATACATTAAATTTATTTTGTTAAAAGGATCATCTTGTGGTCATTTTTTTGTATATACAAAAAAGCAAAGTTTAGTTCAAATAAATGAATTGCTCACTTTAACCAATAAACCACTCAACAAAATAAGTGATGCACTTGTCAAGCACTCTATCCATACATTGATCGACTATGCAGGCAAATGAGCCCTTGTCAATATGACCTACCTACTAGACCTTTTAATTATAGGTATGGGTAGTACAAGGATTATAAAGCCCCTTGATCCCACTTCACTCCTCTTATTTTGTGCTCCTTTAAATTACTCATTGCTCTCTCAAGTTGATCACCTCCCATTGTGAATCACATTCCCCTTTTACTTTTCTAATACAATCTAAACAAACTACATGAATATTGCTAAATATCCCTTTTATAAACTGGTTGACACACTCATGTACGTGCTAAGGTGCTTAAGGAAGTTGTGAAAAAAATATCTAATAGGTCAATATGAACCCTTTAAGGGATTTTTGGATAGATTGGTCTATCATTTAAAGGAAGGGATCAACCACCTGACTTGTATTGCTATAAATCATTATTTTATGAAGGCATATGATAGCTAGTTATTTTCTAGAAAAACTAGGCAAATCACTCCATTAACGATCCAATGACCCACCATCAAACAAAATTTTCTAAATTGGTATACTTGAGCAAATTGCTTGAATTATCCAAAAATTCACACTAAAAGGAAAAAAAATTTAAGTTCCTAGGTGACTCACTTACCTCACTTAGAAAATGACCCACAAAAACCCAAATTTTACCAAGTCCCCCTTATAGATCAAATAACTACCTTTTTCTAGAGAATCACTAACCAAGTCAATCAAATTGATCCATGGCTTATAAATTTAGAATTTTTTCTCTTATCCAAAATTTTATCATTTCCTTCACAACCATCATGGACACCACAACTACCTCTACAATTAATTCAATGTTAGAAAGAAACCCAATATCTCCACCTTCCAATGTCATTGGCTCTCCCTTATTTGCTCCACCAAAACTATTTCTAGAACTAATATAAGAGGTGGGACCCTCCAAAGGGAAGTTTAAGAAGAAGTTGCATAGAAATATGAATCCTCATCTCCTCCTCAAAGGTCTAAGGAGTTGTTTGAAAAACCCTATAGAAGGTTTGAAAAAGGGAAATTTAAACATTCCATTAAAAGTATAAGGAAATAAGTCCTTAGGATGTTCAACTTGTCTCATAGATAGATTCATGGATAACTATAAAAATTTAAACCTCGAGACTCACTATGAACTTGGTCCCACAAGTGTGGATTTACCCAAAGCTAGTGGAGGCCTATATAGAAATTTATGACTACACTAATAATAGTATTAAGACACCCCAATTGGTTGAGAAGTCATTTTATGTTAGAGGGATATATAAAAAAATGTTGAAGGAAGTTGATGACCCATAAATGTGGGTCATCTAAAATACCAATACATAGAATTTTTTATTAATTACAAGTGTAACCCAAGTTACTAGAGGAATTTATTAATCCATTGTCTTAGGAACCCAAACAAGGAAATAACATATTTCTATATTTGGATATATTCAAAGATGATTCCCAAATGGTTTTTTTAGGGATTGCAATTATGATAGGGGATAAAACAGATGCCAAGTTCTATGAAAAATCTTTCCCTTCTCCATGTAGTCAAAACCTATCTAGGGCATTCCTAGATGATTGACTATATGAGATACATTACAAACCAGATGAGCAATCAAATAAAGGAGTTTGAGTAAATAAAAATTACCTATGCATAACATCTATCTTGGATAATTTTATACCAAAAGGACTTATTTCCAACCTTGCATATAAATAAAATGGGATCAAATGAGGAACCTCTCTCAATAGTAGAGTGCAACAATGTACCTTCCCATTAAGTGGGAAATATATTATACCACTTCTATGATAAATTTCACAACTTAATGATGCAACAAATGAAGAGAAATGATCCTATGATGTCAAAGGAGGCCAAGCAATCTCTAAAATTGAAGGAATAACCAAATACAAATTTCTACTTGGGTAATTCATGTTCTTTCATCTGCCTCTATGTATTTTTAGCCATGCCTTTTGAGTTGTCAATGTTTGTACCTAATTGCATTCTTAATATTTAATACACTAGGAAAATTGATTATATGGACTTAAGGCATTTCAAGGGGTAAAAGAATACCATATTCTACCCATCCAAGTAGTTGATCATGAAGATTACACTTAAGTTGCAAGGGTTTGACAAGGTGTTAGAGGAGAATTTGAGATCTATGAAGTTAAATCAACTCTAGGATATGTGGTCTTATAACTTCAGCAAGTACTTCAAAAATAAACTAAAGGAGAAGAGGTATTGTGTAGAGAAGGATAGAACCCTAGTGAAATTAGCCTTATCCACCCTTAGAAGTACATGTGGGTATGAAGATAAAATACATGGTCAATACAATCACCCCTTAGAGTGGCACTCCTATATGAAGGGAAAGGATAATTATGACTTAGATTTCAAAATTAATCACCAAGCACTAGGATCCTTGGAGAATTTGGGTTACTTGATGGTAAAAATCTATTTATTCATTGAAGCAAGAGCCTATTTAATACATGTTTTAGAGTTACAAATTGGAATATTGATAATCTCAATTTAGGAGATCGTTACATGTAAGGAATATTAAAATAATCTTCCATATAATAATGCATGATATAATATTAATGTAATAAAATATCCTAAAACCCCCCTTATTACATTTTTCAAGTTATAAAATATTCGAAACCCCCCTTAATGTAGAGGATTCTAGGCTCTTTATCTTGGATCTAGCTCTTGGCTTTGACTATAGCTCTTAGATCTTGCTCATGGATTTGGCTCTTGGATCTAGCTATTGATCTTGTCTTTAGCTCTTACCTCTGGATTTAGTACTAGCTATTCTAACTCTTGGCTCTGGCTACTCTATCTTTGGTTGCTTTTACTTTGGTTTCTTTGGATTTGGATGCTCTAGATTTTTCTATGGTAACCACCTTTGGATCTACCTCTAGGTCTACCACTGGATCTTACTACTTTGGATCTTGAGTAAACACCTATGAATCTATGTCTGGGTCTACATCTAGGTTTCCTACCTCTAGATCGACCACTACGTCTATTACCTCTGGGTTTGTTGCCTCTAGAATTGCCTCTATGTCTACCTCTAGCTCTTGCTTAGATAAACACCTTTGGGTCTATCTTTGGCTTAGCCTCTAGGTCTAAGCATATCAAGTACTCTTAGAGTACATAAGAAAAAGTGGTATTGACCTCACTTTGCTTCTTCAACTATGAGTGTTATTATAGTAATCTTCTCATCCTATCGGAATGCATGAAAAATAGTCGTTGCAACCATCGAGTATAATAGAGTAGATCATTGCTTATGAGGTTCACTCTACTGGTCTCATGAGTATCCTCCTTAGGGTGAACTCATAATTTGTACTATTAAGATTTCAAACTCTATTGAGAATGCAACTTTGTACAATAATTTTAGAACCTACATAAAGCAACTACAAGTGTCCTTACTTGCATTGTTTTGTGGAGGTGTTGAACTCTGCCAAAAATGTACCTTTTTAAAATATTTTATGAATTTTGTGAGAAGGGAAAAGGTGTTAGAATCCATCAATATTACACCTTATTTATAATCACAATTTACAAAATTGGTTAAATCAAATTGCATAATTGGTTAGATCATACAAATAAAAGAAGCTCATTTTTAAAAATAATCTCTGTCTTTTTCTTAAAAAACTCTACTTTGTTCCTTAAAAAAATAAAGCCCTTTTTTACCTAAATATAAGCTCTACTTTTTTTTTAAATAATAAAGGTTTTACTTATTTTTTTAAATCAAGAAATATTGAAAACCTACAAACCTAGGTCTATATATAAATTTGGATCTGGATCTATATGTCAATCTATATTTGGATGAAGAGATATGAATATTCCTTCCTTGACAAATTTTCCCGCCACAAATAGAACATTGATAGCCCAACTTCAAACAACCATAACTTCTTCAATATTGCTTAGAATTTGGCATATGACCACTTGTTTTTATAGCACTCAAAATGATCTACACAATGATGTAAGAATATTTTAAATTTGATTGCTATAATGAAATAGTTATATCCTACAAACAAAATGATATGTGATATATAAGAAAAAGCGAATAGATATCTAGCAAGGGTAATATGTGGAAACCCTTAAGGAGGCTAGATATTTGGAAACCCAATATGAGAGATTTAATAAATATTGAGCAATATATTTTAGAAGACCAAATCCAAGGCCACAATCACATAGGATCTAATTATCAATGGGTATCTTTCCCATGAACCAAACCTACAAATACTCAAACCTACATACATCAAAAAATGGAAGGACTTAGCTTCAAATAACAATGATTATCATTTACTATACCTCACACACTCAATGGTGGCTCAGATTAAATAATCCTTTTCAATAAACTGGATCAATATCATGTCGTAGGTTCAGAGCATGCTTGGATTTCCCTACTTTACAATTGTATCTCTACTTCAATTCATTGATTGAAATGCATTAGGATGGGAGAATTTCCAAAGAGGTGATTCTTCCTCTTATACTTTAGGTAGTAAGGAACTTGCATTGATACCAATGATGGAAAAAAAACTATTCATTCATTGAGGCAAGAGCCTATTTAATACATGTTTTAGGGTTACAAATTGGAAGATCAATACTCCCAATTTAGGAGATCATTACATGCAAGGAATATTAAAATAATCTTCCAGCTAATAATAGTCTTCTAGCTAATAATGCATGATCTAATATTAATGTAATAAAATATCCTAATATTACTTTGATAGAAATATCCTCCCTTGGAAGATGACGTATAAAATAGGGACAATAAAGAGGCCAACATGGGATGTTTAATTTGATGAGCAATTTTATAACATTTGGAATAGGAGGTACCCTAGAAGTTTAAATAGGGAAAGGACAAAGAGAAGCACAAAAAATTCTAACAAGCCTACCAATTCCACCTCATGCCTCTATCAAAATATATCATATTCATTATACCAATAACACTAGCAGTTTTTAGCTCTATAATGAAACAAAAATAAGATATAGGAAATAGAAATTAAAGCATGGTGCTTACAAATCTATGTTCAAAAAGGTTGTGGTAGTCTAGTAATAGAAAAAATAGATATTTCATCTTAAGAAGAGGGAGATAACCTAAGGAGGAACTCCTCCTAAATTTGGAATGGATAGAATAATGGACACCACTATTTCCACTTCCTTCCCACTCTCCATTGCTCATACTTCTTTCTTTCTTCCACTTCTATTTCTTATTTCTCTTCTTCACCCCTTCTTCTATTGCACTTCTATTACCATCCACCAATGTATACCATGGTTCTCTTGGCACCCCTACTTCAATTACCACATTTAATCTTGGAACTATTTTGATCACCTCATTTTTATCACCCCCCATCCAAGATTCCACCACATAAACCATTGGTATCATATTCATCAACCTATTCATAACTAGTCTCCCCACTAGAAAAATCATTAGAATAGTTGGCATTTGTAGAAATCCCTTCCATATCCACATGATTTAATATCACATCCATACAAATCACTCCATCCACTATCTCATCTCACTCATGTTATCCCTCATACCAAGCTAGGCTACTCTTGCTATAGACAATTATGTCACCCACACCAACCTCCACGATTGAGTCTACAAAAGCAACTCTAGATACCAATGTAATCATAGGGTGTACAAAGACATTTTTGTGGGATATTTCCTATGATCCCAAAGAGACATATGTTAAAAAGGCATTTAATTTCATATGTTATGAATAAATAAGGGTTAAGGAGTACAAAACATTGTGATACAAGACCTCCCAACATCTAGTACTAATGTGGTCATATTTTCATCTAGAGGAAATAAGATCCTAATATAGAAGTAATGAAGAATGACCTCTCTAGTCTTGCTACATCCATTTCTAAATTCACTACTAGGGCAGCAAGCTATATGTAATCCAAAAACATCCATTTTAATATATTTGACTAGTGAACCAACTATAAACTAGTATAGCCCTACAATTTGTCCAACTAGCAATGAGTGATTAAGCTTTGCAAAAGAAAAATAAAGAGCTTTAGGTATAAATGGTGTAGTTAAAGATTGAGAAGGAATAATTTTGGAATGAAAATGAGACCTTAAAGAAATATACCACTAAGAAATAGTATTTGAAGAATCAAGTTGAGGACCTCAAGTCCCAACTTATGAGGCTAAGAAGAAGAGGCAATCATTGGAGGACCTCTCATAACATCTTATGTTGAGAAAACATAATGAACAAGAAAAATACTAATTGGAGGACTAAGTAAAACAACTCTAATAGGCCCAAAAAGTGAGGCATCAGAAGATAAATTGGCTCTAGAAGGAAATAGTGGCATTGAAAGAGGAAGAAATAATAGTAGATCCATGGGAAGCCTTCAATATTCAAATATTTAAGTCCTTATCGAATAAAATCAAACCAAAATGATGGATACCAAAAGGTATTTTAATTTCGTAGCTTATGTAGAAAATAACCTAATTCAAGTTATAGAAACCATCAAGTAGTCTAGAGAATAACTAGTTATAAAGGAGAGGTTATAGGAGGTGCTTAAGCTTCTGATGGGGGGCCAAAAATTGCATTCATCAAAAATCAAATTTTCATTCTATATTTTCATTTTAAAATTACAGTTTACAACAACAGCCCGCAGGCTTTACATTCACTATGCAATTTCTAACCCTCCATGCTCTCTCATTACATTCACTGGGTTTTTATAGAGGCCTCGACCCTCTGTAGTTATGGAATAACAATTATAGAACAATGGCCGTAGCCATTAACCTCCCGCCTGGAAGTAACACATTGCCACTCTCTCTACAGCCATTTGACATGCACGATCCTGGTGTAGACTGCCTCACGCTCGGCGCATCTGCCTACACTACCTAGGAACTCTGAGCTTTCTCTGGAAGGAAACACAGTCTGAAACTGCCTCACGCTCGATGCATCTGTTTCAGGGTCTTTCATCTCCATGGAACCTGGTGTAGACTGCCTCACGCTCGACGCATCTACTTACACTACCCAGGAACCCTTCAGCTCCTCTGGAAGAAAAACAACACAAGTAGGGCCAGGATGGCCCTCTGGCCTCGCAACTGCAACCTCTGCTTGCAACTATTTTCCAACCCCTCTGCATGTCTCTACTTCCTCCTTTTATAATTTTTGGTGTGCCTCTTCGTCTTCCAGCTGGTGGCTTCTCCTTCATTTTTGCCATGACTGTTCGGTTCCATAACTGCATTTTGTAACGGCCTCTGTAACTACCGTTTGACTCCCACTTACGGTTACATTTTTTGCATGACTCTTTGTCTTTGCCTACTTTCACTACACCTTGCTGCCACGTGTCGCTCAATGGACTCCTTCTGTAACGGTCCCTGTAACCGTCTGCCCCTTTCGAGTCGTGAAGCAGCATGTCACGATTTCACGACATCTCCTCTCTCTTCCTCATCTTCTTCTCTTCCTATCACGATATTGCGACATGTCACGATATCATGACATTTTTGCTTCCTGGCCATATCTCTCCTCTTCGGGGCGTAAAAACCCGACATGTCATGATATCGCAACATTTTTGCTCCATCGCTTTCTCTCTCCTCCTTGGGTCACGAAATCGCGATGTGTCATGATATCGCGACACTTTTCTCTTCATCCACTTTCTCTTCTCTTCTAGCCGCGAAAATGTGACATGTTGTAAAATCGTGACATCTTTTCCTCTCTGCTTCCTCTCGCTTCTTCGGGTCACGAAAATGCGACATGTCACGAAATCGTGACATCTTCTCCTCCGGCTCCTTCGCTCGCCTCTTGGTCGTGAAAATGCGACATGTCACGAAATCGTGACATTTTCCTCCTCTGGCTCCTCCTTCGCTTCCTGGTCGCAAAATTACGACATCTTCCTCCCCTGGCTTCTTCTTCGCCTTTTGGTCACGAAAATGCGACATGTCGTGAAATCACGACATTTCTTCCTTCTAGCTTTCTCTCTCCTTGGCGGGTTGTGAAACTGCGACATGTCACAAAATTGTGACATTCTTCCTCCGTGCCTTTTCTCTCCTCTACGAGTCGCGAAACTACGACATGTCGCGAAATCATGACATCTTCTTTTCTACACCTTCTCTCTCCTCTACAGGTCGCAAAACTGCGACATGTTACAAAATCATGAAATCTTCTTGTCTATGCCTTCTCTCTCCTCTATGGGTCACAAAACTGTGACATGTCATGAAATCACGACATATTCCCTCCTTGCTTCCTTCTTTCATCTACGGGTCGCGATAATGCGACATGTCGCGATATTGCGACATCTTTCGTCCGCTACTTCTCTCTCCTCTTTGTGTCGCGCTATCGTGACACTTTTTCTGTCGCGATATCGCGATAGTTTTTCTCTGCGGGCTTCTCTCCCACTTTGTGTCGCGATATCGCGACACTTTTTCTATCGCGATAGTTTTCCTCCTCTTTCTCTCTCCTCTTTTGGTCACGATTTCATGACATGTTGCGAAATCGTGACATCTTCCTTCCTTAGCCAATTTTTGAACATGGCTCTGCTTCCATTGGATGCTTCTGCATCAGATGTCACTGGATGCTCCTACATCAGACACCCGGGGTTGATGGAGAAGTGACCTTCACTTCTGCACTGTTCTGTCATCTTCTTCTGCATAGGGACTCGAACTCTCTCAAATCAACCCTTCTGTATTCTTACCACTCTTTCACAGATCCTGGTGCAAGCTGCCTCATGTTAAGCACTCTACTTACACACTTAGAATCTTTTGGCTCTGATACCACTTGATGGGGAACAGAAATTGTAAACTCATAAATCCAAATTTTCATTCATTAATTCGAAAATAAATTTCATAGTACTAGCCCACAGGCGTAGTTTTCTACATTCTCAATGCAATTTTTGGCCCCTCATCAAGTGGTATCAGAGCCAGAATATTCTGAGCATGTAAGTAGAGCGTCGAATGTGAGGCAGTCTACACTAGGATCGTGCATGTCAGAGGGCTGCGGAGAGAGCGGCAATGTGTTACTTCCAAATGGGAGGTTAATGGTTGCGACCATTGTCTAGTGGAATTGTTATTCCAAAACTACAGAGGGTCTGGGCCTCTATAAAAACCTAGTGAATGTAATGAGAGAGCATGGAGGGTTAGAAATTGCATAGTGAATGTAAAGCCTGCGGGCTGTTGCTATAAACTGTAATTTTAAAATGAAAATATAGAATGAAAAATTGATTTTTGATGAATGTAATTTTTGGCCCCCCATCAAGTGGGGCCAAAAATTGCATACTCACAAATCTAAATTTTCATTCATTAATTCAGAAATAAATTTCATAGTACTAGCCTGTAGGTGTAGTTTTCTACATTCTCAATGCAATCTCTGGCTCTCCATGCTCTCTCATTACATTCACTGGGTTTTTATAAAGGCCCCGACCCTTTACAGTTCTAGAATAACAATTCCACTGGACAATGGCCGCAACCATTAACCTCCTATCTGGAAGTAACACATTGTCGCTCTCTCTGCAGCCCTCTGACATGCATGATCCTAGTGTAGACTGCCTTACGTTCGACGCTCTGCTTACACGCTCAAAATATTTTGGCTCTGATACCACTTGATGGGGGGCCAAAATTGCATTCAGCAAAATCAAATTTTCATTCTATATTTTTATTTTAAAATTACAGTTTACAGCAACAGCCCACAGGCATTACATTCATTATGCAATTTCTAACCCTCCATGCTCTCTCATTACATTCACTGGGTTTTTATAGAGGCCCCGACCCTCTGTAGTTCTGGAATAACAATTACAGAACAATGGCCACAACCATTAACCTCCCGTTTGGAAGTAACACATTGTCGTTCTCTCCGCAGCCCTCTGACATGCACGATCCTGGTGTAGACTGCCTCACACTCGGTGCATCTGCCTACACTACCCAGGAACTCTGAGCTTTCTCTGGAAGGAAACACAGTTCAAAATTGCCTCATGCTTGGCGCATCTATTTTGCGATCTTCTGTCTCCATGGAACCTGGTGTAGACTACCTCACGCTCAGTGCATCTGCCTACACTACCCAGGAACCCTTCAGCTCCTCTAGAAGAAAAACAACGCAAGCAGGGCCAGGATGGCCCTCTGGCCTCGCAACTGCAACCTCTACCTACAACTATTTTCCAACCCCTTTGCATGTCTCTACTTCCTCCTTTTATAATTTTTGGCGTGCCTCTTCGTCTTCCAACTGGTGGCTTCTCCTCTATTTTTGCCACGACTGTTCGGTTCCATAACTGCATTCTGCAATGACATCTGTAATTGCCGTCCGACTCTCGCTTACGATTACATTTCCTGCACGACTCTTTGTCTTTGCCTACTTTCACTACACCTTGCTGCCATGTGTCGCTCAATGGACTCCTTTTGTAACGGTCCCTATAACCGTCTGCCCCTTTCGAGTCGTGAAGTAGCATGTCACGATTTCGTGACATCTCCTCTCTCTTCCTCATCTTCTTCTCTTCCTGTCGTGATATCGTGACATTTCTGCTTCCTGGCCATCTCTCTCCTCTTCGGGGCACGAAAACCCGACATGTCGCGATATCGTGACATTTTTGCTCCATCATGTTCTCTCTCCTCTTCGGGTCATGAAATCACAACATGTCACGAAATCATGACATTCTTCCTCCATGTCTTCTCTCTCCTTTGCAAGTCACAAAACTGCGACATGTCGCGAAATCGTGACATCTTCTTTTCTACACCTTCTCTCTCCTCTGTGGGTCACGAAACTGTGACATGTCGTGAAATCACGACATCTTCTCGTCTATGCCTTCTCTCTCCTCTACGGGTCACGAAACTGTGACATGTCATGAAATCACGACATCTTCCCTCCTTGCTTCCTTATTTCATCTACGGGTCGCGATAACATGACATGTCGCGATATCGCGACATCTTTCATCTGCTACTTCTCTCCCCTCTTTGTGTCGTGATATCGCGACACTTTTTCTGTCACGATATCGCGACAGTTTTCCCTACTGGCTTCTCTCCCACTTTGTGTCGCGATATCGTGACACTTTTTTTGTCGTGATATCACGACAGTTTTCCTCCTTCTCTTTCTCTCTCCTCTTTTGGTCACGATTTCATGACATGTTGCGAAATCGCGACATCTTCCTTCCTTAGCCAATTTTTGAACATGGCTCTGCTTCCACTGGATGCTTCTGCATCAGATGTCACTGGATGCTCCTGCATCAGCTTCTAGCCATGATGTTTATAGCATAAGCACAATAGTTATGGATATATACAAAAAGTATGGTTAAAAGGTTGAAAAAGATCCTTGATACTCAAAGAGACCTACAAGCCTACAAAGACAACCTATATAAAATTCGAAGATTAAGAAATGATAAAATAAATTCAAGGGATCATCACTACTAGATTGTAGGACATCTATAAACCTTAAATTAAATTCCTTAATAATGAAATCATTGATGCGATATTTGAAGGATATAAATATTAGGTTGAATTTAGAGATATAGTTGATCAATAAAAGAAGTTAGAGCCACTTTATGCTAAGCGATAAGAGTTAATAAGAAATTAATATGGGTTATCCAAAAATCCATTTGAGTAATTAGCAAGAGATGCAAAGGGCCTTACCACCATGCAATTACCAAAAGGTAAATAATGACAAATTTTTTTATGACTTCTTCCATAAACATAGAATAGAGAAAACCATAATTTTGTAATTAGGGGTTCCAATTTTAAAGACTTTGTTTCCAATAATAAAGGCAAGATCTAGGATCCCTTAACAATTGATCTTAGTACCTTGTAAAGTCACTAAAAATGTAGTGATAAGTCACTACCTTGGATTTCATAGTTTTGAAATGTAACAAAATCATGAAATCATTCAACTAACGCTTTCTAAAACCACTAATATTTTTCAAATCCATAGATAAGTGTCAATTTTCTCCATAAGTGTTAGTTTTTTCTAGGATCAATCCATTGGTAGAGTGAAGTGATTATCTTATAAGAGTGAATCATTGGGTAATTTTGGAAAATTGCTAGTAAATTGGAGCAATTCACTCATATTTTAGAGTGAATCACTTGTAGAATGGTGATGGGATAAAAAGACAAGCATAGATACTAAGGAAGGTCTTTGAAAAGTGACCTATTGGTATGTAGTGGTGCCATAAATAATTTCAGAAATCATATAATCCTTTTAAAGGCATGCAACATTAATAGATTCATCAATTTGTTAGAGATGTCCCCAAATTTTTTACTTTTACTAAGAACCCCTTTACCAATAAAAAATAGTTTCTCACCCTAAGTAACTTAGGGGTAAAATCTTCCTATAAAAAAGATCCATGAGGTCCATTGTAAACATAATTTTTCCTTGAGGAATTAAAAGCTACACTCTATAAGACCCACATTATGCTCTTGTGATTCATATAATTGATGTAAAGTTCATATCTTTTACTCCCCATAAATGGAACTACCCTCATAGATTGTGGAATATGTGGTGACTAAGGCATAACACTTTTGTCCATCTTGTTATTCCTCTCATAATATCATCTAAATTGAATAAGAACATTGTTATTATTTGGATTCCTTGTGTGTTGATTGATCACACACTATCCTTGTTATGGTTTTGGTTATATTTACTTTAATCTCTCATACTTTAAACTTCATAGTTTACTTTTCATGTATTTTAATTTTTGTATTTACTTTTTGTATTTTAATTCATGGAATTAGATTAGGTTAATCTATAATTTACAAGGATTGTGGGAATCCAATGTAAATATATAGTTTGGAAGAGGCCATAAACCCTTCCATTTAACTATTGTTGAAACTTGAATTGTGGGTGTTTGAGAAGTCATACTTTTTTTACAATTCAACAACCCATTAGGAAAATCCATAAGATGCATAAGGATTTGAGTTGCCACTTAGGATTATAAAATTCAAGGCAGATGTATAGATGGTCTTATCAAGTATTGTACTTGTATTAGGGTATATGAAAAAAGAATTGGTTATGGAGGATCAAATAATACTAATGCATGTAGTGGAACATTATACAATCTATTTCAAAATGTTAGATTGCATTGCTTGTATGATGAATCAAATAGATGAATAAATAGGAAAATTAAAAGTAATAAAGTAATTCAACTACACCTCCTGACTTATTTTATTAAATTTGAATAAAAAACATTGGTTTTTTTAGTTGTAATTGAACTAAGTGGTGGTTTATGGAACACTATTATCAATTTGTGACTGCATAGATGTCCCTTATAATATTGAGGATGAGATAATATTTAACTTCTATGTTATGATACATTACCCAATGATGAAAGGGTTGAAAGAGAAAGTGTGCAAGATATAACATGAGTCTTGAAGTCTCATGAAGTTAAAATATCTATCTAATGGATATGTCTATCTTAGAAAACACAAGTCCTTCCTTAGGGTCTATTGTTTCTCAAGGAAGCCCTATGAGTTGCTCATACTTATGAGAAATTATATTTTAGAAATAGAACAATGTGATAAATGGATTACATTGATTAGAATCTCTTCAAAGGACAAAAAAAGAGTATGATTTACAAGATTAACAAGTAAATAATGATGGTTGCTTCACTAACAAGAGGATATAATGTAGGCATCAACAAGAAAATAGAAAGAATGAGGATGATGATGTTAGAATAAATCTAGTAATACAATCCTAAAACAATATTTTAAAATAAATTTACAGGGCATAACATCAAAATAATATACATATATAAAAAAATGGGTAGGGTGGATAAAGAGGTCAATTTCAATGATGATATAACTATCATCAAATTGAATGCCTTGCATCAGTATGAGTATGATTTGTACTAGTGGAAGATAAATCCCCCTCAATTTTTCTCCTTCTAAGCAATGCAATGATAAAATTATATTTTTACCCAAGTGATAAGATTAACCACTACACCATAAGCATCCTTTTAAATCATGATTTACCAAAATAAAATAATTTGGCATGGAGAAATATGTGCTAAAACATCAACACCATGAGGGATGTAACACTATAGGGTTGATTCAATTATAAATTTTATAGGGCCTGGGATAAAGACCATGAGATGAACTACAACCCCTATACTCACTCCCATTAGTGAACTCCTTTCTCATCCACCCCATTATTCTCCTCTTACCATTATATCTCCTATCATAGTTTTATTTACATTTCTCACATCCCGCTTAATTTTTTTATGTACACCTCACCATGCATAAGAAAAATCATATGGTCACCTAAAGAAATACCTCCCACAATTATTGTGCAGCCATATTCATTATCTTCATCCAATGCACCACCCCACTATAGTATATTTCATTCATGCACCCATGTATATAATCCAAATAATGATAACCCATCCATTGTTTACATACTTCTCAACCTCTACCATGTCTACTATTGTGTCACCACTTATAATCACTTTACTACATATTGTCACCCATGTTTCCTCACCTCAAATTATCTCAACAAATATAACCACCTAGTTCATATAACCCACTATGTTATTTCATCCCACCTTTGCTCCCAATAAAACAATCCAACAATCCTTGGGATGACTATTATGTCATATTTACAAACATCATCTAGGAGTTGGAATTCACACCTATTTCTAAAAATGAACAAAAGAAATCCATCCACTCAAATATTATATAAAAATCATAAAAAAAGGATAAAAGAGTAAAAGATATAGTTGACACCCGTATGTGGATAAGAATCACAACACTTCAATACAATGGATGGAATGGTAGGGGACATTTATACCAATACTAAAATCTAAATTATATAAGTTTAACCCATGATAACATAAAAGTAAGGATTAAAATTAATTAAAAGTTATAAGGTTGGTTTAGCAATAAAAAGGTTAACCATCACCTATAGAACTTACATACTAAAATAATGCAATAAATTAAATACAGTTATACAATGATTGCCTATAGTATTATACAATATTATATCATACAATGTCATCCTTGGCCATAAGTCAAATTACACTTTCAACACTAGGATAACTAAGGGTTACCATACCACCAAAGAAAAGCATCCTATCATGGAGGTTATCGAAGCATTCCTTTAGCAACAAATAAAAATTATCACTAATAAAATTGCTAGAATGATGAAAGAGGTTAAAAGAAAAATTAAATAGGATATCACTAACCTCAAGGACTCAACTTCCAAAGCACTTGTGATCCCATGGTCATAGCTAACAAAGGGTGTAAAGAAGTTAATGGTAGAAAAAGTGCTCCCCTCATATCCAAGCAAACTGGCATTGTGCTAGCTAACCACACTATCAATATATCTACACTATATTTATTAAGTGTTGACCCATTTTAGATGGTGTAGCTAACAAGGTAATTGCAAAAGATAGTAGCTATCAAATATATGCAGGTTACTATTAAATTTGAAAGATATAGAAAGTATGGTCTACAAATTGCATAAGCAATAAAGCAATTAGAAGAAGACAAATAAATTCAAGTAGTATAGATATAGTAAGAAGTGGAAGATCTAGAAAGGGAAAATGGTGAGCTAAAATAGCAAGAAACTAAGAAAGAAGAGCTAGAGAAATGAATGACAAATTTAAAATATCAATTGGCACAAGGGCAAGTTCAACCAGAGCAAGAAATTGAGGATGAAAAGTAAAATCAATAGCTTTAGCTAAATCAAATACAAGTAATAGTTCAAAGTAAAAAAAAAATATATTGTTGAATTAGAAAAAGAAAATGAAGAGGTAGGAAAGAAGGCACAAATTATAGAAGCATAGGCTTAAAATTTCAAATAAGTCAAATTCTTATAGAATAAGATATATGCTAAAGTCATTCATGTCAAAACATACTTTAATTTCATTGGACAATCTAAGACTCTCTTGAAATATCTATTCAACAAGTAGAAAATGAGTTTAGTGCTAAAGTTAATTTTGTTAATATGCTTCTATATTTGTCTAAAATATGTATCAAGCAAGTGAAACAACTACGAGTATTTGATGAGAGTACTATCGTCAAACAAAATAAGAACATACCAGATAAATAGATAAGATTACAAGGATGCAAGGCCACTCATGCTCTAAAGGTATCTCTTCAAATAATGAAAAAAGAGGTGCAATAGCTTATAAATATTAGAATACCCAATATATTTTATATTAAGAAAAACTCCTTAAAGTAAATAAAATAAGTAAAAACTTAACGAGTAGAAGGTCTAAGTAGAAGATGATGGTATACCTAATAAGGAGTAAACTAAAAAGTATAGAGGATCAAGGAGAAAGCATCTCAAAACACCAATATAAGGATTTGGTATTTGATGCAAAGATGATGAATGACTAGAGCTATCTTATAATGTGGATTAAAAGGCACTTTCAAGACTATTTTCATAGTAGTGAATCAAAGTGACCTTCAATTTTATAATTTTATCAAGGAATGATTCTAATTTTAAACATCATGCCCAAGGATAAAGGTAGGGCTTAACATCTCTTTCCAATGGGGCTTGGAACCTTGAGAAGTCACTAGAAATATAGTATCGTGGCTAGTACATTCAAATTTGTATAAGAAATTAGCCCTAAATGACAAAGAATTTTTATATAGTTGTAGGAGCAACAATGTAAAATAACAAATTTGGAAGAATTGGTTGAAAAATTAGCTAAGACCTGACAATGTGATAGACCCCTAAAAGGTAATTTATCCTAGATAAATTTATAAATCATAAATTTTTATAATCATCCTCAAAATTTTGAATCACAATTTATGGATCAAAATAAGATAGGATCAACAGAGATTTGAGGAAACCATACAGAAAGCAATATTTTTTCTTCTTATGACATGGATTAGAAATCCCTTGAATCTTAAAAGGATCCATTCTTATTAAAAATATTATTCTAAATGTTATGTGTATCCATGCTTTGTTACCCTCATATAAATATAATCTTAAAACTTGAAATAAAGTACTTAACTATATAATATTTTATTATTAATATAAAATCTAGAAATTATATTTAAATTTAGGGAAAAATGATAAAGGAACCCAAAATTTCAGATAAAAAATTCAATACGTTAAAATAATATATTTATTTTTTAATTCATCTCTAAGATCGGAATGTAAATATAACTTGTATATACCCCATTGGATGGTAAGAATGGATTAGTAACAGGTCATGTGTGGGTAGGGGATGGAGTTCCAAGATATAGCAGGATCGGGCAAATTGAGTGGATTATCGAATTTCTCTCTTGGACTCACGTTTCTCTCCAACTGAAATTGAAACCCTATTTTCTTCTTAGGCACCCCCTTCTTCTAGGGTTTCAAGAGATTTTTCTTTAGACGCTCATTTTTCTCTTCTTAAGCAAAAAAACTCTCTTTACCTCTTTCTTTTTGTAGAAGAGCAAGTCATCGATCTTATTTGGGTTAAGTGGTTTAGTTGGACCATTAGATTCTTCAACTCATAAGGTGTAGAATGGTGGGTCAAGTGCTTTGGGTGGTGCTGTTTCACCCTAGACCTGATGGATTCTCCTTGATGCGGTGTTGATTCATCCTAAGGACTATTTTTTCCCTACTTTCAAACCTTCTCGGTGTCTAATTTGATTTCCTTAGTTCTAGTGGTGGGAAGATTGAGGAGTTGGTTGGAGGACTATTTATTCCCTGCTTTCAAACCTTCTGGATGTCAAAATTTGCTTTCCTTAGTTCTAGTGGTGGGAAGACTGAGGAGTTGGTTGGATTGGTAGGGTTGGCAGTTTGGGGGTATTTTCCAAAGTTGTGGTTGGATGGCCTATCAACTATAGAAATTGTATGGCTTTGTTATCTTATTTTGTGTGCTTGTGGGGTTAGAATCCATTGGAAATGTGGGTGATTTCGTCCCTTTTGAGGATTATCCTCAAGATTTTCTTGGAACTTTCCATGGTTTTTGGGGTTGTAGTTTTAGTTTCCAATGTGTTGGTGTTCTTTCTAGGGATCAAAATGCTGATCCAGGGGATTGTTGCTTTGCTTTGTCCTATTGCTGATCTAGAGCATTTTTAGATCAAGCAAATTTGGGGCCCTTTAGTGGATCCTGAGATTTTTTGTGTAGGATTCTGGGGATATCTTAGTTCTAAAGGCTCTTATTGGTTTTGGTTCCACTACAGGACTGTGCTTAGAGTTCCCATTGTCAGGATTCCCATTTTGGGCCCCCATTTTGGGCTAGATGAGCCTTTTTTGAATTTTAGATTCAAGTTTGAGCACCCTAGGTTTCAAATCTCCAATTTCCTCTTTGGGTAATTTCTTTTTAAGTTGGAGACCTGGCTGTAGGACATGTTCCTATTGTTGATGTTCTATGTTTTTAATTGCAGGGTTCCTGTTGTAAGAAAAAATCTTCTTTGCGCCTTGTGATTCATTTTTTTTGGATTTGCTTGGGTTGCAGGTATTGTCTGGACCCAAAAATAGGGTTTCTAGTTTTGGTGGGATCTCTGTCTAATCCGACATAAGCGTAAGCCTGTTTCGGGCAGGATTTACTGGGTTGATTGATCAAGACTCCTATTTTAGGTGAGAAAGCTCTTTTAATTTTTTTTCAATTGGTGTGCCTATGGAATGTGATGGAATGTGAATGACTGCTTTTTATTTTGGGTGTCATTTTTAAATTTTAATTTTAATTTGTCTCTGCTAGCTGCTGGCTGTTGATGTTGTGTCCATTGGCTAGTTGGGTTTATCCATTTTCCTAGTTGGTGGTTTCTTGAAGCAGTCTATTATTTTATCTTGGGTGAAAGCTTACTTTCCTTTCTCATTTTAAATTCATCCTAGTTCAGTTAGGATTGTTGTTTGCTTCTAATATGTGAGATCCGACATTCCTTTCTCGTTTCAACTTTTTTTGAATGTAGGATAATTTTTTAAAAATTCATGTGATTCTTTGCTTGAGGCCTGATCTATTTGTACAAAGTTCTGGGAGCCTTTCAAAACCCTGTTTGTAATGGTTTGGGAACCCTTCCAAAACCTCTTTGTAAAAGGCTCAAAGATCCTTTCAAAACCCCTTTGTTGAGGTTTGGGAACCCTTCCAAAACCTTGTGATCCTCTACTTGAGGTTTTTTCCATTTATTCAAGGTTTTAAGAGCATGTTTATTCCAAGTTAAGATGGGAATGCTATCTATTTGGGATCTGCAAGATCTAACTCTCTCAATTGATTGCAGGATTAGTTTATGTTAGATGTTGGATCAATTATCCCTAGGGTATTCGGTCTCATATATGATTTACGTGTTGATTGAATACTTTTGTGGCTTTGCATAGGTTTGGGGACCCTTCCAAAACCCCTTTGTAAAAGTTTTGAGGACCCTTTCAAAACCCCTTCTTTTACCAAATTAAAAAAATGTAAATAACTTGATGACTTTGTGAAGCCCTATTAAAATTGCTTGAAAACTAATTATATTTGTGTGCCTAATCAAACTTAAGCATATCAATTAAGATAAAACTTATAACATTAGCTTAAAAATCATTAATAAAAATCTAAAGAGATCCCTCGTTATACCATCATATTACACTTATAAAAACATAATAATTTTAATTCTATTCATCAAAAAAATATCAAGTAAGAAAAAATTAAAAACAATGAAACCCGACATAGTTTGTTAATTTAGCATCTATATAGTTTATCTTTAACAATGTCAAGTCCCTTTGTTTACAAGCCAACATTAAAATAATAACAATAAAAAACAATATATTTTAAAATTGAATTAATTAATTAAATGGTATTAGCTCAAGTAGGTAGATTCAGAGAGACCTAGGTTCAAATCCTATCAAGCTATAAATGGATAATATCCAGGTTTTGTTGTAATACCACTTTATGATTATGTATTATAGGTGGGTCCATTTCAATCTCCTATAACCAATTGAAAAAAAATTGAATTGATCAAACCATCAATATTATATTTTTTTAATATATAATTTTTAAATAATATATAAATATTGAGATGGTCATCAAATGCTCTCAGGTCAATTCATAATATTCTTAAAGAAGATTCGTGTTAAAATCTTGTCAACCAATAAAAGTCACATGCAGATAACATTATAAAGAACGAACAAAAATTTTGAATTGTTCTTGCACGTGGTTATTTGAGGTGAAGGTCAAAGAAGACAATACACTCCAATGTTGAAAGGTCGTCTAGTGGGGATTGAGGGAATAGTCCACACGGAAAAGCAAGTTGTACCAAACTCCTCTTTTTAGTTATGAATACAATTTGAAAGAAGCTTTCTATATGACCCAAGAACAGCATCTGCCACTTTCTATCCCATCAACAAAGGCTCTTGTAGGTAGACAAATAAAAAATTGAAAGCAAACAATTTAGGATTGACAATATGCATTGAAATACCAATAGGATTGGCAAATAAGTTAAGATGGGAAGTAAAACATTGAAGAAACAACATAGAGCTTAAAAAACAAGGACCAACATTGGATAAAATTTCTATTTCCCAGTGTTCATTATATTTATGTTTTGATTATTTTATTTTATTTTTTCTTTTCGGTTTTAAAGGTGTTTGAGGTTATAGATTATGTAAAATGATGTAGTTATTTAGATGTTTTTTTTTTAATTTTATATTAAGTAAATATAATATTATATTATTGAGATGTCTTTTTAAGATTTTTTTTTATTCTTCATATGTTTATTTGGTATTTTTTCAAAATTTTAATAGTTACCTAAAAGTTAGGTCATTATCTAAATGTTAAAACTGATATGTATTAAAGTATAGTATACAACCTCATTATTTTGAGTTTGAACTTTAGATCTTTTATTTAGAAATTCAACATTAGACCCACTTAAGTTGTATAGAATATGTTTATTTACTTATTTTCGTAAAGATCATGTAAATTGATTCATAACTTAGAAATAGTTATTTCTATTCATTGGGAGGTGGAATGATGTAACTAAAAAATAATTGTATTATTATTTTATATTTTATTATTGAATTTTTTATCAAAAAGACATGTAACTTTAACTTTAACTTTAGCAAGTTTTTCATTCATCATAGAAATGATTTTAGATTCAATAATCTTGTATCTTGCAATTTTCATTTTTATACTTGTATTTATCAAACTTAATTTTAAAGGTAAAAATTACATGTTGAGTAAGAAATACTATGGGTAATGACAAAATGTGTGGTTTTAGAATTACATGATGATTTATTTATCCTTTGAATGTTAAGCAACTATGTAGGGACTTACTCAAACCCATAAATAATTCACAATGTCTACCATATAATATTAAAACATGAGTCAAAACTTTGAAATGTTAAATATTTCTTGGTTGTCTTGCCTTTGCCAACAACTATGCTAGCTAAGGTTTTCATGGGTGTTAAGACCTAACAACGAGATGGAAGTTGTCTATCTACTCTTAAATACCATGGTATTTTCTATATGAACTATACATAATGAGGATACCAACCTAATGTCTCGCATAAGAAATTGTTGTTGTTTGGTTATAAGTTGCAACAAACAATTTTTTTATTAAAAAGTAGCAATTAAGTGATAAGTATGCATGATAAGAAGAAACCATATAGATCAAATATATAATAACTAAAATCTATTAATTTTTAAGCATAATGAGAAGATAATGTTTGCATGTCATTAATATCATACTATATGTGGTCATCTTTTTAAAGAGGGTCAAATGTAATTATGACATGTGGATTGAAGAAAATAGTTTTGCAAAAGTTTGGGCTAACAAGCTAATGCACATACATCATCACACAAGAAACATGTAGAGGAGATGAAAATTGTGATGTTTAGAAGAAGATGGATCTATAATTTTATAAACCCTAGAAAATATTAAAAAGACCACTACATTTAGCAGGACATAAATCTCTATGAGAATATGGATGGTGGAAATTTTCTTATTGTTAATAACAAGAGTGCAAAGGAGCTAAGATAGGAAAAAGAGAAAATCAAGATAATTCAGGAGGTTGATTAGTGTAAATAATACTCTCATTCTTATTCCAAGTTGGATGATGCATCATTATTCTCCTCCACTTTCTCTTAATGGGAGAGCTACAACCCATTTGCATTCACAAAGCTCTACCCTCCACATTTTCATGAATGGATCTATTACCAAAATTGGTCCCTTAACATTATCTAAGATTCCTTTTCTTTGTCAACAAAATTAGCAAATTCGTCATTACTTATCTAAATGTCAAAATCACCATGACATTATTTCCATGTTTCTTTCAAATGCATTTTCATATGTTGATGTTATTTAATTTATATAATTAATAATAAATTAAAGTCTAGTAACATGTCAAATTTTAATTGATATAATGATCTTAAGATAATCACATGTCTAATCTTCATTGATGTGATGGCCTTATGAAGTTACACTTCTAATTTTTATTGATGTTATTATCTTATGATGCTCATGTATCATGTTTTCATTCATAAAAGTTTTTATATTCATTGATGGATGTTTTTCCTAGATTTGGATGGGTCTAGTAGGACACTACATCCCATAGGCAAAGGAAACACTAGCACTAGTCCAAATCAAGAAAAACTCCAAAAATTAATATAAAAGTGGGGAAGGTTAGATTAGGTTCTAATATATGAGGACTCCTAGAGGGATGATCTATGTATGAAGTTGAGAATGGTATAGGTATAGATAAAAAAGAAATAATATCTAGCTAGTAGAAAGTAATACAAAGCAAGCAACAATGAGAGAGAGTAACATTTGAGGGTATTAACCTCTTGGAAGATGTCATTTGATTAATATGCTTGTCCTTGTATGATATATTGAGAATTTGATAGCTTGAGTGTCCTTGATTTTCTTCTTTACTTTATTGCCTTCTTGGTTGATGGAGAGCCCAACAATTGAGAAATTAAAATCTACACTCTATAAGACCCACATTGTGCTCTTGTGATTCATAAAATTGGTGTAAAATTTATGTCTTATGCTCTCCATAAATGGTAGTACCCTCCTAGATTGTGGAATATGTGGTAATTGAGGTATAGCACTTTTGTCCATCTTGTTATTCCTCTCATAATTTCATCTAAATTGAATAAGAACATTTTTATTATTTGTATTTCTCATGTGTTGATTGATCACACTCTCTCCTTGCTATGGTTATGGTCATATTTACTTTAATCTCTCATAATTTAAACGTCATAGTTAACTTTTCATATATTTTAATTTTATGGTATTAGAATAGATTAGACTATAATTTACAAGGATTATGGGAAGCCAATGTAAATATAGAGGTTGGAAGAGACCATAAACCCTTTCATTTCACTATTGTTGAAACTTGAATTTTGGGTGCTTAAGAAGTCATACTTTTCTTACAATTCAACAACTCATTAGGAAAATCCATACATTGCATAAGGATTTGAGTTACCACTTAGGATTATAAAATTCAAGGCAGACGTGTAGATGGTCCTATCAACTATTGTAGTTGTATTAGGAGATATGAAAAATGAACTGGTTAGGGAGGATCAAATAGCACTAATGCATGTAGTGGAACATTATCTAGTCCATTTCAAAATTTTGGATTGGATTTCTTATAATATGAATCAAATAGATAAATAGATAGGAAAATTCAAAGCAATAAAGTAATTCAATTACACATCCTATCTTATTTTATTAATTTTGAATAAAAAACATTGGTTTTTTTAGTTGTAATTGAACCAAGTGGTGGTTTATGGAAAACTATTATCAATTTGTGATTGCATAGATGTTCCTTACAATATTGAGGACAAGATAATATATAGCTTCTATGCTATGATACATCACCCAATGATGAAAGGGTTGAAAGAGAAAGTGTGCAAGATATAACATGAATCTTGAAGTCTCTTCAAGTTATAATATGTAGCCAATGGATATGTCTACCTTAGAAAACATAAATCCTTCCTTAGGGTCTATTGTTTCTCAAGGAACCCTATGTGTTGCTCATGCTTATGCTAAATTATATTTTAAACTTAGAACAATATGACAAGTGGATTACATTTATTAGAAGTTCTTCAAATGATATAGAAAGAGTATGATTTACAAGACTAACAAGTAAATAAAGATGGTTGCTTCACTAACAAGAGGATATAATGTATCCATCAAGAAGAAAATAGAAAGCATGAGGATGATGGTGTTATAAGACCTCTACTAACACAATCCTAATATTTTTAAATAAATATATAGGGCATATATATATATATATATATATATATATATATATATGGGTAGGGTGGATAAAGATGTCAATTTCAATGAGGATATAACTATCATCAAATTGAATGTCTTACATCAATATGAGTATGAGTTGTGCTAGTGGAAGAGCAATCCCCCTCAATTCTTCTCCTTTTATGCCAATGCAATGGTAAAATTATATTTTGACCCAAATTATATGGTTAACCACTACACCATAAGCACCCTTTTAAATCATGGTTTACCAAAAAAAAAATTGGCATGGAGAAATATGTGCTACAAAATCAACACCATGGGGGATGTAACACTATAGGGTTGATTCCATGATAAGTTTTCTAGGGCCTAGGATAAAGGCCATGAGATGAACTACAACCCCTATACTCAATCCCATTAGTGAACTCCTTTCTCATCCACCTTATTATTCTCCTCTCACCATTAGCTCTCCTATCATACTTCTTCTATTTCCATGTCACAACCCATCCCCATTGATCCTTTTCAAGAGGACATCAATTGATCTGAGGGATCAATTAATACCTAACTAAAGGGGTCGTTGACCCTAAAGAATTCTACAAAATTCTAACTAATGTATTTTGTGAAAATTTAGGAAAAGATTAATAATCTTTTGAAAAAAATAATTTAATTTAATTAGAATCTAATTAGAGCTTTTGTAAAATATGGATTGGAGGATTTATCTTTTGCAAAAATTGATACCATATAATAAATTAGGTGTAAATAACCTAATTTTAATACAATTAGGTACTCACAAGATTTATCCAATTTTGATGGGACTAAAAAGGGCTCTAGAATTATTAAATAATGTAGGAATTATCCTATTATTTGAGAAACTATTCATACCTTCTACATGGCTTCTATATATTGGTGGAAATTAAGGGAGATTCCTTCCCTTATCACTAATAGTCCTAGTTTTGTACCCATCTAATAGTACTAGTTTTGTATGTCTCTAGAAAGAAGGGACACAAAACAAAACAAGACCACCTACCTTATATTTATTTGGACCCTCTTCTACTTTTTGGATTTCCCCTCCACATGGATTAAAATATCTTATTTGATTTAGGGCATCTTTTAATATTAAAATATTAGCTCACATTTATGGTGGGGAGAGGGAGAATAATCTTATTAAAGAGATTCTTGTGAAGCAAGAAGGGGGATAATGTTGGAAGGAGAACCTTAGAGGAAGAGAGTAACAAGGAGAAGATGATTTCGAGGCAAAAACCCTCTACCATAGTAGAGTTTTACGTAGGAATTTTCTATTTATCCTTGATTTGTCTGAATACTCTCAAATTATGAATCAAAGCGTTTCTATGTTTAATATTGATAGGCAATATTATTTTTGATTAAATTGAATCTTGTTTTAATCGGTGATTTTATAGAATTACATAGTGAAATTTAGAAATCCCTTTCTATGAACTATTCTAATTGATATTAAAAACCTTGGTTTAACTAGCGATTTCATTGTATGACCTAGAGTGGCCTAGAAACCACTGTCTATGAGCTTAGTTTATTCAAATATTAAATAGATTGGCTTAGTCTACTCAAACATTAAAGGGACTATGCAATCTAGTGGACTTTAGAGTAGAACATAGTTAACTAATACTTAAACCACCACATATCAAGCTAAATCACTGTGCTCTCCTCAACCATCACAAGATGGTTATTCTTTTTAGCATGTGAGCATACATTTATATCATGAATATACCCATTGCACGATGCATGTGGGATATATTCCCAAGCCTATACATAATCTCGATCTATTTTGTTCATGTACATCGAAGGTTATCCTTTTGGGTCTGCGTATATATCCTATAACCACAATGAATAATAGGAAACCCATGTATGGTTGAGTACTATAATGATAGTAGGGAACCCTTTTGGAAGTCCTCGATGATTCTATTTTTCTACTTTATAGCATAGCTATTTATTATATTGTGATAAGAATGGATGGAAGACCATTCAGATTTCATTCCTTAAAGGAATTATGGGGTCCCCTCTTGATAAAGGATGTGATATTTCTTTAATATGAATTCGATGATCATTCATAAACATGTAATTATGAGAACTTGTGAATTTTATTGATGTCTTAGAGAAATAAAATGCGAATTTTTCTTAATTGCATCATGATTTAAAAAGGAATAGTTTGATTCCTTTAGATTGTATAATTAGGAAAGAATTCGTGGATGCTTTCCTATATTTTTATATTATGATATTTTTAGTTTATGAATGAGAGGAGAAACATATTTTGGAGGTTGGGTTTATTCCCCGTGAGGGTTCCTAGGATAAATATTGTGTCACACTATTTTGTGGATTGTCTCTGTTATTTTCATATGGATGTTGCATTTACTTTCTAATGTGGTATTGTTTAGATAGATTATGAATGTGGTAGTCAATTAGAATCAATGGTTATTAAATATTATTTACTTTTCAATGAGAAGCTATTTAATGTATAATTGATATGTAGTCTCAAAGAGTATGATGGAATGGATTATATACTAATAGTAGTATATGGTTACTTACTATGATGATGATGTAAATGGAAATATGATGTGATAATCACTTCATAAATACTTATGAATACTTTAACCTAAAGATACTATAGTAATGAAATGTAAAAATATAACTAGTTTGATATAATATGAGTTGGAGCTCATAGGGGTTGAAGCTCATATATTATAATTCATGCTTGAGTTGTAGCTAAATAAAGCTTTATATTCTGAGTAGCAGCTCGAATGTATATGTGGAGTAGGTGCTCCCATATTGATATAAAAATACCTCTTGGTAATGAAATTAACTAATTAAGAAGGGATACCTTAGATGAGAAATATGTTCTATAATTATTAAAATAAAATAATTATTATGAATGAGAAGGGAAGATAATCATGCTTAAGATGATTATTCCAAGGCCTGTGTAAGTTGATCACATGGAGTGATAATTATCTTAGTTGCCCCATCATGGAGATGAGGGTAGTAACTAAGTAATAAATATTGATGATTAACCATTGGTGTGGTTACTCAATCTTCAAGGCATGTATTCATACCATCGGTGCGACATGAAGGTTTTGTAGAAGTTGGTCACTTCTACTCAAGAGTGACTCTGACCAAGTCTTAATATCTCTTGATGATTGATGCCTTGGAAACTTACAATCCATTTGGAATAACTTTGTCTTAGATCATGATTATTTCCTTCACTATTTAGAAGATAAATATAGAAACAAAAAAATTTAAGTGGATGAAGAGTAACAATTGGGGTTGTTACAGTTGGTACTAGAGCCCAACCTAACTAATGGATTCTAGTTAGGTCTAGGTTAGAAAAATATATGGGCAATAAGAACCATAGGTTGGCTCAAATTTATTGATTGCTCACTTGATCTATGGTTGTTAAACTATTATTAACAACTTGCTAATTGTTAAAATTCCAAGCTAAATGGCTATAGCCATACCTAGAAATGAAATATTGTGTGATAAAGAATTGAATGGTTAGCACTTTATGGGGATACAATGGTGAATATAACCATATAAGTTAGTTCATAGAAATTGAAAACTAACTACTGAAGATTTAACTGGATAATATTGAGAGACCAACAAAAGAATGTTTTTCTTTATCTACATTTTTGATCAATGTTACAATACACTTAGGGTTTTCCAATCAGAGGCTATGGTGTAGGAAATGGTAGAACCATTATTGAATATGAAAACCATCCAAATATCACTAGAACCATCTTCTAGCATGAAACCCTAGTACGATGAAGGAGATAAAGGATGGTGAAAGTTTATATTTAAGCATGGAAATTGCCCAAATCTCACCAAAAACCTTTTTTGACATGAAATTTTGGTACGAATTGTATCAGAACTCCACCAATCAGCTCCAATTTTCCAATTGCCATTGCCACATGAGACTTCACAAACCTCCCCAGGTATCCTAAATCTGCATAAAAGTATGCCACCCGACCACTCGAGTGATGGTCAATTTTAATAAGGTGTGCTATGATATTTAAATAGAGAACTACCCACTACACCATGCATGCGGTATTATTATCCATATAGGAAAACTAGAGCATAAACCTTCAACAGTTGGTTGAAGCATAAAGAACCGTCTATAGTATATAAAAGGAAAATAGGGTTCTAGTTTGAAGATATTTGGAGTAGCATTGTGAAAGGGAATGACTACTAGTATGTCAAACCTAGGCAGGAAAGTTTATAGAGCCAACAGAAGAATAGCTCATAGGAAAATTTTATGGAAGATAGGAGTTACCTCAAAATTCAAGTAACTCATAGAATCTCTTGCATAAAACAAGCATACATCTGACCTAAGTAAATGATCTAGTAGATATGCATACTAAGAGATAGATTCTTGCATAACATAGAAAAGACTATGAACTACGTCAAGTGACAAGGTGAGTTGATGACTAGTAGAAATATCGATACACACTTTGTAAGGAAGAAGCAAATGCTTGGAGATTACCTATGTGCAATTATTTCCTTCCACTATTGGAACCATTTGTGTATTCAAGTGGAAGAGCTAGGCGAACCCTCCATGTATGTAGGTCTTACGTGGTGTACCTTAGACTCTTTTGAGGAATTTCACTTGGCACTCAAGTCCCTTAGCTAAGTTCTCTCTCTTTACTATAAGTGTTATAAAAATGACAATAGGAGTTGATAATAAACCCTAAGAGAAATATTTTGGAGAAATTCCATAGAATCTAAATTTAAATGTAGATGGAGATAACCCAGAACTTGGAAAATATCATGTACAAACCAACTAGCTAGGATTGATTATGATATGTACAAACCAACTAGTTAGGATTGATTATGATCAGTTGAACAACAAAAGAATGCTTTATATTATTTATTTAGAGAGAGGCTAAGCAATATTTGAATACAAAAATGGCCATTGGCTAGAGTAAGGAGTTGAACATATCAATCATGTTGAAAGAATACAAGATGAATGGAAAACCACCATGTCTTCAATTAGAGTCTGAGTTATCAGAATCCTCAACTAGAGAAAAATAATGTTCTGCATAGACAAGTGGAGGTGGAACATTGTAGTGAATTTTTATATTTTTGTTGAATACATAATATGGCCAAGGAGTGCCATGATGTCCATATATGAGAATATCCATTTCTATCAAACATCGAGTCTAAGAAAGTTTATTCTGAATTTTCCATGGTAAGTTAGTCTACACATATCTTTGATAAAGAAGACTTTGATATAGCTCACTATTAAATGCATCTTTTCCTATGGGAACATATTTCTTGACAACATCCAAATAACATTGAGGCAAAAAATCAAATGGAATATTTAAAGGATATCTTATAGGAGATAACCAAGAATATTCAAATTGAACATGAAAGGTCCAGTTTTGCCACTTGAAGAATTTTTCAAACCATGCAAAATGGCTTAAAGGACTCTCAATAGTGAAATAATTCTATGAATTATTTCTTAGCCAAACATCACAGTGTGAGTCTCAAATAGATATTTTACAATAAATATTATCCATGGATATAGGAGCATTACGGGATTCAATAGCTTGACCTGGAGTGAATTTTGCAAATATTCTTTTTGTCAAAGAATATTTTGGGGAATCTAGACAAAGGAGTCATAAAACTCATATTGATCTTCTTCATAATGAAACATATTAATTTATTTCTGAACTAGTTGTTTGCTAAGAAAATTTGCAAGAATATTTTTTCTTTCCTGTAATATGATCAGTGTCAACAAAGTAATAATGACCAGATTTGGAAATAGTACCTAAGGATAAGATACCTAGATAAGTATGTACGAAACCAACTAATGGAGTCATCGAAGGGATGATGATGGAACTATATGTATAGTTAATGGTCGTAATGAAGGGATATGTATGTCACAATAATACTCGAGCATGTTAAATTATATTATTACCTCGAGAATTGAAGAGGTATAATGAGCCTCTGATCAATCAAAACAAAATTATCAGTGAGGCAACCCGAGTTGAATGAGACATACACCACAAAAATTAAATGATCAACCTTGATATCAACAAGATGTGATTGACTAAACGAATGAGCAGGATTGATAAATCGTAAACCAAATTGGATAGTCACTTTGGTCGATGGAGTAATTCTAACTCGACGATATAGAGAAAATAGGATGAATACACACAACTTGTAGTATTTTTAACTTAATATCAGAGGAAGGATTAAATTTTCAACTACTCATGACATCTAATATGATTATATATGTCAGGTTTCACCTGGATGATATTGGTTATGAGGAGTAAATTCCATTGTGTGCTTCATGATTCTCTTGCTTTTGATTGTCTATCTATTAGTACATATACCTTAAGAAGACAAGATAGCATCTGGTAGTGCTAGATTTAACCAAAGTAAAAATAAAGTTACATAAAAAGATATAGATATGGAAGAAGCTAGTAGAGTAGTTGAAAAAACAACTAAGACTGTAGGTAGCACAAAGGATATTTCTAGACAACACGTACAAGGGGAACAGACCCAAGGAGATTTATGGGTACAAGAAAGGATGCGTCTAGAGGCTTAAAGAAATGTTGTCATAGCAGAACGATATAGGATCAAATTAGAGATAGCACAAAGAAATAATTGGATAGCAATAGCAATGGTAGCCTTGTATACTAGAAAATGTACAACTACAACAAGCAAGGGAAGAATACAGTGCTACATTCTTGGTATCCTGCTTTGATACATTGGTGAACCATGGTTTGCTCATCTCACCTCTACCAACTATCAGTGCACAACATGAGCATGGAGTACAACTTAGTTAACTAGAGCAACAATACGAAGCAGAGCTCAAATAGCTTCTCGAGTAGTTTCCCCAGTAGTCTCTCCAATAGGAGGTGTAGACACCACACAAAGTGGTGAAAGGATCAAAGGGAAATAACCTTAATATTATTTAATTAGGTCTAAAGCCACCACTTTGTAAGCTGTAAGGATGTACAATGTGTTGGCCAAGAAATTTGGCAAATTATAATTAATAAACATTTGGATCATATACTTTTGTTTGTATGTTTCTAAGTTTTTCGAGTAGAAATGGATAAAAAAAATATTTGTGTTTATAATGAAAATTATAAACATATTTAATTAAAATAGAAAACATGAATGTAAAACTTCTAGATCTGAAAAGTATGGATTGGAGTCCATTCTTGGAGAAGGTATGAGACTTCTCCATAATTCTATGTTGATATAAACTAGGGGACATCAAGGAGGATGCACTGGTAGTGGCAAATAGGTTTGACAAAACGAATCTTAGGATATGTGAACATCCTAAATTGAGATTTAGGAGATTATATTTTTGTCTTTGATGACACCTATTTCTATCAAGTTAACTCATTATAAGAGTTAACAAACCATAGCGTGATACTCCTTGGTTGGAGTTTTGATAAAATTAAAGAGACTTATTGTTTCTCACCTATTATAGAAACATAATTTCATGTCATGTCTATGAAAATATTTAATAAATTCTATTATTGCAGTACTTTAATTCAGTTGATTATGTAGTAATAGATGATTCAAAGTTGTAATATTATGATAATATTTGTATATTGATGATGTTTTTAATACTTATTGTTATGCTTTATGGAGGTTTTATTGTTTCAAGAACATGTTATTGTTGATATTTTACACTTTTGTAGGTCCAAGTACTCTCATGGATGGAATATGTTGCTTACCATAGTGAACGAGACTCGGGAATTAAGGAAATTGATGACTCAAGCTGTATTGCAGAGAATAAATACTAATTTGCTTAATTTTATGCACTCACTAAGTTAGGAACAAGACAAAACACAAAGGATTATATTTAGTCCAAGGGGGGTGTATGTCACAGCCCGTCCTCATTGATCCTTTTCAAGAGGATATCAATTGATCTGAGGGATCAATTAATACCTAATTAAAGGGGTCGTTGACCCTAAAGAATTCTACAAAATTCTAACTAAGGGATTTTGTGAGGATTTAGGAAAGGATTAATTATATTTCAAAGAAAATAATTTAATTTAATTAGAAGCTAATTAGAGATTTTTTTAAATATGGATTGGAGGATTTATCTTTTGCAAAAATTGATATGATATAATAAATTAGGTATAAAGAACCTAATTTTAATACAATTAAGTAATCACAAGATTTTTCCAAATTTTGATGGGACTAAAAAGGGCTCTAGAATTATAAAATAATGTAGAAATTATCCTATTATTTGAGAGACTATTCATACCTTCTACATGGATTCTATATATTGGTGGAAATTAAGGAATATTCCTTCCCTTATCACTAGTAGTCCTAGTTTTGTACCCATCCTATGCTCTAATAGTACTAGTTTTGTATTTATCTCTAGAAAGAAGGGACACAAAACAAAACAAGGCCACCTACCTTATCTCTATTTGGACCCTCTTCTACTTTTTGGATTTTCCCTCATGGATTAAAATGTCTTATTTGATTTAGGGTATATTTTAATATTAAAATAATAGCTCACCTTCATGGTGGGGAGAGGGAAATAATCTTATTAAAGAGAGGCTTGTGAAAGAAGGAAGGGGGAGAATGTTGGAAGGAGAACCTTAGAGAAAGAGAGTGAGAAGGAGAAGATGATTTCGAGGCAAGAACCCTCTACCATACTAGAGTTTTAGGTAGGAGTTTTCTATTTATCTTTGATTTATCTGAATACTCTCAAATTATGGATCAAAGAGCTTCTCTGTTTAATATTGATAGGAAATACTATTTTTGATTAAATCAAATCTTGTTTTAATATGTGATTTCATATAATTACATAGTGAAATTTAGAAATACCTGTCTGTGAACTATTCTAATTGATTTTAAAAACCTTGGTTTAGCTAGTGATTTTATTGTATGACCTAAAGCAGCCTAGAAACCACTGTCTATGAGCTTAGTCTATTCAAATATTAAATAGATTGGCTTAGTCTACTCAAAAATTAAAGGGACTATGCAGCCTAGTGGACTATAGAGTAAAACATAATTAACTAATACTTAAACCACCACATATCAAGGTAAATCGTTGTGCTCTCCTCAACCACCGTAAGATGGTTATTATTTTTAGCATGTGGGAATGCATTTATATAATGAATATACCCACTGCACGATGCATGTGGGATATATTCCCCTGCCTGTACACAATCTTGATCTATATTCATGTACGCCAAAGGTTATCTGTTTGGGTCTGCGTATCTGTCCTGTATCCACGATGAATAATAGGAAACCCATGTATGGTTGATCACTATAATGATAGCAGGGAACCCTTTTGGAAGTCCTTAGCAATTTCTATTTTTTGTTACATGTTCAGGAGCTCTTAGTACTAGGTATGCGATCTACATATACGAAAAGGGCTGTGAGAGACGTGGATACTGTTATAAACCCATTTTTAATCTTTGTAGCATCCATCCTTGAGCTTCAATTAAATAATAAATATATTCAATCTAACATTCAATCCTCACTTAGGGATATTTGGAATGCAATTCAACACCTTGGAAACATATAAGTATTGTGATAACCTACTTGATGCTTACCAAAATATGACCTATTCTAGATACTTGCATGACATCATAATTAGCACCATTCTCTGTTCGCATAGTATTATATAATAATTGACTTCCCAAATCCTTTGGGTAATGATCAACATAGATACATGTTTAAATCTCTGATGGTAGTAGGGCCTATGGTATGTAAAGGCACATTTTCATGATTTTGAGAGCCCTCCTCAATAACATAGTTTGTAATGTCTTACTCCTGCAAATGGGTTTTTAGTAAGGCCAATACCAGATTTGTCCATCTAAATATCATTTTGGAAACCATATGAAGTTAATGTCTCAATTATACATGGTGAATGGTTGACAAACTAGATTTCTGCTACATGGATTTGATTTTCATAAATATCTCAATACACCATTGATGTCCTTAAGAGGCTTTATTACACTTTTGATTAGATGTTGGAAGCATTATGGTGGGTTTGACCTAATTTAGCTACCCTCGATGTAGTTTTTGCTTTTCCATAATGCTCTATGTTGTGTCCTGTAAGCTCCAAAAAAGGATTTTTCTTACCTCCCGTGAACCTTAGCCCCATTGGTTCACATAGTGTTACGACGAGGTTTAAAGTATACATAGTCCATCCAATTGAGAATCCAAGCACTCTCGAAGCCATATGACCCTTAGCCTCTGATCCTTACATGAATAAATTGTTTTATTTATAAAATATGTTTAGCATATATCCCACACCCTTCATGTGGTAGACACGAAGCATCTCAAAATAAGAAGATATTTCTATCTATTTTGACCATCATTCGATGGTCGAGTGAGTACACATACTAAATGTGTAGAAGGTTCCATCGATCATTGACTACCCATTTTATTTTTCTACATGCCATCCTTGGTTGGTCTTGTATGTTTATGCTATATTAACCATGTTACCCCATTGACTGTGATAAATATTCATCCCTGGTTGGTCACGCTAGATTGACCTAGGAAATGGTCGAGCCTAAATAAAGACTCTAACTAAAGTTTTAAATATGTAGAGGATAGATACCTTGTATTTTAAGGAAGAGTATCTCAATATTATTCTATTAAAGGTCTTATTGGTCACTAAAGTAAAGAATTGGGTAGTTACATGTTTGGGAAGTGTACTTAAATTTTTTTTAGAAAACTCTAATTAGAATTTGGGTGTTAACAATCATTAGTCCTATTAGCCATGAAACTAATATTTTTTAACATCTTGTCTACTTTATAACATAGATATTTATTCTATTGTGGTAAGAATGGATGGAAGACCATTAATATTTCATTCCTTAAGAGAATTATGGGGTTCCCTCTTGATAAAGGATGTGATATCTCTTTAATATGAATTTGATGATCATTCATAAACATGTAGTTGTGAGAACTTGTGAATTGTCTTGATGGCTTAGAGAAAGGATATGCGAAATTTCTTTAATTGCATCATGATTTAAAATGATATTTTTAGTTTATGAATGAGAGGAGAAATATATTTTGGAGGCTGGATTTATTCCCCATGATGGTTCCTAGGATAAATACTATGTCACACTATTTTATGGATTGTCTCAGTTATTTTCATATGGATCTTGCATTTACTTTCTAGTGTGGTGTTATCTAAATAGATTATAAATGTGGTATTCAATTAGAATCAATGTTTATTAAATGTTATTTACTTCCCAATGAGAAGCTATTTAATGTATAATTGACATGTAATCTCAAAGAGTATGATGCAATGGATTATAAGATTTGCTTTAATAGTAGTATATGGTTACTTACTAGGTTGATGATGTGAATGAAAATATGATGTGCTAATCACTTTATAAATACTTATGGATACTTTAACCTAAAGATACTATAGTAATGAAATATAAAATGATAACTAGTTTGATATAATTCGAGTTGGAGCTCGAAGGGGTTGAAGCCCATAGATTGTAATTCATGCTTGAGTTGTAGCTCAACAAAGCCTTACATTTTGAGTAGAAAATTGAATGTATATGTGGATTAGGTGCTCCCATATTGATATAAAAATACCTCCTGATAATGAAATTATCTAATTAATAAGGGATACCTTAGATGAGAAATATGTTCGATAATTATTAAGATCAAATAATTATTATGAATGAGAAGGGAAGATAATCATGCTTAAGATGATTATTCCAAGGCCTGTGTAAGTTGATCACATGGAGTGATAATTATCTTAGTTGCCCCATCATGGAGATGAGGGTAGTAACTAAGTAATAAAGATTGATGATTAACCATTGGTGTGGTTACTCAATCTTCAAGGCATGTATTCATACCATCGGTGCAACATGAAGGTTTTGTAGAAGTTGGTCACTTCTACTCAAGAGTGACTCTGACCAAGTATTAATATCTCTTGATGATTGATGCCTTAGAAAATTACAATCCATTTGTAATAACTTTGTCTTAGATCATGATTATGTCCTTCACTCTTTGGAAGATAAATATAGAAACAAAAAAAATAAAAAATTAATTGGATGAGTAGTAACAATTGGGGTTGTTACATTCCACTTCTCACATACCTCTCAATTCTGATACATACACCTCACCATGCATAATAAAAATCATAGGGTCACCTAGAGAAATATATCCTATAATTACTAAGCAGCCATATTCATCATCTCCATCCAATGCACCACTCCTACTATAGTATATTTTATTCAATACACCCATGTTTATAATCTAGATCATGACAACCCATCCATTGGTTACATACTTCTTAAGCTCTACCATATCCACCCTTGTGTCACCACTCATAAACACTTTACTACACATTGCCATACACATTTCCTCTCCTTAAATTAACTCAACATCTATAGCCACCTAGATCAAACAATCCAAAAATTCCTTGGGATGACTATGATGTCATCTTTACGAACATCATCTAGTTGTTGGAATTCACACCTATTTCTACAAATGAACAAAGGAAATCCATCCACTCAAATCTTATATAAAAGGTATAAAAAGGGATAAAAGAGTAAAAGATATATTTGACACCCATATGAGCATCACAACATTCCAATACAATGGATGGAGTAGTAGGGGATATTTATACCAATACTAAAACCTAAATTATATAAGTTTAACCCAAGACAACATAAAAATAAGGATTAAAGTTGATTACAAGTTATAAGCTTGGTTTAACTATAACAAGGTTAACCATCATCTATAGAGCTTACATAATAAAATAATACAATAAATTAAATATATTTATACAATGATTGCCTATAGTCCTATACAAAATTACATCATACAATGGCATCCATGGCCATAAGCCAAATTAAATTTTCAACACTAGGATAACTTAGGGTTACCATACCACCCAAGAAAAGCATTCTATCATGGAGGTTATCCAAGAATTCCTTTAGCAAGAACTAAAAATTGTCACTAATGAATTTGCTAGCATGATGAAAGAGGCTAAAAGAAAAATTAAATAGGACAACACTAACCTCAAAGCCTTCACTCCTAAATCACTTGTGATCCTATGATCATAGCTGACAAAGGATGGAAAGAAGATAATGGTAGCAAAAGTGCCCCCTCATATCCAAGCGAACTGCCATTGTGTTATCTAACTACACTATCAAGATATATACATTATATTTGTTAAGGGTTGATCCATTTTAGATGTTATAGCTAACAAGATAATTACAACAAGTAGTAGCTATCAAATATATGCAAGTTACTATTAAAGTTGAGATATATAGGAAGTATGATCTAGAAATTGCATAAGCAATGAAACAACTAGAAGAAGACAAATAAAATCAAGTAGTATAGATCTAGTAGGAAGTAGAAGCTCTAGAAAGAGAAAATGATGTGCTAAAAGTGCAAGTAACTAAGAAAGAATAACTAGAGAAATAAATGAAAGAATTAAAATATCAATTGGCACAAGGGAAAGTTCAACCAAAGCATGAAATTGAAAATGAGAAATAACATCAATAGCTTTAGCTAAATCAAATACAAGTAACAATTCAAAGTAAATACAAAGATATTATTGAATTAAAAAATGAAAATGAAGAGCTAGGAAAGAAGGCACAAATTGTAGAAGCATAGGCTTAATATGTCAACTAATTTAAATTTTTATGGGATAAGATATATGCTAAAGTCATTCATGTCAAAACCTACTTTAATTTAATTACAGTGGAATTAGCTCAACCAGTTAGATTCCTCAATATTTTGAGGAGGGGACCTAGGTTTGAATCTTTTCAAACAATACATGGATAATATCCAAGCTTTATTGTAATACCACTATGTGGTGATGATGTAATACGGGTGGAGCCCGTTTCAATCCCATATAACCCATTGAGAAAAAAAAGAAAAAAACTACTTTAATTTCAATGGTCAATCTAAAATCCTCTTGAATTATATTGCAACATCTATTTAACAAGTAGAAAATGATTTTATTGCTAGAGTTAAGTATGTTAATGCGCTTCTATAGTTGTCTAAAATATGCATCAAACAAGTGAAGAAAATATGATTATTTAATAAGAGTACTATAGTAAAAAAAATAAGAACATACTAGACAAATAGATAAAATTACAAGGATGCAAAGCCATTCACGATGCTCTAAAAGTATCTATTAAAAAAATGAAAAAATATGTATAGTATCCTCTAAATATCAGAATGCCCAATATTTTTTATATTAAGAAAAACTCCTTTAGTTAGAGAAAACAAGTAAAACATTTCACGAGTAGAAGGTATAAGTAGAAGATGATGATATGCCTAATAGGGAGTAAACTAAAAAGTGTAGTGAATCAAGGATAAAGCCTCTCAAAACACAATAAGGATTTGGTATTTGATGCAGAGATGTTTGATGACTAGAGCTACCTTTTGATGTGGATTAAAAGGTACTTTTTAGACTATTGTCATAGTAGTGAATCAAAGTGGCCTACAATTTTATAATTTTGTCAAGAAATAATACCAATTTTAAACATTATGGCCAAGGATAAAGGTAGGGCCTAAGGTCTCTTTCCAATGGATCTTGGAACCTTAAGAAGTCACTAGAAATGTAGTATCTTGGCTAGTACCTTCAAATTTACATAATTAATTAGTCTTAAATAAAAAAGAAAATAAATTTATAGCTCAAGGAGCAACAATGTAAATAAAAATTTTTGAAGATATGGTTTTCTTCAGAATTGTGAATCACAATTTATGGATCAAAATAAGATATGATCAACTTGGGATTTGAGGAAACCATACAAAAATCAATATGTTTCTTCTTATGGCATGAATTAGGAGTTGGAATTTTGTTAAGCATGTTTAGAGGAAATTTAAACACATAATATTTAGTGGTTAGTCGTTTTGCTAAAGGTGCCTCTAAACTAAAGATTTTACTAGGAGTAGAAATAATTAACCTCTAGTAACTCTTAAGTAAATAAATTGTTATAAATAGGAGTTAAGGGCTCTATTGTAAGGATCCTTGGTTTGTTTTGGAAACTAAGAGCTACACTTTGAGATACTCCATTTGTACTTATGAATTTATTTTTCTAATAATAGAAAGATTGTGCATGATATTTGCTTATAAATTGTGGCAATGCCCTTTCAATTTGTGGATGCATAGTGATTGTTGTACTACCATCTTATTTTTAGTAGTACTTAATTCTATTATTTAAAATTTCTTTACCAGCTAGAGCACACTAATGTTATTTCATTCCATCTAAAGGTGTGAATTTATCAGGACCAATCTTGCTATGATTATGACCATAATTACTTTTATTGCATTTAATTTTCATTAATTGCACCCTTTAAATTTTAAATTCACTTTCATGTACTTAGATTAGCTTGTTTAGCATAATTAATGGGGAGTTGACTTGAATTCAAAGGTTGAAGAGAATAAAGTTTTCTTTCCTTACAATTGTTGAAATGATATCATGAACACACATCTCATCAAATGACTTTCATGTTCAACAATATTACAGGGTAACCTATGGTGTGGTGATATGCTTAGGATTTTTGATAATTAAACTTATCCTCTAATTCCTACTAAATGTTTCACTTTCATAAAAGGGCCTTCAAATATGTTGTTATAATATGTGCACTCTACCATAAAAGTTCTAAATATTTTCCTCAAGTATTTTCTTTAGTTTGATGTAGCATAAGCCCTTGAAAATATTCATATTAGGTGATTGATTTGTTATTGTCCTATACAACTATAGTACATCTTGAATATTCCATAACAAAAACCACTAGTCGCTTGTCTCTTAAATCTCTTTGAATGCATCCTTATATTTAGTACTCCTACCTATTTTTGTTTCTTGTATTTAAAAAATTGAGTACAACAACCTATTAATTATTTGATAGCTCTTTTTTGGCGCCTTATTCACAACCTTTGTCATCACCTTTTATTCTTAATTGTAGGATTAGTCCCTCTTCTTGTTAAAACTTGTGATATTTACTTGTGGTTTCCTAAATAAAGACCCATTTGAGATTCCTCTTCTCTTGGTTCCTACTTCGAGGAATTACATAAATAACTTAACTTCCTTGCTCCCTATATTTTCCTCACGAAAATTATTTGTTATTTAATACTATTCAAATATATGCAATAAGAAATTAAAAGTGAGGTTTTCTCTTTGCTTATACTTTATTTATACTCTCACTTGTCTCTTACTCCTTACTATAATATATTTTCCTTCTCACACCCACTTTGGTTTTTCAATCCTTTAATTTATTATAAACCCACCACCCTTGCTCATATCTCTCCTTCAAGTCATTAGTGACTTATTTGATTTATTTATTAAAAATTAATTGAGGCGTTACTTGACTAAATTCATCCTTTGACTTGTAAATATATTTAAATAATTAGAATCAATTAATATAATCAAATTGTTCTATCATGACTTTAATATCTCTAGAGGTTTCACTTACACTTGTTCATGTTGCATATTTTCGTATCATGTAGTGTATTTTGCATAAAACACTTACTTATAATATCACTTCATGGAAAAATAGGCACCTAATGTAAGATAAATATATACTACAAAAAAACAAAATAGTTAGTTCTAATTTTTCCATGGAAAATGACCCCTAGAAAAAATAGGTAGTCCTTAAGATAAGGGTAAACCATAGAATAACTTTAGGTCATATTTCCATCTTTAACCATAGCCTTTTGAATCCATGTAATATATTATAAATTATTTAGGAATCCTTGTAAAATCTTTAGTTCTATCCAAATCTTATTTATTTTCCCTATTTTTTTAAATTTTATTAACAATATTTATTTATTTTGGATATAACACATACCTAAAAATAACTTCTAATCTATGCTAAGCAACAATGCTTATAACTTGAGTACCAACTCTCCTATAGGACAATACCTAGCAATAACATATGTTGTGTAACCAATGATGCTTATTGTAGGGATTTTTGCTAAAACTTAAGCAAAATATAAAAACTTCAACTTTTTATATCATTTTGGTCCTATCGAATTTATTTTAAAAATCTAGTCATCCTTTAATTTTGAATCAACAAGTCCTCCTATAATCAATTGGTGATATTGCCAAGATTATTTCAGAAGAAGAAAATTATATAAATAAAGTATCAAAACAATCATTCTAACCATCTCCCACTTTTTAACAATTATGAATTGTGTGGATAAACCATTGAAAAATCAATTGCAATCTTCTATCCTCCTACTTATAAATCATATTAAAAATTTCTAAGAAGGCTAACATGCTCATTGTATTATTTCTTCTTGGCAAATCAATGTATTTCCTAAAGTTCACATTTGCTAGACCAAGTCCTTCCTTTGTCTTAGTCAAGATATTTTTCTTAAGATATCATTCTTATCTCAAGATCATGGTAGTGAGAAATTAGTAAAGAAAGGTGTCTTTAATAAGCAATATCAAGGAGTATCATAAAGCATCAAAGGGAGCTAAGCTCAGGGATCAAGAAATCGATTTCAAGCATATTTGATAGCTAAGTACCATTAATTCCTTTCATCTCTTATAAAATATTTTACTTTGATTGCAATTTACTTGCTTTATAATTATCTTGTTTTTCTTATATTTATCTTAATTAGAATTTAACACTAATTATGTGTGTCAAAACCTATCCTTTCAATGTTTCACCTTACTTATCTACTCTTCTTAGATTATGCCTTAGGATTCATCATTTATTGATCTAATATAACCTTACTAGTTTTTAATATCTTTAGTTGTTTTACTCAATTTGGGCTTTTACTAGTGTTTCTTGCACTTGGTTCTAGTGTCTCTTCCTAAAGTTGTCTAAACTTTGGTAAAATATTATGTACTAAAATTATATCATTTTTGTATAATATTTTATGTCACATTTGGACACAAACTCCAAATTTAAAACTAAAACAAAGTCCCATTACAAAAAAAAATTACATCCTTGGTGCAAGTTTGAAACACAAGTGTTATAAGGTATAATATATAATGATAATTTCCTATAAGTTTTATATCATAATGACAAAAAGCAATAAACTGTATTTTTAAGGATCCATTCTTATTAATAATATTAATCTATGTACATGTTATTAACACTCGTAACGCTGGTACCTGTTAATAATATTAATCTATGTACCTGTGGGTTGAATTTCCCTCTCTGACGCTCATAACCAAAATTTCCATGGACCTGAACAAGTACTCTGAAATATTGATGTGTTTTATATCTTGAAGCATCAAGATTTACATCTGATCATCTACAATCATGTACTTCAAATGCAGGCCCAAAGATCCAGTCCATTGTTGGTAGCCCTAAATATCACCCTTCTGCTTTAGCCCTTAGTCAGGGATACCCCTGAAGGAGGACTCGAGTGACAATTATATGGAAGGTGACAACGTTGCTTCATCAAAAGAAATTGAACTTTGGATCTTTTGATACCTTGCCTTCCACTTGTTGTCGCTCCACCAGGAGTAAAGCTTTCAAGGATAAGTGTAAGATCATTATTGTTATTGATCAAGACAAGAAAGCTCCTTGAGATTCTCCCTCAACCCCTGCAAAAAGTAAAAGTCTAAAGATGCTCCCAGTTGTGCGCTCCCCCTCAAGGATGGCCTCTCCCCTTGTGAGACTTTTTCTCAATCTCAATCGAGAGACGATTCAGACCCCATGGCCAACTTGAACGACTTAATAAATTTAGCTTCGACTCTCCTTCTAAGGTGATCAACAAGATCAAGAATAGAAGAAGGTGATCACTCAGGCTATGGATATTGCTCAAACTGCCAACAATGGTGAGCAGGACACTCTTGTGGCTTCTAAATAGCTTGGCACTTTTGTTTGCTTCATATTCTCTGTGTTCAGATTCTCTTTTTATTTGTACCTTGGCGAGATGGTCTTCTATTCCCTTTGTTTTCTGTTTTAGAATAGTCTCTTTGTTCTGCGGTTAACTGAGGTCATCCCTTTGTTGGATACCTCCTTTTGGTTTTCTCCTTTGTAAAATTTTTGGGATCCCTTTCAAAACCTTTTTTATCAATCAAAAAATATTAATCTAAATGTTATGTGTATCCATGCTTTGTTGCCCTCATTTAAATATAATCTTAAAACTTAAAATAAAATCCTTAACTATATAATATTTTATTTATATAACCTCAACAAATTACATTCAAATTTAGAGAAAGATAAAGGAACACATTAAATTTCATTTAAAAAATTCAATACCTTAAAATAATTTGTTTATTTTTTAACTTATTCTACAAATTGGAATATACTTTTTTTTATATGGGGAATCGGGAATCCACAACGATCTCCATCTTATTATCCCATAAGCACGATTCAAATCCAAAAAGCTACCACTATAACTCCTGCTCCTCCTTGTAAACTTTTACTTCAACTGAGAAGGACCCTAGAGGGGCTTGGTATTGGAACCACCTACCTCAAGTTGGCAAATACTTTACAAAAATCTATTGGTCTACTACTCTGTCCTAAAATTAAAATGTAAATATAACTTAATTTTATAAAAACCTTATTAAAATTGCTTGAAAAATAATTATATTCTTATGCTAATCAAACTTTTAAGCTTATAACATTAGCTTAAAAATTATTAACAAAAGGCTAAAGAGGTCCCTCATTATACCATCATCTAATATTTATAAAAACATAACTTTTTTGGTGTATTAGGATAAGTTAGTGGCCTAGAAAGGTGATTTTTTTTCCACCCATATTTATTTATTTATTTATTTTTTAATTTTGATTGTAAAGAACTTTTATTTTTATAATTAAAATGACCTTTCATCAAAAATATATTGTTTAAAAAAATAAATTGAAAACAATAACACCCAAATAGATTGTTAATATTAACATCTACGTAGTTTATCTTTAGCAATCTCAAGTACTAACATTAATATATTTTAAAATTAAACTGATCAAACCTCATCAACACAGTAATATTACATTTTTTTTTTTTAATATATAAATATTGAGATAGTCATCAAATGGTATCAGCTTGACTCGTAATTTTCTTCTTGTCAACTGATAAAGTCACGTTCAGATAACATTAAAAAAATCGAACTAAATTTTAAAACGTTGTTTGAATTGTTCTTGCACGTGGTTATTTTGAGGTGAAGGTCAAAGAAGACAACACACTCCAACGTGAAAGGTCATCTGGTGGGGATTGAGGGAAAACAAGTTGTACCAAACTCTTTTTAGTTATGAATACAATTTGAAAGAAGCTTTCCAAGAACAGCATGTGCCACTTTCTATCCAATCAACAAAAGCTCTTGTAGGTAGACAAATCAAAATTGAAAGCAAACAGATACATGAAACAATATAGGATTGACAATATGCATTCAAATACCAATAGGATTGGCAAACATGATGGGAAGAAACAACGTAGTCCTTAAAAAATAGTTATTCTTTTGTTTGAACTTTAAAACTTTTATTTAAAGTTTCAGACTCACTTAAGTTATATAGGATTTGTTTATTTACTTATTTTTATAAAGATCATGATATAATTTGGTTTATAACTTAGAAATAGTTATTTTCTATTTATTTGGAGGTGAAATGATGTAATTAAAAAACAATTGTATTATTATTTTATATTTTATTATTGAATTTTTTATCAAAAATGTTTCTTTTTATATTATTTTTTTTATTGATTGATAGAGGGCTTTTATCAAAGGCATGTAACTTTAACTCGTTTTTTCTATAAATTTGGCTACATGGAGTTGAAACTAGCTTCACTAGTTTTACAATTTTTTTAATAATCTAGATTATCATGATAATACAACATCACATTACCTTATTATAAGTGTGTCAGAATAATATAAAAAACTTTAAAATCCTGTCATATTCATATAATTGCTTCTCATATACTATTATAATTTATTGTATAATACCTTGGACATTATGCTAAAGTTATTGTTGAGTAAAGCTTTTAAAGAACAAGAGGGTGGGCTCAGATCCATAATATAGGTTTTTTTTTTTTTTAAAGCTAGATAATGTTCATTAACCAGAATATTACAATATTATGGTGCTAACACTATCCACTAGGTAAAAACAAATGAGGTAGATAAGAGTAAAGCATCCATAACTGAATATACATAAGAATAGAAGCTAATAGCAACAAAAGACTATAGCTATATCTTGTTGCAATGCACCAAATATCAACACTCATCTATGGGAGAGCATGTTATATGGAGAAATTATGGGTGTCTTCCATGATATTTTCTAAAGTCTTCAAAAAATAAATAGAAGTAATCAAAACCTGAACTTGCTCATCATTGTTAATTGTTTCTTTTTATTTTTTTGTTGGACCTTCTGAAGATCCTATACCATATGAGAAAGATGATGAAGTCTGTCAATAACATCCCGTGGTATGTTGGAAGTACCATAAACTTGGGAATGAATGTGTCCCACATGTAACAAAATATCAAAGGTCAAATCTGCTAAAACTATATCCCATGGAGGAGCAGATCCAGTAAACACCTTTTTGCATATGCACTTCCAAATATACATGAGAAGGATGGGTCTGCAAACATCCTAGATTTTGGGGTATTGATCCAGCTGAGAAAAACCAAGCAAAGAAAGCTTCCAAGATCTAATGAAAGAGGGAAAAATAAACGTATATAAGATATCCCAAAACTATTTAGCCATGTCACAAAACCAAAACAACTGAATAAGAGTTTCTAAAACATTACAAAAATTGTATTGAGAGAAAATATGTAAAATCAAAGCCACGCTTTCAAATTTTGGAAGTTTTTGATGCAAAATCTGTTATCCAAGAAGTTGAGTTTTGGATTCAACAAGAACTTTCCAAATTTGAGTGACAAGAGACAGTCACTGGATTAGTAAATTTTACTTGCCACTTGACATTGAGCTTAAAGTTTAAAGGAGGACCCAATATTTTGTATATCGAACTAGAAGTAATGGAAGAGATTCTATGACCATTAAACCATCTCCAGTCATTCCATATATTATGGGCAGTTGTTCCCAACTTTATAAGGACCTCACAAGGGATGGAAGCCACAAATAAGCTATAAGAATCTTTGAATATAGAGGGAAGGGAGCAATAACTGTAGATCTGGTTCCAGGTAAGAATTGAGCAGCCTTGATCCTAGATATCTCTAATTCTATTAATACCTTTCTTCAAAAAAGGTAGAACTTGAATAGCACTATATAAAGCTAAAGGTTTATCATTATGGAGGATAAGTTTATTCTATCAAATATTGTTTAAACCGATGCTCAAACCATGTCTTAAGGAGTTAGACTTTCAAGCCAATAAATGAGAAACTAATTGCTAAGCTTTCTAGTTTTGGGTAACTGGAATAGATCCGTTAACCATAAAGTAAGGCACATTAAGGACCTTATCCTTCTATAGGGTTTATTTCCATTTATCTTTATGAGTAGCTAGAGATATTTTGTAACGAAATAGGTGTTTCTAAATTTCATCACCAATGATGGCTTTAGCAACCCATTTTGCAGCCAAACTTTTACCCTGGGCAAGAGGATCAATGATGCCTTGACCTTCTAAAAAATTAGGTTTAGTACAAATTTTCCATGATATGGTTTTCATTCCCACCTCCCCATCTCATCCGGTCCATAAAAATTTACGTATAGCCTAAGTTAATTTGTTATAGGCTACCTTGGGGGCCATCCAACAAGAGGAGTAATAAACATGAGAGGCTGCCATAATTTTATTCACAACTTGAATTCTTCCTGCTAAGGAAAGAAACTAAGTTGGTCAAGCATTAAATTTCTTTTGAAGTCTTTCCATACTCTAGTTCCACATATCCTTAGGAGAGATATTAATCCCAAATGGAATTCCCAAATAATGCACAATCATACCATGAGGGATGATCTTCCACTCAGTCAAGGAGTTGCATCCACGAGGAGAGGAAGAGGTATAGAATACTTCTATTTTAGAGTTTTTGATACGAGAGCCAGAGACATCACAAAATAATTGAACAATATCTTTAGTCATTTCCATATCTTGTTGGGTATTTTGAAGGAAAATAAGGGAATCATTAATAAAATGTGGGTTAAGAGCATGCGTATCCCCAGGAAGCTTAATACCTTGAATGAGGCCATCAAAAAGAGCCTTATAAAGAAGATAACCAAGAGCATTGAAAACAAAAATATACAAAAAAGGAGCAAGGAGGAAACCCTATTTGATAGACCGTTGAAGAGGGAAGGAGGGGGAAAGAACTCCATTAACCTAAACACAAGCTAAAGCATCACCAAAGAGCATACTAATTTCATTACAAAATTTTGGACTGAAATAAAGCCAAGAAAGCATACTAAGAATAAAATCCCATATGATTCTATCATAATATTTTTCAAAATTTAATTTAACCAAGAGGGCATCTTGATTGGAGTCGATAGCCCATTGAGAAGTTTCCTTGGCCATCATAAGATTATCTAAAATATAATGAACTTTAAGAAAATCAGATTGTTTTGGGTGAACAATCGCTTGAGCAATAGTTTTGATTTTTAAAGCTATAGATTTAGCTATGATCTTGTACAAAACATTAAGGAGGGTAATAGATCTCCAATTGGAGATTTGTTTATGAGTCATACCTTTAGAAATCAACTTGATAAGCCCGAGATAAGCTTTGAGGAAATTATTATGGAGAGCTTCCAGGTAAACATGCAGAATATAAGAGGAAAGAATATGATATTTTTTATAAAACTCCATTGGAAGGTCATCCAAGCCAGGAGCTTTGTCATTCTTCATAGAAAAAAAAGCAGTTTATAGATCATTTATAGAAATATGATATTTAAGTTGATCCTAAATAATGGGGTCTACTAGGGAGGGAATATGTTTCTGCACATATTTCATTAATATACATTGGATGTCATCCCTTGGCTCCACTGTAAAAAGTTGAGAGAAATGAGCTACAAAAAGATTCATGATCTCTTTAGAGTTAGAAAGAGAATGACCTTAAGGGTCCTCCAACTTAGTGATCCTTTTTGAAATATTCTTATGTCTAAGGTAGTTTAAAAAATTAGTTCTCTTATCTCCCTAGGAGATCCAATTAAGGCGAGATCTAACATGCACCCCTCTAGCACGAAAATACTCATAAACTCTAGCCTAATTTTCAACCTTATCTAGATCACATTGAACAATAGTGTTAGTAGGGTCTTTCATAAGCATGGAATGATAATGAGAGATCTCCTTATGAAGGTGACTCTCTTGAATCTTCTTCCTCCTGGAAACAGAGCACCCATACCATCTAAGGGATGAAACCGTATTGGAAATAGTTATTTCAAACTATTTGATCCAACCAGTATTACCAGTTGGTCTGGGAAATCTATTCTAGATATGCTCTACAAGGTGGCAGCAGGCAATATTGTCAATGTGGGACACATTTAATTTTAAAGGAAACAACATGAAATTAAGGGAGATAGAGAAATTTTGGATAGAATATTAGATAGGAAGGTGATCTAACAAAGTTGTGTGAGAAAGGACATGAATTTGCTCGTAGATGGAGAATTTATCTAGGAAATAATTACCAAAATAAAATCTACCCAAATGAACAGGCTTCCTAGTATAACCTTGACAATAGTTGGACCACGTAAACCAAATATCTCTATGAGAGGAGTATTTACCAAAGAGAGGATCATGCACACATAAATGATTACAACAAAATAACCAACGACCAAATTCAGCATTAGAAAGGGGTCCACTACGAGTTCAAATTTATCACTAGGATTCTAAATCATATTAAAGTCACCTCCAAGGATCCAATATGTTAGAGGGATAGAAATAGCTAACCATTACCAAAGGGATAAATGACTAAGAGGGTCATTTAGATCATAGATAGAACAAAATCCAATAACCTGAGAGTTGAGAGCCAATCTAACCCACACACAACAGTGAGCAGGGTCTTTACCATAGTTTATAATAGCATAACAAAGATAATTATCTATGGAAAGAGCAACACCTTCTTTACCATTAATATGATAAGTAGTAAATGCGGATGCATATCCACCATCAATTATGTCTATACAATGGGTGAGAGTGTGAATAGTGACTTTTAGTCCTTGAAGGAAAAGAACAGAAATATGATTTTCAATAACTACTTTTCAAACTTGAAACTTATGGTAAGGGAGGGAAATCCCCCTAACATTCCAAGATAGAAGATTTAAATTAATGAGGGGTGATTTAGAGGCTACTCGACCTCATGAATTAGAGACTAGAATATATTTTCACTTATTGGTAACAATTGTGTGTTGTCCTAATGGGTTTGCTAAGCATTAGAAGGAGAAGGTTTTTCAGGAATAGGGGGTGTTGAGTTCCATCGGTAGGGAATTTATTATCTAAATTTTTAGTTGTAGCTTCCTTATAAGGACCATTAGTTGGGATTTTTTCTATAATTTTTTTAGCAGTCACTTCCAATGTTCCTTTTAACTATTTTTTTGAACAATTTCTAATCAAGTGTCCAACTTCTCTATAGTAAAAACATGCATTAGGTAATTTTAGATAGATAAGAGTTTGAATAACATGGAAACCTAACCCATTGAGGTCAAGGGAAGGGGAAATGACTTGGATATTTCCATTTCTACACAAACACAAGGGTGCACTCTATAATTAGACAATTTTTCTGACATAGGATGAGATCACAAAACCATACCAAGAAGAGTAGTAATTTTATTGAGAAATGGGTGACATGAAAGAGAAATAAAACACTCTATCCAAAGAGGGTATTTTTCCCTAGAGGGACCCTTTGGATGAAAATCTAAAAATCAGCCTTGTAGATAACAAGTTTACCCACAGATAACCCAAGTTCCATATTGGAGGGTTTTTTTGGCATGTTCAATATTTGCAAAGGAGATTGCTATGTACCCCCTTACCAACCCTTGAATAACCTCAACTATCCAACCTCTATTATTTTCCTATACCCCCCTAACCCATTTGATAAATTCAGCCTTAGGTGGTATCCCTCATAAAAAATAAAATGATAGTATGTTCAATTAAGTCATTAGCTACTTTAGCAAAGGAATTAGGAAGAACAACTAAAAATGACTTACCTTGCTTTACGTGTGGTTGAGGTGTTGCTGGATTAGGGTTTTATGGGTCAATAGTGTAGCCCTCTGGTAAACTCATCTTATTCTCCAGATTTGTAGGATTCTCCATGGAATTGTTTGCAAGGTTTCCAAGGGGACTCAAGGGAACCTAAGATTCAAGAACATTGAGATATGGAGTTTTGTCCATCATAGAAACCTCATATTTTGTGCAAACTATTTTGACTAATATAGACCCTCTTAACACCCATTAAATACTTAGCTAGCATAGTTGTTGGCATATGATATAAACCCTCGAGAAAAAATATTAAATATCAATCAAAACTTTAATCCATCATAGAAACCTCACATCCCATGTGAACCGGAAATATTATAAATCATTGACAATGTTTGGAAGAAGATGGATCTATAATTATATAAATCCTAGAAAATATTAAGAAGATCACTAGATTTAATAGGATATAAATATTCATGAGAATATGGATGGTGGAAGTTTTCTTATTATCAATAACAAGCGTGCAAAGGAGCTAAGGTAGGAAAAGAAGAAAATCAAGATAGTTCAAGAGGTTTATTAGTGTGTAAATAACACTCTCATTCTTATTCCAAGTTGGATGATGCATCACTATTCTCCTCCACTTTCTCTTAATGGGAGAACTAAAACCCATTTGACTTCACAAAGCTCTACCCTCCACATTTTCATGAATGGAGCTATTATCAAATGGGTCTCGTAACATTATCTAATATTGCTTACCTTTGTCAACAAAATTAGCAAATTCACCATTACTTATCTAAATATCAAAATAAACATGACATCCTTTCCATGTTTCTTTCAAGTACATTTTCATATGTTGACATTATTTAATTCACATAATTAATAACTAATTTAAAGTCTAGTAACATGTCAAATGTTAATTGATATAATGATATTAAGACAATCACATGTCTAATATCCATTTATGTGATGGCCTTATGAAGTTACACCTCTAATCCTGATTGATGTTAATATCTTATGATACTCATATGTCATGATTATATTCATAAAAGTTTTTATATTTATTGATGGATGTTTTGCCTAGATTTGGATGGATCTAGTAGTACACTACACCCCATAGGAAAAGGAAACTCTAGCACTAGTATAAATCAATAATAACTCTAAAAATTAATATGAAAGTGAGGAATATTAGGTTAGGTTATAGTATATGAGGGTTCCTATAGGGATGATCTATATATGAAGTTGAGTATGGTATAGGTATAGACAAAAAATAAATAGTCTAGCTAGTATAAAGTAATATAAAGCAAGCAATAATGAGAGAGAGAGTAACATTTGAGGGTAATAACCTCTTGGCAGATGCCATTTAAAGAAGATGCTTGTCCTTGTATGATATATTGTCTTTGATGTCTTTCTTTACTTTATTGCCTTCTTGGTTGATGAGGAGCCCAATAATTGAGGAATTAAAATCTACACTCTATAAGAACCACATTATGCTCTTGTGATTCATAAAATTTGTATAAAATGAAGAACACAAGCTTATACTAAGAGGGGATCTAAAAAGTATAAGACCAATTTTTACTTTTCTTTCCCAATCAATATTATGCAATGTATAGATAGCAATATTAGCATCAGTAATCAAAGCAATGCACAAATCACCACACACAATAGAGACACCAATTTAACGTGGTTCACCCAATGTGGGCTACTCCATGTTGATTTCACTAAAATTTTCTCAATCAATCTCTTGGGAATCCTTTCCCTATTACAATGTTTATGGATCTCTGTCCAAAGGAGAAACCAATACCCTAATTAAGTTCATAGATCTCTATCCATAAGAGAACTCATTTCTCCTTGCTCTAACTAATGATCTTCTAGAAGAAATGTTACCTCCACTACTCTGTTTAATGGATATCTATCCATTGAAGACACCTATCCTCACTACCCTGGCTAATGGATCTCTATCCACTAGATATTGTCATCCTCTATACTCTGTCACCTCCAAAGCTCTGTCTCAAATCTACACTAAACACAGTCCTTCGATCTAGCATAAATCTGCTCAATATCTGTCAATGGTCTAGCACAAACCTGTCCTCAAATTTGTACCAAAATCTATCCTTTGATTTGCACTAAATATTGTCCTTCGATCTAGCATAAATTTTTCCTCAATATCTATCCTCTTATCTGAACTAAACACTCTCCTTCGGTCTAGCACAAATCTATCCTCAATATCTATCCTCAAGCCTTAACACAAAGCTTGATCCAATCACAAATCAACACTGCTAGATCTGCCCCAAACCTTAACTCAAGGTTTGAACAAATCAATCAATCAATTCTGCTCACAAGTCTTCTCAAATACTTGTCTCAAATCTACCTTGTAAGCTTCCACAAGAGCTCACACTAATATATCCACAAGTCCTCTCTAGAACTTTTCCAAATTTTCTCAACAAGTACTTAGTAGAACTTGTCCAAATCAGCTCTCAATATTTGTCCTCAAATCTTAATTGTAATCTTCCACAAAATCTCAAAAAAATCTGTCCACAAGTCCTCTCTAGAACTTGTCCAAATATGCTCAACAAGTCCTTACTAGAACTTGTCCAAATCAGCTCTCAATATTTGTCCTCAAACCTGCATTGTAAGCTTCCACAAAATCTCACACAAATATATCCATAAGTCTTCTCTAATACTTACCTCAAATCTGCTCAAAAAGTCCTTACTAGACCTTGTCCAATATCATAGAAACATAAAAATAATTGTTAGAGACTCAATATGCTTCACACTCACCACAATGCTCAATCACTCTTTTACCACATAAACATATAGAGAATTGTTAGAGACTTAGTATGCTTCACATTCACCACAATGCTCAATCACTTTCAATCACTCTTTTACCACAGAAACATATAGAGAATTGTTACAGACTCAATATGCTTCACATTCACCACAATGCTCAATTAATTTTAATCACTCTTTTACCACATAAACATATACAGAATTTTTAGAGATTCAATATGCTTCACATTCACCAACACTCAATCTCTTTCAACTCAATTCAAAATATAGAACAATTTGTTTCATAGAACTTGAACTATCACTTCAACACATCCACTTGACTAGGCTCAACCAACTTTACTTAACCAATCACTCAATGAAATAATTCTTGCTCACAAACCCTAGTCCCAACTTATGAACATTCACTCAAATGTTTCCAACAATGTTTATCAACCAATCTCACATAACAATGATACTCATGATTTTTGCAAACCCTAGTTCAAGTTCTTCACTCAACCAATCACTTCAACAACAATGCTTATAACTTCACTTCACATAACAATGATACTCATGATCTTTGCAAACCCTAGTTCAAGTTCTTCACTCAACTAATCACTTCAACAACAATGCTTATAAAACAAGGTTTTATCAACAACTCTTTATTCCAGAAAAACTTGAAGCATTAATTTAAAATACACAAAAATGCTTACCAAACAATCCTTTTCACTCTAAGTTTACATTCAGAACATTCAATAATCACTCGCTAGGAAGATGTGCTCATACCTTTTGTTTGATGTAGAAGTGCCCTTAGAAAACCTGTCTCAATCACAATTTTCTTCTTTGCCAATTTTAATGATTAGATGATAAAATATCACACTAACTTTCTTTCAAGATATTTCTCAAACACAAAAATAATCAATCCCAAATACATCTTATTACTCCTTGAAATTAGCAATCATCAAATCACACATAAAAATAGTCACTCAAATTGCTTCCTTATAATCTCCAATTTAATAAATCAATCTTTCAAAAATAACCCTTCAACAATAATAATTACCTACCCTTTTATCTCCCTCAAAACACTTAATAACCAATATAAATTTAGGCAAATATTAAATCTTATAAACCATAAAATCATTTATTTTTCAACCTTAGGCACATAAAAATAATTTTATTTTCCTTCAACCTTAGCACATCCTAAATTAAGAGATCAATATAACAACATCAGCGCATACCTTTGTCTCAACCACAAAAAGACCTCAATGGGTTTCAAACAAGAGACATTTTTGCCAAGCGCCTTACCAAGGAGCTAGCCCACCATGTGGGATAGGCACTCCCACGGGGAGGGGAAGGCACTAGCCTCCCTGTGTTCCCTGTGTTAGGCACTATTTACAAAATGAAGATCTTCCTTCCTTGTAAAACATGAACTCCACGGGATTCAAACCGCGTCCTTCTTGCCAAAAACATGTCTTAACACCTTATGCCATCGCCAACTGTGCTACGTGATGCTTGTGCAGGGTGAGAGGAGCCTTGATCCTATTTCTTTGTTCTTCCGTCGTTAGAGACTTTTCAACACGAAAATTGTTGCATCCTTTCTGCGCACAATCTAGAACATAGGCATTCGAATAAAGCATTGGGAGTTCTAAGGAAAATGTTTTATCTTTATTTATACATGATGCCTTATTGCCATAACACGTCGGCGCTCAAATAAAATTTAAATTTTGATTTATAAAATTAGCTTTATAACCCTTTTTAGGATTTATTAAATTAATAAAAATTAATTTATAATTAAATTAAAATTAACTTATAATTAACTTAAGTAACATGAAAGTTAATTAAATTAATTTATAATAAAATTATATTAATTAATTTAAATTTCCTTTTTAATATTATAATAAACTATTATAATATTATTTTCCTGGGCCTCTTCTTTGCCCTTTGGACCTCATCGGACTGCCTGGAACCGGGTCTTGATCAACTGAAGGTGGACTATCCTTTTGCACTTATTGGAGAACCTGAAGTTGATGTTGCCCACTGAAACTGCCATTGACTGGTGTTGAAAGCTTGACATCAATGACCACTCACTCTTGACATCAATGACAACTCATCTACTCAAAATGTCCAACAATCTCCCCCTTTGTCATTGATGGCAACCCAAATTCTTTTTACCAAAACTTGACCTTTTTCCTGTTTTGCTCCCTTTGGGAAATTACTCCCCCTGACTCAATGCTCTCTTCTTAAACCAAATCTCTCCCTCTTTGACATCAATGGCAAAGGATCACCTTTGGGGCTCGGGGCTAAGAAAGAGTCTCTTAGCTTACCCCCTCTCCCACCTCCTCTTGAGGTGGTTAATTCTGTGGTGGGAGTATTTCTATTCCCAACAATGGTCTTTATCTTTGTCCTCTTTCCTTCTCATCTAATCCTTTTGATTCCTTTGACTATTCTTGTTCATGTCCATGTTCCTGTTCTTTTCCATGTTCATATTCCTATTCATATTCATGTCCATATTCCTATTCCTGTTCCTGTTCATGCTTTATTCTAGAATGTCTTCTCTACACCACTTTGTTGTATGTCCATCATTATTGCACTTATAACACTTATTGTTATTATTTATTGGAGGTACAAATGTCTTGGGATTTCTCCTTGTGAAGCCATATCTGTTCCTGTCATGTACCTTGCAATTCATTTCCTTGTGACCAAACTGATTACATGAGTAGCAATACCCATGAAAAAGTTGCTTGCTTCTGAAGTTCTCATATTCTTGTCTTTCATGTGTCATGCATTGTGAAGCCATGTGCCCAAATCTGTGACATGAGAAACATCATCCATTAAAATTTCCTTGCCTTGACCTCATTGGTCTTTTAGTCTTTTTTTCTCTATGTTGGTTTCTGTTCCATTTGTTTCTTCTTTGTGCATTGTTCCTTCCCTTGTTGAACTTTCTGTTGTCCAAATCATCCTTAGAAGTCTCACTTTCTCTTATATTGTCTTCTTCTGAAGTTTCTTCTTCTTCAGAACTTGAGGTTGACTCATCTTCTTGTTTATTTTGAACCTCTTCAAAACCAAGACCTATTTTATTTATTGACCTTCTTTGTACCTTGATCATCTTATCCAAATTCTTTGAGCTATTTCCAAACTTGTGTAGCTTATCCTTGGATATTATTAATTCTTCCCTTAGTAGAGCTACTTCTTGTTCTAACTTTTCACATTCTAAGACCTTTGCTTCTAACTTATCCTTGAACTTCTTTTTCTTAGTCATTGATTTGTTTAGATCCTCTATAAGCTTTCCTCTCTCTTTACCACATTATTGAAACTGGATCTCAAGTTGGGAGTTTTGCTTTCTTACCTTCTTTAAGGTTTTAAGAGCATAAATAAGCTCTCCCTCAAGATCAACTCCTCCTTTTTTTATTCTTCCTCTATTTGTTTGCCTTTGAGAATATCTTCATTCTTTTCTGACTTGTCTTCTATAGGATCACCTCCTTCTTCTAGTGCCATTAGAATATTCTCTTCTAGTCCTTCAAGTGTATCCTCATATTTATCATCACTAAAATTGAAACCATTCCTTGTACAACTATCTTCAAGATGTCCAAAATTACCACATCTAAAACACTTAAGGATTATTGGTGATCTTTTCTTAACTTCTTATTTTTCTTCAATTAGAAATAGGACTTCATATTTATCATTACTTGCAGAACTAACATCACTATCACTTGAGTACTTACTTGTCTTATCTGCATAGTAACTCCTCTTCTATCTATGAAATATTTCTTTGTTTGCCTTGTCCATTCTTACCTTTATTTTTGTACTTGTATCTTTCTGATTCCTTGTTCCTGTAATCCTGTTTTTCTTCATCATTGTTATTTTTAGCTTCTTGACAATCAGTTGCATAGTGACCATATTTTCCATAATTGAAACATCTAAAGGATTTTGCATCTTTAAATCTTCTTGAATCCTTATTCCTTCTGCCATAATTAGCTTCTTCATCATTAGATGACTCATTGCTTGAATCTAAATTTTTACCCTTTGTCTTCTTAGTAGCTTTGAATGATGCTTCCTTTCGGGGATTAGGTTCCTCTTTTGTTCTTAACTCAAAATTTGTAAGAATACCAAGTAACATATCTCTTGTCAAAGAATCACCATATTTTGATTCTTCTATAGCAGAAAATTTTTCACTAAATCTTTTTGGAAGAGATCTTAATACCTTATCACAAACATTAGATTATTCAATCTTAAGTCCAAGTCCTTGCATGGAATTAACAACCTCATCTACCCTAAGTAGATAAGTACTAATATTTTCCTCATACTTCATTCTTAATTCTTCAAATTATCCTTTGAGATTTCGTATCTTTGCCTTTTTGACACTTTTATCTCCTTCATATATGCTTTGCAACTTATCCCAAATTCCTTTTGCATATTTATAATGCATAACTTTTATGGATTCTATTCTATGCAAACCTCTAAAAATTGCATTCATTGCTTTTGAATTGTAATGATATAGAATCTTACCTTCCTTATCTATAGGTGGATCAACTAGTGGTATGTATCCATTTTCAACTGCTTCCCAAATTTCATTGCCAAGTGTTATCAGGTGAATCTTCATTTTTATATTCCAAAATACATAATCGCTTTCATAAAATGCTGGTGTTGAATTATCTGAGGACCCATTCTTAGAATCCATTGTGTTCTTGAAGCTTTTACTTCAAGTTGTTAAACTCTTCTGAAGGAACCCGCTTTGATATCAATTGAAGAACATAAGCTTATACTGAGAGGGGGGTGAACAGTATAAGATCATTTTTTACTTTTCTTTCCCAATCAATGTTATGCAATGTATAGATAGCAATATAAACAACAGTAATAAAAATAATGCACAAATTACCACACATAATAGAGACATCAATTTAACGTGGTTCACCCAATGTGGGCTACTCCACGGAGAAAATATTTCACTAAATTTTTCTCAATCTCTTGGAAATCCTTTCCCTATTACAATGTTTATGGATATCTATCCAAATGAGATACCAATCCCCTAATCAAGTTCATGGATCTCTATCCATAGGAAAAATCCTTTCTCCTTAGCTTTGACTAGTGATCTTCTAGAAGAATTGATGCCTCCACTACTCTGACTAATGGATCTTTATCCACTGAAGACACTTGTCCTCACTACCCTGGCTAATGGATCTTATCCATTGGAGACTATCATCCTCTATACTCTATTACCTCAAAAGCTCTATCTCAAATTTGTACTAAACACAGTCCTTTAGTCTAGCACAAATCTGCTCAATCTTTGTCTTTGGTATAGCACAAACCTATCCTCAAATCTTCACAAAAATATATCCTCTAATTTGCACTAAACATTATAATTTGGTCTAGCACAAATCTTTCCTCAATATCTATGCTTTGATCTACCCTAAACAATGTCCTTAGGTCTAGCACAAATCTATCCTCAAACCTTAACACAAAGCTTGATCCAATCACAAATCAACACTGCTAGATCTGCCCCAAACCTTAACTCAAGGTTTGAACAAATCAATCAAACAATTTTACTCACAAGTCTTCTCAAATACTTGTCTCAAATATACCTTGTAAGCTTCCACAAAATCTCACACTAATCTATCCACAAGTCCTCTCTAGAACTTGTCCAAATATGCTCAACAAGTCCTTACTAGAACTTGTCCAAATCAGTAATATCTCCTTTCTGAGTAGTTAGATAGTTGTGGTAATTTAGCCTATTCCTGGGTTCCCATAGGCTAAATTGAGGTGATTGGGAACCCTATTTGAGTTGTTCCCTGGTGATCAGTGCTTTGCCAACTTCCTTCTACTTCTTTTTGGAGGCGTTTCAAAGTTGAGACGTTCAGTGGTGATGAATTTTATGGGTTTTTGTTCAGAGAGGTGTTGTGAGGAGTTTTGATGGTCCAAGATTGTCACTTGCTATTTTTGGTAGTACTTGCTATTTTTAGTAAGTCAGTGCAGCAAACGAGCGGTGATTAGGGTTTGCAGTCGAGATTGGACAAGGTGCATCGAAGATCATAATTCTTTCAGTTGGTCGATTATTTGGGGCCAAATGTTTATTATTTAATATTTAACGTTAAATCGTTATATTAAATAATATTATTAATAAAGTGTTTTTCCTAAGTCAAGGGAAATAAATATTTATTTGATAAAGTGGTTCGTTCCCTAAGTTAAAAAAGGAAATATTTTATAAAGGTGACTTAGGAGTTTAATTTTGAGACAACTTTGGGAAAAGTAATTTAAATATTAAAAAAAGTGCCTCCAAACCCTAATTAGGGCGTTGCAAATTGGAGATATAAGGAGAGCTTGCAAGCATTATGGATTCATTCAGGTTATTTGTATTTTCTTCTCTCTAAGAAACATAGGCTCTGGCATCAGAACTTCGAAGGCTTTGTGGAGACGAACACCTTCACAGGGAGCATTATTCTCGGGTGTGAGAGATCACCCCTGGATAATTATCTGCCGGTTTCATCCAGGAATCGGGATTTACATTTCAAATGAGAATTTGAAGAGGCAAATCAGTTTGATATTTTCAAGGGTTTATTGTCAGTATGTTTGCAGGAGATTTGGTATTTTTGGTGTGAAGTTCTTGCAGGGTTTAGGTTGGTCGTACATCTTCTTTCTGGCAACATAACAGAACTCTGTCAAATTTGCTTCAACAATTGCAGACTTTGGCTTTTGGAGACGAAAACCTCCATTGGTATCACTGGTTTCGGGGGTTAAAGGTCCTCCCTAGTCAGTTCTAGGTGTTTCTACTTCAGGGGACACAAATTTGAGCTTGATTTGCAGTGGTAGGGTTTGTGATTTTGACAACTTCAATGGGTGTTTGAGGAGATCTTCTAGGTCTTCTAGTTTTTGGTCATTTTCATCTGGGTGTGCTTCATTTTAGTGTTTTGTGGTGTGATTTGAGGGTTCTTGGAGTTGGTCGTACCATTTAGGAGTGCATTGGAGAACGTGTAAAGCATTCATATCTCTTAATCCGGGAAGTTTCTCATTTTGGGTTTCCTAGCATATGTTTTCCAAGTTTGGGCGATGAGAATGGAGGCATTTTGATGAGGGTTTGGAGCTGGAGTGAATTTATTTTGTTGGTCGTACCTTTTCTAGCAGGTCGTACCATTACCTTGGGAAGTGTGCAATAAATTCAGTCAACTTTCGGGTGTGTTTGCTGTCCAGACATTGGCACCTAGCTTGTACAAGATTGTTGCATTTTACGACATGTCATTCGGAGCCCGTTTGATGAAGTTATGAGCATTTTGGTGTGTTCAGTTGTGTATGGTTCATTTCCAGAATTTTGTATCAGACTTGTACTTGCATTTCCAGGTCAGAAAATTGAATAAAATAATGTTGTTTGGTGTTGGGTTTCAGTTTGTTTCATTCCAGTTTATGTTTATGCAATTTAGAGTTTTTCTTTATGCATATGTTCACACATTATAAAGCACAAAAACCCCAAAACAATTGCATATCATACCTATCAGCAAAAACATCAGAAAAGGCAAAAAAAAAAAAAATCAGACATTACAAAAACGGAAACAAAGCAAAAACCCTCAGATATTTTAGAGCAGCAAACAGGGGTGCCTATTACAGTGGTATCAGAGCACATCTTGGTCTTGCCAGCCTGTTGGGTAACTCATGCATACACACCAATATTATTTGAGGAGGAATAAATCTAATCCGGTCTTTGTTCACCAGGAGACATTCTTAGATCAAGAACAGGTACAAGGGGATTTATCTAGCAGGTCTAGTAATAACAGTGCTACAGAGGCTACTCCTAATTTGTCTAGTCCACCTAGAGACATGGGAGACAGGCAGAAGGGTAGACAGGGCTCAGTTAGTCCTAACACTAGAGGTGAGAGACAGTTTACAGCGATGATGGATATGATGTCACAACTACTTTCTAAGTTTCAGCAAGGGATACCAGTGCAGACACAGGGTAATACTGAGCATACTAGAGCTCACACAGCTGAGTCTAGTCATGCTAACCAGCACACTAGCCGTGGTCCCACAGTCTCTTCATTGAGACCATTACAACCGACTTTTGCTCCTCGTGTTGAGGCACCATTGATACAGGAGCCTCCACTTACTCTAGCAGAGGAGTACAGGGAAGCCTATGCAGAGTATGAGACCTTGCCAGATGAGATTAAGGCCCTTACCACACTTAATGATTTTGTGCGTGAGAGGAGGGCGAGGGGAAATTCACATAGGCATGATCAGCGTGGACCACCAGCCCAACGGGAGATGCATCATGCTTTGGGTAAGGTAACATTACCCCACTTTGATGGTAGTGGGAAGACCACAACGAGGGCATGGGTTGAGAAATTGGACAATTTCGTTACACTCCGGTCTATCCCAGAGGACGAGGCGATTAAGTTCGCTACATTGCATTTGGATGGCGTAGCACATGATTGGTGGTATCATGGGCTCCATACATTGGGACACAGGTTCATTACATCCTATGTTGAGTTCATGGAGAAGCTCATAGATAGGTTCGATAGGAAGGACCCTGAGTTGCATTTCAGAGAACTTGCTCAGTTGAGACAGTATGGGTCTTTGGAGACTTACATCTCGGAGTTTCAACGTTTGTCAATGATGGTATCAGACATTTTCGAGAGGAGGTTGACGGTTCTATTCATGGAGGGACTCACAGAGCCTATTCATGGTTGGGTCAAGGCATTTGATCCACTGTCTCTTCAGGATGCTATGAAGAAGGCGAGAAACATGGAGTTGGCTGCCCCTAAAGCAAAATTTCAGTCAAAGCCTTTTTCAAGCAAGGATAATAAAAAACCATTCCTTAAGAATTCTGATCAGCAGAAGAAAGAGACCCCAAGAGGAGATAGAGAGTCCTTGAATGACTTAAGAAAGAGGAATTTATGTTACTCTTGCAAAGAGCCTTGGGCCCCAGGGCATAAGTGTGTTGATAAGGGAAAAAATAGACAACTTGAGGCCTATTCACATGATGAATCAGAATCAGAAGATTCTGATCAGCAAACTGAAAATTCTGATTTGGATGTAGAAGAGCATGAGGAGACACCTGAGGATGAGCCTAAGGGTGAGGCAAAGGGAGAGACAAAAGGGGAGATGATTGTGGCACAGTTGCACAGCTTCCAAAGGAATGATTCCTTGAGGATACGTGGTGTTCTTAAGGGACAACGTGTTACCACTTTGATTGACACGGGAGCTACACACAATTTTATTGATGAAGGCTTGGTTGCTCGTAGAGGCCTTCAAACAGAGGAGATAAGTGAATTCAAGGTTATGGTTGTAGATGGATTCACTATTGGGTGCACTAGGAAGATCTCCCAGTTATCATTTCAGTTGGGCAATTATGAAGTCAAGGATGACTTCTATGTAGTGAGTATGGTGACACCCGGATATGAGCAGATAGATTTATATTCATTCTTGGCTTACGAGCAGCAGGGTGTGGGAAATTCTTCAGGCGTCAAGCAGTTGATTTTATGTCCCACATGGTTGTGTTGTGATCACTGTAGTTTAGTTATGATGTTGGTAGCTATCTTTTCAGAAGATGCTTTGATGATTGCAGTTGACTTTGGTACTAGGGATCACCTGATTTTCATCGTGAGGATGAGTGCTAAGATAATATTGTTAGTTCACATTTCCAGAGATGATTTGGCAGTTGCCTATGTTGATGTTTTCACTGATATTACTTGGCGAGAGGTATTCCATTTTAGTTTTGTTCGATATTTCAGTTTCATACTGGAGGGTGATCTTATCATGGTGTTGCAATTGAGACTTGTGCAGTTCTGGCACAATGTTTTCTTTGTTGTGATCAAAGTGGTGCAACATCAGCATGGTGGAATTTTCTTGAGGATGTTATGGGATCCTGGTATCACTTGTGACTGTAGCCAGGAGCTGACGGATGACTGGAGTATGATTTGGTATTGCTTGAGGACAAGCAATCTTTGGGAAGGGTGGACTATAATGTCCCCTTTCTGAGTAGTCAGTCAGTTGTGGTAATTTAGCCTATTCCTGGGTTCCCATAGGCTAAACTGAGGTGATTGGGAACCCTATTTGAGTTGTTCCCTGGTGATCAGTGCTTCGCCAGCTTCCTTCTGCTTCTTTTTGGAGGCGTTTCGGAGCTGAGACGTTCAGTGGTGATGAATTTTATGGGTTTTTGTTCAGAGAGGTGTTGTGAGGAGTTTTGATGGTTCGGGATTGTCACTTGCTATTTTTGGTAGTACTTGCTATTTTTAGTAAGTCAGTGCAGCGAACGAGCGGTGATTAGGGTTTGCAGTCGGGATTGGACAAGGTGCATCGAAGATCATAATTCTTTCAGTTGGTCGATTATTTGGGGCCAAATGTTTATTATTTAATATTTAACGTTAAATCGTTATATTAAATAATATTATTAATAAAGTGTTTTTCCTAAGTCAGGGGAAATAAATATTTATTTGATAAAGTGGTTCGTTCCCTAAGTTAAAAAATGAAATATTTTATAAAGGTGACTTAGGAGTTTAATTTTGAGACAACTTTGGGAAAAGTAATTTAAATATTAAAAAAAGTGCCTCCAAACCCTAATTAGGGCGTTGCAAATTGGAGATATAAGGAGAGCTTGCAAGCATTATGGATTCATTCAGGTTATTTGTATTTTCTCTGAGAGACAGAGGCTCTGGCATCAGAACTTCGAAGGCTTTGTGGAGACGAACACCTTCACAGGGAGCATTATTCTCGGGTGTGAGAGATCACCCCTGGATAATTATCTGTCGGTTTCATCCAGGAATCGGGATTTACATTTCAAATGAGAATTTGAAGAGGCAAATTAGTTTGATATTTTCAAGGGTTTATTGTCAGTATGTTTGCAGGAGATTTGGTATTTTTGGTGTGAAGTTCTTGCAGGGTTTAGGCTGGCCGTACATCTTCTTTCTGGCAACATAACATAACTCTGTCAAATTTGCTTCAAAAATTGTAGACTTTGGCTTTTGGAGATGAAAACCTCCATTGGTATCACTAGTTTTGGGGGTTAAAGGTCCTCCCTAGTCAGTTTTGGGTGTTTCTACTTTAGGGGACACATATTTGAGCTTGATTTGCAGTGGTAGGGTTTGTGATTTCGGCAACTTCAGTGGGTGTTTGAGGAGATCTTCTGGGTCTTCTAGTTTTTGGTCATTTTCATCTGGGTGTGCTTCAGTTTAGTGTTTTGTGGTGTGATTTGAGGGTTCTTGGAGCTGGTCGTACCATTTAGGAGTGCATTGGAGAACGTGTAAAGCATTCATATCTCTTAATCCGGGAAGTTTCTCATTTTGGGTTTCCTAGCATATGTTTTCCAAGTTTGGGCGATGAGAATGGAGGCATTTTGATGAGGGTTTGGAGCTGGAGTGAATTTATTTTGTTGGTCATACCCTTTCCAGTAGGTTGTACCATTACCTTGGGAAGTGTGCAATAAATTCAGTCAACTTTCAGGTGTGTTTGCTGTCCAGACATTGGCGCCTAGCTTGTACAAGATTGTTGCATTTTACGGCATGTCATTCGGAGCCCGTTTGATGAAGTTATGAGCATTTTGGTGTGTTCAGCTGTGTATGGTTCATTTCCAGAATTTTGTATCAGACCTGTACTTGCATTTCCAGGTCAAAAAATTGAATAAAATAATGTTGTTTGGTGTTGGGTTTCAGTTTGTTTCATTCCAGTTTATGTTTATGCAATTTAGAGTTTTTCTTTATGCATATGTTCACACATTATAAAGCACAAAAACCCCCAAAAAATTGCATATCATACCTATCAACAAAACATCAGAAAAAACACAAAAAAAATCAGACATTACAAAAATGGAAACAAAGCAAAAAATACTCAGATATTTTAGAGCAGCAAACAGGGGTGCCTATTAAAAAATTGGCTCTCAATATTTGTCTTCAAATCTACATTGTAAGCTTCCACAAAATCTCACACAAATCTATCCACAAGTCCTCTCTAGAACTTGTCCAAATCTACTTAAAAAGTCCTTACTATAACTTATCCAAATCAAATGTCAATATCTATCCTCAAATCCACATTGTAAGCTTCCACAAAATCTCACACAAATCTGTCCACAAGTCTTCTCTAATACTTACCTTAAATCTGCTCAACAAGTCCTTACTATAACTTGTCCAATCTCATAGAAACATAAAGAGAATTGTTAGAGACTCAATATGCTTCACACTCACCACAATGCTCAATCACTTTCAATCACTCTTTTACCACATAAACATATAGAATTTTTAGAGACTCAATATGCTTCACATTCACCACAATGCTCAATCACTTTTAATCACTCTTTTACCACATAAACATATACAGAATTGTTAGACTCAATGTGCTTCACATTCACCACAATGCTCAATCACTTTCAATCACTATTTTACCATAGAAACATATAAATAATTGTTAGAGACTCAATATGCTTCACATTCACCAACACTCAATCTCTTTCTCAACTCAATTCAGAATATAGAACAATTTGTTTCATAGAACTTGAACTATCACTTCAACACATCCACTTGACTAGGCTCAACCAACTTTACTTAACCAATCACTCAATGAAATAATTCTTGCTCACAAACCCTAGTCCCAACTTATGAACATTCACTCAAATATTTCCAACAATGCTTATCAACCAATCTCACATAACAATGATACTCATGATCTTTGCAAACCCTAGTTCAAGTTCTTCACTCAACCAATCACTTCAACAACAATGTTTATAAAACAATCTTCACATAACAATGATACTCATGATCTTGGCAAACCCTAGTTCAAGTTCTTCACTCAACTAATCACTTCAACAACAATGCTTATAAAACAAGGTTTTATCAACAACTCTTTATTCCAAAAAACCTTGAAGAATTAATTCAAAACACACTCAACAATGCTTACCAAACAATCATTTTCACTCCAAGTTTACATTCACAACATTCAACAATCACTCACTAGGAATATGTGCTCATACCTTTTGTTTGATGTAGAAGTGCCCTTAGAAAAATTGTCTCAATCACAATTTTCTTCTTTGCCAATTTTAATTATTAGATGATAAAATATCACACTAACTCTCTTTCAAGATATTTCTTAAATACAAAATTAATCAATCCCAAATACACCTTATTACTCCTTCTTGAAATTAGCAATCATCAAATCACACATAGAAATAATAACTCAAATTACTTCCTTATAATCTCCAATTTAATAAATCAATCTTTCAAAAATAACCCTTCAGAAATAATAATTGCCTACCCTTTTATCTCCCTCAAAACACTTACTAACCAATATAAATTTAGGCAAAAATTAAATCTTATAAACCATCAAATCATTTATTTTTCAACCTTAGGCACATAAAAATATTTTTTTCCCTTCAACCTTAGCACATCCCAAATTAAGCGATCAACATAACAACATTAGTGCATACCTTTGTCTCACCCACAAAAAGGCCTTGGTGGGTTTCTAACAAGAGACCTTTCCACCGAACGCCTTACCAAGGCGCTAGCCCACCATGTGGGCTAGGCGCTCCCATGGGGAGGGGAAGGCACTAGCCTCCCTTTGTTCCCTGTGTTAGCCACTATTTGTAAAACGAAGACCTTCCTTCCTTGCAAAACACGAACCCCATGGGATTCAAACTGTGTTCTTCCTACCAACAACACATCTTAACACCTTTTATTGTTGCCAATTGCACTATGTGATGCTTGTGCAGGGTGAGAGGAGCCTTGATCCTATTTCTTCGTTCTTCTGTCGTTGAAGACTTTTCAACATGAAAATTGTTGCGTCCTTTCTGCGCACAATCTAGAACATAGGCATTCAAATAAAGCATTGGGAGTTCTAAGGCAAAGGTTTTACCTTTATTTATACATGATGCCTTATTGCCATAACACGTCAATGCTCAAATCAAATTTAAAATTCAATTTATAAACTTAGCTTTATAACCCTTTTTAGGGTTTATTAAATTAATAAAAATTAATTTATAATCAAATTAAAGTTAACTTATAATTAACTTAAGTAATATGAAAGTTAATTAAATTAATTTATAATAAAATTATATTAATTAATTTAAATTTCCTTTTTAATATTATAATAAACTATTATAATTTTATTTTCCTGGGTCTCTTCTTTGCCCTTTGGACGTCATCGGACTTCCTGGAATCGGGTCTTGATCAACTAAAGGTGAACTATCCTTTTGCACTTATTGGAGAACCTGAAACTAATGTTGCCCACTGAAATTGCCATTGACTGGTGCTGAAAGCTTGACATCAATGACCACTCACTCTTGACATCAATGACAACTCATCTACTCAAAATATCCAACATAAAATTCATGTCTTTTCCTCCCCATCAATAAAAGTACCCTCTTCTATTATGGAATATGTGGTAACTGTCGCATAGTACTTTTGTCCATCTTGTTATTCCTATCATAATTTCATTAAAATTGAATAAGAAAATTGTTGTTATTTGGATTCCTCCTGTGTTGATTGATCACACACTCTCCTTACTATGGTTATGATCATATTTATTTTATCTCTCATACTTTAAACTTCATAGTTTACTTTTCATGTATTTTAATTTCTAAATTTACTTTTTGTAGTTTAATTTCATTGAATTAGATTAGGTTAGACTAATTTAAAAGGATTGTGGCCAATGTAAATATAGAGGTTGGAAAAGGCCATAAACCCATCCATTTAACTATTGTTGAGACTTGAATTATGGGTTCTTAAGAAGTCATACTTTTTTTATAGTTCAACAAAAACCCATTGGACCCACGTGTTGTATGTGAGTTGGAGAGGGTAGGGCAATCCTCTAAGGGAGGTCCTTGGTTTGAATCTTCACCCTACCAAATGCACATCGAGTACCCAAAATCCAATTGATAATGTTGGTGCGGTCAGGATTGAGTGTGACTCCCGGGTGATTTTGACGGTGTAGAACCCCCTGGTCATAGTTTCTTAGAATAGAGTGGTCCCGCAAGGGATTTTCACTAAATTAAAAAAAACCCATTAGAAAAATCCATACGTTGCATAAGGATTTGAGTTGCCACTTAGGATTATAAAATTCAAGGTAGATGTATAGATGGTCCTATCAACTATTGTAGTTGTATTAGGGGATATGCCAAATGAAATGGTTAGGGAGGATCAAATAACACTAATGCATGTAGTGGAACATTATCCTGACTATTTCAAAATGTTTGATTGCATTTCTTATATGATGAATCAAATAGATAAATAGATAGGAAAATTCAAAGTAATAAAGTAATTCAACTACACCTCTTACCTTATTTTATTAATTTTGAATAAAAAATATTAGTTTTTTAGTTATAATTGAATCAAGTGGTGGTTTATGGAAAAGTATTATCAATTTGTGACTGCCTAGATGTGCCTTACAATATTAAGTACAATATAAACTATAACTTGGAGGTTGAATCGTATCCACTCTTGAAACCAATTGCTTCACCATACTTATCAAACTTTGCATATTGAGATTGTTGTTTTGCAATGCCCTTAGGTTCCCTAGGAGAGGGTTATATGTAGGTTGTTGGAAGGGAACTTGGCCAATATTGGAGGTATTGACACTATTATGGTATGGGTTATGATATGCGGTATCTAATTATGAGGGATAACTAACATTTGGTGTAATAGAAACATGAATATTGATATGAGAAAAATGAGGATGAAATTGAGCATAATTTTGAGATGCACTATCGATTGGAGGAGCTTATGGAATTCTCCCAATGTTGGTGGTTATGGTAGTAGCATATGTTGGTTTATGAAAAGGATTAACATGATGTGAATATTTAAACAAAGGTTTATTATGAACATTCCTAGGAGAGATGGTAGGAGGAGGAGGCATCCCACCTCTTTCGAGTTGGGCTTCCTCTTCCATAGCCTTAACCAAAGCCTCCTTATGGTGGTTTATAAAATCCTATATATGATCAAATGATATGAAAGTGAAGCCTCCATTAGGCCCCTCAAAAGGATTAAAGTTGTTACCAGTTTCTTCATGTTCTTCCTCTTTTGCATCTAGATTAGAATTCTCCCTATCAACCTGATCATCTTCTTGAAGAATCTGATTATATTCCAAAAGATTTCGCTTACTCCTAAGGGTGGGATCCATTAGGAGAAGAAGAAAGGATAGAGGAGAAAACTAGAAAAATACACACAATAATATTTTTAAGATGCTCTTAATATTTTCTATTTCTAAGCAAACAAAATTAGTGGTCTTGCTTAAATTTTTCAAAAAGAACAAAAGGAAGAGGCTTCCTATTTTGGCCACTAATATGTGTGTTCATATCAGGTTCACCAAATATTTAGAGGGAGGAAACTACCCTATCGTGTATGATTTTTGATTGGATCCATTGGGAGCCGAGGCGACCATGGGGGTGTGTTATATTCTCTACACTCAGGGGTTTGAGGATCAAAGGGTTCACTAGGAATGGTTTAAGGACTTGCTCCAAGTCTAGGGATGGAATTTTTGATGTGTATATTGAACAAACACCTATGTTTGACTTTTTTAAAATCTAAGCTATAGAAAATGAAATAACTGTGCAAGACAAACAAAGATGCAAGAAGACAAGAAACTAACCCTATAATGATTATTTATTTTTAATAATAACTAAACCCTAATAAAACAAAGCCTTTTATTTTTTGAGCAATGGTTTTAGAGAGTGCACAAACTTAATTAACCGTAGGATGCAAACTATATGCTTTTACTCTTTCAAATACCTAGAAATAAAGGATCAAGTATTTTCTTTTCTTTATGATCATAATAATAATAAAAAAAAGGACAAAGACACTCATAAAATAGCCTAAATATCTACTAGTGCATGTTAGCTTTTGATGAATGAGCCATGAGATATAACAATCACAATATGCAGAATAACATGCAAGAAAGTAAATATGCTAGATGATTGAAGTATGCTGAAATATAAAACATATAAAATATTACAATGTAGCTATGGAGGAAGTGAGCACTCCATTAGCAAAGCTATAGATCTACATCATATCCATCACCAGTAAATGGTGTGGAAAACAATCCACTAACATACGCCATCGAAAAATATCTCACGGCTATCCTATCTATCTATCTAAGAGGCCATCCTTATATATGCAAAATAGAATGCTTGCCCAACACTCTATCTAGTTGTGCATAGGACACCTTTCACATGTAAAACTTACACATGGACACTTATTCATTTATTACAATACATGTAATCACTATATAACTTGCACATAAAGTAATCTAGGTATGTATCTTGGAGGATACATTTACATAACCCAAATGATGGAATAGACATTATTTCCAACACCCATTGTATTACATTATTTGGGTATTGAGGACTTTAGCCTTCAATATGTATTTTCTTCATATGTTATGCTTGGTCTTTAGAGTCTTCTTCTTCTGCATTATTTATATTTAGGTTTAGCAGGTAATTTGTGTCTTCATATGATGTAGAGTAGGGTGCAACTAGGCCTTCTATTCTCATTGGATAATATTTGACATTTTTATATTCATCTTCTATCCAACCACCTTTGAAGTCCTCCTTGCAAGTATCTTCATTTGATTCTGATTGTTGATGAATAAGTAGGGCATGATGTAATTGTCCTCTCATATTTTTTATCCTTCTATACTTACCATTGTATATTTTCTTTCATATGATGACTAGCTCTTGAATCAATAAACCACCTATGATTATGCTTTGTGAGTTGGTTCTTGTCGGAGCAAGTTTTGCAACCATTGTATGGCATTCCTTTACCCATTGGAAAGGTTTATCTTTGAATAATTGAGAAAGAATGGCTCTTAAGTAGAATATAGTGCTTTTGTAAAAAAATAGTTCAAATTTGGTTGATTTTGTACAAGTTTTGCAAGAATCAAAAATCAACTTTTAACACCTTATTACTCCTAATTGAACTAAGCACTATTTCAATTTTTGAAGAGGTTTTGATGTTGGAAATATTTTGTCCCTTTTTAGAGATTTGAGACAAGTAAAAATAAATTTATCCAACCTTAATAAAATCCCTTAATAACCTCTTTTATATCCCTTGGATTATTTCTAATTTCCAAATAAAATAAATTTGATGGAGTAACCCTTATGACTCCCAAGTTTGGAAAATTAGAGAAATGATAATAATATTTGCAATATAGTTTAATCCAAGTTAAATTCCTTATTCCTCCTAAGTAAGATTGCAAATATTAAAATAATAAGATAAGTCACCCCTTTAGCTTTCAAAACCCTAAGTTTTAACCTTAGTTTATAATCCTTATAACTCCAACTTATGAAAGCAATAATCAATGGGATTTAGACCTTACCTTATATGCAATATCTCCTTGATTTTTGGCACTTTCCACGGCTGAATATAACAACATCTAAAATGTACCTTGAGCACTCGGTTTAATGGAGATTCAATGGAAGGCTAGACATGAATGTTGTATGTAGGCGCTGAATTGTTGACCTTCCAAAAATGGGGAGCTTTTAATGCTCCTTCCCCTTTGTCTTCCATGCTGCAGTTCGAATATTTCTACTACTTCTCTCATGCCTTGACTGTGCTACGTTCTTCCTTTGAACATCTTGATTGTGCTTCACTCTTGCATGCTGGTCTTGGACTAAAATATACCTTTTAAGCAATGTTGATCATAGGCATTGTGACAAGTGTCACATCTATTACAAGTGAGCGCTCCCTTATTTACGTAACGCTCCAGAATATTTATCCAATGCTTCTTGAAAATGTATAGGCCCTTGTGTGAAGCTGGTGAAGAATGCCAAGTGGCACGTCTTTGCTTGTAACTCCTTCGTAGAAGCCTCTAGAACGTTGAGAGGAATGATGACTAGAATGCCAAATGTCATTTTTGCATGGAGACCATTCTTGTAATACCTTCAAATATGGAGATTATAACTCCATAACTTTCTTGCTTTGCAATGTTGCTTGGGCAGCAAGCAAGCTTTCTTTTCTATAGGTGGATGGGCGATGCGCTATGGAGCTTGGACGATAGTTCGATGCTTCCTTTGGTGAGTGGTCTTCTCCAAGATTGAGACCACGAATGTAACACCTTTCTCCCTTTCTTTTATACCTCCAAACACATTGTTTTTCTTATTGCTATTTTGACATCCTTTTTGAGATTGATTTGCACTCGCTTGTCTACGTAAATGTGGCTCATGGATGATCTAAAATGAGCTTTGATTCTGTAGGTACGTACATCCAAGATGAGCCCTTGAATGGCTCCTTCTAGCTTGGGAGGAAGAGTGTTGACATTCGACCTTTGTTGGTTGTTCTTTTCCCTATAGGAAAATGTGCCCTAATATGGCACTTTCAAATCTGCACTTATGCTATCAAAAACCAGATTAGAGTAGTGCAAGATAATGTATTATATTTTGTATAATAAGGCTTTTAATATACCTTCTTTTGCACTCTATTTCCAGATTTTTAAATTCTAGTTTTGTGGAATATTTCTTGCAATACAAGGGTTTGAGGTTGTCTTTAACAATAGACACACCTTTCCCTTTTTACTTGGAAACTTTTGATAACAAGTCCAAGTTTCAATAACAGTAGATAGAAGTTCTTTTAATTGATGCAAATTTTTTGCATTTTTTTCTTTTGCATTCACTTGTAATGCTTTTGATTTTGAGACTCACCAAGTCTCACTTTCATAAGCTTCTATCTCTATTTTTGGTTAGTTATGTTCTTCTCCAAATCTGGAGGATTCTAACCCTTTTTGGTGGCTTCTATTGGCCACATCAAGTTGCAGATTTTTGTGCTTCAATAGTGTCTTTAGACACTTGATACAAATCAGACTTTGTGCCTTTCAGGAAACACAAAACTAATTTTCTTTTTGAGAGTGGTATAATAGTACAAGCTCTTTAATTTTAATGCACTAATATTACACCTTATCACTCCAATCAAATCTCAAATAAATGCACTAATAATCTACTGCAACTAATCAAGAATAACCTAAAATGAATCTTTAGGAGTTATTCTACAATTTCACTACAATCAATGTTGTAGGACTTAGTCTTATTTTTTTCAATAATAGATAATAGGTAGTTGATAGAAACTAATATGGAATCTAATAAACTCCTAATAAATGTGCAATTGAATCCTTAAAAATAATCTATTTTTCTTTGCACTTTTAGAAGACTGAAATCTAATTTCCTTTTTGCAACTTTAATCCAATTTTAGGTGCTCTAATAAATCTAATAAGTAGTTCAATTTAATGAATCTTTTTGCACCATAAGTTGCATACCTTTTTCTATAGCTCTTCTCCCACCTTTGTAGAGGATGTAGACCTTGGTGTCTAGAAACACCAAGTTGCTGCTTCCAGTAGGATGTCTTGCACAACTCCTTCTTCACCAAATGATGGTCTCAAACTTTCTTTTACGAGCCTAGGATTTGGTGGCTTGTTCTCCTCTTGTGTTCTCCTCCTTCTGCTATAGATTTGGAGAAGTCTATGTCTCTAGGGTGGTGCCTCCTCTCTATGAGAGGTAATATTCAAATCTCCAAGATTTGGTGAGCTTCTTCTATCTTCAAGTCCTCTTGTCGAGTTTTGACTTCAAGCAGGATCTTCTTCTAGGGTTTGGCACTCCTTGCCAAACTTCTTCTTCTCGAATTTGGCACTCCTTGCCAAATTCTCCTCTTGGGCTTGTTGTCAGATGGCGATAATTATCCCAAGTCCTTCACTATCAAGGACTTCACCTAGATAGTGGATTTCTCCAATGAGTTCTCAAAGAACTCTCTTGATCTTCAGCAAGGCTCTCCTAGCCTTTCCTGGATGCTCGATGAGACCTTCTCAAGGTCTTTGATCTGAACTTTGATGGTCTTCCTTTAGACCTTTTCTTCAACCTTCTACTTCTAGAAGTGTTGGTGGTGAGATCTTCTCTTGGATCTTCTAATTTTGCTACTTCTGGCTTTGAGCAGGACTCTCCTAGTCCTTCTTCTTCTTCTTCCAAGATTGGAAGTTCTTCAATGAGATCTTCTCCTGATCTCTTCTCTTTTGCTTTAGGATTAAGTTGATTTTGAAGAAGATGCTCTTCCTAACTTTCTTGTAGGAAGTCTCCCAACTCACTGAATCTTTTGTTCCTACAACAAGAATATTAGTACTAAAATATTTAGTCTACTTTTGAATCAGATATTCTTCTTGAATTCTTCTTCAGGATCAAGGCTTCTGTGGCCTATTTTGATGTTAAGGCTTCTATGGCCTTTTTCAGTACCAAGGCTCCTATGGCCTTTTCAATATCAAGGCTACTATGGCCTTTTCAATATCAAGGCTTCTGTGGCCTTTTTAGTATAAGACTTCTATGGCTTCTTCTGCAAGGCTTCTATGGCCTTTCTATATCAAGGCTCTTGTGGCCTATTCTTCAAGTGTGGATTTTTGTAATCTAGTAATGGAGATCTTTAGTCTCCTATCTTCACCACGATCCTTCACTAGAAGTCTTCTTCCATAGTATTCTTCTCTTGCACAATGAACTAACCTCTGCACTATGAGGGCACACCGACCATCGAGCAACAAAGTTGGAGTCTCCTAGCTTTCTATCATAGGAGGAGTCCCAATCCTCTGAGGATTAATTTCCTACAACAAAAGAAACTTTAGGCACTAGTTAGAAAATTCCATATGACCTGGATGATCTTCACTAGATGATCTGTCAATCTAGTGGATTGAAATGCTGAGTCCTAGTCTTCATGAGTTTTCATAACAACTCTATGGAAAAGACTCTAGACGAAAATGATCTCAGTATTTTTTGAAACTGAGATTCCTTTCAGTCCTATCTTTGTGACTCTCCCAAAATCTACCACCTAGATACTCTTGAGATATTTTGCCAGTGGTTGGTCCAATGGCGCGTCAGTTTGACAAAACTCTTAGGCAAACCAACAATGGTGGTTTCCCTATTGACCTACACATACTAGATCTACCATGGCTCTGATACCACTGTTAGATTTTGATGAATGAGCCATGAGAGATAACAATCACAAGATGCAGAATAACATGCAAGAAAGTAAATCTACTAGATGACTGAAGTATGCTGAAATATAAAACATATAAAATATTACAATGTAGCTATGGAGGAAGTGAGCACTCCATTAACAAAGCTACAGATCTACATCATATCCATCACTAGTAAATGGTGTGGAACACAATCCACTAACCTACGCTATCTAACAATATCTCTCGGCTATCCTATCTATCTATCTAAGAGGCCATCCTTATATATGCAAAATAGGATGCTTGCCCAACACTCTATCTAGCTATGCATAGGACACCTTGCACATGTACAACTTGCACATGGACACTTGTCCATTTATTACAATGCATGTAGTCACTAGATAACTTGCACAGGAAGTAATCTAGGTATGTATCTTGGAGGATACATTTACATAACCCAAATGATGGAATAGACATTATTTCCAATAGGGCACTTACCTAATTTAATGGTTGAATATAGCTTTAACTTGCATCCAAAATATCCAAACAACTTCAACCTACAAAACAACTTACAAAACCCTAGAAATTTGATCAATATTTGGAATCCTGCTTAGGCCACTATATGACTAAGCTTGGAGATGGTTGAATCTAGCTTTAACTTGCATCCAAAATATCCAAACAACTTCAACCTACAAAACAACTTACAAAACCCTAGAAATTTGATCAATATTTGGGATCTTGCTTAGGCCACTATATGACTAAGCTTGGAGGCACAACAGTCAAGCCTCCTTGGTCCATTTAGCTAATAGTTCATAAATAAAATGATATTTTACCTTTAGAACAAGAAAAATCAATATGAAATGGACATGCAATAGTGAAATGAAATGAAACAAAATGCAAGTGATATAAAGCTAAAATGTAAGTAGCAAACTAGGGTTTTGGGAAGCAAAACTTTCCCCCAAGCCCTAATTGACAAAATTCATACCCTGTAATTAGGGGGCATGAATTTGGCTTGCCAATTTCACACCTTGTATGGGAGGGCATGAATTTTACTCGGATGCACTTTTTGAGTCCCAAAACGTTAAAAATGTGATACAAAATAACAAAAAATAGAGCCAATGACTAATAATTCAAGTAAAGAACCTATATAACTAATGGAAGAATCAAGAAGCAATGAGAACATGAAGGAAGCAATCCATAATGGTAGCTTCTCCAACTGTCAAGACTCCTCCACTTGATCCCCAAGGGCAACCAACACCACATCAAATAAATAACAAAACAACAATCCTGTTGGAGTATATTACATTATTTGGTACATGCTAATGTACCAACTTGGGTACATCATTATAAATATTAGATTAGGAGTGTGTCCTAGTTTAGAGTATGATTAAATATTCTATGTAATATAATAATGTGCAAAAAATGTACATGTCATGTAATTAAGTGTACAAGTGTGGTGAGTGTAAATGTGCACAAGTGTCCAGTATGTAAGAGTGCACGTGCACTTAGAATAGGAAAGTGAAGAGTCTTAAAGAAGAGTGAAGACCAAGAATACTCCATATGAAGAGTTATATTCTATTATATATATGTGACTAAGCATTGTAATAGAGAGTGTGTGTGACCTTTATTCTATATCATTTTACTATTTTCATGAGCATTTATTAGTGTCCATTTTATGAGTTATTTTTAAAGTTATTTGTGAGTTATATTTGAATAAACTATTGTCATTATTGAGTATTTTATATTGCAACTTTATATTTATTTTGTGGTTATTTACATTAAGAGTTAAGCATCAAAAACTAACAGTGGTATCAGAGCTATAACAACTATTTTCTTGCACAGGTTTTTAAAATTTTCAAATAGCCTAAGGATATTTTCATTGGTTAAGGAGAAACCAGTGAAGTTGAACATATTACCTCTAGAGAAGAAAAACCAGAGAAGATAGTATTTCCACTGTGTTGAAGAAAAACTAGTGAATATTGGAGATTCAATATTTGAAAATTTTAGATAGATTGAGTTTACCTATTCCAAGAATAAATTCAAAATAGAAGGCAATCTACAACATAGTTTCAGGTCTTGAAGATAGACCTTGACATTGACAAGATTAAGAGACCCAAGAAAGAGGTCCTATTGAAAATTTTGATAGAGAAAGCAAACTTGAAGGTAGAAGAAGATTCCAAGTTGCATTTGGCTAGATTCTTTCCATGGCATTGCAGAATAACTCATGAAGACTAGGACTCAACATATTTTTTACCACTATATTGAAAAACAACTAGTGAAGTTAATTGATTTCAGAATTTTTGAAGATTTGAATGTATTTGATTATTTTTGTCTAAGTTTTTGTTGCAAAAAATTATTCTCAGAAGTTGAGAAGCTTCCTACAATATATAGAGAAGAATTTCACCTTCAATTACCTATGTGCTTTCCTCACGTAGGAATTATTTTTGAGATTACAACAAAAGAGTAGACATTGAATATTAAGGAGGCCTAAGAGAGAGGCCCCATTGAATATTTAGGGGACCCAAGAGAAGAGGTCCCATAGCAGATTAAAAAGAGAAGAAAGAAAGAGGCTAGAGAAGCCCTATTAAAGATTGAGAAAAAGGAGACTTGATAGAAGAGGTCCCATTGAAGACTTGAGAAAAGAGATAGGATATTTGAGAGAGAAGATTGAGGAGGCCTAGTAAAAAGTTCCCATTGAAATTTGGAAGGAGAAATAAGGAAAATAAATAAGCCCTATTGAAAAATTGAAGAAGTGGTCATTGGAGGAGATTTGATGAAAGTTTGAGGTAGAATATTGCAAGAAGAAGAAACTTCTAAAAAGAAATAATCATATCAAAATTGGGATAATCGTCACCATCCGATGACAAGACCAAAAGAATTTGTGAAAATGATTCAAGGAGGAAGGATTTAGCAAAGAGTTTGTCAATTTTTGAGAAGGTATTTTTGAAGACTTCAAGACATTGAGAATCTTGAAGAATAGGCCAGCAAAAGAGGCCAAAGTTGAAGATAAAATTCAGCGAGAGCTAAGGAGGAGAAAGAGGATTGAAGAGGCCACCATTTAACATATTTTGAAGGCAACCATTAAAGTTTTGTAAGGCTGAATTTTCAAGAAAAAAAATATTTTTGGACAGATTTTGAAGGAGATAGTAGAACTACGAATTGTAGAATTTTTGGGGCAATATTTGAAGAGTTTTTGCATAGCAAATTGGAGAAGGAAAAGGCAGAATTTGTAGGATAATTAAAGCTGAAAATTTCAGAAAGTTCGGGCAGCGAATTAAATGAGAAAGAGGCAGGTTTTGGACAACATTTGAAGAAGAGAAGAGTTGCGGATTTCATAGTTATTGGGCAGCACTTTGAAAGAGAATAGAGCAGATTTTTGGGCAGTGTTTTTGAGAAGAAAACGAGCTGCATTTTTACAAAGTTTGGACAGAAAAAAGGTAAACAAAATCAGCAAGAAATCAAGTGAGGAAGGAGACCAAGAAGGTATGCAAATTGGTGCTATAAGAGTACTTTGTTTAAGCATAAAATATTGATCTATTTCAAGTTTTTAAAAGCACCATATTCAAGTTTCAAAAATAGCAAAAGAAGGTATTAAATTTTATGTCTTCAAGTTGAGGAAGGAAGCATCTTCACCACCTTTGAATTTGCATATTATTATAGCAAGAGAACAAATTAGATATGGCATGAAGGAGTAAAAAGGGTGGAAAATATTGATTAAAAGGATAAGTGTAAATGTTGTTTTTGTAAGTACAAAATAGAGCCAACGTAAAGGTGAAAAGTGTAAATTGTTACAAGATTTTTGGAAGCCAAATAAGAGAGATATTTCATAGCAAAAATATAAGAAGAAATATCACCCAAAGAGCAAGGTTCATTACCTTGATTTTTTGATGTCAAAAGTGTTTCAATATTTGGCCGAATAACATTCAAATACAAGGTACAGAGTTGGGTGTCTAAAGAAATAAAAAAGAATACATAGCATCTTGAGCATCAAACCAAGCAATACATTGGATGTCAAAACCATTACAAAAACTGTAGTTGGAAGGAGCACCAACATCACCAAGGTGGAAGCAAAATACCAAGGGTCAAGGTAACTTGAATAGCCATCGATTGTAGCATAAGTGAAATCATTTTAGGAGAGAAATAAAGTTTTTTTTAGGTGCAAATACATTGGAGAGCATTGAGAGCATTAAAGGAGAAGAGTAAACATCACCACCAAGTGTAAAGGAACATTACCAAAAAGAGAAATTTTGATTAAAGGAGTGGAAGAGACAGTGTGCTACTTGGCATTGTGGAGATCAAGAAGCACCAACGATCAGTGGGAGAAATGAAATTCTTGGAAGAGTCCAATAAATGCATGTGAGCCACATTTCACCAATGCATCAATCAAAGCATTCAATAATCCATTCTACAAGGCAAAATTTGTAGTGAGTGCTTGAAGAGGAGTGTTGCATTTTGTGCAAGTCAAATGTGGAAGACCACAAAATTAGTGTACCCAATTTTGGAGGTAAAAACATTTTAAATTAATTTTTTCTCTATACTAAGGTTTGGGAGCTATAAGGTTGATTTAATTTGATTTTTCCTAAAGTTAAGTTTAATTAATCTAGTGCTACTTAGATTAATTATATTAGTGGAGAGATAAGACATCAAATTGAGAAATTGAAACCCTAGAAATCCTATAAAGGTGTTTTGATAAGTTTTGAAGATTATTGAAAGGTTAATTTGGGAATTTAATTATAAACTTTGTAATTAATCTATTACTTTTGTAAGTCAAATTGAAATATTTGTAAATAGAGTATTTTGGAGAAATAAGGTTTTCTACATCAAATTAGAAATACTAAATTTGCAAATATTCTTTACAAAATTTCTAAATTTCTAATTGGGGAGCCATAAGGTATTCAACATCAAAAATAGTTTTGTGAAATTTAGAGTTTAGAAATAATATATTCAAACCTAGGGAGACATAAGGAATTCAACTCAAAATATTAGAAAAGTTGGAAATTTATCTTTAAGTTTCTTATTTGAAAACTAGGAAGACATAGAGAAGTCGACTATAAAGATTTTTGAAAACTTAGGGAGCTATAAGGATGTCTACATCAAATAATTCAATCAATGTTCATTCTTCATGCAATATTGATACATCAAGTTCATGCAATATTGATACATCAAGTTCATTTCATACAATATTGATACATATAAGAATTATTTTTAGAAAAAATATTTGATTCTTCATGCAATATTGATACATCAAGTTCATCCAATTCAAGATCTTATCATGATGCTTTAAGTGAATTTTCAAAAGACACTATACCAAAGAAGACATGTAACATAAAGAACAAAGGAAAAAGAGTAATCCTTGTAGAAGAACTCAATGACAAGACGGTAGTTCAAGAAAACATAAAAATTGAAGAACATGGAGTTGAAACTAAAGGTAAGCAAGAAGAAAAGGAATCTGATCAAGATGAAGGAGGCATTCAATGCAAAATAAATTAAAAGGACCATATTGAAGACTGAAGGATGAAGATCCATATTGAAGACTAAATCTTCAATAACCAAATAATGTAATACAGGGGGGTGTTGGAGTATATTACATTATTTGGTACATGCTAATGTACCACCTTGGGTACATCATTATAAATATTATATTAGGAGTGTGTCCTAGTTTAGAGTGTGAGTAAATATTTTATGTAATGTAATAATGTGCAAGAAATGCACAAGTGTCATGTAATTAAGTGTGCAAGTGTGGTGAGTGTAAATATGCACAAGTGTCCATTATGTAAGAGTGCACATGTGTCCTTATAATAGGAAAATAAAGAGTCTCAAAAAAGAGTGAAGGCCAAGAGTACTCCATATGAAGAGTCACGTTCTATTGTATATATGTGACTAAGAATTGTAATAAAGAGTGTGTGACCTTTATTCTATATAATTTTATTATTTTCATGAGCATTTATTAGTGTCCATTTATGAGTTATTTTTGAAATTATTTGTGAGTTATATTTGAAAAAACTATTGTCATTATTGATTATTTTATATTGCAACTTTATATTTGATTCTATGGTTATTTACATGAAGAGTTAAGCATCAAAAGCTAACAAATCCCACAACAGAAGAGCATTTTTCAGTGAGCAATGAGTGAGTTAAGATCTAGGATTCTCCAAAAATATTGATTGTTATAAAAGAGGGAATCCAATCCTCCATTTATAAGAGGTTTGAAGGGCTAAAGGACGGAAAAATAAAAGTTCATCGCGAACAAGGGCTGACACCAAAATGGGCCAATGAGAGGTGGAATTTTTGTGAGAAAAAACCCTAGAATGTCAAATTCATGCTCAGTAGTTATATGGAATGAATTTGGCAAGCCAAATTCATGTCTCGTATGGACCAAGAACAAATTTTATAAGGCTAGGGAAAAGGACAAAGGAAGAGGGGAAAAGGACCCTAAATTTACACTTGGCAAGTTTGGGTGGCTTCCTAGGGATCTAAAGAAATATTGACTCTTTTTTATGAGTCAATTTTCCATGTCTACACTTGCAAGTGTGTTATTTTACTTTTTAGAAAGTACGATTTCATTTTTTGCAAGCATGGTTTTATTTTTTGCAAGCTTTATTTTTTCCAAGGGTCTAATTTCATTTTTAATATGTATGATTTATTTTTTCAAGCATGTTTTAGAAACCCAATTAATGAAACCTATAAATAAATTCTTCCTAACACACAACCTATGGATGTCACCTTAGAATTAACAAAATTAAAGTGATGTTATTAAAACTTGTCACTTTTTGGCATCATTATTAGGGACGATGGTGTTGCTAGAAAATTGTTCAAACATCCAATATCATCTTTTTTGCTAGATTTTTAATTTGTTATTCATCTAGAGTTGTGTTATACCACGTTTTTACAATTGGCTATCTTATCCTATAGTTCATCCTAGTCATAAAAAAATTGTGATCCTAATGTTAATATTACATGATTAAAGGTATTGGAAGTGAAAGCGCTAAACTACATTTCCATTATTGTTAGCCCAAATAAATTCTAGTTGATCTATTATTACCTTTATTTATATTTCTAATTGAAAAGTGGAATAAATAGACTATGAATAACAATAATTATGAGGTGGTAATAATAGTAGGTTATGACTGATTTGTTGATCTATGACACTAACTGATCTTATTTATGTTCCAATTCAATGGAAGAATAACTAGTTAAAATCTAACAAGAGATAGTGATATTGAGAGGCTGTAGGTATCAAAGGAATTAGAAATTAAGACTTTTACATTTAGTTTTGAAAGAAGGGGTTTGTTAAACTCGAATATATGAGAACCAAAGAGAAATATTCATTAGTCAAAATCCCCCATGAACCATAGAAACTAGGCATCAATTCCATGAGGCTTACCTCATAAAAAAATCAACCATGATAAGTCACACAACCTTTGCTTTCTATATCACCCATGGTTGATCCAAATAAACAAATACAAGTACTACTTGTTTATGCCATCAAAATAAATAAATTCAATGCAATTGACTATGATAATATTTGAGTGTGCTTAGCACAAACACCTGATCTATTCAACAAATTTTATCCTTTAAATTAAATGATATATTCTTTCATGGATTTGAATTTGTTTATGCATTTATATATGAAATAACAAATCTTTGTAGGTAATTGAGTAGCATTGAAACATTTTGGTGCTATTCTCTATAATTATTACATAGCATCGAAAGATATCCATTTGGTACATGGTAACTTATGGCACTAGCACAACATTGAAAAGATTTTTTATAGCTCAACATTTGACACCCTCATGATGCCCAACATTGTCATCTTATGGTTGTACCTTTTTGGCACCAAAGCATATAGCACCAAAATTTTTTTAGCCCTAAAACATTTTTTTAATGAGAAAAATATCATTGCATAAGTATGGTTAAGAAAAAGCAGTAAAAAAAAAGGAGAAAAAAGAAGTGAAAAAAAAGACAAGAAAAAAAAAGAGAATTGTGCACCAAATGACTATGACCATATGACATAGGATGAGTTTTTATCACAAGTGTAACTTTATTGGTTCTGGATATCAACAAGCATCACTTGTTGGTAAACCAACCATCGACAAGGATTTTTAGCACATTAAAAGTCAGAGTTTGACTTGTGCATTCTAAAAGTGGTTTTACATTTCCATAGAGAATCCATTGAGTCATTTTGAAATAAAAAGAATTTCAATAGTGAAAAAATCTTTTGAGGTGCTATTCGACCAAGGCTAGAATGAAAATCAGTTTTCTACATGTTAGTCTTGCAAAAAAAAAACTTGTTTGTGAAAATCCCTTGTAGGCACAACCAAGGCAAGAGAGGATTTAAAAATAAGAAATGACGATCCCTTCTATTAAAAAAAATTGTGCATGATCATTTGTAGTCTTGGTGCAATTCTAATCTTCCTACCTTGATGTCCTTTTAGGTTTCTAACTCCTTCAAAGCACCATATATCATCTATTTTAATAAAATATATATTTTTCATTTTTGACTATGGCTTAATCTAAATTTTTATATAATTATAGTTAGTTCATGGTTTATAGTGCACAAAATGGGATTCTTGTATCATCGGTGTAATTTGTTTTCATAATATAGTGTGTTCATAAGAATTACATAGTACCAGAGCCCTTTGGTGCCTCTCTTCTCACATCTAAAGAGAGTCATGCAACATTAGATAAAGTTATGTAGCATTAGAGGATACTTAGTATTAATCATTAAAAATCTCTAGTGCCCAACAATGATATTCTATGGCTATGACCCAAGAATGCACAAGATTTTATTTTGAAAAAAAATGCATGAAGACATGCATTACAATAGGCTAGGAGGAAGGTGACGAGTCTAATTTGGTGTAGTATTCAAGCCACATTTTATGCCACTAAACATATAGGGTGGTATAACAATCAAGGGTATGGATAAAAAAATTTAGATAATTTCACATCAATGCAAATCTAGAGAAAAATAATGCATGAGGACATGTATTACAATAGGCTAGGAGAAGTGATGAGGCTTTAAAAATATTCATTTAATGTAGTCTTCAAGTTTTATTTTGTGCCACTTAACCTTGGATTTGACTATGGTTTGTATAAGTATTGCAGTTAAGTATAGTAAATAGAAGAAATACTAAACTAAGTTGAATAGAATACATTTATGTGTTTTGAGGATAAAATACAAGCTTTGAAAATTAATTAATGGATATCATGGCATAGAAAGGAAGATTGGTATTTTATAGGTGTATAGGTAGTATTTTGTAGCCAACAAAGCAACACCAGAGTAGTCCCAAAATAACTTTGAAGTTACATAGTTAGATCTAGAATTGTATAGTTTAGCTTCAAAGTTATATAGTTAGCTCTAAAATTGTACAATTTAGATTTTTTTGAAGTTGCACAACCAGCTTTGAAACAACACAAAACAACATTGTATAAGAGCATAGAATAGTATAGAACAATGTTGGATAACAACACAGGATAGTACAAAACAACACAGAACAACGTCAGATAACAACATAGAACAATACTAGATAACAACACAAAACAATGTTGGATAATAACATATAACAACACCAGACATAATGATGGGCATGATGATGTCAACACAAGACATGATGTCAACATCAAATGTGGTGATATGGTAGTAGAAAATAAAATTCTAAATTGAATCCAAATTAGTTAGATTGGTTTCCAACTATCTTGATTGAATCTAAATTAGTTGGATTTGTTGAGATTAGTTTCTAACTAATTTGGATAGATCCAAATTAGTTAGAATTCTTTAAAAATTAATTTGGTTGTTATGTTCTCTAGATAAAATTGGTTGGATTTATTTCCAACTAATTTTGGTTGTTATTTTCTCTAAATAAAATTGGTTGGATTTATTTCCAACTAATTTGGTTGTTATGTTCTCTAGATAGAATTGGTTGGATTTGTTTCTAACTAGTTGATTTGTTACACTCTCTAAATAGAATTGGTTGGATTTATTTCCAACTAATTCAAATTAGGAAACTTTTATATTAATGGGTTGTTATTGGATTATTGGGGAGGATTTCTTTATAAAAGAGAAGAAATAATGCATTATAGGGGTTAGAATAGGATGAGAGATGAAAATGAAGAAGAGGAAGAGAATGTATGTGTATGAATTGAAGATGCTTGTAGAAGGGTAATATCATACTCTATCTTAATAAAAGATGTTTCTGTATTTTTTTCTATTTGTGCATATTTTTAATTTTATTTTGAATTAATGTTTACTTTCTGCTAGGCCGAGAAGCAAAGGTCCACTTCATCAGCGCAATGGAAAGTATTATCTTTGTAAATATATTCATAGAATAGTTAATGAATTATGATTTTATGCCATTGTAAATTATTTTAATTTGTAATTAATATCTTTGTATATTACTTTAATTATTTATTTTAATTTTTTGGGATAGTTTCATGCAACTTCTAGATTAGGTTTTATTCTCGTAAGTGTGATAATTTAATTTTTAGCAAGTGTAATTTCATTTTCTACAAGCATGATTTTATTTTTTGCAAGCTTTATTTTTTGCAAGGGTGTGATTTAATTTTTTGCAAGTGTGATTTATTTTTTCAAGAATATTTTAGGAACCATATTACCAAATCCTATATATAAAAAGTGATGTTATTAACCATAATGAACCCATCTATAAAATTAAAGTGATGTTATTAAAACTCGTCAATAAGAGTGATTCCCTATTCTTGACAATATCTAGAAAATATAACAAATAGGTAATAAGAGTGAACCCATCTAGGTAATAAGGGGTAATCTCCACAGAACAAAAGTTTTATTACAATATGAAAATATGAGATGATTCATCCTCTTGCCCCTTTGGTTCTTTTAAATACTCTAGCTAACCATAATCCTAATGCTCAAGGGTTCCCATCCAAGTTCTAATGGGGACTTGAGCTAGTAACTCCTACATAAGAATTATTACATCTTTATATAATGTCTCTTTAAAATAAATAATTGTTACATCATATGGACCTGTAAGCCTAGTCACACAATGTACTACATGACTATGCAATTATTAATGATGTTATTATAGGGTTATAATAGGGGTGGAGATAAATAGCATGTTAACAAGGAGGTCCCTACTTAACATGCTTCTAAATGTGAAGAAATTCATCAAGGGAAAGGAAATTATCAAGCATATATCTTTAGTCTATGGGAACTACCTATACCAAAAAAAAAAACAATTTGGTACTTGCAACACTAAAAAATAATGAAAAGGTAAAAATTTCGATGATCAAACAAATACCAACCAAACTAAAGGTTGCAAATGTGGGTCCAAACAAAAAAGTGGGAGAAAATATAACCAATAAATGCTCTAGCAAATAACATTATAAGGAATAGATGAGGGTTACAAAAACTAGGTTGATGGTCTCTTGGATACCAAGAGGTAGAAGTAATATCCATGAATATCATCTCCTAGAACATAAGGGATCTCTATTCCTCGTTCAAATCTAGAATAGTCAAGAAATTAATGGAAATCCTAATGTTATTTTCATTCAAGAATCTAATATGTCATTTGATAAATCAGATAGGATTAAAAGGAATATCTAGCCCAATAGTCTTTTCATTTCAATTAATATCTATAATTTCCAAGGGGGCTACTTATGGGATAGTTTAAAAATGGTGTGTCTTTGATAGAATTGAGAGAAAATGGATTGTTGTCAAGGAAAAATGGTTAGAAATCGATTGACAGATTGGTCTCATTAATGTTTATGGACCAAACACTCTTGAACAAAAGAGATATTGTTGGTATAATATTGATAGTTGGTTATGATAATAGTTAAAATTACCCTACATCATTGGGGGTGATTTCAATGTAATAAGACAACTTGAAGAAAAATAGAGGGACCAAGGAAGCTTCATCAAGCCATCAAAGATTTTAAAACCTTCATTGAAGATTTGGATCTTATAGAACCCTTATATTCTAAGGGTATCTATACTTAGAGCAACAAGAGACCCAACAATTAAAGGGTCTTAGATAAATTGGATTATTTTATTCCTTCTATATATTAGATCAATAGAGGAGAATTAATGCAATTTATAGTTCTACAATATGGGGGGTTTGACCAATGGCCCATCAACGCCTCTATTAAGACTAATAGTGGATCCAAAAGAATCCCATTCTACTTTGAGAGAATGTGGCTTACGTATAGAATTTTTATGAACTAGTGGTCAAACAGAGATGTTCAAGTTCACAACTAAACAACAAAGATTAAAGCAAAAAATAAAATTTTTGACTTGAGAATTTTTTGGCAATACAATTGAGGAAATATCATCTAGAAAGAAACCTTTGAAAAATTGAGGACCTATAACATGATCAAGATTACCATCTTCTAGAATAAGAAAAATGCTTGATGGGTACCTTAAATGAAATTTATCTGAAATAAGAAATATTTTGGCTATAAAAATCTAGAGTGCAATCTCTAAAAGGTGTTAAGAATACAAAAAAAAATCATCATACCACCTTGGATCATAGGGCACATAACAAGATCACAACACTAGAATCTTCTAAAGGTTTGGTAATCTCTACTCCAAGATAGGTGGAAGATCATATCATCTCCTTCTTTGAGTCCTTATTATTCAAAGAGGAAATAAATAAGGTTGATGCTCAAAAGTACTTGCTTAACAGAGGGAGTGGAATAAGAGGAAGTTGAAGAAACCTTATTCCAAATGAAGGGCTTCGGGGTGTCTAGTCCTAACAAATTTCCCTTAGGCTTATTTCAACACTTTTGGTACTTTTTGAAAGATGCGATTGTAGCTATCGTTTAGGAATACTTCACTAGTAAATACATGCTAGATAAGATGCGATTGTAGCTATCGTTTAAGAATCATTCACTAGTAAATAAATGCTATATAATTTAAATCACATATTTTTTGCACTCATTCCTAATATGAATAATGCCAGAAGAGTGGATGTCTTTATACCTATCTATTTATGCAATGCAATTTAAAAAATCATTTTCAAGGTCACCACAAATAGGCTCAAATTTATTATCCCAGATATAATTTCAAATGAGCAAAAACCTTTTATTAAAGCAATGAGGATAGAGTCTCTATTATCCATAAATTAATCTACTCTCTCAAGAGTAACAAAAGATAACACTTGCAGATATAATCCATGATATTTTTAATTTCTCCATTAATTTTCCCTATACCTTATAGGCAAAGGGGCAATAGAGGATAAGATGAGGATAAATTTAATCTACATTAAAATATAACACGTTTAAGTATTTTAGGATAATATTTTTTTTTCACCAGATAGAAACTTGTCATGTATAGCCAGCTAGAGGAAAAAAATAGCTTTTGGCTAGGCTTTAGAATACCAAACCCTTTTCCACACTATTGAAGGAGTTGTGTTAATTTCTACCTCTATGAAGGTAGAGTAATTTAATTTTATAGTGTAGTCCCTCAAAGTTTGGGGCTCCATCTTAGGTTGCCCTCACCCTTAGAAGCCATTACTTTGTGATTAAGCAATAGGTATTTAAGAGTTATCCTTTCCTAACTAAACTCAGGATAGTTGCAAGACTTTTTTGCCTTTTAAAAGCTCTTCCATTTTCTTCTTCCCAATTCCAGTATTTCTCTATAGATTCTCTCTAGGTCCTACAAAGAAAGATTTGAATATTTCTTTAGTCTTCCTTAAAATCAAGAGGCTAGTTTTCTAGCCCAACATCTTTCCAAAAGTTAACCTTTGAGCCTATTCTAACATCCCATTTGAGATAGCTTGGCATTAATTTTCTAACATTCCTAATGTTATTTTAGATGAGGGATACCCAAGGGGTATCTTCAACGATGAAGATTATTTCAAGTTCATCCCCATCTAAATATTTTGCTCTAAAGACCTTTCTCCATAGGGAGTCATGATCTACATAGATTCTCCAAATTAATTAACTAATATTACCTTGTTAAATATCCAAAGGATTTTTATTCCCAAGTCTATTGAATCTTTACTATTACAAAATTTACCCCAGGCTACCAGATGAATTTTCTTATCTTTTGTATTTTCTCCCCATCAATTTTTTTTTATTATTTTTTCCCTTCTTTTGATGATCTCATCAGGAAGCCAAAATGAACCCATCTAGAAAATTAAAGTGACGTTATTAAAATTCATCAATAAGAGTGATTTCATGTTCTTGAAAATATCTAGAAAATATAACAAATAGGTAATAAGAGTGAACCCCTATATAAAATATAACAAATAGGCAATAAGAATAAACCCATCTAGAAGATTTGACAAAATTAAAGTGATGTAATTAAAACTCGTCAATAAGAGTGATTCCCTATTCTTGACAATATCTAGAAAATATTGTAAATCATTAGGAATATGTCTATATCAATGAGGGTTACCTTATAACAAGTTCTTAAATATGGATGCCAACCAAATTGACTTGATACTATTTAGGTCAACCTTATCCAAAAACATTTCAAATTGATATGAAGAGGGAAGCAAAAACAATGCTTGACTTGCTTATAGTAAGTGTGCAACTCATTCATAATTAGAATCTAAGCAACGTGGCAATAGTGCACATTGTTTTTTCATTCAAATAATTCTTCGTGAAAGAGGAACAAAGATTCCATTTATAACTCTTGATTTTCCCTTCGTGGTGGTAGTGTAAGAAAAGTAGACATAAATTGAGTGGTTTACGAAAAAAGTTCAATTTCTTCAAGGAAAGATGAAAAACAAGTCCTACCTATTTTCAATGGATAAATCAAAGGAGGATACTAAATGAATTATAGGGAAAGATGCAATTGCCACATGACCTCAATAGGAATAACTGAGAGATTCTTGTTGTTCTAATTGACTACTTCTCACCTTGATATTTTGAAGAAGTTAAAGTTCTAAAGAGATGGTTGAAAATTTATTTAGACTTTATGACCTCACTTTGATGTCAACCAGTTATAGAAGGATGCATCATAGATAATTTGAGTGTCTTGCATTACCCATGATGTAATATTTCAAGTTCAAACCATACTCATATTGATTGGTTTTAGGTGGTATGGGCTTGCTAGTTTATTGCCTATGATATTAGTCTAGATTCAACCCATTTATATATAAGAGTAAATATTCAAATGCTTCTTTAGATCATTTTTTATTTGGTTAGTGTGAGAAATACCTATGACCAACACTTAGGGATAAGCATTCCCATACCAACCATGATCCCTTGTAAGGCTGAGAGCTAAACTTATTAATAAAGGATTAACACAACCACACACACATTTTGCGGTTTGAACCTTGGCCTCCCGAAGAAGAGCCAAACCCCAAACAATTACACTATCCCTCATAGGACCTTCTCTAGATCTTGATGTTTGGTCTTATATATATGTGTGTGTGTGTGTGTGTCATTAAGGTCCTAGATTAAAAAAAAAAAAAGGGTCAAGTATCATATTTAAATCCATGGAGAGAAATCCAATAGGTCTTGGCCATAGACTGAACAACCTTCCTATAGTGGCAAAATATGAGGATGATTCGTGTTCTTATTTCTACTCAAGCCTCAACCCTAACAAGATGCATAATATTAAGAATTCTAATTCGATGTAAGTATTTTTATTCCTCCATTTGACATCAAGGGCTTGTGATTGATTGAAGGTAGTTTTGTTAGTTTTTGTTATTCCTTTCGGATAGGTCGAAGGACGCACCAAAAGAAAAGGTTGAAATCCATTTTTTCGTGGACCATATAACAAAACAATGTAGCAAAGAAGCCTTCATGGTATTGCAACAAATTATATTACCATAATAATCATAGGATTTTAACCGTGTGGGATCTTTGTAAGCTCAATATTCTTACTTATCAAATTTCAACCCGATGAGCATGAATATACTCTTATTTTTTACTTGGTAAAAATAAACATTTAAATTGGTTATGTGAGATAAAATGTGATATTTTAATTAATAATAATACTATGATAAATCATACTATCACAACACCCATGAATTTTTTAAGGGATGCTACTTTTGGGTAAGACCCAAGGAGGCAATGGTGTCTCTTCCACCAAAAATGCCTAGGGCTCGTACCTGGCCTACCACCTTTGATACACGCAAGAAGCTTTCCTAAAACAATAAAAAATAAGAACACATAAACACAACCACACAATAAGATAAAATAAATAAAGCATACTCCTTGAGTGTGTCAGCAAGAAAAAGCACAACCAAATGCCAAAACAAAACACAAAAAAGAAATAAATAAATAAAATAAAATAAAAATAAAAAACGATAAAAATAAACAATACCAAACCATGAAACACACAAAAAACCACAAACACAGCGTAACAAAACACTACCATAACAAAAACAACAAAAAAAATATATACAAATACACCACAAACAAAAAATCATAGAATATGAAACACAGATAAAACCACAAAAACAACATAACAAAACAGAACCAAAATAAAAACAAAAAAATGATCCAAATACACAACAAACAAAAACATGAAAAATAAATACAACAAGTACTAAGCCAAAGGAGCTATTGACAAATCAAACAAAAAAAAGTAACACTAAAAATAAACCAAAGCTTAACAAATTACCAAAAATATCATTTTGCTTAGCAAAATAGCCAAAGCTTCTAACATTGCAATCAAGAGACTGAAGGATAACACCCATCCTATAAACCCTTAGGATTATGGCATCCTCATCCTTTTATTCGTATCTTACTTCATTCCATCTGGGACTATAGGTTGGTTACTTAGAACCACAACACTACTATTGGAATTTGTATGGTCTTTTTGAGGATCCATTTTATTTGTAGTTTGAGTCTGGCCTTTTGTTTTGCACTTGGCTTGCTTTTCTACATTGTACTTTTTTCCTTTATTGTTATTTCTCAGCATCAAGGCAAGCTTTTTTAGTGATTTCTCATCATGCAATCCTTCTTGTTCCCTCTCTTCATCAAATTGTGTTTCCATGATAATTATTTTTATTTGACCATCCTCATTATCTACTTGCTCATTTTCCATTTGAACGTCCTCATCATTTGCATGCTCATCCATGGAGAGAATTTCAAAGGTATTAGGTGAAGTTACTATTTTCTCTTTTGTTGTTATTTATTTCTTTGTATTTTTGTTTAAGGATTTGAAACTCTACCAAGTCCCCATCCTCTTTCTCTTTGTTAGGGACCTTATGTGGGCAGTCCTTGGCTAGATGGCCATATTTATGATAGATTCTGCATCTAAATGGAATATTTTCATAATCTACTACTTGCTCCCATATTTCTTCCACGTATTGTAAAGTAATCTTCTCTAGAAGTGGTTTGTCAAAATCAATCAAAACACAAATCCTTGCATAAATAATATGCTAAGTGTTGGGTGCTATCATAAATCATCATGAAAACTCCTAAATAATTTCCAATTGTTGTAAATATCTTTGGATGCCAGTATTCTATTGGAAGACCAAATAAATAGACCCAAACATGGGCAGTTGATGGCATTTCTTCCTCATATTTGAACTTGTTATGCTAGGGTTTCATGAAGAGCCCTGCCCTACCAAAAAACCATGGTCCCCCTTGAAAAATATCCTCCCTATCTTCTTCAATAGCAAAAAAAATAAGAAAGTAGCCATTAGGGTAAGTAAAAATTTGGAACTCACCTTTCGTGCTCCAATTTTTTACAGCCCATTGCTTGAAGGTAGCAAGAGTCGATCGAAATCCCATGAATCAACAAATTAGCCCTCTCCTCTCCATCTTATCTATTCCTTCCTGGAGATCCGTTATTTCCAACTTCACTAATGGAGATCCATTAGTTGCTTTCATGCAATCCATATATGTTTTCCTTGAATTTGGCATTCTCAATGGTTTCCTTGACAATCATTGATTGTGTTTCCCTCCTGTTTGAGGTGGTCTTCCACGGATTGCTTATTTAAAATTCTTTTTGGTTCAATGCATGCATCTTTGTTGAAACCCTCCATCTTGGAATTCGAAAAATGAAGTTGCAAGAAACCCTAAAAGTCCATCGTAAACCTAATGAAACTTTAAATCTCTTTGACGCAGTCGCTTTTGCCCTCAAAGATCATTCTGCTAAACTTAGTTTCCCTAATGTTGTTCACTCCTTCCCTTGTCCATCCACACTCTGCCATACTCACATTCATACAACAACCGCTATTGCTACCGCTGATTTTAGTTCCATCTCCGTTGCAGGAAACCCTAAATTTTTCAGCATCTTCGTTTTGCCATGTCCGTCAACACTCATGAAAATTAACCCTTATAATTTAAAAAAAATATATTTGTATAACTTCAATTCCATAAATACATGCATATAATACATATTAAATCCATATTAAAATTGCTATGGTTAATTATATCAACATTTATAAAGATAAATATAATAAAAAAATTCATATGAATAATTATGAATCAAATAAAATATAATAATTATTATTTTATATGTTGAACTAATTAATTAGAAGGCTTCAACATAGATCCATGAGATATGCACTAATAGTAAGTAGTTGAATTTTCATCTAAGAGACCAAATTCAAAACTTGGTAAAGGGAACCATAACCCTTCGTAAAAATCTATATAAACTCAAAATTCTTAATTCATTAAAAAAAACTTATAAAACTTCAACCAAACTCTTTTAATTCAATTTTAATTCAATCCAACACAGCCTAAATATATTTATTTTATTATTATTAATAATAAATATTAAAAACCATTTCTTTTAATATAGTTAGTAGCAATTGCATGATAATTCATGAATTTCCATGAAATGGAACACATGTAGTACACATGTAGTGGATAATTATAATATGTGGAATTGTCCTAATATAAACTAACCTTTTGAAAGTTAAAAAACAAAAAAAAATCCTCTTCATCACAAAAAAAACAAGAAGTAAAAGCACATAGATGACCTCATCCTTACACTATGTGAGGTTGGTATTTGGCCTTTTTCACTCACATCAATGATACATGTGACTATAAAAAAACACATGCACGAGAATCCCTCACAAGAGAAAGCTTCAATAAGATGAAGCCAAATCAACATTTTGGCCCACCATGAAGATCATTGCAATATATCCATAAAATTTGATTCCATCAAACAAAGGAATCAATGTTGTTTTGATCTATACTTATAAAATTTGATTCCATTAAAAAAAATCGATGTTGTTTTGATCTATACTTATAAAATTTGATTCCATAAAAAAAAATCGATGTTGTTTTGATCCATATCTAATAGTGGTATCAGTTTAAATGTTTGGTAGAGGTATAATATCTTATATCAAACTTATAGTAACATCTAACATATTTATATTCTTACATCACTCATATCTTTATATTTCTGTATTACTTACAAGTTGCATCTCACTTTTCAATCATACAAACATTGAAATAATTTTTTTTTTATTGAGTAAATACTTCTAATACATATACATATCCGCCGTGAGGGTTGAATCCGGGTCACATCACCGATAATGCAAGTGGCATCCTTGCATCTCACTTTCCAATCATATAAACATTGAAATAATTTATTTTTAATTTGTTTTATAAGATGAGGTTTCATATACAAGGTAAAATCAAAATTAAATAAATCAACATACAACCAAAAAAATGAAAGAAAGAGTTTGATGGAAAAAGTAAAAACACCATTCCTTTTTATTTTCATGGTAGAATAATATATTATATTTATATTCCGTGTGATGTGGTTTACCGGAAAGGACGCCACTTGCATTATCTGTAATGTGACTCGGTTCAATTCCCACAGCTGATATGTATATGTATAAGAAATATTTACTCAATAAAAATATATTATATTTATCATTTAAAAAAGATAGGTTGGTGGAAAAAAAAATGGAAATCAAATAAAAGAGATAGAGAAAACACTCCAAAACATGGAAACAAGAGAAAATGAGCTACGAAATGAATTAGCAAAGGCAAAGACATGGTCTTAAGTAGTAAAAGAACCGGTCAATCAACAAAAATAGTTGATAGAGAAGCAAGTAAAAATTCAAATAACAGAATAGAAAGAAAGACATGAGAAGCTATCAAATATAATCATCAAAGGGTTGAAAGATTATGGGGACAAGGAAGGCACAAATCGTTTAACCAGGGACTTCTTGTCAGATCGATTACAATGGAAGGGTCAGATAAAAAAAGTAAGCAGAATTGGCGAGCTGAGAGAAGGAGGCGAGAGATAGACATATTCGGGTCACATTGATGAGCTACGAGGATAAAATAAGGTTACTTAAAAATAGAGGCATCTTTGAGAGGGTCGCAATTTTATTTAGATGATGACCTAACATTTTTACAGCAGGAAGAAAGAAATAAGGAATGGGAAAAGGTGAGGGCAGCAAGGAATGAAGGGAAACAAGCATATTTAAGAAATGGAAAGACATACATCACATCTAAACAAATCCAAAACAAATAGGGAGTATGGCCCGCCAGGAACATCTTACAATGGTAAGTTGGAACTGTAGAGGTTTCCCTTGGAGAAGAGGACCCGGGTTAGAGTCCATTGCTAGAGATAAAGATATAATCATATTGACAGAAACACATGAACACGATGGATGTAGGACTCCAAAATTTGTGGGATACAAAAAAATAGCAATATGGAATAAAGTAGCAGAAAATGACAAAGGGCATGGGGGTATTATGGTTTTAATAAAAGAGGAATGGGATAGGGTCATTAAAATTGAAAAACAAGATGAAAATAAACAATACATCTGGATAAAGATCCTAGAAAATAAGTCAGTTATTAGCATAGCAGCATGTTATTTTGCTCCCAAGAATTCTAAATTCTATAAGAAACATGACCTTAACAGAGAAGACCCATACTCCTCCCTAAAAAGAGACATTTCAATATACAGTAAGTTGGGGGAGATTATATTAATTGGATATTTCAATGCAAGGACAACAAATAAGCAAGCTAACATTCTATAAGGTAACAAAGATATTGAGATTAATCCTCTTTGGATGCCAGAAGAGGAAAATCAACAGTGGACCAGGACTTCAGAAGATGAGCATGGGGCTATCACGCAATTTGGAGAAGAGTTGTTAGGTCTTTGCAGCATATACACTTTGATTATTTGCAATGGTATGAAAAAATGGAAAAATTCAGGAAAGTATACATGCAAAACATATAAGGGACAAAGTGTAATAGACTATGTAATATGCTCACAAAATTACATACCAAAAATAGAGGAGCTAGAAGTGGAAGATTCTCCAGTGGAACTTAAGTCAGATCACAACCCAATTGTTATGAAACTTCGAATGCATGGAGACAAACCAAGGGAAAAACACTTGCAAGGCAATCAAAATAAATATCCTCACAAGAGAAACATTCTCTTAACAAATGAAAATTGGCAAAATTTTAGAGCAGTATTAAATAACAAGTTACAGGAAAGGGAAGAAGTACATCACAGTAGTAGAGATTACAGTAAGAGTGAATGGTTAATGCATGTTATTCAAGAAGCTCTAAACAAATGCAAGAGAGCTAAACCTAAAAATAAATAAAGGAATAGCTTCCCAACCAACCCATGGTTCGATGAAGATTGCAAAAAAATGCGAAGATTACTAAAGGAACCAACGGGTAAAACAAGAGCAAACAAAAAAACATATGAGAAACTGGTAAGGGCAAAAAAATAAGAATACACTAGAACAAGGAGGAAATAATTGATTTACTTAGGGAAGCATGAACCAAAGAAATTTTGGAAGGAACTAAGCGTGAAAAAGATGCAAATTGAAAATAACATAATAGTTAATCAGTGGTTGGAGTATTCAAAACAACTGTATCAGCGTAGTAACCAACAGGAGACACCCCCTACTATCATTGTCAAGAAAGAACTTTTCACAATTGAAGACATTATTCAAGGGATAAAAAAGTTAGCAACTGGTAAAGCCCATGACATAGACAATCTTCAAACAGAGCATATAAAATGGGGGGTAGATATCTTGGCACCGCAAATCAAAGAAATTTTCATTGAGGTCATACAAAATGGCTTCCCTACTAAATGGACAACTAGCTTGACCATTTCTTTGTTTAAAAGTGGAGATGTAAATAATCCCTCAAACTATCGAACTATCATGATCAACCCTCTCTTTGCAAAGTTGTTTGGGAGTATGATAGAGCGTAGGATCAACATATGGGCGAGAAGAAAAGGGAAAGAGAGCAAAGGAGCAAGCGGGTTTTAGGCCCAAGCACTCAACTATTGATCACTGTATCACGCTCAGACACATAGTGGAAAAAAATATGGGACAAAAAATAGGAGGCTTTTTGTTGTTTTGTAGACTTCAAAAAGGTATTTGACACAGTGCCAAGGAAAAAATTATGGAGCGAGAATGGAAGAGCTAGAGGTTCCAATTCACTACGGGGCAACAGTTCACGAGACTATATGAGCATGTAAAGGCTAGAATCGGAACACAGGAAGGGTTATCCGAATGTTTTGGTAGTGACATACGTGTCAAACAAGGTTGCCCTCTATCTCCGACCTTATTTGGGGTGTACATTGACAAGTTAGAAGAATGGATAAACAAATTTGGGGGAGAGGGTGTGCATTGACCCAAATATGTGGTAAAACTCCTCATGTATGCAGATGATGTAATTCTTGTGGCCAAAACAAGGTTGCCCTCTATCTCTGACCTTATTTGGGCTGTACATTGACAAGTTAGAAGAATGGATAAACAAATTTGGGGGAGAGGGTGTGCATTTAGCCAAATATGTGGTAAAACTCCTCATGTATGCAGATGATGTAATTCTTGTGGCCAAAACAAGGTTGCCCTCTATCTTCGACCTTATTTGGGTTGTACATTGACAAGTTAGAAGAATGGATAAACAAATTTGGGGGAGAGGGTGTGCATTTAGCCAAATATGTGGTAAAACTCCTCATGTATGCAGATGATGTAATTCTTGTGGCCAAAACAGCCAAAGATCTAGAAGATCACCTTCAAGCTCTAGAACTCTTTTGTAAAGAAGTTGGGATGCATGTGAACACGAGCAAAACAAAAATTATGAATTTTTTTAGCAAAAAAGAAGAAGCAACAACTCAAATTTCAGTTTGCAGGAGAACCGCTTGATGTAGTAGTAGAATACAAATACTTGGGCATAGACTTTCATGACAAACTTAATTGGAATACATGTAGGATGAAAAGAACTCAAAGTGGTTGGAGAGCACTATATGCACTTCAAAACAGGTGTAGGAATGCCGAGTTATGGGACTGGAAGACCACCAAGGTCTTATTTGGCCTACTTGTTACACCGGTTCTGTTGTATGGTTGCGAGGTGTGGGCTAGTGGCACAACAAATGCAAAATGGAAGCAAATAGAAAGGATTCAAAAATATCTAATCACAAAATTTCTCAAAATTAAGGCCACAACCCCTTATGAAATTATTCTAGCTGAAACTGGAATGTCCCCTTTAAAAGCAATTGCTATGACCAAGCTATTATGTTACTCGAAAAAAACAGAAAACATGACAAATGATAGATGACCTAGGGCAGCTAGGGACAAAGAGTTGCATAGGCGAATGAAACGTTGGGAAATCAACATAAATGAATGCCCAAATGTCAACAAAGACATAAAAAATTATGTGAATGAAAAGTTCGGAAGTGGAATGTGGAAAAATGCAAGCAGGAAAAGACAATATTATATTGCAAATTTTAACCCAACGTATGACCACAAGGAAAAAGCGTATATAGGCGCTGAAATCAAGTGGAAGGAAAAAACACTCATTGCTCAGATAAGGACTAGCTCTCATATGCTTAGATGTGAAATAGGGAGATGGACAATGCCCAAAGAACAATGGAAAGAAAGGATATGTACTCTATGCAGCACAGGCGGTAGAGACAGAGGAACACTTCATCTATAAATGCCCGAGTTTTTCAGATATCCGTGACAAATACAAAGAAACACTTGGAAACGAGTTTATGGCAGATTTATTTGAAGACAGTAAAATAAAAAAAAGTTGGGGAATTGCTAACACAAATGAGCAGGAGAAAGAACAACCTTCTCAAAAATATTAAAGATCATATGATATGATTTGAGTAATTGTACTTCCATATTTGAGGTCCCGTAGACCATATTTGGGTCTCGCGGACGTAATTAAAATTTTTCATTTCATTTCCAACAAGTTATACTAATTTTTTTTTAATAATATTAAAAAAAACTTTTTCAATCATCTTAAGAAACCTTTTCCCAGCTAAGTTCATACAAGGAACCTTTATCATATAAGCTAAAAAAACACATGGATTGTATTTTTTGTTAATAATCTTAAAGAACCTTCGCAGGTGGGGGAAAAATAAAAAAAACTTCCAGGCTCACGACAAACAAAAACTGCCGAAAAGATAGGAACTTTCCATGCTAAGCAGAAAAAACAGCTCAGCACAGCTCAGCATGGCGATGGCAACCAACTCAATCTGGCTTTGGGTTTCCTTTTCGATGCAAACAAGTCGAACCCAATTCCTCAAAGAATGTAAATTACGGATCCTCTTGAAGAAAGCGACTACAATTATCACGTTTGCATAAGTGTTCGACAAAATGTGTCAGAGAGGGATGGCTCTTCTCCTGGGAGTAAATCCGGCCATTTTCGGTCAAAATGTGACCGTTTACGGCTGTATGTTAATAAATTGAACTCAAAGTCTGCATCGACAGTAGTGATGCTTTTGGATTTTCCGAGTTAAAAGACGCAAGAACAGTTCACTGAAACGTCCGACTGAGTTGGCATGCCAAGTGTTTGAGGAAATGCGCCAATGGCGGAGTTGTGGAGTGACTTTCTCTCGGCTTGGCACGCGGGCTTGACAACGTGGAAGCCGTTAAAAAGTGTCGATAAATTCTATCGCTTACGGAAAATCGGATTATTGGTCTAATTTCAATTAAACCGGAAATCTTGCGCGGAGTGTGAATCCAATCTGTATACCGGCCAAGTGTTCAGTAAAACTCCTCAACGAAGAAACTCTACGTATTCTAGACAATTTAGATTCCGTCGTCTTTTTAACTTCTACTCTTAACAACGGCATAGCAAAACAAGAGGCAAAAAGAATATTTAACGCCAAGTTCTTTCCCCCACAGTTTTTAAAGAGCATCGCACTCCCACAATACTGACAACTAATCTTCTGCTAAATAATAAGTCCTTTCTTTTACGGGGATAATGCTGTAAGCCGCCTTCCAGAATGTTCCACAAAGACCAGTAAAGATTATTTTACTAAAATTTCAACAATTTTTTTTGTGCTCTTGTTGAATTCATGGTTCGAAAGCGAAAATTTGTCTAGAAGGTTGCAGCCGCCCAGCCTCCTAGGTCAATCATGTAGCCAACAAGAAACCGAAATAACAGCATTGTAATAAGAATTAGTGCCATCTAATTGCAAGTTTCAGGTCAAAGTTGGAGCTTTGGCAGGTGTACCAGTTTCAGAGTTTAAACCCAACCCATTTGATGCGTAATTGCTTACGTTGGTTTCATTGCCTTTGGACAGTATATATTCCCATTTTAGGCTATTCCTTGGTGATATTGTTTCATGCCCAAATGGATATTTCTCATGTTCTGTTGTTTTTTCCGACACTTCCAATATCATGGCACTCTGTAATAGCTGCGATGGTGGCCCTGTTAATAGCATGGCAGCAGGTCGTATACCTAAAGAAAAAAAGTTCCATTCCCGGCCCTTCAATGGTGATTCCCTTCCTTGGGGGTGCGATAGAAATGGTGACCAATCCCACAAAATTCTGGGATGATCAGTCTAAGGCTGCTAGAAATTTTGGATTGGCAGGAAACTTTCTATTTGGTAAATTTATTGTTTTTATCAGGGATTCTGAGCTGTGCCACAAGATCTTTGCCAATGTAAAACCTGATGTTTTTCATCTGATTGGACACCCATTTGGCAAAAAGCTCTTTGGGGAGCACAATCTCATCTATATGTTTGGAGAAGAGCACAGGGAGCTCAGGAGGCGTTTTGCCCCCAATTTCACACTCAAGGCTCTTGGAGTATATGTTGCGATACAGGAAAATGATATTAGGCAACATATAAGCAAATGGATTGAGATTTGTTCAAGTAATAATAATAAGCCCATTGCCTTGAGGAATCTGTGCAGGGACATGAATTTAGAGACCTCACAGAATGTGTTTGTGGGTCCTTATTTGAGTGAGGAGGGAAGGGAGCAGTTCAACAGGGATTACACTCTCTTCAATACTGGCCTCATGGCTCTCCCTATTGATCTACCAGGGTTTGCATTCTATAAGGCCAGGCATGCGGTGTCTAGGCTTGCAAGGACTCTTGCTGAATGTGCTCGCCAGAGCAAGGAAACCATGATGAGTGGTAAGGAGCCTTCTTGTTTAATAGACTTCTTTATGGCAGATACTTTGAGGGAAATCAAAGAAGCCAATGAAAGAGGTGCCCCTATGCCCGCACATACTGATGAGATTGAGACGGGAGGATACATTTTTGACTTCTTGTTTGCTGCCCAAGATGCTTCTACATCTTCTCTTTTGTGGGCTATAACACTTTTGGAATCACACCCAAAGATTCTAGAAAAAGTCAGAGAAGAACAGATAAGGATAAGGCCTGATCTTGACGCACCAATTTTTGCGGAGCAGCTCCGAGAGATGAAATACACAGAGATGGTGGTGAAAGAAGTCATCAGATTCCGCCCACCTGCAACAATGGTGCCTCACATTGCTGCTGTTGATTTTCCAATAACAGAGAACTATAAAATTCCAAAGGGCTCAATAGTTTTTCCATCTGTGTATGAATCATCATTTCAGGGATTTACAGATCCTCATAAATTTGATCCAGAGAGATTCTCTCCATGTCGTCAAGAGGATCAAGTCTATAAGCGAAATTGGCTTCCATTTGGAGCAGGTCCTCATCAGTGCGTAGGTCAACGATATGCTGTCAATCATCTCATGCTTTTTGTAGCTCTGTTTTCTACATTAGTGGACTGCACCAGATGTAGGACCCCTGATTGTGATGAAATTGCATATATGCCTACCATTGTTCCAAAGGATGAATGCCTTGTCTATCTCTCAAGAAGGACAAAAACAGCTTGAAATTCAAGGTAAATGTCATCAACCACATTCTGTTTTCTTTATGTGCCTGAACTGCCCTATGGGACTAATCAGGGCCCTGCTTTACTTAGTGCTGTCTGATTGATGACAATTCATGCATTTTTAAAATGGGTGGTGGATATTACATTTTAGATAACTTTTAAGATGCATATGCAATCAGAAGGCTTTTCTGTAAAGGGCAGAGGATTGGTAGATAGATAGTTAAACCAAACAAACAGAGATGTTTTACATGATGTTGCATCTGATTTGTTTTTCTAAATTCTTGTGGGGCACCGATCATTTTTATGGATGTTTAGATAGATACTGGTTCCAATAATTTGTCAATGGACTGAGTATTTTAGCTGGTCTTCATTCTCTTTGAAATGATGCTGATAGATGATTTTTTGGCAGAGAAGACAATGACTTATTTCTAAATGTATTGTCATCAGGGAAGGAACACTGCAGTTTGGGTTGCACCTGGATTCTTTTAGGGGATCTTCTCTGGCGAGAAGTGTTTTTCATACGTAAAGCAGATGCTTGTCTGGTAGCTTGTGTCATCGACGGGAGGCTGAGTGTGTTGATTAACAACGTTGCACCGTTTGTCTTGTAGTGAGGTTTCCATAATGAAAAGCCATTGCCAAGGAGGAAAAAATATGATTTATATGATAGCTGGCACAAATGATATAGCCAATATCACGAAGTGGACTGAAAATTGTGCTCTTTTTTCTATGGACTAATATGTGGAGTTTTAATCAGCCTTTAACAACACATTTTCTGCTGAGGGGCGATTTCAGTCAGAAGACATTTCCATGGATAATCAGATAACTGGTGGGATCAGCTGGAGCACACTACAAATTATTCGAAGCATATTACCATTGAGTTCATTCTTTAAGAGAACAGATGACTGCATTGCATTGTTCATGGCGTTTTTCTTAATTCCTTGTGTGGGCATATCAATTCATTCTTCATCAAGGTTTCATTTGTATTGTGGAAGATTTGGTGCGGTTTATTGTTCAAAGTGTAAGTTTCTTTTTGTTTGTTTGTTTTCAATTATGAACCCTGTCAAACCATATTAATTTGTGGAGCTTGTAAAAATTTTGGCCAGAAATTTGTAACCTGTTTTCCTGCACATATGATGTGAAATAATTTTTGGCATCCCTTGGGCTTGATTTGGAAGCCAGCCTTATTTCTTTTGTTGTTGTTACACAGGTTGCTCATTGAGCAGCAAATCAATCCTTTCTATTGTTGGAACCGTGTTGAAATGAAATGTAATAATATTAACGTTTGCAAGAGTTAAAAGTTTATGGAACCAAATGTGGTACATGTACTGCTGAGATGATTACACTGTTTGTGATGTGCGTTGGTCTTGAGCTGAGTTTTTGACTGCCACATTAAATATACTGTGTAAGGTGGAACTTCTATTACAATTTTTAATTAGAAAATTTCCTACTTTTGCAAGCTTTGAGATTTTGGTATATTCGGTTTGCATGTCATTGTATGCATCATTTACAATTATAAAGCGGCACTTTGTCTCAGCCACCATGGCTACAAAAGACATGCATCCTTTGAACTCTTTTTACATAGGTTGAGGATGCAACACATAACCCTTGATCCTAAAGAAAATATGTATGTTTTTGTTATTAAATTTTTTTGGTAGGTAAAAAAATTTTATTTACTGATCGGGTTGAAGGGACCCGTCCCTGTTACATAGGGCATAAACAGTGCCAATATTACAAAAACAAACCAGTTCTGAACACATAGTCTAAGGGTCCAACCCTTCCATCCAAGGCAAAACAAAAAAGCAGTCAACCAGTACAGAGCTAAACAAACGCTATTACAATCAAAGGCAGTCCACCTGCCTGAAACTACCTTCCCAGGGCTACTGGGATGCCTCTTTCCCATCCTGGTGATCAACCTCTTTCTGGTTAGGGCCGAGGAGGGCCTCGAGCACGCCAGGGAGCTCCTGAACTTCGTTGATGGCGTTGGAAAGGCTGGAGCCAATCTCCCTGATGATATTGGTTGCTGACTTCAGGAGGTCCACGGTTCTGTTGATGCGAATGAGGGTGGCCATGCGCAACACATCTTCGACATTTCTGAATGCCTCTTCATCCTCATCGATGATGACCTCAGGAATATGTCTTGGAGCGCTCGTGTTCTTTGTCTGCAGTCGTTGGGATTTCCTGCTTTTTTGAGAGGGGCGGACTGATTTCCGCTTGCTTCTCAGGGATGGGCCAGGGGGCGGTGATCAGACGGAGCAGAGGTCTTGGGAGTGGGAGCCGAGGGTGAGTTCTTCTTGCCACTAGATTGAGCGGGGGTGGGAGAGATCGAGGGGAACCGGTGGGGGAAACAGACTGCGGAGGGGTTTCTGCAGAAGTGGGGGAGTGGGGGGCTTTCCTTGTCCTTACGAAGGGATGCAGAGGAAGGCTCGGGGTTGGGAGAGCGATCGGGGATGCCACCAGAGACCTGGTGTGCAAGGGCATGTTTGTAAAGGACAAGGAACAGGCCCTGGTGGCAAGGGGGATTGGAGGACATTCTTATTTTGATATTGGTGATGGTGATGCAGATGGATTGGAAAATTAAGTTGGGAAAATTCATTGGTTTGACATCATGGAGGTGGTTCACAAAAGCAAGGTGGTAAGCACGCAGGGGGCGATTGGGATTATCGACAATGATGTATTGGATGACAGGGACGACGATAGTGTCCCAAGGCCTAGGGAGAGATGAGCGCAACACACCCCCCTTCTCCCACTCTAGGTCTTTCCCCTTATCGGGGAAGTGCTCTAATTCTTCTTTGAAGTTGTGCCTATCCCTTCGAACACTTCTGCCACTAGGAGATAAACCAAAAACTTCAGTGATGGAGTGGACACTTACCTCAAACCGAAGGCCATGGACCTAAACTTCACCTTCGTTCCATGTGCTGACAAAATCCTTGGTCACTTGTTCATCCATGCCGGTGAAAAGCTTGAAGAAAGGGGTGAATTTCTTGGCTTCGAGTAAAGCTTCGGTCCCTACCTCAAGCTGGAGGTTTGTGGGCTCCATGATGGTCATCGCGATGGGGGAGCTGGGATCGGATGAACTGCTATGATGACTTCTACCAAGCAGAGTGAGGGTTCTCAAGCGAATGCACATAGAAAAAATAGGGCTCAGGCTAAAAAGCCTAAACTTAATGCAAGCATGACAGGCTATCACTCCAAAGATTTCGAAGAGAAAATGGGAGCAATGGGCACGAAAAGTGGTGTTAATAGAGAATGAGGGGGGAGACAACCAGACCAGAAGGGAGAGGGGGGTGAATGGAGAGGGCGGTGTAAGAAGCGGGCGTGGGTGGAAAAGGATGGGGGTGGCGAGTGGTCACCATGGGGAGGGGGAAAATGAGGAGGGGATGGTGGCATGATGGGAGCGGAGGCGGTGGGTGGTGACTAGTCAAAATGACACGGGCTGAGCAATCCACATGAATGGTCATACTGGCGAAACATCAGGAAGTGATGGAGAGTAGTGAGTTCTCGATGATCATGGTGTTAAGAGAACACCTATCTGGCATTGAAGGAACGCCTTTGTGGCTGCTAGAGCTACCATTTGTGACATTCCTTAGATTTGTTCTAGTGTTGAAAAAAACACCTTAGGTGTTAATGAAACACCATTGTGGCAGCTAGTGTTGCTCCCTACGAATACACCTTGCATCATGATTGGTTGTCATGTTGACTTCCTAGGGGAAGACATCTTCCCAAATGATCAGGCTGGCTTGATTGGTCGCTATGTTGGCCAAGAGATCTGCCACCTTATTCGCCTCTCTAAAAACATGAAGGGTCACATTTTGAGGACGCTGTCGGAGGGAAGCCTGGCAGTCTTGGATTATGTTGTGGATGTTCCAACCCCCATTGCTGTTGTTGTTGATATGGTTAACCACAATGAGTGAATCACCCTCGAAGATGATTGGATTGGCCATGGGTTTGCTTACCTGAATACACCTCCAGAGAGCCCGAGCTTCCGCGTAGTTTTTAGTTTGAATCCCAACATTTTCCATGAAGGCCAAAATGATGTTGCCCATATGGTCCCTGATGACTCCTCCGGCCCCTGCATCTCCCGGATTACCTTTGGAGGACCCATCAAAATTGGCCTTGAGCCAACCAGGGGGAGGGGGGAACCATTTGGCGTTACTCCAAGAACTAGGGGGATTCTGAGGTCTGGAACACTCAGTGGATATCCCCAGGCTCTTGATCACTGAGGACTCCCTTCCGCAAGAAGGGGTGTCCATGCATGGGATGATGCTAGCATTTTCTAGAGCAAAAGTCAAGGCTTTGTTGGCAACAACTTTAGGGTTCTTGTGCTTGTCATTGAAGGTGCGGTTGTTCCGCTCTAGCCAAATTTTCTAGAAGACATGGTGCAGCAGGGCTTTCCAGAGAAACCTGAGTCTTGGGTTTCTGAAGACGTTGGGCCATTGGGTGACCAAGTCAGGGATGGACTTGGGCCAGGCCCAGCTGACTTGGAACCTACTAGTCAGGGAGGAAAAAACCTCAATGGTGAAGGGGCAATCGATGAATAAGTGTTGAGTGGACTCCCAAGCCTGGGTGCAGAGGTAGCATCTATTGGGGATGATGACACCCCTCTTGATCAGGTTGTCTATGGTCAAAATTCTGTTGTGGACCATGAGCCAACAAAAGTGAGCGATTTTCGGGACAAGGTGCTTAAGCCAAATGGACCTGGCAATGGTGGGGCTGTTGATGGAGCTGGATCACTTGGGAGGGGTGTCAACCAGTTGATAGGCTGACTTCATAGAGAACTACCCATCATTGGTGCCTTTCCAATAGAGCTTGTCAACCATCTGGGTCTGAGGGATGAAATTTACCCTGAGAATAGACTGAAGGGTAGACTTGGCTCTATCTAAAACAACATTACTGACTCTAAACTGGATCAACTTCCACCTGCGGTTGTCTTGAGTGGTTGTTATGAAATCAGTGACTCTGTGACCAAATCTGCTGTCGGTGAGGTGTTTAATTGCTGCAATGTCGGGGTCTCTGATGAGAGGCTCATCCCTAGCCCATGGGTCATGCCAAAAGTTGATGTCCATGCCATTCCCAAGCTGCCACCTTGTTCCCTATTGAATAAGGTGCTTTGTTTGGGATATGGATCGCCAGAAGTGGGACCCAATGCTAGGAGTCCCTTCATCCCTGAAAGAGTGTTGTTGGAGGTACTTCCTTTGGATGATAGAGACCCAGTCCAAATTGGCATTGGTGGCCACCTTCCATGCCTGTTTGGCTAGGAGGGCCTGGTTCATGAGGTTGATTCTACGCAAGCCGAGCCCACCTTTGTCTTTCGGGGTGTAGACTTTGTCCCAGGCCACCAGGTGAAACTTTCGTTGATTATCCATCCCTGCCCAAAGAAAGTGCTTCTGGATATTTTCTATGCTTTCTCCCACAACATTTGGGATTTTGAAGATAGAAAGAAAAAACATCGGGATACTTTGGAGAATAGACTTAACTAAGGTGGCTTTACCTGCTTGTGAGAGGAGGGCCCCTTTCCACCCTGCCAACTTCTTGTGGATTCTCTCAGTGACACTGTTCCACATGGTCTTGGCTGGCCTCCCTTGAAACATTGGGAGCCCAAGATAGGTGGTTGGGAGATCAATGATTGTGCAACCCAAAATACCTGCAATTTTTACTTGCCGCCTTGCAGGGGTGTTGATGAAGTAGAGCTTGCTTTTGTTGTAATTAACCTTATGGCAGCAACTTCCTCATACAGATTGAGGATAGACTTGATGACCTTGGCTTCAGAGATAGAGGCTGATGTGGCCAGCAGGGTGTCATCCACAAACTGTTGATGGGTCGAGGGTTGAAGGTTGGAAGCAACCTTGATACCAAAAATCAATCTTCTTGAGCAGGCAAATTTGATAGCTCTTCCCAGGCTTTCAGCCAAGATGATGAAGAGGATGGGGGAAAGGGGATCCCCTTGTCTCAACCCTCTAGAACTGGGGAAGTACCCTATTGTTGAACCATTGACCAGGATAGAGAACCAGGAAGAGGAGATGCAATTTGAGATCAGCTTGACCCAATTCTCATGGAACCCAAACTTGAGGAGGATTCTGGTCAGAAACTCTCGGTCCACTCTGTCGAAGGCCTTGTTCATATCAAGCTTAAGAAAGAAGGCTGACTTGTTGGACTTTTGGGTCGAATGGATGAGTTCGTGGATAGTGATGACTCCATCAACAATATTTTGACCTTTGATAGTACTACCTTGGCAGGGATCAATAATGGATGGGAGAATGTTGGTTAGTCTATTAGCCATGGCTTTGGACAGGATTTTGTAAATGACGTTGCACAGGCTGATGGGGTGGTAATCGGATAGGGACTAGGAATTGGGCCCCTTGGGAATGAGAGCTAGGAAAGTGGAGTTGACATCCCTGGGAATGAATCTGGTAGCTTGCATTTCGAAAATGGCTAGGCAGAGGTCTTGCCCAACAATGTCCCAGTAGGTTTGGAAGAACCTAGGAGAAAACCCATCAGGGACGAGAGCTTTGTCTGGCTGCATGGAGAAGAGGGCCTGGTGGATCTCTTTAGGGGTAAGAGGGCTGAGAAGGTGGGCATTCATGGCCTCAGGGATGGATCTAGGAATGTTCTCAAGGAGGGTGTCCATAGCCTGGTCGAGGGGGAGGAGGGGACACCGAGGAGGGTTTTGAAATGGTTAACAACTTCATCCCAGATTTGGTGGATATCAAAGGTGTAGGAACCATCTTGCTTGGTGAGGGTCTTTATCTTGTTGGCTCCTCTGTGCCTAAGGGTGGAGATGTGGAAAATTTTGGAGTTGGAATCTCCTTCCTTAAGCCACAACTATCTTGATTTCTAGCACCAGAACATTTCTTCCTTTCGCAGAGTATTATGGTATTCTAAAAGCAAAATCCTCTCCTTTGCTCTGATATTGTCATCCCCCTACCCCTGTTGGAACCTGTCCTCAATCTGATTGAGTCTATTTTTGATGATATTTTTATTTTCAAAGATATTCCTGAAAGTCTCTTTGTTCCAAACCCTCAGCTTGCCCTTAATTGATCGAAGTTTCTGCATTACCTGGTTTATGATAGTCCCAGGGAACTTTTCCCCCCACCACTCAACAATCTGATTTTTGAGATCTAGGTGTTGGGTCCACATAGATTCAAATTAGAAAGGGGTTTTGAACTGGGATCTGTTGGTAGTTTTGAACATCAGGGGACTGTGATCAGACCTAATTTTTGGAAGTGCCTACAGACTGGCATCCCCAAAGAGGGGGAGCACTTCTTGGGATAGCAGGAAATGGTCTAGTCTCTCTTGAATAAGGTCTCCGCCCACCCTTCTATTGCTCCAAGTGAACTGGGACCCTTTCAGCTGGACATCCATAAGTTCGCTTGAGTCTACAAAGTGTGCAAAGTCATATGTGGCTCTGGAAGTAATGGCATTCCCACCTCTCTTCTCAGAAGGATGCAAGGGAGTATTGAAGTCCCCTACTAAGATCCAGGGGATGCCACTGAATGCTTGTCTCATCTGGGAAAGGTTGTTCCATAGGATTATTCTGTCCTGCGGGGTGTTAGGAGCATACACGTTGGTCAAGACCCAGGAGAGTTGGGTGTTAGAATCATGAAAGAGGATGTTGGCCAGGCGCCCATCGCCTGAGATAACTCATCCTTCAACTTTTGCTGGATCCCAGAGGTAAAGGAGTCCACCTGAGGTACCCTGCGTTGGGGTGTAGACAAACTCACACTTCCTCCAGATGGTTTTGGCAACTCTTGGTGACCAGTGCTCACCTAATTTGGTTTCTTGGATAAGAAAAATAGTAGGATTCGTATCCTTCCACATGGCAGCAACCAGTCTTTGTTTGGCTGCCCCATTTAGTCCTCTCGCATTCTAGGAGAGGACTTTCATTTGGAACTTTTGGAGGGTTTTCTGCCCCCTTTGCCTTGCTGCGCGGGGGTTTTGGATCTCTTAGTTTCTTCCTTGTTTGTTATCCCTAGCTCCTGGAACAAAGTTTTTTGGGTGCCATTGGCTATATCTTCAGCTGCATCTCTGTTTCTCAGATCTGCCCTCGAGGGCCTTCCCTTCTTTCTATCACCTCCCACATCAACCTGGGTCTTTCTGAAACTTTGGGTCTATTTTGGGCTCCATGGTTCCGGGGACTCTTGGGAAGAATCATCGCTGTCAGCCTCGGCTTCGGGGGATTTGGATAGGGAGCGGGGTGTCCCAGTCTTGCTGGGTGGGGAAGACGATGGTGGGGGAATGGGGGGTTGGGGGGTCTGGGGGGATTTGGGGAATCACGACCATTGTCGGGAGTGGGGGAAGGGCATCGAGGTGGGGATGGGAGGGGGTTTTCTGAGGGATGGAATCAATAGCATCCGGTTGAATGATAGGGTTTGGATCAGGGGTTTCCTCACAAGGGATTTCCTCAAATTGGAATTTATCATTATGACCAAAATTGCTAAGTAAATTAAATTTGTTGGAGATGGTGAACAAATTACTTACCTTTTGCTTGTCACCGCTTGGAGGGGGTAAATCCTATTGCTTGCCTTTATGGTTCTGGTTCTATCCCATTCCAGCCTTCGTCTTCTGATTTTCCCCCTGGACTGGGTGGGCCATAGTCTGCGACTCTGTCTGCGTGTTTTTGCGGTTTAGGCACTGGGATGAAAGGTGCCCTTGCAGTTGACATTCAGAGCAAAAAGTGGGTTTGTTTTCATACTCCAACGGCTGGCTTCACTTGTAGGTTCCATAAATTAGGTTAACCTGGCTAGGGAGCTGTGTTTCCAGGTTGACATTGATGCATATGCATGCTTGCATCAGGCGAGTCCATGCACGAGTTGTTGGATCAATGGCTACCAATTCCCCTATTGCTCGGGCTATCACTTGGAGTGCATCTTCATAGAAGAAGTGTGGTGGCAAGTTCGGGAGCCGCACCCAAATGGGAGCGTAATTTATGCTCTACGACTCTGGATCAAAGTCTTCTCCCCACTTTCGGAGGAAAAGACTTCTCCTCCCAAAAAACCAAGGGCCTCTTGATAAGATACGGTCAGCATCTTCCTGTGTGTTGAGGTGGACCATGAAGAACCCTCTGGACATGGCTGACAGCTCTAGGCACCCTCTGGTTTTCCACTTGATCACCGCCCAACACCGAAGTGAGTCCATGTCCGGTCTCCCTCCAACAAATTTCCCTACCAGGGAAAATGAGTCTCGGTTAGCGTATTCCATCATGACTTGCTCTGGATAGAGGACATTACAACCTTGGGTTATGAAGGCGTTCGCTATCGAGGACCTAGGTTTAGGTTTTCCTTGAAGCGCTTCTGCGAAAGAAGATTGGTTGGTCTTCTTGTCGTCTATTTCATTTTTATCTGGTGGGTCTTTGCCTCTACGTCCTCCTTTCCCATCTCCTCCCGCGCCTGGATTAGTTTCGTTTGCTGGTTCATCCTCTGCCTGGTGGGGGTTGGATTCGTCTCGCGATCGCGAGCCGGTCCCAAAGTTTTTATTCCCGCCTCTCTGCTTCCCATTCGCCGACACGTCACCCCTCGAGTGTTCGCTTTTACTCCCGTCCCTCTGCCTCCCACTCGTCGATGACTCGATCGTCGCATGTTCGCTCACCTCTGCCTCCCTTTTGCTCGCCATCGCCCCGAGTAAAACTAATTGTTCAATTTTTGTACTTACTCAACACCTTGTTATTAAAATTTTATATTAGTTTAATTTTTTTAATTTTGAAGTAGTTTGTAATTATTATTTTTAGTTATTTTAATTTGCCTCAATTTTAGTCTTGATGTTTTGTTGGCCTAAAATCTTACATCCATATAATATCATTGGTGCCATAAGTAACTTAAACAAGTCTTTACAGTTTTCCATTAACATAATTCAACATTCTTACATTTGTTTCATCATTATACATAGTTCTCAATTCAATTTAATTTAAAAATCAAGTCCAAGATACTTGAATTTCATCACAACCTCTAACAAATCTCTTGGAAATAATATTATTGCATATTTTTGTTCTTTTCCCTAACAAATATCTCTTTTTTTTGAAAAATAATTTGAAAAAACTTGTATTAAAACAAAGATCATTTGCAAGTTGGGATGAGACTTTTCCCAGCCTTGGACAAAGATAACACATGTTTACAACAATAAAAGAAGATTTTCATTGGAGCCAAATCTCTTAAATCATATTTCTACAATGATTGTTCACTTGTTTACAACTATAAAAGAAGATCTACATTGAAGCACAAATCTCCTAAACAGTATTTCTGGAATGGTTATCCAAATTAGCTAAGCACTAGATTTGCTCACCAACGTGCCTAATCATCTCATTCTCAATAGACATGTCATTGTGCCACTGAAACCCTACCTCCATCTCAGTGCCCATCTTACCCAGGAAGTTTGCCACTTTATTTAGATCTCTACTCACATAAACTGGAATCACATCATCTAATTCTCTCCATAATTCCTTAATTTGAGTGACAAAAATCCTCAACCTCCATTTTTTCAAAGCAAATTTCCTCATGCAATCTAGAGCTCCAACCATTATTTGAGAATCTGATTCTAAGATTATCCTCCTGTGACCTTGTTTTACTTCCCAAATAGAAGAAAATTTGATAGCTAAGGCTTCTGCTTCATTGTTTGTGGCTCTTCCCAAGCCTTGCAGTTCCCAATAGAGCATTGTTCCAACATGATTCCTAAAAACCACTCCAATTCCAGCTCTACCCGGATTGCCTTTTTTAGCTCCATCAATATTAATATTAATCCAACCTTCTGGGGGTGGTTTCCAACTAGCTCTGTCCTACCCCTCTTGCACTTCAACTTCCTTCTTCATTGCCCCAATAACAACCTGATTTTCCTATTTAGCATAGACTGCCATAGTTTCTGTGACTTTGCTCCAAATGACCTGCCAAACTCCATCTAAAGAAGAAAAAATTTCTCTAAAAATTCTGGCATTTTTCTCCAACCACACTTGCCACCAAATGAAGTTTAATCCAAGCTCCCAACCAATACAAAGAGCTTAATATTTAAATCTACCCCTCTTCCATATTTCCCAAATATTAATTTGATTCAAATCACCATTAACTTGAATTTTATAATATAAAAACCATATCTCCCAGATCTGGCGCATGAATGGGCACTCAAACATCAAGTGATCAACTATTTCCTCACTCTTGTAGCATAAAACACATTGAGATGGACCAATGATTCCCCTACATATGAGATTATCAAAAGTAAGAATTCCATTATGCATGAACTGTCAGGCAAAAAAGTTTACTTTCGGCCAACCCTTGGACTACCAAATCTTTCTCCAATCCTCAACCTGATATGTATGAGGAGGATGCTCTGGAAGGATCTTATCATATCCATACTTCGTTGTGTAGACACCAAGTCTCCCATAGCCCCAATCTAATTCATCCTCCTCATATCTACCTATGAGAAATTTTTCTACCAAGATTTTAGTCATGATGGGTGTCAAATCCGAAGGGATTGAAATTGGCCACTCATCCAACTTCTTAAAATGCTTAAACTTATAATCCCCCAGCTAACTAGTGTTGAAATAACTTTCAATTTGGACCCACCCCCTGGTTTCTATGGCTATTTTTATTGGTTGCAGTTTAGGAAATTCAACAATGATAGGTGGGTATTGATCCCATGAATCTGTCCAAAATTGTGCCTTCTCCCCTCTCCCCACTTTACAAAATAATCCATATTTTACTACCTGAGATCCTAACTTGAGAGCCTGCCACACTAAGGATCCATTACCATCCAAAGGGAAACAACCCACCTCATTTGGGTTTACCTGTCCCAAATATTTACTAGTTAAGATTCTATTGAATAAAGAAGTTGGTTGGGAAATCCACCTCTAGTAAAGCTTTCCAGCCAAAACTTTATTATTTAACTTTGATCTTCTCAATCCCAAACCTCCTTTTACCTTGGGTTGGCTTACTTTCTCCCAACCTACTAAGGCCCATTTCTCTCTCCTTTTACTCCTTCCCATAAAAATTTTCTAGCCATCTTGTCCAACTCTTTCCATATGGTATGTGGGGCAGCAAGGATAGAAAATTTATAAATTGGCATGGCTTGAATGACTGACTATAAAAAAGTTAATCTACCCCCATAGCTTAACCATTTCTGAGACCAATGATTAATTCTTTCCTTGATACAGTCCAAAAGATTCCTCCAGATATCTATTTTTATTTTTTTTAAATGCAAAGGGACCCCCAAGTATACCATTGGGAGAGAAGTCCTTGTGAATCCCAAGATCTCTAAAATTTTGTCTTGAAGCCTTTGATCAATATTGAAAAAGACCACTTTGGATTTTTTATCATTGATGACTTGGTTTGTAACCCTAAGGTAGACATTAAGTGTATCTCTAATAATTATTGCTTCCTTGAAGCTAGCCACTCCCACCAATCCTGTGTCATCCACAAACTGTAGGTGAGTCAAAACTTCCTCACCCACCTTGATACCTGTTAGCAAACCTTGTTGTCTTCTCCTCAAGATGAGTCTACCCAATCCTTCAGCCAATATGAGAAAAATATAGGGAGAGCAAGGATATCCTTGACGAAGGCCTCGAGTAGCTCCAAATGGTTGTGAGGGAAGATCCTTGATTAACACTGAGTATGTCGGAGTAGAAACACAACTCATGACCCATTCTATACAATCCTGAGAGAAACCAAAGGCTGCCATCATCTTTGACAAGAAGCTCCACTCCACCCTATCATAAGCCTTTGACATATCTAATTTTATGAACTTTCCTCTACTACCAGATGTTTGCATTAAATGGATTACCTCCTGAGCTAGAACCACACCATCCAAGATCTGCCTACCCTCTATAAAACCCCCTTGCTTTGAGGAGATAATGCTATGTAGAAGAGGTTTTATCCGCTCAGCCATTACCTTTGTGATTATTTTATATATGACATTGCATAAGACAATAGGTCTATAATTTGAAATATGTACCCCCTCCTCCCATTTTGGAATTAAGGTAATGAAAGTATGATTTAATGCTTTAAGCATTCTTTTACTACCTTTGGACTCCTCTATAACATCCATTACATCCTCCTCCAAGTTATCCCAGAAGGCCTGAAAAAAATCAATTGGAAAGCCATCTGGGCCTGGTGTTTTTTCGGTGTTCATTCCAAAGATTACATTCTTCAGTTCCTCTCTATCAATGGGTTTAAGTAGGGCCTAATTTTCTTCTTCAGAGATAATAGAGGGTATGCCAACAATAACTTCTTTTTGAGCCTCTTCATCTTGCACCATACTTTCCTTAAATAGTTTAGAAAAATAATCCATTGAATGGAAATGAATACCTGGAATTGTATCAAAGGAGTGTCCGTTCTCATCTTGAAGAGCTTCCATGTTTTTCATCTGTCTCCTAGCACAAGCAGTCCAATAGAAAAATTTGGTTTTATTATCACCTTCTAATAACCAAGTGGTTCTTGCTCTCTGTTTCCAGTAGGTCTCCTCTTGGTTGTCAATGTCCTCAACCACTTTACTTAATGCATCATCCTCTTCTTTGAGTTGCTCTATAATTGTTCCTTACCTAAAGTGTTTTTGAACCTCATCCCATCTGGCCACCAATGGAGCTCTTTGGACTTGGAAGTCTGTCTTGTTAGTTCACCTCCATTGTTTCAGTTGATTTTTGACATAATGAAGTTGTTTGTGGAATCTAAACATTGTTGTCCCATATGTTGGGTGACCTTATTCCCACCATTGTGGAATTTTCTTTCGAAGTTCCTCTTTTTGTGACCAAAAGTTTTCAAATTTAAATGATTTGTGATGCTGCACTGTCTTGATCCCTCCTTCCAACAAATTGGGAAAGTGATCTGAAACTGGACCCTCCAAAATCTGAAATTTTATGTCTCCTAGCACAAGCAGTCCAATGGAAAAATTTGGTTTTATTATCACCTTCTAATAACCAAGTGGTTCTTGCTCTCTGTTTCCAGTAGGTCTCCTCTTGGTTGTCAATGTCCTCAACCGCTTTACTTAATGCATCATCCTCTTCTTTGAGTTGCTCTATAATTGTTCCTTCCCTAAAGTGTTTTTGAACCTCATCCCATCTAGCCACCAATGGAGCTCTTTGGACCTGGAAGTCTGTCTTGTTAGTTCACCTCCATTGTTTCAGTTGATTTTTGACATAATGAAGTTGTTTGTGGAATCTAAACATTGTTGTCCCATATGTTGGGTGACCTTCTTCCCACCACTGTGGAATTTTCTTTCGAAGTTCCTCTTTTTGTGACCAAAAGTTTTCAAATTTAAATGATTTGTGATGCTACACTGTCTTGATCCCTCCTTCCAACAAATTGGGAAAGTGATCTGAAACTAGACCCTCCAAAATCTGAAATTTTATGTCTCCTAACACAAGCAGTCCAATGGAAAAATTTGGTTTTATTATCACCTTCTAATAACCAAGTGGTTCTTGCTCTCTGTTTCCAGTAGGTCTCCTCTTGGTTTTCAATGTCCTCAACCGCTTTACATAATGCATCATCCTCTTCTTTGAGTTGCTCTATAATTGTTCCTTCCCTAAAGTGTTTTTGAACCTCATCCCATCTAGCCACCAATGGAGCTCTTTGGACCTGGAAGTATGTCTTGTTAGTTCACCTCCATTGTTTCAGTTGATTTTTGACATAATGAAGTTGTTTGTGGAATCTAAACATTGTTGTCCCATATGTTGGGCGACCTTCTTCCCACCATCGTGGAATTTTCTTTCGAAGTTCCTCTTTTTGTAACCAAAAGTTTTCAAATTTAAATGATTTGTGATGCTGCACTGTCTTGATCCCTCCTTCCAACAAATTGGGAAAGTGATCTAAAACTGGACCCTCTAAAATCTGAAATTTTATATTCCATTTTACAAATGCCTCCTCTAAAACCAAAAAATAGTCTAACTTCACCATCCTGCTATGTGGCTCCCTCCTCTTATTAGTCCAAGTATAGTTGGTTCTAGGGCATTTAATATCTAGCAATCATAAGTCAATCCCATGGGTCCAAAATTGGGGTTCCCCCTTCCTGATCTCTAGAGGTAATTTAGCATTAAAATACCCAGCAATAATCCAGTATAACCCTTCCATCGAGACTCTCATGTTATGCACAACTTTTCATTGATGCATCTGACCATCTAGGTTTTGAGCCCTATAAAATTTTTGTGATTAGAACATGTTCAGCTGTGACATTATTTCTAAAATGTGATGTGAGAACACCCCTCCAAGCTATATATTCTATTGCAGTCCATTCAAGAGAGTTCCAAAGAGTAACTATCCCCCATGAGGCCCCTTGGGCAGCCACTTCCATATGACCAGCACCCCTCCAAAGTCTGTTAACTATTTTACACATAAGATCCAACGATATTTTAATCTCCTGGATAAGCAAAAAATATGTTTTACATTTTTCTAAGAGTCTTCGAATAACATATTGATGGATTATACTATGTTTAAACCCCTAACATTACATGATTGTATAATCATTGGTTATCTTGAGAACAATAAAAATCTATTGGCCTCATCGATCCTACAGTGATCAGTTTGTCTCCTTGAACTACTATCAATTCCTTATTTGATTTTCTACCCACTCCTTGAGAGCTACTATTTTTTGATCTCTTTTCCACCCGAGTTATCCCTAGAGTTGGCATTTCTCTGTTCTTTTTTGCTATGCCCATGTTGACATCCTTAATTATCGGTTGCTCTTGGTTATGCACTATCAATTCCCCTGCACTCTTTGACTACGGTAACTCATTGTACTCAATTACCTGCTCTATTATGGGGGAGATGAAAGAGGAGCTTGAACATGGCTATTATTATTTTTATTATTCCCATCCACTCCTTCCATGAATTGTTCTTCTTCTTGGTCCATTAGTGTCTTAACGATCTCATACCTATTGGAGGGTTTGAGTTGGGTTTCATCTTTACCATATTTTTTCTTTTGCCTTCTCCTTCTTTTGGGTTGTTCAAAAACATCTCCCTGTGCTTCTTTACCCTGAGAAATATTGGTTAGTTCTTTATTGATTGTTGAATTACCCACATTAGGAAGATTTGACATTCCTAGAGGAGCCTCCATTTTTATGTTCATATTATTTGGGAAAGATCGGGCCAAATGCCCATATTTATGGCAAACTCTGCATCTGAAAGGCAATGCCTCATAATCCAGTTGTTGAATCCAAGATAGTCCTGCAAGTTCGAGTTCCACCTCTGCCGGCAGAGGCTGGCTAAGACCCATTTCCACACATAATCTTGCATAAACAGTTGTGTTTCCTTCTATTGTGTCTTTGGAAACACCCAAATATCTTCCAAGGGAATTACCGACAATTTCCAATACCTACTCACTCCAAAACTACATTTGAAGTGCATATAAACAGATCCAAACCGGGACAACAGTGGGTTCAATTTGAGGATCAAATCCCACTCTCTAGGGTTGAACAAATAATCCAACCGGACCATGATTCCTATTTTATGATTCGAAAGCCTTATTTCTATCGATAAGTGAAGAAAAACTAACAATAAAATATCCATTGCTAATAAACCACAAAGAATACTCACCAAGAGGCTCCCAGTTTTGTCGGACCCAGGAATGCAAAAAATTCAGGGTAGGGCGAATACCCATGAAATTACAAATCAAATCATGATTGGCTCTATATAAAACTTTTATCGACCATACTTTGCTCAATGACAATCGTTGGCCTTGATTCTGACTATGGTAAGCATCCATTAACTCGTTGAGATGTTGATCTATTTCCAGCAACCGAAAAAAGCATTTTTAATGCAGTTTTTTGTGCTTCTTCAGTCTTTGATGGAGATTTATCCTTTAACAAATTTGCAAAAGAAATATGTTTTTCTAGAAGAGGATCCGGAGGTGTCCCCATTGGGCCCTCCTGGGACAGCAATCTTGTCTTCAAATCCACAGTAACCATAAATCTCTTCGGCTACCCAACTGATGCCCTAGTTTTCTCTTCCAGAGCTCCTCATTTTTTGGGAATTGAATAGGGAATCTTCCTAACAAATATCTTGAAAAAATCCTTAACAAATATCTTGAAAAAAACCTTTCTTGCATATTTTTTCTCTCTTAAAGAGAATACAAATATTTTAGTTTTACCAATAGTAATTTGCATTTCAATATTTTTAGGAGTCTTTTAGGCTCATTTAATTTACAATCAATATAAGATCATCAACATATAACAATAGGCAAAACAAACAGTTAAGCCTTTCTTCTTGACTTATCAATGTACAAGTCAAGAGTAAAACGTAAAAGATAACCTTACTTTGTTCCAAACATAACCTATCTTTATTCTATTTATTTTAAATATGTTTGTTTATATAATTTATTTTTTACAAGCTCACATACACAATCATTACATATTCTACAATATTATAACTACAATGCTATTCCTCATAAATTTTCTTATAACTTTTAGATATTTGATTTATATTCTTATGGATGTGAAACTCTTTGATTCCCTTCCAAAGTTTTTAATAATGCTTTCCTCTCTCTGGTTCCTTCGACTAGTTATCTCAAGGTGACACATTGATTAATTGTTAACTGCTTTGATTTAAAACATGATTTGTAAATTTGTCCCCTTGTATTTTATCCTTTTTTTTATCCTAATAATTGATTCTACCTATAAACATGGGATCACAATCTAGTGATTTGAGGGGTTGTTTGCATTAGCACTTTTAAATAATGGAATGAATATTCTTACATGTGGTTTTTTTTTTTTTTTTGCATGTTTGTTTGTGTAAAGGTAATAGTCTTGCATGTGTATTTGTGCAAAGCTAATAGTCTGACCTGCATTTATTAGCATGCAATGATGATACCAATCTTAAACCTGGTGCAAAAATTACATGTCTGTTTGTGCAAAAGTAGTAGTCTGACCTGCATGTATTGCTGACGTACAACGACAATACCAATCCCAAGCCCCCAATGTTGAGTTAAATAACAACGAGGCGTGCAACGGGGATACCAATCCCGAGCCCCCAATGCTCCTCATGCCGAGTTAAATAACAACGAGGTAGAATAGGTGTTACTGGGAGCAGCCCCAAGTTTAAACCCTGGTTAATAGTAGAAAAAAAATTAGATTTAACCAACTGCTCTATGGATAAAAAAATAAGAATTGCATGTATTTCTTAGTCACTTATGGCTTTGATGGCATGGGGTTTGTAAATATGATAAAATAAATATTTAATTAAATATTGCTTAATAAAAATTAGATCAAATTAAACAGTGGATCAAACATTTTATATATTAATTGAACAATACTAAACTTAATGTAAAATTGGATATTTTTTCTACTATTTAGCTTCTTCCACAAAATGCAAAAAATCTAATACATAAAGTTCAAAGATCAAATAGAATCAACGGTTTGGGCTTTGGCTCTCCTTCAGGAGGTCCAAGGTTCAAACCGTGGCGTGGGTGAGTGTGTGAGAGGGTGGGTGTGTGTTCATAAAAAAAAAAAAGTTAAATAAAATGAATTTATCTTGTATAAATGGAAAACAAATAGTTAATGCAGCTGACACCAAGTTTCAAATCATAATGGTACTAAATAGTTTAATGGAATTAAATTGAAAATAAGTTAAATAAAATGATACCAATGGGAAACAAATAGTTAATGTAGGTGACACCAAGGTTTGAATCATAACGGTGCAGGTACAACTTAACGTGACTAAGTTGATGTAAAAGGAAAAGGACTACCCTTTCAAAACCCTACTTAAAAAAAATTACCTTTGTAAGTCTTTGTTTAGTAAATTTTATTAAAATTATCAAATAAATAAATAAATATATATTAAAATATACAAAACTAATATTAAATATTATTATTTAAATTTATTTATTTATATAAAATTATTAATATATTTACATATTTTAAAAATATATCATATTTTATAAAATGTATGATTTTTTTGGTAATTTAAGTAGTATTTACAAAGCGGGTTTTGAAAGGAACCCAAAACCTTATTACATTTAGGGCTATACCACCATATATAGGGGTAACATTTTCAAAAAGGTACTACCACCCACCACAAATCCCTCGAAGACCCAGAGGGAAAACTACTAAAACAGAGGATCAATTGAAAAAATAGTAAACAAAAACTGCCAACAAAAAACAGGTTTCCTTCAGACAAAGGTAAACCCCAACAACCAGTTGTTTTAGATTCTAAATTCTCGCTTGAACACTAACTCAAAATAGATTTACCAGCAAAATAAACCCAGCATTCTCACCACCGTCCCAAGGGGAGGGTCCTGCGCCTATCAATTTTTGCCATCATCCTTTTTCCTCGTAGCATAGTGAGACAACATCTTGGAGGCCTCCTCTAGGTATTTGATAGAAGTGTCGATGGTGGAAGCCACTAGATCCAACAACATCTGGGAGCACTGATCCTCCTTGTCACTTACAGAATTAGATATGATGTGGGTTAAGGAAGAGGACGACTCCACTTTTGGTTTTTTAAGCCTGGCTAAGGATCTGGCCACCAGGGGGGTATTTGACACCGTCGTGTGTTTCTTATGATCTCTCCACCTAGCGCTCCTGAGAGGGGAGGCCTTGGAGCAGGCCCCAACTAGACCAGGACCAACAAGGGACTCAATAGGATGACTGGGCTACGAGGGGACCTCGTCAAGGGGACTAGCAGACATAGGTTTAACGATGTGGACAAGAGCCTGTTGGCTAAAGCATGCTTGAAGATAATTTCTAAGAGACATTGGGGAAATGGCTTCCCATTTGTCTTTTAGTATTTTTCAATGATCAAGGAAAGGGAATACAATAGGTAGTCAGGGACACAGATTGCCTTACCATCCTGAAGATGGTTGACGAAGGTCAGGTGGAAGCTGCGTAGAGACTTCTCCGGGTTATCACATGTCACATACTACATAATGGGAACAATGGCAAAGTTCGAGGGAGCTGGGAGGGAAGAAACATGCAAGGTGGACTTATCCCAACCCAAAATATTCCCTTTTTCTAGGAACTGATCCATCTCCTCTTCCCAATTGTGCTTATCATGCCAGATGAAGTGATGCATGTCGTTAATAGCATCATTTAATCTCAATGATTTATCAATCCAGGGTGGTGTCCAAGGCTATTTACGAGAGAAGACTTAAGTAGGGTTGCAGTTTAGTTCATTTGGGAGCAACAAGTTTTATTGGCAAAACAAATTATGTGGGGGTTTTAGATCACCTTTTAATCCTATCTTGCATAAAATAAACTAATTTACTTGCAAAAATGGAAACCTGATTCTAAATTGCAGAAACTGAAATCTAAGTACAATTGCAGAATTTAAATCTAATTACTTTTGCAGAAGGGAAATTGCTTGAAATAAACACACAAGTTGAACACCTGTCAGTGTTCTATTTCAGAAGGTTGTCAATCTTCTATCACAGTAGTTGACAACAAAAAGGAAAAATGCAAGAAAACTTGAAAAATTCTTGGAAGTAAAGAAACAAGAATAATACTGCAACCTATTTTAATTACTGAAACATGGAATAAGGAATCATAGATTAACTAATCTATCAACTATCACACATTTATGAAATCTAAAAGTTCACTCTTAAACATGGAAAATAAATCTTGAAACTACAACAATGGTTAGTGTGAAACAAAGAAAGAAATTGACAAATATTCAACTAAATTCTGCTACAACAAAAATCAGAAGAAAACATGTCTTGTCAGTCCTTCTCCTAGGCCTAGAAGTGGCCCTTGCTTCCTTTTCTAGAAGAAGGTATAAGAACTCCTCTTACTTGCTAGATGTCACACACTTATGCATAACAGAGATAATGAAAAACTGCACTTTTATTTATTCCAAAAACAACATTACACTTTTCTACTACTGCACTCTATTACAATCTGAATCTACTACTGCTAACTCTTATTTTCCTAATAGCTCTACCAATATGGGAGCTGTATTATTTATAATGTCTAATATCTATTTTACGTGCACAAAATATCCTATTTCTATTTTACATTTGATTTGCCTAATATTCTGCAACTGACTGGGTCTATTTTAGGATAGGGCAGGTTGCATCAATGGGGGTTTGCTTGTGAGTTGTGTCTCTTGGTAGTAGGGAATGGTGGGGATAGTTGTAGAAGGTTGTTCCTATATCTCCTCCTCCTTGCTTTACCCGTTCAACCACTTAAAAACATCAGACATTCAAAAAGAGGCGTGTTCCCCTATTATTCCGAAGATCTTCGAAATAACTGGTTGTAGATGTACTTTATGCCCAAAATGCATTTAGAACATCCATTTTGGCAGGTTTTTTTAGGTAGGCCATTTATCCTAACTCCTAGGAGGTGATTGCAATCATTTTTATCTTCCTCTATTGGTAAATTCCATGCCCTACCATTCATTGGCAGTTGGCTGGAATTTACATGATAAACCTGTATTTCCCTGTTTCTACTGCAATAGTTACACTTTTGGTGCTCTTTTCTAGTTTTAGATAAATTAGCACTTTTGGAAATATAAAACATAAATAAATATATGTTGCTACAAAACTCATGCATTCCATTTATTAGCAAGCCATGCTAGGATGATGTAAAATTGTACAAAAATTGTAAAACTGCTGCACAATTGTCTTTGTTTTGTTATGCCCTATTGCTGTCCATTTAGACCAAGTGGGAATGCATCCAAGTAGGTCAGAAGTCTTCTTTAGTCTCTGTGAACACATTCCATATATTTTTGCTTGCTTTGTCTGACAACTTCAAGGTGCTCCTATAAAGTGACAGCTTGCTGGTTTTTATATGGTTGTCCTCTACAGATTTCCAGATTTATGACAGTCCTAGGAATTTGGCTCCAATGTGGATTTCAAACAAGTTCAAAAGGTGGGAAAACATTCAAACACCTTTGTGAAATTAATGGACATCAACATACCACATTTGGATAATTGAAATGCATGTTTTAATTGCTACTTAATCAAGCAAAATCAGTCATAAAATGCTGAAAATAGTCAAAACAGGGGTATAATATTCCTAACATAAAATCATGCAAATATTTAACAATTAATATATTTTAATCAACTATTTGGAAATTAACTTTGTCATGTTTGGTAATATGGCAATTTTTTATATGTCAAACATAGTGTAATAATGAGGCATTTATAGGCCTCATCATCCCCCCCAACTTGAACTGATGCATGCCCTCATGCATCCTAGTAGGCCATAGTAATATGCATGTTTTATCTTTCTGAACAACATCCTTTGCCACTTGCTACCCGAGAAATTTCTCCTTGTTGCACTACACCAAGCATTTTGCAATTTAAGCACATGTATTTCACTTTTCTACAACCTTGCAATTTTTTTTAAATTTTTGTAGTTCTTGCAATTTTTCTTTTCTTCCCTTTTTTTATTCTGCTCTTTGTTTTTTCTTGCATATTTTTTTTCAATTGTTTTTCATTTTCAACTTGCAACTCTTTGACTTCTGCACTTTCATCCTTCAATATTGCAATTTTTGCAATTCTTGCAATTTTGACTCTTTTTTTGCCCTTCTAAAAGTTTTAGTGTTGCAAGGTACCTCTTAAAGGCTTGGTATCATGTGATTCATATTGCAATAGCCTTATTGTATTTTCCTAATGGAACCATATTTGGCAGATGCACTACTACTGGTGGAATTTTCTATCCTGACAACATTTCAGCCTGGATACCTAATTCTGTTGTTTGCACCTTTGAAACAAAATTGACAAAATTTTGATTTTGAAATGCTTGAGGGATGTACTTACTTGTGGTAGAGCTTTAGGGAACTCAATATCTGATGTGCTCTACTTGTTTTACTATTCTACAACATTTTTAGGAATTTTTGGCACAATTTTTGTCTTATTTCGAAGATATTTGGAATGAGATTGTTATTCCAAAGATGCTTCGAAATGAGATTGTTATTCCGAAGATGTGTCAAAAAATGCCGAAATGGCCTCCTATGCAAAATTTAGCTGTAGATTCTATTGTGGGCCCATCTCTAGGGTGTATAAGCCTTCCATAACATCAAAAATCCCTTCTCTATCCTTTTATTTAGATGTTATTCTTCATTTTGTATGTTGTTGTTTTATTGCAGTAGTAGTAAAACAAAATCTTCAGGTGCATTTTTCAGATTATCCTCTTCAAATTTATGAAGCATTTGTGGGGTATCAACTTGTAGTTCTCCTTCTGAAACCTGCCCTGCTAATTCAAATAGAATTGCTGCCATGTCTATCCCAAAATCAAGTTTTTGCATAGTTTTGAATTTCCCATGCAACTAAGGGTAGAAGGGGGTGTTTCTTGACATTTTGAACATATTCCATTTTTAACTTGCCAATATTGTATGAATAGTTTATGCCAAATACCGATTATCATACACTAAATGCTAAATACTTACTATGACTTAAATGCAAGAAACACATACCTTATTGTCCTAAAAATTTATCATGCACCTTACAAGTTGCTTCTGATGATTGTTAGCAAGCTATCTGAAAACATAAACATAACACATGTGCAGTGTGAGATTTGTACAATGGTGGAACAATGATGGGTGGATCAACAAGGCAATGCACGCTAAAAAACTAGTTTTCATGCAAGCCAACTCAACAACGCCTCCAAGGAGGTTTTCACTACTAAATTATTCATTTTTTCATCATTTTTCTTTTTTTCATCTTTCTTTTCCCTTTTTTTCATATTTTTTTTATATCATAAGAGGCTGCCATTTCTGGTTTTCAACCAACTTCTATCCTTTTTCAAGTGCTTCAATGAGAGAGAATGTCTCTCACTCTTATTTGGATAAGAACAATCCTTATTCTACAAAAACATGTCAATATTTATATGAAAACACCATCTTTTTCTATTGAAGGCTACAACAATGATGCACCCTTTCTTTCCATATGAGTAATAAGAGCCTTCTTATGTCATCATTAACTCCTTATTGCTAGAAATGAAGTATTGACTTCATTGTTCCTCCTCCATGCTAAAATTGATGCTTGTCCTCATGTATCCCCATTTTGTGGGACATGCCTTTTGTTGCAATTTTTTTCTCTTTCTTTCTCTCTCTTTTCTTTTGTCTCTATTTTTTTTTTCTTTTCTTTTTCCTTTTTATTTTTTCAAGATTCAAAAATATGATCATTTGGAATCTTTGTCAGAAGAGGAAGCCTCTTCTATCATATGCAAGTTTGACTATGTGAAATATTGAGCAAATTCCACCTTTGTTAGTGGTTTATGGTACACCTGTAAAAGATGTCCATTCACCACTAATGTCCTCCTTAAATCATCAACCGAAGAAAGTTGAACAACTTCATTTTCAAACTCCTCTGGTTCATCCTTGCTGCTCTTAATGTGATCATCATGCCATATTTTCCATTTTTGTTGAGTGAACTCTATTTGGTGAAGTGCTTCCAACCAAAGTTCATCAAATGCATTCAACTACAAAATTTATTTTTTTGTACCTGCAACAACTCAATGCCAACTACTAAAGATGCATAAAGTGTTAGTAAAGCATTAGGATGTTGGATCAATACATCAAACAAATTTGCTTCCTGGTTTTTAGTCAACCAACTATTGTTGTTCAAAGGTTGTTTTGGCTGCATTTCAGTTTGTTTTGTACCAGGATGTTTTGAATTGGTTCTTGGAGAATGATGCATTAATGAATTAAGAGAGCAATGATATGGTGGAAAAGAATGGAAAATCTGTGTATGTTTACCAAAAACAATTCTTGAAAGAATTAACTTTGATAAATGATAATGAAAAGATGAGAAAAAATTATGACATCCATGTGGTAAATGAAGAAAACTGTTTTGTACTGGAATGGGTGACAAATTTTCAAAATTTTGCTTTTCATCATTCCATAATAATTGTTGAACAGTAGTTGGTTCATCTTTAAAATCTGAAATATGAACATTTTCAGCAAAAACAAACTTTTTGGATGAATCCAACTCTTCTACATTACCCTTTACAACTATGGAGGCCAAAGTTGCAATGTTCTTTTCATTTTCCTTATGTGATTCAAGAAACCTTGGGCTTCCTAGACAATCACACTTAGGTGGAGTAAGTTTTCCTACAAGCAAGTCAACTAATTTTCCACCTTTTTGTATGGTTTCAGGATATACTTTCTTCTTTTTTCTTGGTTTCCTAAAACACATTTCCTGAACAATCTTATTAATGATTGGTACATCTTTAATAGCTTGAAGTAAAGGGATTTTAACAGTTAAATGTTCTAATTCCTTTATCAAATCTGATTGTGAAGATGTTATTTTTGATATCTCAAACTGTTCAAAATATGGTACTTTCTTTGATGAGTTATCTTGTGGAAGGTCTTCTTTTTCTTTTTGATATTTCAGTGTGGATTTATTTTCATGTTCATTCTTTTTAACTCCCCTTTCTACACTGATAAGTGGAATAGGTTCAAGCAATGGTTTACCTGAACACAACTGAGTTTTATCACAGTTACTAGCATTTATTATGGCTATATTTTTTGATTCAGCCATAGAGACAGGGGTTACCTATTTAACAATGTTTGAATTGGCCACAGGTTGAGCTGAAAACAGAGGTTGTTTTGTTTTTTTTGTTGTTGTCCATGAGAGAAATTATGGGTATAAGTAGGCAACAAATTTGATTTATATTTTTGATAATGTTGTTGCCCTTTGTACAATTTTTGTTGTTGTACCCATTGATATCCCTATAGTTTTTGCTGCAACCATGGTGGATGTTGTTGATTCCATTGTTGTTTCATCCAACCATGTTGAGACCATTCTTGGGAATATGCCCATGGTGGTTGACTCCAATATTGTTGAAGTGGACTTGAAGTAGACCATGGCATATACCAAGGATTATTCCCCCAATGTGCAGGAAATTGAGAAGCATTATGATATGGAAATTTATGAAAATTATTCCCTTGTCCTTGTCCTACAAAATTGAGTTTTTTCATAGGTTGAGACTATTTTTCAAAGACACTTTTGAGTTCTGGAAATAAACTACACTGATCTGTGGGGTGTCCTTTTTGACAAATGCTACATGTAGCAGGTATAAATGTTTTGTTCAAAGGACAGTCATGAAGAGAGTGTTGCTTCTCACTACATTTTGAATAATAGATGACTGAAGGTTCAACAGATTCATTCTTTTCATCTAATGTTTTATCAAGATGTACTAAAATATCAGCCTCTTTCATGCATTCTTTCAAATCATGTTTATCATTACCAATTTTGTGTTTTCTATGCCCTGAATGAGAGTAATTTTTATAGAGTTTAAGGATTTCTTGAAATTCAAGTGCATTTGCATCTCCTCTTCCCAAGATATCCAATGCATCCCTAGATTCATCTTGCAGTCCCCTTAAGAATATGACTTTGCAAATTTCAGGTTCAACACTTCCACATCTCTTATGAACAAAAGAAAATTTGTCTAGATAGTCTTCTAAGATTTCATTTTCCTCTTGTTTCATTGTAAGAAATTCATCGTTTTGATTCTTGACTTGATAATATTCTTGGTATCTCTCCAAGAATATGTTTTCCATCTCATCCCAAGTTCTAATTGAATCAGGTTCTAAGGTAATAAACCATCGTAGAGCTAACTCTTTAAGAGTGGAAGGAAATAATTTGAGCTTTTGATTGTCATTAGTGTAATCATGAGCTTGACATACAATTTTAAACTCAAATAAAAACATATCAGGGTCTTCAGATGTAACTCCCTTGAAAGTTGGTAACACTGAAGGTGAAATGACCTTCATGGGAGCATTTTGATTAGGATCTAATTGAATTGGGTTTTGAAAAGTTCTGGTAGGTGCACTAGTTGCACTAGGGTGGAGCACATTGTTGGCTCTCCTTGGATTCTCTAGTGAACCTTCCATTATAGGTTCCCAAAAATAATTATAAATCTTGTCAAATTGTCTTGATTGTATGGATTTGTCAAGAGAAAGTGGTGTTGAACTACTAATTTTTCCTCCTTGTAATGATTTCTCAAAGGATCTTGCAGTGCTTGAAGTGGATGATTGTGATTCTTTGAAAATTCCAACATTTTTGGAAATAAAAAATTTAGACAACTTTGACATAGTTTCAACCTCTTGTGAAATTTTTCTTCCTGTGGTTTCTTGCTTGTTTCCTAAATGGACTGAAATGCAATTTACCAAAAATAGTTACTTATACCAGTTATTTATCCAGATTTCACTCTGAAGTTCACAACTTAGCACATTTAACAATTATTGGGCTACTTTTCACCTTCTAACAACACCATGTCCCTAAAAATGGTGCCAAAATGATGTGTGTCATTAATAGCATCATTTAATCTCAATGATTTGTCAATCTAGGGCGGTGTCCAAGGCTATTTACGAGAGAAGACTTAAGCAGGGTTGCAGTTTAGTTCATTTGGGAGCAGCAAGTTTTATTGGCAGAACATATTATGTGGGGGTTTTAGATCACCTTTTAATCCTATCTTGCATAAAATAAACTAATTTACTTGCAAAAATGGAAATCTGATTCTAAATTGCAGAAACTGAAATCTAAGTACAATTACATAAATTTAAATCTAATTACTTTTGCAGAATGGAAATTGCTTGAAATAAACACACAAGTTGAACACCTGTCAGTGTTCTATTTTATAAGGTTGTCAATATTCTGTCATAGTAGCTGACAGTAAAAAGGAAAAATGCAAGAAAACTTGAAAAAGTTGTTGGAAGTAAAGAAATAAGAATAATACTGCAACCTATTTTAATTGTTGAAACATGGAATAGTAATTAATCTATCAATGAACACACATTTAGGAAATCTACAAGTTTATTCTAAACATGGAAATAGATCATGAAACTGCAACAAAAGTTAGTGTGAAACAAAGATGAAATTGACAAATATTCAACTAAATTCTGCTGCAGCAGAAATCAAAAGAAAACCTGTCTTGTCAGTCCTTCTCCTAGGCCTGGAAGTGGCCCTTGCTTCCTTTTCTAGAAGAAGGTATAAGAACTCCTCTTACTTGCTAGATGTCACACACTTATGCATAATAGAGATGATGAAAAACTGCACTTTTATTTATTCTAGAAACAACATTACACTTTTCTACTGTTGCACTCTATTACAATATGAATCTATTGTTGCTAACTCTTATTTTCCTAATAGCTCTACCAATATGGGAGCTGTATTATTTATAATGTCTAATATCTATTTTACATGCACAAAATATCCTATTTCTATTTTACATTTGATTTGCCTAATATTCTGCAACTGACTGGGTCTATTTCAGGATAGGGCAGGCTGCATCATCGGGGGTTTGCTTGTGAGTTGTGTCTCCTGGTAGTAGGGAATGGTGGGGACAGCTGTAGAAGGTTGTTCCTATGTCTCCTCATCCTTGATTTACCCGTTCAACCACTTAAAAATATCAGATGTTCAAAAAGAGGCGTGTTCCCCTGTTATTTCGAAGATCTTCGGAATAACTGGTTGTAGGTGTACTTTATGCCCAAAATGCATTTAGAACGTCCATTTTGGTAGGTTTGTTTAGGTAGGCCATTTATCCTAACTCCCAGGAGGTGATTGCAATCATTTTTATCTTCCTCTATTGGTAAATTCCATGCCCTGCCATTCATTGGCAGCTGGCTGGAATTTACATGATAAACCTGTATTTCCCTATTTCTGCTACAACAGTTACACTTTTGGTGCTCTTTTCCAGTTTCAGATAAATTAGCACTTTTGGAAATATAAAACATAAATAAATATATGTTGCTACAAAACTCATGCATTCCATTTATTAGCAAGCCATGCTAGGATGATGTAAAACTATACAAAAACTGTAAAACTGTTGCACAACTGTCTTTGTTTTGTTATGCCCTACTGCTGTCCATTTAGACCAAGTGGGAATGCATCCAAGTAGGTCAGAAGTCTTCTTTAGTCTCTGTGAACACATTCCATATATTTTTTCTTGCTTTGTCTGACAACTTCAAGGTGCTCCTATAAAGTGATAACTTGCTAGTTTTTATATGGTTGTCCTCTGTAGATTTCCAGATTTATGATAGTCCTAGGAATTTGGCTCCAATGTGGATTTCAAACAAGTTCAAAAGGTGGGAAAACATTCAAACACCTTTGTGAAATTAATGGACATCAACATACCACATTTGGATAATTGAAATGCATGTTTTAATTGCTACTTAATCAAGCAAAATCAGTCATAAAATGCTGAAAATAGTCAAAACAGGGGTATAATATTCCTAACATAAAATCATGCAAATATTTAACAATTAATATATTTTAATCAACTATTTGGCAATTAACTTTGTCATGTTTGGTAATATGGCAGTTTTTTATATGTCAAACATAGTGTAATAATGAGGCATTTATAGGTCTCATCATGAAGCGCCCTATCAGCGAGAAGTCGGTAATTTTAGAAAGCATTTCGATTGTAACCTTAAAATGAACTCCTTGGATGGTGACTTCGTCCTGGTTCCAAGAGGAGATAAAATATTTGGTAATTTTTTCTTTGAATCCAGATAATTTCATCAAGAAGGGGGTGAATCCCTTGGAGTCCATAAAGATCTTAGTTGCTAGGTCAAGATTCAACTGGGTTGGCTCTACAAAGGCCACACTTTTAGAAGGGGGATAGGGGTGGAAAAATTGAGATGGGAGGTGAAGGGAGCCGAAGGGAAGGACTAGCAGAGTCGAGGTAGGGGACATAGAGGAGGGAGCACGAGCAGAAAGATTGAGACCAAAGTTGGTTAAAAAGGAGTAGGTCGAGTGGAGGAAGCCGACAGTGGCAAAAGTGGGTTGGATGACACTACGGTGGGGGAAGGTACAAGATGGCCCTTGGAGGTGATTGGATGGGAGCCGATAATCATTCCAAACCATGGCAAGATCAACCTCGATCGACTTAAGATTTGGAAGATCGAAACTCACGCGCAAGATTAGGGAAGCTTCCAAAAAAAACTCTACGAGGGGAAATGGGGGGTGTTGGGAAAAGCAATGGATAACTCGAGAAGGTAGCAAAATCTGAGGAAAATCACCATGATTAGTGGGGTATGGGTGGAAACACCTTCCCAACTTCTTGCTCTTCACCACGTAGCAGGAAGGGTGCTAGGCACTGATAACTTGGAGCACGGCGGCTTTGAAGGTTTATGTGTCGTTGGTCTTGAGGTTTGGGTAGCGCCATAAAATATCCAAGTGGGGAGTGTGCCAATTTCCCCATATTTTGCCACCCACGAACTTGACCCTGATGACATACCTGATCCACTCATGGCACTTGCCTACGCACTGGGACAAAGGTCTAGAGAACCCACCAATGGTGAGGAAAGCCCCTACGATTAGCTTTGATTCAAAATTCAAATCATTGGGACTTACCATTTTGAAAATTATCCCTTTCACGACTTGCTGCATTAGTTATTTCTTGGGGAAAGCTATCTCTCCAAATTTTGAGGCTGGTTGAAGATGCTGCCAGGTTGGCCATGAGATCGGCTAGCTGATTAGCCTCCTTGAAATTATGGTGGATGGTCATCTACGGGCGACTTCGAAGGATTTTCCTGGATTCTTGGATGGTATTGAAGACTTTCCAGGAAGGAGTCTTGTCATTCATCATATAGTTGATAATATTTAAGGAATCACCCTCGATGATGGCCTTTCTAGGGTCCTCCTGAAGCAAGACAAGCCCCCTCCACAGAGCCATGGCCTCCATAAAATTATTAGTCTGAGGCCCAAGGAATTCCACAAATGCAAGGATCAGGTTGCCTTCATGGTCTCGGATGACTCCTCCTGCCCCAGCAAGGCCAAGATTTCCCTTGGAGGCCCCATCAAAGTTTAGCTTGACCCATCCTTCCGAGGTGGCATCCACTTGAGATTGGCCCTGGGATTGGGCCTTGGCTGAGCTCCAGGATCCTCTTCAGGAATACCAAGGGATTTGAAAAGGGCACATTCGAGAGCCTGGGAAGGGGCCATGGAGTAGGGGATGAGCCGAATGTTTTCAATAGCATAGGTGATGGATTTGGAGGCCAAATCTAGGGGGTCCCTATGGGAGGATGAGAAGGCCCTGCTATTGCACTCTAGCCAGATTTTCTAGATCAAGTGATGGAGGTAGAAGGACTAGAGGGAGCAGAGCTTGGGATTGCTAAACGGGTTTGGCCACTGGGAGAAAAGGTCAATGATTGAATTGGGCTGGACCCACTGGATGTGGAAGGAATTGAGCAAGTGGTCGAGGGCTATGGAAGAGAAAGCATAGTTGGTGAAAATGTGATTCGTAGATTCCCAGATTGAAAGGCACAGGTAGCAACGGTTGGGGATCATGAATCCTCTTTTGGCCAGATTTTCAAGCATGAGGATCTTGTTTTGAATGGTCATCCAAGAAAAGAAACTAATTTTGGGGATGAGTTTCTTCCTCCATATGAGGTTGAAAGGGATGGTTGCAACCTGTGCCTTCTCTTGGAAGGTGTAAGCTAACTTTATAGAAAAGGACCCTTCATCAGTTCCTCTCCAGATGGGCCTATCTTTTGCCTCTCCCATTGGAATGGTGACTGCATTGAGTAAGCTAGAGAGGGCAGCAGCTTGAAGGGGGAAGTTGCCCTCATCGATGGATCTCCACTTGGGGCTTCCATTGTGACTGGTGATGAAATTTGCAACCTTGCTCCCCATGTTGATGTCAGTGGATGGTTTAAGGACCACTAGCTCCCTGTCTTCGCTCAAAGGTTCCTCTTGAAGCCACCTGTCATGCCAAAATTCGATGGTGTTCCCATTACCCAAAATCCATCTACTACCTTTCTGAATGAGACTTCTGGTCTGGGTGATGGACTTCTAGAATGCTGACCCATTCTGGGGCCCCTGATCATTCAAGAAATGGTGGTTTTGCATGTATTTATTTTTTACTATCTCGATCCAATCTGCATCATTGTTGGTGTAAATATTCCATGCATGCTTGGCTAGGAGAGTGAGATTCATTTGGGAGACTTTCCTAAGTCCAATGCCTCCTTTTATTTTGTTGTGGTAGACCAAGTCCCAGGCCACCAAGGGGATTCTCTTCTTATCCTCACTCCCAGACCAGAGGAACCTCTTTTGGATTTGTTCTATCTTGGAACTCATAGAGGTTGGGATTCTGAAGACAGACATGAAGTATACCGGGATGCTCTGGAGACAGGCCGAAGTGAGGGTGGCCTTGGCTGCCTAGGAGAGGAGGTGACCTTTCCAAGAGGCCAACTTTTTCTAAATTATTTCAATGACATTATTCCACATGGGTCTAGTGGGATTACCAGAGAATAGGGGAAGCCCAAGGTAGGAAGTGGGGAGAGCCTCCATGGAGCACCCAAGGATCCACATAATCTTTATTTTCTTGGAGTGGGGAGTGTTGATGAAATAAATTTTGCTTTTGAGGAGGTTGATCTTCTGGCCTGCAACATTCTCATAAAGGTGAAGGATGTGTTTAATGGTCTTGGCCTAGGCAACTGAGGCTGAAGTGGCCAAGATAGTGTCATCAAAAAACTGCTAGTGGGTGACTGGATGAAGACCAAAAGCAGTTTTGATCCTAAAAATGAGCCCTCTCCTACCAACACTTGCAATGGACCTCCCTAGAGCCTCGACCAGGATGATGAACAAGATTGGGGATAGGGGATCTCCTTGTCTCAGACCTCTGGAGCTTGGGAAGAACCCAGTAGGGGACCCATTGACTAAGATGGAGAACCATGGAGAGGATATGCACCTTTTGATAAGATCAACCCAAGTCGGGTGGAAGCCAAATTTAAGGAGGACCTCGATGAGAAACTCCCAACTGACCCTATCGAAGGCTTTGTTCATGTCTAGCTTAAGAAGGAAAGTTGGTTTCTTGGCCAAGGTGGCAAAATGCAGGGCCTCATGGATAGTGATCACTCCATCTGTAATGACTCTCCCTTTGATAGAGCTACCCTGGTAGGGATCGATGATAAGGGGGAGGATCTCCTTGAGCTTGTTAGCTAAGGCTTTGGTTAGGATTTTGTAGAGAACATTGTAGAGGCTGATAGGGTGAAAGTTAGATAGAGTTTTGTAGGCCGACACTTTGGGAACCAGGGCAATGAAGGTTGAGTTGATTCCTCGGGGAATGGCCTTGGATGACTGAATATCTCTAACTACTGCACACACCTCAGGCCCAATCAAGTCCCAAAATGCTTGGAAGAAGCACAGAGGGAATCCATCTGGTCCGGGAGCCTTGTTAGGCTACATAGAGAACAGAGCTCCTTTGATCTCTTCAACGGATAGAGGGCTAATGAGCATTTCATTAGTGGAGGGAGAAATGGAGTGGGGAATATTGCCCAAGAGAGCCTCAGTAGCCTAGGGGGAGCTAGGGGAGGAGGTGCCCAGGAGGGACTGAAAGAAGTTGGTGGATTCATCCCTGATCTCAGATATTTCCCTTGTGACCCTCCCATCGCTGTAGGTGAGCTCTGAGATTTTGTTGGAACTCCTGTTTCTCAGGGTAGATGCATGAAATAATTTGGTATTCGAGTCACCATCCTTGAGCCATAAGGCTCTCGATTTCTACCTCCAATACATTTCTTCTCTGGCCAGGATGTTGTGGAACTCAGCTAGGAGCTTGCTCTCTTCAGCTCTGATGTTGTTGTCTTGGTTGCCTTCCTGGATTTGTTGTTCTATGATCTCTAGCTTCTCTTTAATTATCCGCTTGCTTTCAAAAATATTGCCAAAGGTTTCTCTATTCCAAGTCCTGAGATTTTCCTTGATAAATCTGAGTTTTTGGTATAGTTTCCCAGACGGGGACCCTTTGAAGGGCTACTACCACCATAGAGAGACTTGGTTCCTAAAGTCTAGATGGTGGAACCACATCGCCTCGAAGCGGAAGGGGCTCTTGAAAGAGGGAGTTTTGGCTACTTCAAATAGAAGGGGACTATGGTCAGAGCCAATTTTAGGGAGGGATTTGAGGGTGGCATCCCCAAAAATAGGGATAGCCTCTCTAGAGAGCAGGACCCTATCCAATTTGACCTGGATGAGATTTGTTCCAGCCCTTCTATTACTCCAAGTGAACTTTGCTCCCTTCAGCTGGACATCCATGAGTTCGTTCGCATCTATGAATTCCCCTAGTTCCTCCATGCTTCTGGTAAGCAAGGTGTTGCCTCCTTTCTTGTCATATGGGAACAAGGGGCTGTTAAAATCTCCTACGAGGATCCAGGGGATGGTTTTGAATGAGTTTCGCATATGGCTAATCGAGTTCCACAATGAGGCTCTTTCAAGAGGGTTATTGGGGGCATAGACATTGGAAAGGATCCAAGTGTTGTTGTTGGTTTTGTAGTGGAAAAGCATGTTGATGATCCTGCTAGAGGAGGAAATCAGCCTTCCTTCAACTTTTGATGGATCCCACATGCATAACAGCCCTTCGGACGTTCCTTGGGTAGGAGTGAAGACAAATTCACTTTTGTTCCATATTGCTTTGGCAACTTTGGGGGAAGAAATCTCATCTACTTTGGTTTCTTGCAGGATGAGGATTGTGGGATTGTAATCTTTCCTTAGATTTACGACTATCCATTTCTTGGGGGTACCATTGAGCCCTCTCACATTCCAAGTGAGAATCTTCATTTAAAACTTTTTGAGGGATTTCTTGCCTCCCTTCCCCTACTGAGAAGGAGGTTTGGATTTTTTAGGTTCATCTCTTATTATATTGAGAGAATCAGACAATAAGGTGGCTTGAAAGTCATTTGCTATATCATCTTCGACCTCTTTCCTTCTCTGCTCAGTAAGGGATGGCCTTCCTCTTTTTTGTCACTTTCAAAGTCGATGAGGGATTTTTTGCTCTGGGTCTGCTTGGGGTTGAAGCCTTCTAGGAAGGACTAGGATGGGATAGGACTTCCCTCATCTTCATCATCAGAGTGAATGGATGTTGGTCCAGAGGTTTCCAGCGGGGGGAGGGAGGGACCTGATTTAGAAGGGGACTCAAAAAGAACTATTTCTATCGATCCGGCCTAGGGAGGATCAAAGTGAGGAGGGGGAGGAGGATCAGTCGTAGGGGGTCCAAATTACCCTCAAAGAAAATAGGGTTAGATTCAAGCGATGGACATACCTGTTCATATTTCGGGTTCGGAGGAGGATCGATAATTTTTTTTCCCTTTGTCTTCTGAGGAACCATCCCTCCTTTGACTTGAGGCCTGGTTTGCATATGCATATGAGCTAATTTTTGGGGAAAGGGTTGCCCATTCTTTGGATGATAATTTCATGGCGGATGGAACCGATTCTAGGATCTAGGAGGAGCCCTCGGGAAGAAAGAGTCACCATCCTCGGTTTCCTCTATCGGTTTAGTTTTGAGGAGAGGGCACTAGTTTCTGAGGTGGCCTTGCATGTGGCACTGGACACAGAAGGCTAGTTTGTTTTCGTATTCAAGAGGTTGGCACCATTTGAAGGACCCCAAAATTAGGTTAACAAAGGATGGTAGCTCGGACTCGAGATTGGCATTCACGTAGATGCGGGCATGGACCATTCTGGAGCCCACTTTAGTTGCAGAATCAATAGCCACCAGCTCATCGACTGTTCTCACAATAGCTTTCAGGACCTCCTCTTGCCATAGATGGAAAGGTAGATCTGGGATGCGGACCTAGATGGGAGCAAAGTTGATACTCTGGGTATTTGGATTGAAATCCGCCGCCCATCATCTGAGAAACAAGCTCCTCCTGCCTAGGAACCAGGGCCCTCTTGTTAGGATATGACTTGCATCATCATGATTGCATAGTTTTATGAGAAAAAACCTTTGGAGAGGGCTACGATCTCCATGTTTCTTGAGGTTTTCCATTTGGAGAAGGCCCATCGCCTTATTGTCTCCATATCTGGCCATCCCCCAACAAACTTCCCGATTAGGGAGTAAGAGGCCTTTGAAACATAGTTGGAGAAAACCTCTTCTGGGATGATAATATCCGATCCGACCTGAGTTAGGTGGGCACCTAAGGTTTTTGGAGAGATCGCCCCACCAGAAGTGATCTATACGTAAGATGACCCACTAGGATTCCCAGGAGCAGATTCCCTATTTTGGATGGGGCCCTCAGTAGGTCCTTTGTCAAGAGGCTCCTTGTCCTGAGGGCCCACATGGGGCATCCCTTGGGAGCCTGATTCACAATCAATGATGCCATTCTTACCTGGAAAAAGTCCTCCATCCACCATTCCAACAAAACAGATCCCACCATCACCACTGCTACTCTTCGTCTCCACCATCACTCCCAAACACCCACAACTTTATGTATGATTTAAACTTAAATTAAAACCTTTAAAATACATGTTCAAGATAAAAATATAGTTACACAATTCGATTTAACAAACTATATAAACGTAATAATATTAGTTAGGTCAATAAAAAAATCAATAATATTAAAATTATGGTGTACAAGCAAAACATAAAATATTAACTATATCATTGAAATAATTCAATAGTTAGTACTATTCAAAGAGTAAGCCCTTGAGGGCTAGGTGGATTGGTAAGTGATTTATTTATCAAGCACTTATTAAGAAGATACCTAGGTTCAAACCTTGGGGGCAGCCTATTTGTAAAGGTAGTAGTCTGATTTGAATTCTTTGAGTACGCGTTAGACCAACAATGATAGTATGAATCCTGAGTGATCGGTGGTCCGCTTCACGTCGGGTCATTAATAACGAGGTAGAATAGGTTTTGTGGGAGAAACCCCTGTGGTTTAAACCTTGCACTTTTTAGTTACTAAAAATAGTGTGGTTGTGACCAACTCTCCTATCTAACAAAAAAAATATTCAAAGAGTCAGGATGGGCATTAACCCTATGGGTTGAATCATAGTGATAAGAAGCATCCTTGTATCTAACTTGCTTCATAAAACACTTCATATTAGGAGATAAATTAAAGTTCCTCACGATTTTTGTAATAGTGCTTGAGGGTTGAAAAGTTGATTGTGGTCGTATAATAGAAAATGTACTTCACTCAAACAAAAAATTTGGTAGGAGAAAGTTGCAGAACTAGTGTTTAGATATTCTTGATTTTTGTAATAATTATTTAGGGTTGGAAAGTTGATTGAGGTTGTAGTATAGAAAATGTACTTCACTAAAAAAAAAACTTTGATAGGAGAAAGTTGCAAAAGAGTCAATATGGGCATTGACCCTATGGGTTGAATTACAGTGATAAGAAGCATCCTTGTATCTAACTTGCTTCGTAAAACACTTCATATTAGGAGATAAATTAAAGTTCCTCATAATTTTTGTAATAGTGCTTTAGGGTTGGAAATTTGATTGAGGTGGTAGAATAGAAAATGTACTTCACTCAAACAAAAACTTTGGCAGGAGAAAGTTGCAAAACTAGTGTTCAAATATTCTTGATTTTTGTAATAATGCTTTAGGGTTGGAAAGTTGATTGAGGTTGTAGTATAGAAAATTTACTTCACTAAAACAAAAAATTTTATTGGATAAAGTTAAAAAAGAGTTGAGATGGGCATTGGCCCTATGGGTTGAACCACAGTGATAAGGAACATCCTTGTATCTAACTTACCTCGTAAAACACTTCATCTTAGGAGATAAATTAAAGTTCCTCATGATTTTTGTAGTAGTGATTTAGGGTTGGAAAGTTGATTGAGGTCATAGAATAGAAAATGTACTTCACTCAAACAAAAACTTTGAAAGGATAAAGTTGCAGAACTAGTGTTCAAATATTCTTGAATTTTGTAATAATGCTTTAGGGTTGGAAATTTGATGAGGTTGTAGTATAGAAAATGTACTTCACTAAAAAAAAAACTTTGATAGGAGAAAGTTACAGAAGAGTCGAGATGGGCATTGACCCTATGGGTTGAATCACAGTGATAAGGAGCATCCTTGTATCTAACTTGCTTCATAAAACACTTCATCTTAGGAGATAAATTAAAGTTCCTCATGATTTTTGTAATAGTGCTTTAGGGTTGGAAAGTTGATTGAAGTCGTAGAATAGAAAATGTACTTCACTCAAACAAAAACTTTTGTAGGAGAAAGTTGCAGAACTAGTGTTCAAATATTCTTAATTTTTGTAATAATGCTTTAGGGTTGGAAAGTGGATTGAGGTTGTAGTATAGAAAATGTACCTCACAAAACAAAAACTTTGATAGGAGAAAGTTTCAAAAGAGTCGATATGGGCATTGACCCTATGAGTTGAATCACAGTGATAAGGAGCATCATTGTATCTAACTTGCTTCATAAAAAAACTTCATCTGAGGAGATAAATTAAAGTTCCTCATAATTTTTGTAATAGGTCTTTAGGGTTGGAAAGTTGATTGATGTTGTAGAATAGAAAATGTACTTCAATCAAACAAAAACTTTGGTAGGAGAAAGTTATAGAACTAGTGTTTAAAGATTCTTGATTTTTGTAATAATGCTTTAGGGTTGGAAAGTTGATTGAGGTTGTAGTATATAAAATGTACTTCACTAAAACAAAAAATTTGATAGGAGAAAGTTGCAGAAGAGTTGATATGGGCATTGAACCTATGGGTTAATCATAGTGATAAGGAGCATCCTTGTATCTAACTTGCTTCGTAAAAACTTCATCTTAGGAGATAAATTAAAGTTCCTCATGATTTTTGTAATAGTGCTTTAGGGTTGGAAAGTTGATTGAGGTCCTAGAATAGAAAATGTACTTCAATCAAACAAAAAATTTGGTAGGAGAAAGTTGCAGAACTAGTGTTCAAATATTCTTGATTTTTGTAATAATGCTTTAGGGTTGGAAAGTTTATTGAGGTTGTAGTATATAAAATGTACTTCACTAAAAAAAAAACTTTGATAGGAGAAAGTTTCAAAAGAGTCGATATGGGCATTGACCCTATGGGTTGAATCACAGTGATAAGGAGTATCCTTGTATTTAACTTGCTTCGTAAAACACTTCATCTTAGGAGATAAATTAAAGTTCTTCATGATATTTGTAATAGCGCTTTAGGGTTGGAAAGTTGATTGAGGTCGTAGAATAGAAAATGTACTTCACTCAAACAAAAACTTTGGTAGGAGAAAGTTGTAGAACTAGTGTCCAAATATTCTTGATTTTTGTAATAATGCTTTAGGGTTGGAAAGTTGATTGAGGTTTTAGTATAGAAAATGTACTTCACTAAAACAAACACTTTGATAGGAGAAAGTTGCAGAACTAGTGTTCAAAGATATCTAAACACATTTTTATTTTTGGAATGGAATTTAAATTGAATTAATATATATTTTGAATATTTACTACAATGAAAATTAAAATAATTAAAAAATAAAAATATTACACTATCAATGAAAATAATTAAAAAATGATAAGAGATACACCTATATGTCTAAGTTACATTTGCACCTGCAAATCCTAATAATAACATAGGAGGCTAAAATATAGTAGCTATTTTTGTACAAATAAAAACAAAAATTACAATTCATAACTCTCTTCTTTAGAGCATGAGAGTTTACAAACAAATTCAATTCTCATCTCAATTGAGTTGCTATATCATTTTACATAAAATGTTTGAATTCTTGATTTTCATTTTTTGGAACTTTTTCAAAAATTTTATGTAAATACAAATATTCCAAAATTTAGCATCTTTGATATTTTCCTATAATAGCCTTCACAAAACCAAAATTTTACCTCTACTATCTATGCATTGCATATTAATAGAGTAATATTTACAAAATATCACACTACCATAGCTCGCTTTACCATATCTGGATTGCTAGATTTCTTCCTGAAGCACAAGTGCAACCACAAAAATTGTAATAAATAGTTTATATGGAAGCACATTAATGTTATAAAAGAAAATAAATTTTACCAATGGAAAAAATTAAAATAAGTCTTAATCATTATTTTATTTAGGTAGTCAATATTTTCTTGTCAATTTCAGCTAAAATTACTACTTCCTCTAACCAAGGAAAAAAGAATTTAACTTCATGATCCTCAATTAAAACCCCTCTATTGGCTAGCCTATTTGCACATTTGTTTCCTTCCCTTAATGTATGTGTAAACCTAATTTCTTCAAACTCTATAGCAAGGTCTTAAATTTCTACAATTATCTCTTGTATGTTTCATGGAGCCTTGCTTTCCTAAAAATAACTTTTATTACTATGAGTGAATCACCTTCCATCCATACTTTATCCTATTTATTTTTTTGTATATTTTTAACCCTTCCAAAACCACCCAAGCTTTAGCTTCATTATTGATATTAAGTCCACTATTGAAAGAGTAAAGAGACAAAATATCTCCTCTATTATATCTAATTATTCTCCCTCTTAGTCTTGGATTTCCCTTAAATGCTCCATCAAAATTCAATTTTATCAACTCCACATCTAGTTGTTTCCACTTTATATTCTTTGTCTTATTTTTGTTTCTCCTATCCCCAACATCATAATTCCATTTGATGACTTCACTCCATTAGATTAGGGATGGGGTGAGTTAATAGGGTTGGTTTAGACTCCTCTATGACTAAACAAATATTTCTTTTCACTACCTATAAATTGCTTTTCTATCATTTAAATATTCTTCTTTTGCTTTCTAGCCATACAATTCAAAGTATTGTATATTTTGATATATCCCATATTGTCAATAAAGCATTAATTTTAAAAGTGCTTTGCCATTGCTTTAACTATTCTTTAATTCTTCCATTCATCACCATGCATTTATCAAACATATTAAAAATACATTACCATATTTTCTAGACTATTGAGTAATGTCCCAAGAGATGGTCTATACTCTACTTCATTTTACAAAGAACACATTTTGAGGGGCCATGAAAACCCCTTTTCATAAGGTTATCCTAAGATAAAATTCTTCTATGCCCTACTAGCCAAACAAACATTTTGACTTTAGGAATGCTTAGGCTATCCCAAATATCTCTCAATATTCTTGTGATATTCCTATTTTTATGGTGCTTTATATTATATCCACTTCTTGTTGTGTATTCTCTTGAGCTATTTGAATCACAAATCAAATTATCCTAAGCTCCTCTTGGAATAATCATTGTTGTTATATTTCTACTCAACTACCTTCGAGAGTCAATGTCTTGTATATTTGTAAAAATATTCTTTCCATTTGTATTTTCCTTCTTGATCCTTGTACAAAATGTTTGAAACCCTATCACCATATTTGTCTACCCCATTTCTACTTTGCCATAGACTCATCAAATAATGCTTTGATCACTTTTTGGATCCGTTTGTACACTTTGTTTCCTCATGCTTTATAGCATTAGTCAAGGGTATCTACACAATCATTTACATTATAGTGTTGGGAAAAATATTGGTTACAAATACAACTAATTTATTACCTCCATTTAAATTATCAAACCTGGGAAAGCTCGTAAACTTGTGAAGTACCATGCATAGTTTATGCCTGTAAAACCAACGAGATGAGTCCACTATGTCCTAAGGTTTGGGGGGTGGTTTGTGGTGTAGCTCTGTTTCTTTTCCAAACCATTAATCTAGCCTACATTATCAAACACATGACTAAAAATAAACTATGGAAAGTGAAACACACACTTGCTGGAAAATACAAAAAAATAGGGAAATTACAGAAATTAAATAAACTGTAGAAAAGAAAGAAAATAGGAAAATAAATAGTGAATAAACTAATTACAAAAAAATAGGAAAAAGGGAGGAATACTATTGAGAGTGGGCCCAGGCTCCAGCAGACTCCACCCAGATCAATTCACGCACACCAGACGCTTAAAAATATATATATGAACACTCGAATGAATTTTATTTGCAGCTTCAGAAATGATTTACAGAAAATGTTTGGGATCCTTTTCTTAGGGGTGGCCTATGTATTTATATAGTGTACAACCATCCCCTATTACAAATTTAGGCAAGTCTATTTCAGACTTGTAGTTATAACAAATACGCAAAAAATAATCATAGACGTTTGATCAAAATGAACACGCGCTAAATTTATCCTTCGCAGGATAAATTAGGCGTGTTCTGTTTATCCGAACAGAATATGTCTAAAATTACACCTCAATCGATATCAATAGTTTTGTACAGGTGTTTGTTTCGATTTACGTGTTTGCTTAGCCATTGATGAGAAATGGATAATTTTTTGGTTCATTACGTTGTCCTTCATCCGCATCTATCGTTGGAAATCGCTACACTATTTCATCTGAAAATAGGGTCCTTATTGTACTCTGCTTCAATGGGAGTCAGGCACCATCCAACCTATCATTGGAAGTTAGGCACCATTGACCCTAAATTCAGGAGTCAGGTACCACTCATCCTATCATTGGAAGTCAGGCATCATTGACCCCAAAGTCGGGAGTCAGGCATCGCTCTTTCAAAAGATAGGAGTTAGGCACCTTCCAGCCTTTAGCTAAAAGTTGGGCACCTAACTTAGCGTACGTAACTCCTTGTTGTGGTCATCTTTGTCTTTAGTTCTCCACCATAAGACATGAAGTGCCAGGTCCAAATGGGACCTTGATGTAAATATGCAGAAAAGTAGTAAAATCATCGAATCTACACACAAATCACACTTAAAATATATATTAGAGAATATACATAATTTCCTATTGAATATATATAAAACCTTCATAAAAAGTACATTCTATCAAAATAATTTCGCACAACATGTTATGAATCCATACAAAAATATGAGCATTTTTGGTGCTCATCATCCCCCATGCCTAAGGATTGGCACGTCCTCGTGACACCTGGTGTTGATAATCTCTAATTTCAACAATAACTTTCTAGTAGGCTCTATTTCTCCCTTTCCTCTCTCTGGTTGTGGCCTTGTCCCTCTCTTTGTTCCTTGGATTTCAACCACTCTATGTCTGAGGAGTGTTGGTTCCTTGTTATGGCATGCATAGGTGCTGACTGCATCGAACTGATTGACTAGGCTTGACTCCTAAATTTGGTTGTTCCTAACTCCATATTTTTCTCCTTGCTACCTCCCTTAAATAAAACCCTATGAAAGTTGAGGTATATTTTTGAAATATTGGCTCGACCTACTTCCAGAATTGATGGTGTGGGGATAGGCGTTCTACTTCTGGGACATCTGGTTTATCCTAGAATGGAAAATAAGATTCATCAACAACCTTAACTTTATACAACTTGGCCACCTCTGGCTCAAGTGCAACATCATATAGAATCAACTTTTTCTGCTTTCACCTCTGTTAGAGGTGCCTTACTTGCTACCATTTGAACTGTAGGTGTTATGGGACCTAGTACACCCATTTTTTGAAAGTACTCTTTCATCTTGGATGGCTTGTCACCAGTCGATCCATAGATATCCTAGAATTGATTTTCTTAGGTAGGATTGATAGAAATCGTTGGCTCTCTAGCCATTCATTTAGAGGCCTTCCTTGAATTTTTTCTCCTTTAAGGCTTTCTTGGAGCTTTGCAAACTACTCCTTCTACTTGGAAAAAGCCTTCATAGATTTAGCCCATTCATCATCTAAATTTAGGGTTGGTTGAGCCTTAGGTCTTGTAGTCCTTGCCCTAGTTCTTGACCTTCTTTGTGATTCCCTTGTAACTTTTCTCTTAGGCCTTAACATCATTGGTTGTACTTGTATGGTTGTGTGAGTAGTGGAAATAGAGGGATTCTTCTTCTCTACTTCTAGTGATGGTGTCACCTCATGATCATCATAAAAGCTTGACTTTTGGTCCATAGGAACTTCTTGTACTGGCTTAGTAGGCATCTGCTTAGGTGACTGATTAGTCATAGGTTGGTCAATAGGTGGTTGTCCTGCTGATTGTTCTTTTTTGTAGAGTGTGTTGATGCTTGAGGTTGTTCTACCTCCATCTTAGCATCTTATTCTTGCCTTCCTTCCATTTGGGTAGTTGGAGGTGACTATTCAACCTCACTCTCCTCAATATCTACTATAGGGGGCTCTATTTGTAGAATTGGGCTCCCTTATTCTTCACAAATTATTTTAGTAGAGGCCTCAAAGAGGTCCCCTACCTTAGCTTCTAAGTTGGCCTCTTTTTTGGCATCTGACCTAATCTGACTAGAAGAAGCAATCCTCTCCTTAGATTCTGGAGAAGTTGTAGGCACATCCATCACCTAGTCTATCTGGACTACAATATCAACCTTGGCTGGTTGACCAACCTCTATTTGTTGAATCTATAACTTCAATCATTGCACTATGTCCTATAATTGGCGTATATTGTTGTACATCTCCTACATATTTTCTATAGTAGCCTTCCTAGAATCCTAAAAGAGAGTCTGCTCTACTTTGTACTTGCCTTCCCAAATGAAGGCTTGCTCCTTTAATGTCTGTAATTATTTTTGTAGATATTCTCCTTGGATTTTTGGGTGAGAAGGTTCATTGTTGGCCATGTCCTACAACATTTGGGTAGCAAGTTCATCCTCGATCATGCCAATGACTTCTTCATCATTAGATGAACTAGAGATGACCAAGGATGCTCTCTTTGTCCTACTTTTGGTCCTTGGGTAGGTCATCATCTGAATAGAGCTTGACATGCTCTATCCTACTTCCTCATTAAAATATTGAGAAATAGGGGATAAAGTTTGCCCTACCTCCCTTGTTGATTGATCATGATAGGAGGTAGGCATCGACTCTATTGGCCCTGATGCCCCTATAGTTGACTGACTATGGGATTTAGGATACCTCTTTCACCTCCTACTATTCTGGAATAGTAGCATCTTCTTTAGCTTCTTCAATCGGTGCTTCCCTATGTGCTTCTACATGTCTAATTAGGGCTGAAATCAGCCCATGGTGCACTAGGGTAGTAGTTGTCCCTACCTGATACCGGTTGGCCTCATATTTTAGGGCACATGCTAAATAATATGGGATATTGATCTTGTCCCCATGTAGCAAATGATTCAAAAAATGAAAATGGTTTGCATTGATCCATGAAAACCTACCCGTGTAGGTGAAGAATCGGGCTACTTGCTCAAAGACTTGTCTCTAGAGGTCTAGGAGGTACTATTTCGGTAGTCCAGAGCACTTCAGATGTGTTCGGATGCCCAAAGAACCTCTGTGCACATTGCATAGGGTTATCATATTTATATGTATGGTCCCCTATTTGAGGAAGACCAATGACTACAACAATATGGGCCTCTATGACTAAAATTTCTAGTCCATGCATTCTGACGACACCGTCTCTCAAGGATGTTATAAATTCTTTGACTACTTCAGCATCCTAGTTCTGACTAACCAGGCATAGTAATCCATCCATCCTATAGCTTTGAATTGCTCTGAACATCCTCATTGATCCCTAAAAGATCTCTGGGCTCATTCTTTTTAAGCAGATGATTCATGGATTTCCCTCCCATGGTGAATTTCTCTCTGGTTTTGTCTGCAATTTTTTTCTACCTTTCTAGATTTCTCTGCAACTTACTATTGCTCATAGGTTCTTTCTAACATGTCATTTTAACTCAAATGTATCCATGCATACAGGTGCTTCCTCACCATAATTAGAAATAATTATAGTGATCTGTGCAAAATATCATGAAATCATGTGTCGAATTTCTAATGGATGATTATTATAATTGTTCACCCAACTGATTACTGACACGTGGAAAAATGTAGAGTTGGGTATGGTGATTGGATGGACATTCTATGGATAATGTGATGACACTATTTATAAGAATGTATTTCTATGAAAATTATATATATATATAAAGAAAATTGAGTACATACCTAAATAGTGTTTCATGCATGCATGATGTGTAGATGCTTGTGGTGCATATGGATTGGTTGTCTCATGATGATGATGTTTACCAGAACAAATAATGGTGTGCATATTTCCCATGTGAAGAAATTCTTCTCCAAATAAATTATTCTTGGGTGCTACAATTTTATTTTCATTTGAGGTTCCCTGCAAAAATGTAAGAAAAATATTAAATTAATATTTTTTGTGGGATGACACACATCCCTCCTTGGAAGTTGTTCATTGATTGTCTTGGAACATGCATAAATATCCAATGGAAAAATGTTTTTATCCATGAGAAGTTTGACTTTGATCACGTGGATGAAATGTTGATGTGGCTTCGACCGCTTCCCAATGTCGAAGATTTATTTCTTATACTGGATATAGGCACTCATTAGAATGGAAGTCAGACCTTTTTTCTAGAAATTAGGTGCTCATTAGAATGGAAGTCAAGCACCTTTTTCTAGAAATCAGGCACCTTACTCAATAAAGGATACCTAAATAGGGATATGTACATACTAAATTATATTTTTTAGAACTCTCCAATAATGGGAGATAGGTACCTTTATGATATGTGGGAGTTAGGTGCCTCCCCATCATTGAAAATTCAATCTGTTGATGTGTCCATAGTTGAGCACTTCTAGTTGATCAGACTTTCGACGTTCTTCTTTTAAGGATATAATCAACATCCATTGTCTGAACTAGCATTTGGGCATTTTTCTCCATGAAGACGTAAACACTCGCACACGCATCCAAGCATGGTTATCCCCCTCCGGATGGGGATGAGCATACTCTACTAAAATTAAACTTCCTAGAAAGCTAGAAATGCGTAGGTTCATGGATCCTATGCCTGATAGGCCTAGGTTTCCCAGGCTACCTACAGATTGCATTCAGGGATCGTTCCTACAAAACAAAAACACAACTAAAGAAAGAAAATGTGGGACTTATAAAAGAATAAATTGTTTTGGTTCATGTGGACAAACATGTGTCCACATATTACTAAAATTAAAATTCAATCAAGTGGGGTCTCCCCCATGCCTATTCTGGACTCAATCACGTAATTCTCAGGCACGTGATATGGTCGCAATCGGTGGCCATTGACTATCAATATAGTGTTGCTTCCATCAATAGTTCTGACATGCACAACACCATTGTTGATTAGTTCAATCACCTCATATGGCCCCATCTAGTGTTGCATGAGTTTTCCCTTTCTCTCCTGGAACCAGGAATCATACAACAATACCCATTCTCCCACCTTGAACTATTTTGGTCGGATGTGATGATCATGCCATCGGTTCTCTATTTTTGAATGACTTCTATTCGATGCAAAGCATCACATCGGTATTCATCCAATTGGTTAAGTTGAATCTATTCTTTCTGTGCTTCATCCAGATTCAAATTTAGTTCTGCTACGGTTTTGAGAGTTCTGATTTCAAATTCTATAGGCATCATAGCATTTTTCCCATATACCAACTGAAATGGTGTAAAACTAGTGGTAGTTTTCTAGGTGGTTCTGTAAGCCTAGACTACTTCTGGTAATCTCATAGCCTAGTATTTCTTGTGTTGTTGCACCATTTTTGTGAGAATGTTTTCCAATTCATGGTTAGTGACTTCTACTTGCCCATTTTCTTGTGGATGGTAAGGAGTGGTCTTATTGTGCCTGATTTTGTATTCTGCATTATTTCTTAGATCAACTTCAAAGTGAATTGGGGTCCTTGATCAGTAGTGATTTCTCTTGGAATACCAAATCATGTGAAGATGAATGCAAATAGGAAATCTACTATAGTCCTTTCCTTGGAATCATGTAATGCTTGCACTTCAACCCATTTAGTCACATAGTCAGTACAAACTAAAATATATCTCTTACCTACTGATTGTGGATTAATGGGTCCTACAAAATCCATTCTCCATTTTTCAAATGGCTCAATGTGCACATGTGGTTGGAGTGGCATTTCATCTCGAAGAGTTGGTCTGCCCATCCTCTGGCACTGGTCACATTGACTTACATATTTGGTTGCATCCTTAAATAATGAAGGCCAAAAATATCTAGCCTGCAATACTTTAAATGTAGTCCTTTTACCTACAAAATGGCCACCATAGGGTTCATCATGGCAAGCTTTAAGAATTGCTGCAATGTCATTTTTAGCAACACACCTTCTCATGATTTGATCAGGCCTAATTTTAAATAAGTGACCATCAATCCATGAAAAGGCCACACTCTTCTCTATTAATGTCTATTTTTCATGTGGTGAGAGTGTAGGGGATACTTTACCTATGGCTATGTAATTAGCCATATCTGCATACCATGATATTTTTTCATCAAGAGCAAAGAGATGCTCATCTAGAAATTGATCTTCTGTGGTTGTATGATCTGGAGGTGTTAACTTGGAAAGAAAATCTGCAACCACATTGTCTTTACCTGGTTTGTCAATAATTGTAATATCAAATTCTTGCAAAATTAAAAGCCATCTAATAATTCTACCACTAATTGTAGGTTTATTCATCAGGTATCTGATGGTTGAATGATCAGTATGCACAAAGACCTTGTAACCTGTAATATAATGGTAAAATTTGTTAATAGCATGAATGACTACAAGAAATTCTTTCTCTGTGATAGTGTAATTAAACTCAGCACCTGTAAGATGTTTACTGACATAATAAATGGTATAAAATTCTTCACCATATTTCTATCCTAGTATTGCCCCTATCACATTATTGGATGCATCCACATATATGTGAAAGGGAATGGTCCAATTTGGACCTCTCAGTACTGGAGCAGTGGTCAGTCTCTCTTTCAAAGTTTGAAATGCCTATTCATGTTCATCTGTCCAAATAAACTCTACATATTTTGACAACAATGTGTTCAAGGGTTTAGCAATTTTGCTGAAATCTGATATAAACCTTCTATAGTATCCAGCAGAGCCAAGGAAACTTCGGACATCTTTCTGAGTTTTGGGAGTGGGCAGATTTTTTATTACCTCAATTTTATTTTTATCTACCTTTATCCCATCTCTAGAAATATGATGTCCTAATACTATCCCCTCCTGCATTAACATAAAATATTTTTCATGACTCAGGGATAGATTAGTTTCCTCACACCATTGAAGCACTCTTTCCAAATTTGTTGTGGCTTCCTCAAAAGTCTCACCATAAACTATGAAGTCATCCATGTATACTTCCATAGTTTCTCCAATCATATCAGAGAAGATACTCAATACTACCCTTTGAAAAGTGGTAGGTGCATTACACAAACCAAAGGGTAAGACTCGGTAAGTGAAGGTTCCCCATGGATAAGTGAATATTGTTTTATCTTGATCCCCTTCCCCAATCTGTATCTGATTGTATCCACTAAACCCATCCAAGAAAGAAAAGTACTTTCTTCCTGCTAAGGTGTCAAGGACCTGATCCACAAAAGGTAAGGGGAAGTGGTCTTTCTTTGTTGCCTTATTGAGCATTCTGTAATCAACACAGATACACCACTTTCCATTTTTCTTGGGCACCACCACCAAAGGTGATACCCACTCACTATCAGATATAGGGTAGATAAATCCAACTATCAAGAGTTTTTGTAATTCATTTTTAATAATTTATTTCATGGTTGGATTCATCCGACATTGTGGTTGTCTTACCAGTCTTACTTGTTCTTCCAGATATATGTGATGAGTATAGACTTTAGGAGCAATTCCCCTCATGTCTGAATAATCCCAAGCAAAAGCATTTTGGTGTTTGACCAATATCTCTTTTAGGGTGTCCTATTGAATGAGTGTCAACTCATTATTTACATTCAATATCCTCCCAGGTTCAACCTCAATTTGTTTGATGTGATGATATTTACTTCCAACAAGTGGTGATTCTAGAGGAGGATAGGAGGATTCTCCTTGGAAAAAGTTTGTTATAACTCTCTCCTCATAATTTTCATCCTCAAGCTCATCCAATGCCATTATGGGTTGAATCATTGATAAATCACCAGTATTCTGATTTTTATAGTCGGGTTCTCCCAACAAGTCAATGGATTGTGCAGGTGGATGAATAATCAGATTTTTAACATTCTGGCCATTAGAAATGGTCATTTGTCCATTCCTACAACTTATGTAGGCATCAACTATTGCCATCTAGGGTCTACCTAAGATGAGTGGATAACCACCCAATCCAAACTTTGATTGCAACACCAAGAAATATGTTGGATATTCCCATGCATCTACTGTAACTATAATGTCCTCCAACATTCCTTTAGGGAGCACTATAGATCTATCAGCCAATTGAAGAATAATTTTAGTTGGCTTCAGATTTGTGAGTTTAAGTTTCAGCATAGTATCCTTGGGCATGACATTAATGGCTGCCCCTAGATCTACTAGTGTGTTGGGTAATGGATAGCCTTCGATTTTGATAGTTAAAATAGGGCTTCCTAGGTTAGAATATTTTTGGTGGTAGGTGTTTCCTAGCATGAGATCAACTAACTGACCCACCACACTAATTGCTTTTGCTGGCTTTCAGCCTGGTTTTCTCAGACATAATTCTCGTATGGCTTTTGTGTAAATTGGAACATCTCTTATAGCTTGGAAAAGAGGAATTGTGACTATTAAATTTTTTAGACTAGATAAAATGTCAAACTCTAGTTGTACTGGCTTCCTTGGTTCCTATAACCTTTTAGGAAAAGGTGGAACCTCTTCTCTATCATTTTTAGTAATTGGTTCTTCCTCTACTTCTTCTACAAGAGGTGATTCCTCAATTTCTACTTCTACATTTTCCTCCTCTTCTACCAAAGGAGCTATTTCTACTCCTACTTGTCTTCCTGATCTTAACTGTATAGGATTACAACCTACTCTAATATTATACATTGGAAACATCTCATTTTCCACTTGGTATGTTGGCTGATTTGATTTGTTGTTGTTGGGATTTGATGTGGGTTGTGTAGGAAGTTGAGCAGGTCTCAAAGTAGGGGAGTTGGTAAACTTTATTGTAGTGGGACTTGTGTTGCATTCTATGGAGTTGGATTCCATGCATTATAGTTTCTCCACTGAGGTCTAAGCTATTGATATGGCATCCATGGGTATGGATTATAAGGAGTGGTTCCTTGGGGGGTGTTTGTCCAAGGTGGTTGTCCCCACCAACCCATATTGGGTGGCTGAACTTGACCTTGATTCATGTAATTACCTCCCCCATAGGGTGGCATTCCAGTTGGCATGTTGTTTCCCATAGGAGACTATTGCTAGTTTCTCCTATTTCCCATGAAATATGCTTCCATTACTTCAAGATCTTCTCTAGATTTTGGCAATTGTGGGCACAACTTTATCTTATGGTATTTCTAACAAACAACACATACTCTAATCTTGTTTTTTGGACATGCATTTTTGGGGTGCTTCCCTCTACATTTGGGATAGAAATAGGCTAATGTTACCTCATTCTCCTACTTTTTTTGAAGTAGAAGAGTATCCATATGAAGTGCAAGGGATGATAACATCTCACTTTTTAGGTCTTCTAGCATGTTACCTATTTTAGTTTTGGTGACTGTGGCTGTTGGTTTGATACTTTGGGAGGTTGGTTTACCTTTCCTTCTTGAATAATTCTGACATAACCATCGGATATCTAATATTTGATGTTGGTAAATATCTCCTCCAGATATCATGTTCAGTGCTTCAAGAGACTCATTGGTGAGTCCTTTTAAGAAGACACTTCTTAAGGACCTATCACTCAGTTTTGCATGGGGAGATCTTTGTAGGTTAAAGCTAAATCTATCCCAGTATTCTTCCAATGATTCATCTTCCTTCTGAGTCATATCAAATATTTCCTCTCTAGAATCTTGTGCCCTACCAAAGTTTTGGTATTGTTCTAGGAAGAGTCTTTTCATATCTTCCCAGGTAGTAATCTATTTATTTCCTAAACTAATGAACCAATGTAGGGCTGAATCATCTAAAGTTGAGGGAAATAGTTTCAGTTTTTGGGCATCAGTCTTGTAATCTACTGACCTGCATAGAACATCATACTTAAAAAGGAACAAGTCAGGATCTTCAGTCTAAAATCCTCTAAAAATAGGAAGGTGGGTAGGAGAGATGTGTTTCATTTTTGTGTCTCCTATTGCCTCTTCTATTGGAAAGTTAAAATTGGTGGATGTCTCTTCAGTTTCAGCCATCTTTTTAAGAAATGGGGTCTCTACACCTGCTTCCCTTAAAGCAGTCTCTAAGGCTCTTCTGTCATTTTGAGTATTCTACACAAGAATCTCTAAGTTAGCTACTGATATAGTTCCATCCTCTACTACTTTCCAACATTGGTTGTACAACAAATCCTCCTCATATTGGATTCTTCTAAAGTTTCTATTATCTACCATTAATTCTTCATCAAGATTTGGCTATTTTGGTAAAGAAGAACTCTATGCAAAAATTGGATGTAGACTCCAATGCACTGGTGGAGGTGATGGGGGTGATGAAATTTCAACTTCAGAATTTGGTACAGCTGATTCAGGGGCTTCTTGTGAAACAATGTCTTTACTCTTGAGAAAATGACCGTCCGGTCCTCTGATTCTTGGTGGACTCATACAAGATTAGGTGGAAAAATTCTGTAGATAAGTTAACCTAAAATTTTTAGATACACTTGCTACAGAATAGGGTATTACAGTTGGTACTTCCCACAAATGATGCCAAAATGTTGGGAAAAATATTGGTTACAACTATAACTAATTTATTACCTCCATTTAAATTGTCAAACCTAGGAAAGCTCATAAACTTGTGAAGTACCATGCACAGTTTATGCCTGTAAAACCAACGAGATGAGTCCACTATGTCCTAAGGTTTGGGGGTGGTTTGTGGTGTAGTTCTATTTCTTGTCCAAACCATTAATCTAGCCTAAATTATCAAACACATGACTAAAAATAAACTATGGAAAGTAAAAACACACACTTGCTGGAAAATATAGAAAAATAGGGAAATTACAGAAATCAAATAAATTGTAGAAAAGATAGAAAATAGGAAAATAAATAGTGAATAAATTAATTATAAAAAAATAGGAAAATGGGAGGAATATTATTGAGAGTGGGCCCAAGCTCCAAAGATTCTCCCTAGATCAATTCATGCACATCGGATGCTTAGAAATATATATATGAACACTCGAATGAATTTTATTGTAGCTTCAGAAATGATTTATAGAAAATGTTTGGGATCCTTTTCTTAGGGGTGGCCTGTGTATTTATATAGTGTATAACCATCCCCTATTACAAATTTAGGCAAGTCTATTTTAGACTTGTAGTTATAACAAATACAAAAAATAATCATAGACAATGAACACATGCTAAATTTATCCTTTGTAGGATAAATTAGGCATGTTTTATTTATCTAAATAGAATATATCTAAAATTACACCTCAATCGATATCAATAGTTTTGTATAGGTTTTTGATTTGCGTGTTTGCTTAGCCATTGATGAGAAATGGATAATTTTTTGATTCATTACGTTGTCCTTCATCCACATCTATCATTGGAAATCACTACTCTATTTCATCTAAAAATAGGGTCCTTATTGTACTCTGCTTCAATGGGAGTCAGGTGACATCTAGCCTATCATTGAAATTAGGCATTGACTTGAAGTTGGGAGTCAGGCATCCTATCTTCTTGAAGTCAAGCACCTTTGACCTCGAAGTCGGGAGTTAGGCATCGCTCTTTCGGAAGACAGGAGTTAGGCGCCTTCCAACCTTTAGCCAAAAGTTAGGCGCCTAACTTAGCGTACGTAACTCCTTGTTGTGGTCACCTTTGTCTTTAGTTCTCCACCATAAGACATGAAGTGCCAGGTCCAAATGGGACCTTGACGTAAATATGCAAAAAAGTAGTAAAATCATCGAATCTACACACAAATCACACTTAAAACGCATATTAGAGAATATACACAATTTCCTATTGAATATATATAAAACCTTCATAAAAAGTACATTCTATCAAAATAATGCCGCACAACATGTTATGAATCCATACAAAAATATGAGCATTTTTGGTGCTCATAAGATAGTAGTCTCCGTGTCTCACATGTTATCCTTATAGCCTTTCTACTCATTTCATCTTTTGCTTTGATTTTTGGTCGTTCTTCCCACATTCCACCACACATTTTCCCTTTAATGATATATTTATCTTTAGTTGTTGGATTTTTTAGGTTATTTCGATTATCAGCCATGCCTAGTATCTTACTCAACCTTTCATCGAATTTCATCAGGTATTCTGATGATAAAAGTCTCTCTTGGCTATCTCAAGTTCTTTCTTGGACCATGCATGTATCTTACATATTAATCATATTTTGCATTTGGGTAGATGAACCCATGTGTAGCTCTCACTATAAAAGCAAACAATTTCCCTTGCTCATACTATCATGTGCATAATATAAACCTAAGGATCCATACTCCATGTAAAAAGACAAAAAGAAAATCAATAACAATATTCCTAATAATGTATTTTTAGGTATTTCAGACACCTCCATAGGGGCTATAGATGCTTGGCTGGCAGTGGAGATATGTTGAAGGATTATGGGGCTATCTCCATTAGGAATATAGATGCTTTATTGATAATGGAGTATACCATTCACATTATTATAGTCCTAAAATTTTTGCACTCCTTTCCTTCAGGCTAATGGATCTGCGCCTTGAAGAGGAATGGGAAAATGATGGGCCTACACCTCAAAGGAGAGGCACTTGAGGTTGTGCCTTCTTTAGTGATTGTCTATGAATTGGGTGGGTTCACCAGGAAACATTTGTATGGTAGTTTCCACGTCTAGGTTGGGAGTTGTTTGATGGGTTCATTTTAATTCACTCACACTCACCTAGTTTGATCAAATGCAACTAAATCTATACTATATGCAATTTTGATTTATACGAATACAACACACAGTAGAATACAAAAGAAGAGATTAACATAATGCTAAAATAAAAGAGATTTTAAAGTGTACTTGGTTTGGATATCTATTTTAGAGCTTTTCTACCTGATTCAAATGATATCAAACATTGTAGGGTGATATCAGACATTCGATCTGGTATTGGATGACCCGATACAGTCAAAAAATTGCAACTACCCAAAATGGATGCCAAAATGCGATTTCACAATATAACATGCATTCAATTTAACATGAATTAAGTTGAGTAATATTTAATACTTGCAATGCTCAAAGGAGAATAGTATGAATCTATGCTACTATTGCAAATGATATGAAATGAGATGCCATATTGGTGAACACCTGAATAAAATCTATGCTCATATGAAGTGATAAACATCATACAAACACTATTAAAAAAATATAAGGTGAGAAAATTGTAAACAATGCTTAAGAGTTACCTCCAAGTGCTTTGCATATGATATCGAATGTTGCAGGACGATATCGAACGTTTCAGAGCGATATCGGATGTCCGATATCATATCGTACACATCGATGCATAGCTTCAAACCTACAAACTTGCAACAAACATAGAGATAATGAAAATGCAATGAGAAGTGAGAGGTGAGAAAATGTTTAGGGATCTAAGGAGAATCCAGGGAGAGTTTCTGGATTAAATAGGCAAAAGTAAGTTAGGGGGTTCGGCTAATAAAAAAGTGGAGTTATGATTTCTCCCATTCTAGACGATATCGGCTTATCCAATACCGTAACGTCTGCGCCATTTGCTAGGTACATACAAATAAGGTTACAATAATTTTTTTCTTGGATGAAATTGAACATCTGATTTCATACAATAATGTTCGATATTGTATCAAACGATCGATATCGTTCAAATAGAGTCGATATCATTAGGAGGTTAGAAACAAACTTGATGTGGGTGCAAAAATCAAGGCAGGAGGTTAGAAAGTAGTTTTAATTAATTTTTTGAATGTTTTTGACTTAGGGTAAATTGACATGGGTCAATTTTAGCCTATTACATTTTGCCTCCTCTTTAGCACATTTTTGAAAAAATGCATTAAAGAAAAGTTGACACATTTTACAAAAAAACAAAAATTTATTGCAAAAAAATATTGAAGTTTCAAGTTTTAATGTGAATTACATTAGGTGTGATACCCCCTTTGAGTTTTTATGCCAAATTCTATATTTCATGGAAAACTCAAAATTTAGGGTAAAAAATGAATAAAATAGAAAAATTTAGGGTAAAACCTAACTCATTTTCTTTTCATTGCTGCTGAAACTTTGCTCTCGATGGAAAAATAGTCGAGGTAACAAATCAAGCCGATGAGGTGCAAACGAAGACAGGGAGCATACGGGTAAGGATTGTAAACCTCTTTAGCTTAGAAATTTTTATGTTTTAGTTTTTAATTTTTATGATTTTTGGTTTTTTAGGGCACGACTATTGTCGCGCAGTCGCGTTAGCAATATCGGGCCATTTTAGAAACATCGGCTTGGTTTTAAAGATATCAAATTTTCCAATATCATCAAAATAGGGCCGATATTAAACAAAGTCATTCGATATTGTGAAATTAAGTCTGATATTGCAAAATTAAATTTGATATTGTGAAATTAAGTTCGATATTGTAAAATTAAGTCTGATATTGCAAAATTAAGTTTGATTACAACTACCAATTGCTAATTTTTATTTTTGCTATGTTTGTTGATAGAGAGCAGTTTTTAAAAATAGAGAGTGGAGATACGGTGGTATCCAGGTAGATTTTACTGCCCTTACATATGTAGAGAGACATGCTAGAGGCTACGGGGTTGAGACATGTGGCAGATATTCCACAAATTTTGATATATTTGAGGTTGTTGATGGTATTGGTTGAGCTATGGTATTCAATGTCTTCATGTTTCTGGCTACCGATGGGGGAGATAGCCCCAACACTAGAGGAAATATGGAGGATATTGAGGGTTCCTATCAGGGGTATGTTTATAGTTGCATCTGGTAATAAGGGCCAGGTGATGCAGCAGTTTTTTAGAGATCTGAGCTTCTTGATCGAGAAGGACAAAGTTAGTGTTGAGAGACTCGATCAGACAACTAGGGTATCTCGACTAATAGTGGTTCTTAGCGGTACGAAGGTAGGGCTAATATTGTTCCATCTTAGCGGTTGCTACATACCATGGAATTTAGAAGAGGTCATAGTGGATATGAGGGATCAGGGTCTATGGTTTGCATGGGGTTCATACATTTTATGTTGGTTGTACAAGACTCTCTTCAGGGTTGTTTACAGAGGAGGTAAAGCATTTGTGCTTAACTCTTTTCTACAGGTGTGGTGCTGGGAGCACATAGTAGTGCGGAGACCTATAGGGCTATCATTGATAGGAGTTGTAGTAGAGAGACCTAGGGTATTCTATTGGTACTTCCATTGAGGACATCTAAGGCAGGTTAGCCTCGCCACAACTAGGAGGTTGATGGATGGGCTGACTACGGGTGACATCCATTGGAGTCCTTGGAGAGAGCTTCCAAGGTGGGGAGAGGATGGATTTGAGTTGACTCACATGAGGCAAGTTATTTGGCTCTATATGGAGTGAGGTGAGGTGGAGTTACACCATGTAGAATAGGTTATATGGCAATTTGGCTTGCAGTAGGACATCCCTACGATGAGAGATGTCACATATTTTAGGGTAAACCAAGACACCATGATAGTGAGTGGTACTCCAAACATGGATCAATTTATGGACCCTCAGATAGATTATGATGTGGTGGCCATGACAAAGGGTGATGATACTAGAGTAACTGCTAGATATCTATAGTGGTATGCTAGTATTCATCTTGCATGGATTACCAGGCTGAGGGGTGCGATTCATTAGGAAGTTTAGCAAGTTATTCATCAGCGACACCCTGCTAGCCAGCATCAACAAAGGACATAGGTACCCCCTGTTGGGTGACAAACACTAGTTAAATTTGTCCTAGATATGTCACAACACTCACATTTAAATTGTCAAACTAGGGAGTTCGTAGAATTTTGAAGTGCCACAATTGAGACTGCTTATACTACCAATTTTGAGATAAGTTCGTTCAACTATCATTAGGGGTGTTTATAAAGAAGAAATTGATTCATCCACACCAATAAAACTTATACATAAATGAAATACATAAAAATAAACACTCCACACTGAAAGCGGATATCACACTTACGTAATTGAAAAGCACACCACGCTAAAGAAAATAAATTCAATCTAAGAATTAAACATGCTATCATGCATAATTAAGTCTATGAAAACAACTAAGTAGAAGGGGAGGAATATTGGCTTGGAGTGGGCCCGAGCTCTAGTAGGTCCCGCCCAACTAATCACAAAGACAATACGTAAATGAACGAATTTTCAAGCTTTTATTGGCAGTGTAATGAAATATACATGTGATAATGTTCTCTGAAATATTTGCCTCCCCTTCTATAGAGAAGTCTATGTGTTTATATAACACACAGGACTTCCTGTTGTAGTTCTGTTACAACAAGCATCCTGGTTACAATATAAACTAGGATAATTTAGCTACTGTAAGAGGTGCACGATAGACAACTCTTCATCATTTCCTGGCAATCAAATGATTTTTGCATTGTTAAGGTTTAGCTTTGTTAAGTGGTTACATGTTTATCCACTCCAACTGGGACAACTCGTTCATTCATTGAATTTCCACTAATGACATTGAACGATGGTCAACAGGGTCCTTTTACAGTCGTTCGATCAATACGCATAATCCTGGAGCCTTCTTGAGTAAGGCACCTTCTTGGTACCTACTTGAGTAAGAAACCTACTTGAGTCAGGCACCTACTTGAGTAAGGCACCTACCTCAGTAAGGTACCTACCTTAGTAAGGCACCTACTTGAGTAAGGTTCCTACTTGAGTAAGGCGTCTACTTGAGTAAGGTGCCTACCTTAGTAAGGTGCCTACTTGAGTAAGGCACCTACTTGGTATGCCTTAGTCTGATGAGCGAAATCATGTCAGGTCCATGTAGGACCTCGACTAAGGAAAATATGAAAAAATCAAGCGAATAACTACACAAAACACACTTCATGCACAAATTAGATAATACACATGATTTCATTAAATAAATACATAATGATTCATAAAATTATACAACTCATGATATATTGCCACGTAAAAACCATTAGTATTTATACAAAATATGAGAATATCTGATGCTCATCACCCCCCATGCCTAATATGTGCCACGCCCTCGTGGCACCTAAAATAGGTAATTACCTCCTTCACATAGGCCACTTCTCCCTATTTCATTTTCTTACCAGTGGCCTTAGCTTTCCCTTCATCCCGAGGCTTCCAAATTCTGCTGAGCGGCCCTAGTTTGTTGTGGGGCATCATTGGGTTGTGCTGTCCTCCAGCTACACTGGGTTTTGGATGTATTGGGTTGGCTTTCATTCTGCATTAGCTTCTTGTTGCACTAGCTATTCCTCCCTGGCATGCTCGACCCAACACCTGTGTTGGGTGCTTCAGCTACAATCATCTCTCCTCTCTATAATACCACCTCCACTTCCTACCATAGGTCAATGTGTTGAGGGTATAATTCTTATAAGAGGATATCAGAGTCATCCCTATTTCGAACGACCATGCTGGCCTTGTACAACTAAAGTTATTTAGGGGTGAGGCCAACATTCTCTTCTACAATTGCTGTTGCCTCTGCCTCTGGTCCGAACACCCCCATATTTCCAACCATTTCCTCATTTTGGAGGGCTAACCCTATGATGAACCATATATCTCCAAAAATTGGTCATCTGTAGTAGGGTCCACACAAATGATAGGCCCTCTTTTGGCCTTCTTGGTAGCTTTTCTAGCTGCCTTTGCCACCTTGAACTCCTCATAAAGATTTTTGAATTTTTATTTTAGTTCAGTGAAGACCTGCATGCCTTCTTCCCATTCTTCATCCGAGTGGGGGTTCGGTTCGGCGAATGTAACTTTGGCCATTCTTTTTACTCTTTTCTATGATGTTTGAGGCACCTTCCCCTTCATACTATTTGGTATTGTGGTAGTCTACATGGGGATATATTCCTTTCTCGTAGGATATGCCTCCCTGTTAGAGGATCTGGGAATATGCCCTTTTGGTATTAGGTCCCCCGTAGTTGTCTCCCCTATTTCTTGGATGCCCAGCGCCTGCTCCTCTAGTTCTTTAGGTAGTTGTCCCTAAATTTTATGTACCTGGTACTTTGAAGAATCCTTATTGGCCTCGAGTTTAGGGTTTTGCCCTTGGATTTTCCCTAAAGGCTCCTCATCATCATCAATGTCAATAATAGGGGTTTCTGTTTGAAAAATAAAATTCCCCTATTCCTCTTTAGTCGCTCTATAAGACTCGCACGAACCCTCTAATACCTCTATTTCCTTGTTTCGGGTGTCTGACTTGACTACTCCAGATTAGACTACCCTCTATGGTGAGGTTGGAGAGTTTGTGGGCACCCCAATTACCCAATCTATTTGGGTAGAGGTGTCTCGCCTCTTAATCGTCCTGACCTGCAACTATTGGTTCTCTGCCTAAGCTGCTGGATCAGTTATTGTAATTGGATTATGGTGGCCTCCTACCATTAAATTTTTTTTACTGTCACCTCCTTGAATTCCTTGAACAACACCTATGTCATGAAGTTCTTGTTCTACCCGATGCAGTGCTCTCCCATCAACACCTCGGGCTGCTATTAGAGGCCTGTTAAAGACTAAGGGTCTTGTGGACTATAGGCGGCCAAATTATACAAGGTTTGGGCCATGAATCCGACCTTCACATCTTCCTCTTATTCCTCACTTGATAGTATTAATCACTATAGGCATCTTCAACTGTGTATGCACTTCGTCCATTGAGTTGTGGGTTTAGGGCTAGAGGATTTCAGCCTATCTTTCGTATAGCCGAGAAGAGAAATCTACCCTTATTTTGTAGCATCCAATGACATTTGGTATTATTACCCTTTAGGAATTCCCCCCAATTCGGCCTCTACCATCGCTTTCTCCTGTGCATCAGGGTGTTCAAACCTAACTTCTTTAGCTGCTACTCATAATTTGACCTCTTGCTCTACTTCGACTACCACCTATTCTTGTGCACCATAGTGTTTGGCCCCTACCATCGATGAGCTTCCCTTGTGTTCCTCTATGTGGCGTATCAGGGCTATAATTAGCCCATGGTGGGATAGGATAGAGACTTCCCCTCTCTGGTACCATGATGCCTCATACTGTAGGGTATTTGCTAGATAGAACGAGACATTAATTTCTCACTCGTGCACCAGGTGGTTCAAGAACTGTATATGGTTCACGTTTAGGTGCTAGTACTTCCTAGTGCATGTAAATTACCTTACAACCTATTTTAAGAGCTTCCTCAGGTGCATTGAGAGGACCTAATTTGGGAGCCCTCCATGGTCGCATTGGACATTCTGATGTTTGAGAAACAATTCTGTGCATTATTTTGTCACGCCATCTTTGTATGTGCACTCTCTAGTGAGGAGGATACCATTGACATATGCAATGTATTTTGGGGTGATTGGAATCTCCAATCTGTGCAATCGGGCAACTCCTCCTATCACAGTGGTAGCAAACTCATTTTCTACCTCTACATCCTAGTCTTGGCTAACTAGGTGACATTAATTCATCCACTCAGTCACCTTGAACTTATTGCAGACTTCTCCTTAATCCCCTCAGTGCCGTTGGGCTCATGATTTTTGAGCACATGATTATTTGATCATCCTCCCATGGAAAAATCTCTATTGATTTCGACTGACTTGATGCTCTATTCTCAATAAGGTCCCTTCTTACATATTCAAGCGCCTAACTCTAGAAATTGTTTTTGTATTGGGGTTGGTAGGGTACGCCACCTGAATTGATTTTTGGTATGACGTATTAGGCATGAGTGGTGAATTCTATTCTTGCATTGACATTATTTTCAAAGAAGTATATCATATGAAAAATTACGTATATATTTAAAAGAAATTATGCACATACCTGATTGGTCATTTCATGCTACATGGAGTATGCCAATTTGGTACTTGATGGTGATGGAGATAATATTTTTACCATGTGTTGATTACGTTGCCTTGGTTACTGCAATTATAGTTTGATCGAGATCCTATGCTAAAGATACAATGGATCCTATTGGTTCAGGTCGGGACGCATATCTCCTCCAACGGTTGGCCTTGGGACGTGTAGAGATCCTGTCCAATAATTTTAAAATATTTTTGGTATTTCCATCACATGAGATGATGGTGTTGGCTTCGGTTTCTCCACATACTGCCAAGTTGTGCATGTGCTTTTGAGTCAATCAAGGTGGCTTCTTGAGTAAGACACCATAGTAAGGTTCTAGAGTAAGGCACTAGAGTGAGGAACTAGAGTAAGGCACTGGGGTAAGGTGCTAGAGTAAGGTGCCTGCTTGATCATTTTTTTTGAATGAACACTCCAAAGTTGTGCCTCCTTGGAGGATTAAGGCGTGTCCCTTCCAGAGTAAGGTACCTCCCTTGTGGAGTAAGGCGCCTTCCTTCTGAAGTAAGGTGCCTCCCTTGGATTTTTTTTTTCAACCATTGTAAAAACGCCTCTGGAGTGGCACCTCCTTGGCGAAGTAAGGCACCGGTGGAGTGGCACATCCTTGGTGGAGTAAGGTGCATCCCTTCCAGATTAAGGCACCTCCCTTTTGGAGTAAGGCACCAAAGTAAGGTGCCTCCATTCTAGAGTAAGACACCTCCATTCTAGAGTAAGGTGTCCTCCCACCGTTGAAAAGTCAACACAAGCTGACGTGTCCATTGATGTGAGGTTGATCAAGCCTCCTAAAATTCTCCTCGTACTACATTGGCATCTACTTCATCCAGGCATAAGGGGTGCATAATTTTTCCTTTGCGAGTAATTGGTGCCTGAACCCATGCTTGGATAAAAACTATCTTCCTAGACGTGCAGGTTCATGGATGCTGAGCCGGTCTAGGCCTTGTTACCCAATATGCATATTTTTTGAGCAATTAGACCATTTTCTTGCAAAAAGAAAACAAGAAAAAAAAAGGAAAAATACGGTTAAACACAATCCATGCCTGTTAGGCCCTGGCTCTTAGGATACTTGCATATTGCATGTGGGCGTTATTCCTGCAAAACACACCGTAATCTAAAAAATAGGAAACAACACTAACTTATTTTTGGTGGACACCTTTGTGTCCACCATGTTATTGAGAACTCTGGAAAGATTTACTTAGATGGGGTCTCCCCCATGCCTGTTCTAGCCTTTCCCAACAATATTTTAGATGTGTGGTATGGGCACAATCAGTGGCCATTAACTGTTAGAATGGTGTTGCTTCTATCAATTGTTGATATGCGTACAACACCATTTCTGATGATCTCCACCACTTTGTATGGTCCCATCCATATTTGCATCAATTTTTCCTTCCATTCCTAGAACATGGAATCATACAACAGTATCCAGTCTCCTTCTTTGAACTATTTTGTTTAAATGTGGTGGTCATACCACTGCTTCCTTTGCCTCTGCATAATTTTTGTTCTCTGTAGGGCATCCATTCGAAATTTATCTAGCTAGTTCAGCTGTCGAATTCATTCCCTCTATGCTTTGTCTAGGCTCAAGTCTAGTTTTACCATCGTTTTGAGTGTCTTAACCTCAAACTCAATGGACATCATTACATCTTTTTTTTATACCAGTCAGAAGGGTGTAAATCCTATGGTTGATTTCCATGTCATATTGTATGCCCACTTTACCTCCAACAATCTTGCAGCCCAATCTGTTCTATGCTACTACACAGTTTTCGTCAAGATGCTCTCAATTTCCATATTGGTCACTTCTACCTACTCGTTTGCCTACAAATGGTAGGGGGTAGTCTTGTTATGCCGAACCCTGTACTGCTTCATTAGTTCCTTAATTATCTTGGAGGTAAATTGGGGTCCTTGGTCCATTGTAATTTCCCTAGGCACCCCAAACCTCATAAAAATATGGGTGAATAGGAATTTGGCTACTGTCCCTTCCTTGGAGTCCCTCAGCGCCTAGACTTTGACCCATTTAGTAACATAATTTGTGTGGACTAGAATATATCTCCTCCTGGCCTAAGGTGGGTTGATGGGTCTCATAAAATCCATACCTCACTTGTCGAAGGTCTCTATATGCACATGAGGTTGAAGGGGTATTTTGTCCTTGTGGGTCGACCTGCCCATTCTCTAGAATTCATCACACCTACTAGCGTATGTGGTTGCATATTTGAATAGAGTGGGCCAAAAATACCTTGCCTGTAACACATTATATGCATTCCTTATCCCTGCAAAGTGCCCTCCACATGGCTCACTGTGATAGGTTTTGAGTATCTATGAAAACTCATGATCTACTATGCACCTCCTCACGATCTGGTCGGGCCCTATTTTGAACAGGAGGTCATAAATCCATTAAAAGGAAGTGCTCTTTTCAATAACGAACTGCTTATATTTTTATAAAAGAGTAGGGGAAGTTATACTAATGGTCAAATAGTTGGCGATGTCTACATACCATGACATTTGTTCACTGATGACAAACATATGTTCATCTGAGAACTGGCCCTCTATCACTGTGTGATATGCTGGGATTAGCCTGGACATGAAGTATGCAACTAAGTTGTCCTTCCTAGGATTATCAATGATGGTAATGTTGAAATCTTGTAGCAACAAAAGCCACCTGATGATACTACCACTGATCTCTAGTTTACTCATTCGATACCTGATGGCCGCATGGTCCATGTGAATGAACACCTTGTATCCAGTGATATAGTGGTGGAATTTGTTGATGACATGCACCACCACAAGGAATTCTTTTTCTATTACTGTGTAGTTAAGCTCAGCCTCTGCTAAGTTATTGATGACATAATAAATTGCATAGAACTTCTCACCATCCTTCTACCCGAGGACCGCTCAAATTGCATTATTGGATGCATCATAATATATATGAAATGAGATAACCCAATTTGGGCCCCACAAAATTGGGGCATAAATTAGATTCTCCTTCAGCGTCTGAAATGCTTTCTCACAGTCCTCCATCCATATAAACTTCACATCCTTTATCAGTAGGGTGTGCAACGGTTTGGAAATCTTACTGAAGTCAATGATAAATCACCAGTAGTATCCGATAGAGCCAAGAAAACTTCTTACTTCCCTCTGTAGTTTTGGGTTGGATAAGTCTTTGATGACTTCTATTTTCTTTTGATCAAATTTAATTCCCTCTACTGAGAGATGATGTCCCAGAACTATACCCTCATGCATCATCATAAAACACTTTTTATTAGTGAGGGATAAGTTGTTCTCTTCGTACCTCTGGAATTCTCATTCTAAATTCATCATCACTTCTTCGAAGGTCTTACCATAAACGATGAAGTCAACCATATATACCTCAACTGCCTCCCCCATCATATCTGAGAATATGCTTAACACCATCCCTTGGAAGGTGGCTAGTGCATTGTATAACCCAAAGGGTAGCACTCTATAAGCAAAAATTCCCCATGGGTAGGTAAACGTTGTCTTATATTGGTCCTCCTCGATCTAGATTTGGTTGTATCCACTAGATCCATCCAGAAAGGAAAAGTAAAGGGCTTTTTTGGTAAAGAACTCTATGCAAAAATTGGATATTGAATCTAATGCACTTGTGGAGGTTATGGGGGTGATGAAATTTTAACTTCAAAATTTGGTACAACTGATTCAGGGTCTTCTTGTGAAACAATGTCTTTACTCTTGAGAAAATGACCATTCGGTCCTCTAATTCTTGGTGGACTCATACAAGATCAGGTGGAAAAATTATGTAGATAAGTTAACCTAAAATATTTAGATACACTTGCTATAGAATAGAGTATTACAGTTGGTACTTCTGTGGAAACGATGCTAAAATATTGGGCAAAACATTGGTAACAAATACAACTAATATATTGCCTCCATTTAAATTGTCAAACCCAAGAAAGCTTATAAACTTGTGAAGTACCATGCACAATTTATGCCTGTAAAACCAACGAGATGAGTCCACTATGTCCTAAGGTTTGGGGGGATGGTTTATGGTGTATTTCTATATCTTATCCAAACCATTAATCTAGCCTACATTGTCAAACACATGACTGAAAAATAAACTATGGAAAGTGAAACATACACTTGGAGGAAAATATAGAAAAATAGAGAAATTACATAAATCAAATAAACTGTAGAAACAAAAGAAAATAGGAAAATAAACAGTGAATAAACTAAATTACAGAAAAAAATAGGAAAAGAGGAGGAATACTATTGATAGTGGACCCAATCTCCAGCAGAATCCTCCCAGATCAATTCACTTACATCGGACGCTTAAAAATATATATATACTAACACTCAAATGAATTTCATTTGTAGCTTTAGAAATGATTTATGAAAAATGTTTAGGATCCCTTTCTTAGGGGTGGCCTATGTATTTATATAGTGTATAGCCATCCCCTATTACAAATTTAGGCAAGTCTATTTAATACTTGTTGTTATAACAAATACGTGAAAAACAATCATAGATATTTGATAAAAAATGAACATGCGCTAAATTTATCCTTCACAAGATAAACTACGCATGATTTGTTTATCTAAAAAAGTTATGTCTAAAATTACACCTCAATCAATATCAACATTTTTGTACAGGTGTTTTCTTGATTTATGTGTTTTCTTAGCTATTGATGAGAAATGGATAATTTTTTGGTTCATTACGTTATCCTTCATCCGCATCTGTCATTGGAAACCACTACTCTATTTCATCTAAAAACATGGTCCTTATTGTACTCTACTTCAATGGGAGTCAGGAACTGTCTAGCCTATCACTAAAAATTAGGTACAATTGAAATTGAAGTCAAGAGTCAGGCATCGCTCATCCTATCACTGGAAGTAAGGCACCATTGTCCACAAAGTTGAGATTTAGGTATTGCTCTTTTGGAAGACAGGAGTTAGGAACCTTCCAACCTTTAGCCAAAAGTTGGGTGCCCAACTTAGCATACGTAACTCCTTGTTGCGGTCACCTTTGTCTTTAGTTCTTCACCATAAGATATTAAATTCTAGGTCCAAGTGGGACCTTGATGTAAATATGCAAAAAAATAGTAAAATGATCAAATCTACACACAAATCACACTTAAAACACATATTAGAGAATATACATAATTTCCTATTGAATATATTTAAAAATTTCATAAAAAGTATATTTTATCAAAATAATTCCACAAAACATGTTATGAATCCATACAAAAATATGAGCGTTTTTTGTGCTCATGAGATAGTAGTCTCCGTGTCTCACATGTTATCCTTATAGCATTTCTACTCATTTCATCTTTTGCTTCAATTTTTGGTCATTCTTCCCACATTCCACCACACATTTTCCCTTTAATAATATATTTGTCTTTAGTTGTTGGTTTTTTAAGGTTATTTCGATTATCAGCCATGCCTAGTATCCTACTCAACATTTCATTGAATTTCATCAGGTCTTCTGATGATACAGACCTCTCTTGGCTATCTCAAGTTCTTTCTTGGACCATGCATATATCTTACATATTAATCATATTTTGCATTTGGGTAGATGAACCCATGTGTAGCTCTCACTATAAAAGAAAACAATTTCCCTTGCTTATACTATCATGTGCATAATATAAACCTAAGGATCCATACTCCATGTAAAAAAACAACAAGAAAAACAATAAAAATATTCCTAATAATGGATTTTTAGGTATTTCAGACGCCTCCATAGGGGCTATAGATGCTTGGTTGGCAGTGGAGATATGTTGAAGGATTATGAAGCTATCTCCATTAGGGATATAGATACTTTATTGATAGTGGAGTATACCATTCACATGATTATAATCCTAAAATTTGTGCACTCCTTTCCTTTAGGCTAATGGATCTGTGCCTCAAAGAGGAATGGGAAAATGATGGGTCTACACCTCAAATGAGAGGCAGTTGAGGTTGTGCCTTCTTTATTGATTGTCGATGAATAGGGTGGGTTCACCAGGAAAAATTTGTATGGTAGTTTCCACGTCTAGGTTGGGAGTTGTTTGATGGGTTCATTTTAATTCACTCACACTCACCTAGTTTGACCAAATGCAACTAAATCTATACTATATGCAATTTTTATTTAGACGAATACAACACACAATAAAATAAAGAAGAAGATATTAATTCAATGCTAAAATAAAATATATTTTAAAGTGTACCTGGTCTGTATATCTATATTTGAGATTTTCTACCTGATTCAAGCGGTATCGAATATTGTATGGTGATATCGGACGTTTGATCTAGTATCAGATGACCCGATACAGTAAAAAACCTGTAACTACCAAAAATGGATGTAAAAATGCGATTTCACAACCTAACATGCATTAAATTTAACATGAATTAAGCTGAGTAATGTCTAATACTTGCAATACTCAAATGAGAATAGTCTAAATCTATGCTATCATTGCAAATGATATGAAATGAGATGCCATATTCGTGAACACCTGAATAGAATCTACGCTCATATGAAGTGATAAACATCATAAAAACACTATTAAACAAATATAAGGTGAGAAAATAGTAAACAATTCTTTGGAGTTACCTCCAAGTGCTTTGCAGATGATATCGAACATTGCAAGATTATATCGAATGTTTCAGAGCGATATCGGATGTCTGATATCATATCGTACCAACTGATGCATAGCTCCAGACCTGCAAACTTGCAACAAACATAGAGATAATGAAAATGCAATGGGAAGTGGGAGGTGAGAAAATTTTTAGGGATCCAAGGGGAATCCAGGGAGAGTGCTTGGATTAAATAGGAAAAGGTAAGTTAGGGGGGTTGGGCTAAAAAACAAGGGGAGTTATGATTTCTCCCATTCTGGAAGATATCGTCTTATCCGATATCGTAACGTCCGCGCCATTTGCCAGGTACGAAAAAAGAAGGTTACAACAATTTTTTTTTTTTTTTTTTTTATGTTCTAGGCAATTTTTTATTTTGGATGAAATCGGACATCTGATTTCATACAATAATGTTTGATATTGTATCAGATGATCGATATCGTTCAAATAGAGTCGATATCGTTAGGAGGTTAGAAACAAACTTGATATGGGTGCAAAAATTAAGGCAGGAGGTTAGAAAGTAGTTTTAATTAATTTTTGAATGTTTTTGACTTAGGGTAAATTGACATGGGTCAATTTTAGCCTATTACATTTTACCCCCTCTTTAGCACATTTTTGAAAAAAATGCATTAAAGAAAAGATGACACATTTTACGAGAAAACAAAAATTTATTGCAAAAAACTATTGAAGTTTCAAGTTTTACTATGAATTACATTAGGTGTGATACCCCCTTCGAGTTTTAATGCCAAATTCTATATTTGGTGGAAAACTCAAAATTTAGGGTAAAAAATGAATAAAATATAAAAAGTTAGGGTAAAACCTAACTCATTTTCTTTTCATTACTACTGAAACTTTGCTCTGGATAGAAAAATGGTCGAGGTAACACATCAAGCCGATGAGGTGCAAACGAGGACTGGGAGCATACAGGTAAGGATTGTAAACCTCTTTAGCTTAGAAATTTTTATGTTTTAGTTTTTAATTTTTGTGATTTTTGGATTTTTAGGGCACGACTATTATCGCGCAGTCGCATTAGCAATATCGGGCCATTTTAGAAAAACCAGGTTGGTTTTGACGATATCAGATTTTCCAATATCATCAAAATAGGGCCGATATTGAAAAAAAAAAAATGATATTGTGAAATTAAGTCTGATATTGCAAAATTAAATCTGATATTGTGAAATTAAGTTCGATATTGTAAAATTAAGTCTGATATTACAAAATTAAGTTCGATTACAACTACCAATTGCTAATTTTTATTTTTGCTATGTTTGTTGATAGAGAGTGGTTTTTAAAAATAGAGAGTGGATATATGGTGGTCTCCAAGTAGATTTTACTTCCCTTAAATATGTAGAGAGACATGCTAAAGGCTACGAGGTTGAGACATATGGCAGAGATGCCATAAATTATAGCATATTTGAGGTTGTTGATGGTATTGGTTGAGTGGTGGTATTCAAGGTCTTCATGTTTCTATCTATCGATGGGTGAGATAGACCCAACACTAGAGGACATATAGAGGATATTAAGGGTTTCTATCAAGGGTATGTTTATAGCTGCATCTGGTAATAAGGGCCAGGTGATGCAATGGTTGTTTGGAGATCCGAACTTCTTGATCGAGAAGGACAAAGTTAGTGTTGAGAGACTCAATCAGAAAACTGGGGTCTCTCGACTGATAGTGGTTCTTAGTGGTATGATGGTAGGGCTACTATTGTGCCATCTTAGTGGTTGCCACATACCATGGAATCTAGAAGAGGCCATAGTGGATATGAGGGATCAGGGTCTACGGTTTGCATGGGATTTATACATTTTGTGTCGGTTGTACAAGACTCTCTTCAGGGTTGTTTACAGAGGAGGTAAAGCATTTGTGCTTACCTCTTTTATACATGTGTGGTGCTGGGAGCACATAGTAGTGTGGAGACCTATAGGGCTATTGTTGATAGGAGTGGTAGTAGAGAGACCTAGGGTATTCTATTGGTACTTCCATAGAGGACATCTAAGGCAGGTTAGCCTCGATACAACTAGGAGGTTGGTGGATGGGCTGACTGCGGGTGACATCCATTGGAGACCTTGGAGAGAGCTTCCAAGGTGGGGAGAGGATGGATTTGAGTTGGATCACATGAGGTAAGTTATTTGGCTCTAGATGGAGTGAGGTGAGGTGGAGCTACACCATGTAGACTAGGTTATATGGCAGTTTGGCTTGCAGTAGGACATCCGTGCAATGAGGGATGTCACATTTTTGAGGGTAACCCAAGACACCATGATAGTGAGTGGTGCTCCAAACATGGCTTGATTTATGGACCCTAAAAAATATTATGATGTGGTGGCCATGACAAAGGGTGATGATGCTAGAGTAACTGCTAGATATCTATAGTGGTATGCTAGTATTCATCTTGCATGTATTACCAGGCTGAGGGATGCGATTCATCAGGAAGTTGAGAAAGTTATTCATCAATGACACCCTGCTAGCCAAAAACAACAAAGAACATAGGTGCCCCCTATTGGGTGTCAAATAATGGTTAAATTTGTCCTAGATATGTCACAACACTCTCATTTAAATTGTCAAACTAGGGGGCTCGTAGACTTTTGAAGTGCCACAATTGAGACTGCTTACACTACCACTTTTGAGATGAGTTCGTTCAACTATCATTAGGGGTGTTTATAAAGAAGCAATTGATTCATCCACACCAATAAAACTAATACATAAATGAAATATGTAAAAATAAATACTCCACAATGAAAGCGCTTATCACACTTATGTAATTGAAAAGCACACCACACTAAAGAAAATAAATTGAATCTAAGAATTAAACATGCTATCATGCATAATTAAATCTATGAAAACAACTAAGTAGTAGGGGAGGAATACTGACTTGGGGTGGGACCAAGCTCCAGTATATCCCACCCAACTAATCACGAAGATAATATGTAAATGAACGAATGCTCAAGCTTTTATTGACAGTGTAATGAAATATACATGTGATAATGTTCTCTAAAATATTTGCCTCCCCTACTATAGAGAAGTCTGTGTTTATATAACACACAGGGCTTCCTATTGTAGTTATGTTACAACAAGCATCCTGGTTACAATATAAACTAGGACAATTTAGTTACTGTAACAGGTGCATGATAAACAACTCTTCATCATTTCCTGACAATTGGATGATTTTTGCCTTGTCAAGGTTTAGCTTTGTTAAGTGGTTACGTGTTTATCCACTCCAACTAGGAAAACTCGTTCATTCATTGGTTTTCCACTAATGATGTGGAACAGTGGTCAACAGGGTCCTTTTATAGTTGTCCGATCAATACGCATAATCCTAGAACCTGCTTGAGTAAGGCGCCTTCTTGGTGCCTACTTGAGTAAGACACCTACTTGAGTCAGGCGCCTACTTGAGTAAGACACCTACCTCAATAAGGTACCTACCTTAGTAAGGCACCTACTTGAGTAAGGTGCCTACTTGAGTAAGGCATCTACTTGAGTAAGGCACCTACCTTAGTAAGGCGCCTACTTGGTATGCCTTTGTATGATGAGCAGAATCATGCCAAGTCCATGTAGGGCCTTGATTGAGAAAAATATGACAAAATCAGGTGAATAACTATATAAAACACACTTCATGCATAAATTATATAATACACATGATTTCATTAAATAAATACATAATGATTCATAAAAATATACAACTCATGATATATTGCCACGTAAAAACCATTAGTATTTATACAAAATATGAGCATATATGATGCTCATCATCCCCCCATGTCTAATATGTGCCATGCCCTCGTGGAACCTAAAATTGGTAATCACCTCCTTCACATAGGCCACTTCTCCCTATTTCCTTTTCTTACCTATGGCCTTGGCTTTCCCTTCATCCCGAGGCTTCCGTTTCTGTTGAGGGACCCTATTTTTTTGTGGGGCATCCTTAGATTGTGCTGTCCTCCAGCTACAGTAGGTTTTGGCTGTGCTGGGTTGGCCTTCATTCTACATCGGCTTCTTGTTGCACTGGTTATGCCTCCCTAGCATGCTCAACCCAACACTTGTGCTGGGTGCTGTGACTACAATCATCTCTCCTCTCTAGAATACCACCTCCACTTCCTACCATAGGTCAGCATGTTGAGGGTATAATTCTTAGAAGGGGATATAAGAGTCATCCCTCTTTCGAACGACCATGCTGGCCTTGTACAACTAAAGTTATTTAGGGGTGAGGCTAGCATTCTCTTATGCAATTGTTGCTGCCTCTGCCTCTAGTCCGAACATGAACACCCCCCATATTTCCAACCATTTCCTCATTTTGGAGGGCTAGACCTGTGATGAACCATATATCTCCTAGAATTGGTCATCTATAGCAGGGTCCACACAGATGCTAGGCCCTATTTTGGCCTTCTTGGTAGCTTTTATAGATGCTTTTGCCACCTTGAACTCCTCATAAAGCTTTTTGAATTTTTATTTTAGTTCAGTGAAGGCCTACATGCCTTCTTCCCATTCTTCATACGAGTGGGGGTTTGGTTCAGTGAATGTAACTCTAGCATTTCTTTTTACTCTTTTCTATGATGTTTGAGGCACCTTCCCCTTCCTCCTATCTGGTATTGTGGTAGCCTACATGGGGATATCTTCCTTTCCCGTAGGATATGCCTCCCTATTAGAGGATCTAGGAATATGCCCTTCTGGTCTTAGGTCCCCCATAGCTGTCTCCCCTATTTATTGGATGCCCAGCGCCTTCTCCTCTGGTTCTTTAGGTGGTGGTCCCTCAATTTTAGGTACCTAGTACTTTGAGGAATTATTCTAGGCCTTGAGTTTAGGGTTTTGGCCTTGGCTCTGCCCTAAAGGCTCCTCATCATCATCAATGTCAATAACAAGGGTTTTTGTTTGAAAAATAAAATTCCCCTATTCCTCTGTAGTCACTCTATCAGAGTCGCACGAACCCTCTATTGCCTCTATTTCTTTGTTTCGGGTTCCCGACTTGACTAATCCATATTATACTACCCTCTATAGCGAGTTTGGAGAGTTTTTGGGCACCTCAATTACCCAATCTATTTGGGTAGAGGTGTCCCACCTCTCAATCATCCTAACCTACAACTGTTGGTTCTCTGACCTAAGTTACTGGATTAGATGTTGTAATTGGGTTATGGTGGCCTCCTACCACTAAATATTTCTCACCACCACCTCCTTGAATTCCTTGAAAAACACCTGTGTCATGAATTTCTTGTTCTACCTGATGCGGTCCTCTCCCATCAGCACCTCGAGCTGCTATTGCAGGCTTGCTGAAGACTACAGATCTTGTGGACTATAGGCAGCCAAATTATATAGGGTTTGGGCCATGAATCCAACCTTCACATCTTCCTATTATTCCTCACTTGACATAATTAATAACTATAGGCATATTCAACCGCATATGCACTTCGTTCATCGAGCTATGGGTTCGAGGCTGGAGGATTTTGGCCTATCCTCCGTATAGTTGGGCAAAGAAATATGCCCTTCTTCTGTAGCATCCAGTGATGTTTGGGATTTTTTCCCTTCAGAAATTCCCCCTAATTAGACCTCTACCATCACTTTCTCCTGTTCATCGGGGTGTTCAGCCCTAACTTCTTTAGCTGCTACTCATAATTTGACCTCTTGCTCTGCTTCGGCTACCACCTATTATTGTGCACCACAGTGTTTGGCCCCTACCATCGATGAGCTTCCCTTGTGTTCCTCTATGTGGCATATCAAGGCTATAATTAGCCCATGGTGGGCTAGGTCAGATATTGCCCCTCTCTGATACCATGATGCCTCGTACTACAGGGTATTTGCTAGATAGAACGAGATGTTAATTTCTCACCCATGCACCAGGTGGTTCAAGAAATGTATATGGTTCACATTTGGGTGCCAGTACTTCCCAGTGCATGTGAATTATCTTACAACCTATTTGAAGAGCTTCCTTAGGTGCATTGGGAGTCACTATTTTGGGAGCCCCCATGGTCGCATTAGACGTTTTGATGTTTGAGCAATAATTATGTGCATTATTTTGTCATGCCATATTTGTATGCGCAATCTCCAGTGAGGGGGAGACCATTGACATGAGCAATGTGTTATGGGGTGACTGGAATATCTAGTCCGTGCAACAGGGAAACTCCTCCTCTCACAGTGGTAGCAAAATATTTTTCTACCTCTACATCCTGGTCTTGGCTAACTAGGTGACAGTAATTCATCCACTCGGTCGCCTCAAATTTATTTTAGACTTCTCCTTAATACCCTCAATGCCACTGGGCTCATGCTTTTTAGCACATTATTATTTGATCATCCTCCCATGGAAAAATATCTGTTGATTTCAACTGGCTTGATGCTCTATTCTCAATAAGGCACCTTCTTATAGATTCAAGCGCCTAACTAGAATTTTTTTTTGCATTGGGGTTGGTAGGGTACGCCACCTGAATTGATTTTTGGTACGACGTATTAGGCATGAGGGGTGAATTCTATTCTTGCATTGACATTATTTTCAATGAAGTATATCATATAAAATATTATGTATATATTTAAAAGAAATCATGTGCATACCTGATTGGTCATTTCATGCTACGTGGAGTATGCCAATTTGGTACTTGGTGGTGATGGAGATAATATTTTTACCATGTGCTGATTACGTTGCCTTGGTTACTGCAATTCTAGTTCGCTCGAGGTCCTATGCTAAAAATACGATGGATCCTATTGGTACAGGTCGGGACACATATCTCCTCCAACGGTTGGCCTTGGGACGTGTAGAGATCATGCCCAATAATTTTGAAATATTTTTGGTATTTCCATAACGTAAGATGATGGTGTTGGCTTCGGTTGCTCCACGCACTGCCAAGTTGTGCATGTGCTTTTGAGTCGATCGAGGTGCCTTCTTGAGTAAGGCACCAAAGTAAGGTTTCAGAGTAAGGTGCCAGAGTGAGGCACTAGAGTAAGGCACTGGGGTAAGGTGCTAGAGTAAGGTGCCTGCTTGATAATTTCCAGAGTTGTGCCTCCTTGGAGGAGTAAGGTACCTCCCTTCCAGAGCAAGGTGCCAGAGTAAGGTTCCTCCCTTTTGGAGTAAGGTGCCTCCCTTATGGAGTAATGCGTCGGAGTAAGGTGCCTCCCTTAGAATTTTTTTTCAACCATGGTCAAAATGCGTCTGGAGTGGTGCCTCCTTGGTGGAGTAAGGCACTAGCAGAGTGGCACCTCCTTGGTGGAGTAAGGCACTGGCAGAGTGGCGCCTCCTTGGTGGAGTAAGGCGCATCCCTTCTGGAGTAAGGCACCTCCCTTTCGAAGTAAGGCACTAAGGTAAGGTGCCTCCATTCTAGAGTAAGGCACCAGAGTAAGGCAAATCCCTTTCGGAGTAAGGTGTCCTCCCACCATTGAAAAGTCAACAGGTGCTAACATGTCCATTGATGTGAGGTTGATCAAGCCTCCTAAAATTCTCCTCGTACTACATTGATGTCTACTTCATCCAGGCATGGGGGTGCATAATTTTTCCTTTGTGAGGAATTGGTGCCTGCACCCATGCTTAGATCAAAACTATATTCCTAGACATGCAAATTCATGGATGCTGAGCCGATATAGGCCTTGTTACCCAATATAGCTATTGTTCAAGCAATTAGGCCATTTTATTGCAAAAATAAAATGAGAAAAAAAAAATACGGTTAAACACAATCCGTACCTATTAGGCCTTGGATCTTAGGATACTTGCATCTTGCATGTGGACGTTGTTCCTAAAAAACACATCGTAAGCTAAAAAATAGGAAAAAACACTAACTTATTTTTGGTGGACACCTTTGTGTCCACCTTGTTATTGAGAACCTTGGAAAGATTTACTTAGATGGGGTCTCCCCCATGCCTGTTCTGGACTCCACCAGCAAGCTTTCAGATGTGTGGTATGGGCACAATCGGTGGCCATTAACTGTTAGAATGGTGTTGCTTCTGTCAATTGTTAAGATTCATACAACACCATTTCTAATGATCTCTGCCACTTTGTACGGTCCCATCCATCTTTGCATCAATTTTTCCTTCCATTCCTGGAACCTGGAATCATACAATAGTACCCAATCTCCTTATTTGAACTATTTTGTTTTAATGTGGTGGTCATGCCACTGCTTCCTTTGCCTCTACATAATTTATGTTCTTTGTAGGGCATCCATTCAAAATTTGTCTAGCTGGTTCAGCTGTCGAATTCATTTCCTCTATGCTTTGTCTAGGCTCAGGTCCAATTATACCATAGTTTTGAGTGTCTTAACCTCAATCTCAATGGACATCATTGCATATTTTTTGTCTACCAGTCAAAAGGGTGTAAAGCCTATGGTTGATTTCAATGTCATATTGTATGCCCACTTTACCTCCAATAATATTGCAACCCAATCCTTCCTGTGCTACTGCACAATTTTTTTCAAGATACTCTCAATTTCCATATTGGTCACTTCTACCTACTCGTTTGCCTACATATGGTGGGGGGTAGTCTTGTTATACCGGACCCTGTACTGCTTCATCAATTCCTTAATTAGCCTGGAGGTAAATTGGGGTCCTTGATCCATTGTAATTTCCCTAGGCATCTCAGACCTCGTAAAAATATGGGTAAACAGGAATTTGGCTACTATCCCTTCCTTGGAGTCCCTCAACACCTAGACTTCGACCCATTTAGTAACATAATATATGCAGACTAGAATATATCTCCTTTTGGCAGAATATGGGTTGATGGGTCTCATAAAATCCATACCTCACTTGTCTAAGGGCTCTATATGCACATGAGGTTGAAGGGGTATTTCGTCCCTGTGGGTCGACCTGCCCATTCTCTAGAATTAATCACACCTACTAGCGTATGTGGCTGCATATTTGAATAGAGTGGGCCAAAAATACCCAATATATAACACCTTATATGCAGTCCTTCTCCCTGCAAAGTGCCCTCCACATGGCTCACTGTGATAGGTTTTGAGTATCTCTAAAAACTCATGCTATGCTATGCACCTCCTCAAGATCTGGTCGGGCCTTATTTTGAACAGGAGGTCATCAATACATTAAAAGGAAGTACTCTTTTCAATCACCATCTGCTTATCTTTGTATAAAAGAGTAGGGGAAGTTATACTAGTGGTCAAATAGTTGGCGATGTCTACATACGACGACATCTATTCGCTGATGACAAATAGATGTTCATCTAAGAACTGGTCCTCTATCGATGTGTGATATGCTGGTATTAGCTTGGACATGAAGTATGCAACTAAGTTGTCCTTCCTGAGATTATAAATGATGGTAATGTTGAAATATTGTAGTAACAAAAGCCACCTGATGATACTGCCACTGATATCTAGTTTACTCATTTGGTACCTGATGGCCGTAAGGTCCATGTGAATGAACACCTTGTATCCAGTGATATAGTGGTGGAATTTTTTGATGACATGCACCACTGCGAGTAATTATTTTTCTATTACTATGTAGTTGAGCTCAGCCTCTACTAAGTTCTTTATGACATAATAAATGGCATAGAATTCCTCACCATCCTTCTACCCGAGGATCTCTCAAATTTCATTATTGGATGCATCACAATATATATGAAAGGAGACAACCCAATTTGGGTCCCACAAAACTAGGGCAAAAGTCATCTTATCCTTTAGAGTCTGAAACGCTTTCTCGCAGTCCTCCATCCATATAAACTTCACATCCTTTATCAATAGGGTGTACATAGGTTTTGCAATCTTACTAAAGTCGATGATAAATCACCTATAGTACTCGGTAGAGCCAAGAAAACTTCTTACTTCCCTCTATATTTTTGGGTTGGGTAAGTCTTTGATGACTTCTATTTTCTTTTGATAAAATTTAATTCCCTCTACCGAGAGATGATGTCCCAGAACTATGCCCTCATGCATCATCATAAAGCACTTTTCATTGGTGAGGGATAAGTTGTTCTCTTCGTACCTCTAGAGTACTCATTCCAAATTCATCATCACTTCTTCGAAGGTTTTATCATAAACGGTGAAGTCATCCATATATAACTCAACTGCCTCCCCCATCATATATGAGAATATGCTTAAAACCGCCCTTTAGAAGGTGGCTAGTGCATTGCATAACTCGAAGGGTAGCACTCTATAAGCAAACATTCTCCATGGGCAGGTAAACATTGTCTTATCTTGGTCCTCCTCAATCTAGATTTGGTTGTATCTACTTAATCCATCCAGAAAGGAAAAGTTTTTTTTCTAGATAGTGTATCTAATACATGATCAACGAAGGGTAGCAGGAAGTGATACTTATTAGTTTCTTTATTCAATGATCTGTAATCAAAATAGATCTACCATTTCCCATTTTTCTTGGGGACCACCACAAGTGGTGACACCCATTCACTGTTGAAGATTGGATAGATGAATCCTGCTGATAAGAGTTTCTGTAGCTCAGCTTTAAAAATTTACTTTGTGGCTGGGTTCATTCTTCTATGTGGCTATCTGACTATGGTCAACTAATCTTCAAGGTAGATTTTATGGGTGCAAATTTTTAGGCTGATTCCATTCATATCCAAATAATCCTAAGCAAATGCTTGTTAGTGCCTGGTTAGAAGTTATTTTAATTCTATTAGCTATGCGGGGGTCAACCCACTGTTGAAGTTCAATGTTCTACTAGACTCAATGCCTATTTTCCTGGTGTGGTGGTCCTAAGCATCGACTAACGATGACTCAAGAAATATGAGGGAGGATTCTCCTTGAAGGAATCTCGTAATGATGTCATCTTCATCAGCTTCCTCGTGAGATAGTCAATATATTGACATTCTAACAATTTGAGATGGTTATCAACCCATCGCGGTAACTGATGTAGGCATCAACCATACCTAACCATGGCCTCCCTAGGATGAGTAGATAACCACTCAATCCTATTTTAGACTATAGTACCAAGAAATCTACCAGGTATTCCCATGCATCGATTGTCATGATGATATCCTCAAGCCTTCCTTCTAGTGCTACGATTGACCGATCGACCAGTTGTAACACCATTTTGGTGGGTTTTAGGTTCGTGAGCTTCAACTTCTGCATGGTATCCTATGAAATTACATTAATGGCTACACCTAGATCAACTAGGATGTTATCCAATGTATTCCCTCCTATTTTTACGATCAGTATCGAGCTTCCTGGGTCTTCGTATTTGGGATGATATGCATTCCCCATCATCAAGTCGGCCAATTTTCCTTTGACATTGATAGTTTGTACTACTTTACATCATGGTTTCCTCAAGAATAACTCCTTTATCACTTTGGTATATATCGAGACATCTCGGATAGCTTGGAAGAGTGGGATAGTAATTGTGAGATTCCTTAAGCTAGAAAGGATATCGAACTCAGGTTGTGTCGGCTTCCTCTGTTCCTGTAACCATTTGGGAAATGGAGCCTCTATTTTATCAACAAATTTTTATTCTTCCACCTCTTCTAGAAGAGGGGAGTATTCTATGCTTTCCTTCTCTTCTACCAATGGATGTGTTCCTACTCCTAATTTTCTACCTAACCTAAGCTGAATGGGATTGCAACTAATATTGTACATTAGATAAATCTCTCCTTCTACATGGTATACGGGCTTGTTGTTTGGGTTCACCATCAGCTTTGCTATTAACTACATAGGTCTCACTGTAGATAGGGTTGATAAGCCTTGCTGAGGTGGAGCCTATGCCATGTTTTATGGAGCAGAGTTCCATGGAACGTAGTTCCTCCATTGCTACCTAGAATGCTGATATGGCATCCATGGTTGCTAATTGTGAAATATAGCTCCTGGAGGCACGCTCATCTAAGGTGGTGGTCCCCACCATCCCATATTAGGTGGTTGTGATTGTCCTTGTGACAAATATAGTCCTCCTCTATAGGGCGGCATCCTTGTGGGTATATTCCCCATAGGGCGTTGTTGCCAATTTCTTCGATTGCCCACAAAATAGGCTTCACTTATATCAGCATCTTCCTTGGTATTGGGCAGCTGGGAGAACGATCGAGTTTTGTGATTCTGTTGGCAAACCATGCATACTATGACCTTGTTTTTGTTAGGAGCGAAAACTAATGGGATTAATTATTCATAAAAATGGGTTACATATATAGGCAGAAGGCCTATATGATAAACATGACACTTGTCAATGAAACTGACAAGTGTCAAACTGGCATAGTGCACATTACATTAACTCTAACATTCTCCCTTAATGTGCACTATCCTAACTAAAGAAAAAAAACAAGTCAACATTAGGTAACATTCCCCCTTAATGTTGACTTCTCAACAAAAACCTACATCCTCCTTTATTGCTGATTTGGTCTAGGCTCGTGCTCTCTGCGCTTGGCTCTCCAACTATGAATAATGCTAGATTCACTGTGTATACATCTCGGTCTATTGCCTCAGGGTCAGCCACTTCCACGGGTCTGTTGCCACTGGGTCAACCATCTAAGTGCCTCAGGGTCAGCCACTTGTGGGTTTGTTGCCTCTACAGGTCATCCTCAGAGGATGTTGCCTCTCGTAGGTCACTGACTAGATTCACCATGAGTATGAAATCCATCCTCATGGTGAACTCAATCTAGAAGGTGTCGGTCTCTGCCGAAAATGCACCTAATGAAAGGAAAAATGAGCCATATAAGAGTGTCGATCTCTGCTGAAAATGCACTCAATACAATAAAATGAGCCATAGATCCAAATAGGAGGAGAGAAGAAGAAAAGAAGAGAATCTTCTGAAGTGTCTTCGTTTGTAGTCTTCAGAAGTAGATCCGAAAACAACCTCGGATAGAGTCTAGGGTGTCTTTGTCTGTAGTCCCTAGTATAAGTGTCCTTATGGTGATCATGTCATCCCATCGAAATGCATGGGTAACCAGCCACTGCATTCGCCAAGTGTATAGAAAAGATCACTAGGTACAAGGATCACATATAAAATTACCTTGGGAGTGTCGGGTACAACCGAGAGTGCACTCCAAGGTATAAAACTTTGAGGCTAAAAAAACTCAAATGAAATAGCCTTAGAATTACAATATGACACCACCATTGTGTTCGTCGCGGAAAAACGTTTCCAACGACTATAAATACCCCTATACTTGTTGCAAAAATAAATAGGGGTCATGTGGGCAACATCTCTCTGAATACAATAAGAAGCCATGAGGGCCTTCTTCCAGTTCCACTCTCCATGTGGAAAAAAAATAGGCCAATAATGTTTTATTGTCTGCCACTCTCACCATGATTAAAATATTTCCCTCCAAGGGAAATTACAATGGCCATGTGGCCCTCCACTTCCATGTGGAAAATAAAATGCTCTTACATTAAAGTGGTGCCTCCCTTCATAAAAACAATAAGGCAATAGCAAATAGGAGAATGGATTTTACTTTTATCTTCAGTTGTTGAAGAACCTCGCTTGTAGGCCCTTGGGAAGCGTGGCGCCCTTCACCTCCTCTGGATGAACTAGACATAGCTATGGCCAAAACTGCAGATGCCAACAAGACAGTCCCTACTCCAAATCTCGGCCAACGTGCTGTTACAGCGATAAATCTGGACACCGAGAAAACTCCCCAGAAAAAAAAAAAAAATTGACCTGGCTCGAGGAATCTACAGAGAGGGGTTCGCGTCGAGAAATTTTGGCATCAGGAGGCGAGCATCGAGCTCATAGATTTTTGAACACATCGTGGCCAGCGTCTCTTTTACGTCCCTCGATGATGAAAAAATTAGGGATGCCGACGCGGCTATGCATGTGAAAAAACTTGGGGGACGAAATTCTATCTTCCTGGTCGGTTGCATCAATTGACGGATACTTTTCTCTCTCCACGGTTTCGCCATTGAGGACCTTCTGCATCACAGCTTGACAGATTTGCCACTTACCCATCCACAGCAACCCCACGGCACCGTGCACGGCCTCCTCACTGGTGCCAAGTGGTCGAGCATCCCTTTCCAGAGCTCTTTCTTTCGCAGAAAGCATCACAAATGCATCCAGAATGACAAAAATGATGGGCATAAAGAGGTAGGCAGCAATAGTCTAAAGCATTTAACAGGTGATGTGGAGAGTGAGATGGAATATGAAAGCCTTGGCTTCATGGCGCTATCCCCTGGTGTCATGCTCACCACCACAAAATTCTCTCAGGAGCCTACATCGCTACCAGATCCCTCTCTTGGCGTCATAGGCGTCCGATCACAGCAACGAAGAAGGTTCATATTGATCTTATTTAGTTACCCTCAATCTCCAAGCATCCCAACGTAAACCAGCAAACCCTTGGTCTATTTATTCATACTGTAATGGCTACCATTAGCATTCATCTTCGGTCTCGCATAACACCTTCGTAATGCTTCTGCGATCCTGCGCTTTGCCTGCATCTCAAACTATTTTCCTGTGCCTTCATCACCGCCATTGCAAAGCTCAGCCGATTATACCAGAGCCACAAAATTCCATTTCTATTCGTCTGCACCCTCAGAAATCAACGACAATCCCTGTCATAGTTTTGCAAAAAGTAAACGAAGGAAGCTGCATGTGCGAATTGAGGGCTGTGGTATACATATTGTGTATCCTTCCATACTGCGGGCCGGATCCCCGGCGTCCAACGGAAGGCCACCGGGCCCATGCACAGGAGGCCGCCATGCCCTTATTGAACTCTAAGAAACCCTTGCTTTTTGCCTCGGCACTCGAATACGTGGCAAAGAACCGTGTAAGTGTACGGCCCTAGGGTTAGGGTTTGGATAATAAAGAGCCGCCTGCGAACTTGATCACAATAGGCTTGTTACGGAACAAGAAATCTCCAGAAACAGATTTCGAAGACCACCAGTATGGCAGCAAATAAATTTCTCAAAACTGCTCTGTCAGGATTCAAGGAGCCAAAATTACGTCAGAGCTCACGATGGAAGATCATCATCCAGGCTAGAACTATTTGAACAACGCCTAGTGACAAGCGAGGTACAAAGAAGATATGCCATCACCCATGCAATCAATTCAGTCACAAGGGCCTTCTTCTCCAGCACCTGTTTCCACCATTCTGCAATCTAAACAAAAAAAACAAAAAAAAATCTGAAAATATTTCCCAAAATTAAAAAAAAAAAATTACCATCTGGTTTCTGATCCATCAAATGATGGAGAGCATACTCCCTCGGTAAAATTTAAAAAAAAATAAGGAAAATAAAAAAACAGGGGGAGGGAGGATTTCCATGAGGGAAATCCCCCCTCAAGGGGTTTCACAGGCAGGAGAGGGAACCTGCTCTGATACCAAATGTTAGGAGGGAAAACTAATGGGATTAATTATTCATAAAAATGGGTTACATATATAGGCAGAAGGCCTATATGATAAACATGACACTTGTCAATGAAACTAACAAGTGTCAAACTGGCATAGTGCACATTACATTAACTCTAACAGTTCTCTGGGTATGCATTCCTAGCATGCTTCCCTCTACATTTTGGCTAAAAATAGGTTAATGTTGCTTTGTTCTCTTGTTTATTATTATTCAGTAGGAGTGTATCCAACTGTAGTTCTAGATATGAGAGCATTTCACTTTTTAAATCCTCCACCATGTTGCCTATCTCTGATTTTGTGATCAATGTAGTTACCTTCACTATTCTGGGAGTGAGTTTGCCTCTCCTTCATGAATAATTCTAATATACTTATCAAATATATTCCATATATTGCTGGTAGACGTCCTCCTCGAATATCATGCTGAGCACTTCCAGTGACTCATTGTTATGTCCCCTAAGAAAAATGCTTCTCAGGGATTTATCACCTAGCTTTGCAAGAGGGGATCGTTGGAGGTTGAAATTAAAACTCTCCCAATACTCCTCTAGAGATTTGTCCTCCTTTTACATCATACTTAGGATATCTTATCTGGAGTCTCATGCTCTACTGAAGTCCTAGTACTGTTATAGGAAGAGATTTCTTAATTATTCCCATGTGACGATCTGCTTGTTCCCCAACATGATAAACCAGTGTAGATCTGAGTCATCCAATGTTGATGGAAAGATTTTAAGCTTATAAGCATCTAATTTATAGTCAATAGACCTACACAACACATCAATTTTAAACAAAAATAGGTCAGGGTCTTCGGTTGGGTATCCCTTGAAGGTAGGGAGCTGGACAGGGGATATATTCTTCATTTTGGTTTCCCTTACTACTTCCTCTATCGATAAGCTGAATCCAGATGAGACTTATTTGAAATTTTTTTTAGGAAGTGTGGTCTCTAATGTAGCTTCTATGGCCTTTCGGTCATTCAGAATGTTTTGTATTAGAGCCTCTAAGTCAACTGGTGTTACGATCTGATACTCTACAACTTTCCACAGGAGGGCTTCCTTCAAGGATGTCCTCTTAAACAAAGGATTCAGGATGATTTGTTCTTTCCCAAGTCGATGATATGAGGAGGATATTTGTGCAAAGTGAGGGTGCTCACTCTAGTGGATTTTTGGTGATGAGTCAGGAGAATATAATTCAAATTCTAAGTCTTTTGCAAACACCAATTTTTTTATGGGATCTATCTTATAAAATGACCATCAAGTCTTTTTTTTCTCGATGGACTCATACAAGTTCAAATAGAAGGTTTTTAGGGGACACTATAGTCTGTCTACTGGTGCTGCTTCCCTAGCAATGGTGCCAAAATTTTGGGTGCTAAACACTGGTTAAATTTGTCCTAGATATGTCACAGTACTCGCATTTAAATTATCAAAACAAGGAGCTCGTAGACTTTTTAAGTGCCATGATTGAGATTGCTTACACTACCACTTTTGAGATGAGTTTTTCAACTATCATTAGGGGTTTTTATAAAGCAATAATTGATTCGTCCACACCAATAAAACTTATACATAAATTAAATACGTAAAAATAAACACTCCACACTGAAAGCGGTAATAACACTTACATAATTGAAAAATACACCACGCTAAAGAAATAAATTCAATCTAAGAATTAAACATGCTATCATGCATAATTATGTCTTTGAAAATAAATAATTAGTAGGGGAGGAATAATGGTTTGGAGTGGGCCTGAGCTCCAGCAGATCCCATCCAACGAATCACGAAGACAATATGCAAATGAACAGATGCTAAAGCTTTTATTGATAGTGCAATGAAATATACACGTGACAATGTTCTCTAAAATATTTGCATCCCCTGCTATAGAGAAGTCTGTGTGTTTATATAACACACACATGACTTCCTATTGTAGTTCTATTACAACAGGCATCATGGTTACAGTCTAAAATGGAAGTCTTATTGCCAACACTTTCTTAGTAGAAGGTTTAGGGAAAGGTCTCATTAAGAAGACTAGATAAGCCATGAGAGTGAAGACCCTAAAAGAGGTCTCAAGGAGAAACAAGGAAAAGGCTTGGTGAGTCTCATTGAAGGAGATTCAAAGAAGACTATTAAAAGAGTTCCTAGGAAAACTCATTGGAGAAATTTACCACCAAGGAGAAGTTCTTGATAAAGGAATAACTTGGCATAATTAACACCATCCAACAATAATCCCAAGAGAGAAGGATTTGACTATAAGCTTACCAAATTTCAAAGGAGATTAGTGAAGACCTCAATACTTTTAGATTCTTGAGAAGAATGGCTTGATTGAAGTCAGAATTTAACAAGGAGATTAAAGGAGAAAAGAGCCAAATATTACTACCAAACCTGAGAGGCTTGAATATTACCTTTGAAGTCTAGAAGGATCATTCAAATAAAGTATATAAGGGTTTGCTAAATATACAATAGAAAAATGAAGGGTTATAGAAGGAAAATATTAGTTGCAATTTGGAGGAGTTTCCTACCAAAATTTTGAGATTCAAGGACAACATTTCAACAGATAAAATGACTACTTTACAATATGAAATATTTCATATTTGAGTACAGAAAGAGAGCAAAAATTTAGGTAGTATCAATAGCTACTAAGGTTCAGATTTACATGATACATCATAAAGAAAAGTTGAATTCACCTACTATAGTTTTAGGGCAGTAATTTATAGGGTTTTATAGCTGCAAATAGGTCAGCTAAAGAGTTGTTTCAGATAGCAAATAAGAGATACAAGTCCATCCAATAAAAGGTAGCGATAAGGTGAATCTAATCACCTTGTAATCCTTCATCTACAAAGTTCGTTAAGGTAAGAAAATTTGGTGCAATAGGCTCATCACTGAACGTTAAGTTCATTCTTTATTAAGTTTCATTAAGCACCATATTAGAGTTAAAGTTGCAAGGAGAATGTTGCATATTAAAGTCTTCAAAAGGAGTGTAGAAGATAGTTTCTTTTAAGGTTAATACCTACACATTAAAATAGGAGTTAGATATATTTTGACAGAAAGAAAAATATCATCTTCCTATTATTTAGTTACAACAAAGAAGACATTACTACTACGTGAAAGTTGTAGATTTTATTAGTGCATTTGAGATTTTTTAAGAGTTACTATTAGTGCATATTGCAAGTTACTTTGAAGGAGAAATAAGGTGAGATTACTATTGTACTATTTTAGTTGTTCTTAACTACATTAAACTTATTACTCTTAAAGGATTATTATGTGCATTGGTTGTTAAGTTAAAGTGAAAACCAAAGAGCACAAATCAATGTACTATCAAAGTGTCTAGAAATACTATTGAGCACAGAGAACTTACAACTTATTATGGCCTAAAGAAGTCACCAAACATGGTAATATTATTCCAAGGAGTGGAGAAAAAAGCTACCATAAAAACCAGTAGGAGCTACAAAACAAGACTAGGAGAGTCTCATATTTTAGGTGCAACTAAGGAGTATTTTACAGGGTTATACAAGCACCAAATTTATCTCTATTATTACATAAAAGGGAGATAAAGGTTAAGTGTCTTAAGGACACTCTACGTAGATAAGTGGCTATCATTTTTTGGAAATATTGAATTGTCATTTATGTCAAAGGTGCATGGTATTCAAGGCATAAATATTCTTCAAGGGTGAGAAGCTTATAAGGTTGGAAAATATATCAACGGTGTAAAAAATGGACTTGGTGAATAGAAAACAATGGATAATTATTCAAGGTAAGGTATATTTCAAGGTAAGGCAAATATTTTTAAGTAAAGGTCATATTTAAATATCATGAAGAAAAGGACAAAGGTTTAAAAGTTGCTTGGAACAAAAATATTTAAATATTTCAAGAGAGGGAGAAAGGTTTTATTATAATATTTAAATCATAAAATTTAAAATATTATAATATAAAGAATTTGAAAAAGAAAAATGCACCAACTATTATAAATTTTGAAAGCAAAAGGTTTGACTCGACTTGGGAAAAATAAAATAACATTAGGAAGCAAATAAATATATGGTGATAATTTACCTTTGAAGATGAAATAGAAATTGATTAAATTCATTGTGGAGTGCGAGCGATAGCCAAAGGAGAGGAGCAACAAAAAATAGGAGCCAATGAAAGACAAGGATAAATATGATATCACACCCCTTTGTTGTCACCAGCTAGGATAGCCCAGTTGGTTGTCGAGCTTTGTGTGGAGCACTGTTATGCATGAGGTTGCAGGGTCGAATTTGGTCGACACCATTTTGTTGAAAGTTTTGTTGTTGAAGGAGTGAAAATACACAAACAAATATTACATCGCACTCCTTTATTTTCACTTGCTATGGTAGTATAGCTGGTTGTGTGGCTTTGCATGGAGTGCTACTGTGTAGGATATCAAGAGGTCAAATCTGATCGACACCATTTTTGTTGAGGTTTTGTTGTTGAGAGAGCGCAAGAAAATGGATAAATATTTGGGCACCCCTTTTTGTTTCACCCCCTATGGTAGCACAGTTGGTCATGAGTGCTTGTGAAAGAGATATGATTCCAGAGGTCAGGTGTTTGATTCGTGGTTGTGCAAAAGTGTTTAAATTTTTTATTAAAGTTTAAAAAGTTAAGTGGGAGATATAAGGTGGATTGTGGTTATTTAAAAATTGTATTTTTGCATGTTAGAAAAAGGAGATATAAGGTGTATTGTGGTTAATTTTAAATTGTGTCTTGCATGCTGTGTGAGGGAGTTATAAGGTATAAGATTGATATTTTTTTTTTTGAAAAAATTTGAAAAAACTTGTATTAAAACAAAGATCATTTACAATATGGGAAGAGACTTTTCCCAGCCATAGTCAGAGAGAACACATGCATACAATAGTAAAAGAAGATTTACAATGGAGCCAAATCTCATAAACCATTAACTAGCTAACAGGGGAGACAGTGAATTTGACATTCAAGAGTGGATAAACTCCTTCTCCAATGGCCTAAGGCACGATCCAATAGGATTCAATGTTCACACAATGTGAGATGTTGCTAGGGGGATCGGTTTGGACTGAAGATGCAACTTGTCGCGATATTGCGACACTTTTTCCTTCTTCTCTTTTGGCCGTGAAAATGCAACATGTCATGATATCGCGACACTTTTTTCCTTTGGCCACGAAAAAGCAACATGTCACGATATCACGACACATTTTCTCTTTTGGCCGCGACGATGCAACATGTCGCAAAATCGTGACACTTTTTCTCCTTCGGTCGTGACGATGCAACATGTCGCGATATCACGACACTTTTTCTTCTTTGGCCATGACGATGCAACATGTCGCGATATCACGACACTTTTTCTCCTTTGGCCGCGACGATGCAACATGTTGCGTTATCGCGACACTATTTCTCTCTTGGCCGTGACGACGTGACATGTGGCGATATCGCGACAATTTTATCCTTTGACCGCGACGATGCAACATGTCGTGATATCATGACACTTTTTCTCCTTTGGCCGCAACGGTGCAACATGTTGCGATATCGTGACACTTTTTCTCCTTTGGCTGCAACGAAGCAACATGTCGCGATATCGCGACACTTTTTCTCCTTTGGCCGCAATGCTGCATCATGTCGCGAAATCGTGACACTTTTTCTCCTTTGGTCGCAACGATGCAACATGTCATGATATCGTGACACTTTTTCTCCTTTGGCCGCAACGATGCAACATGTCACGATATCGTGACACTTTTTCTCCTTTGGCCGCAATGATGCAAACATGTCACGAAATCGTGACACTTTTTCTCCTTTGGCCGCAACAATGCAACATGTCGCGAAATCGTGACACTTTTTCCCCTTTGGTCGCGACGATGCAACATGTCACAAAATCGTGACACTTTTTATCCTTTGGCCGCGATGATGCAACATGTTGCGATATCGCAACACCTTTCCAACCTTGGCCGCGACGAAGCAACATGTTGGGATATCATGACACCTTTCCAACCTTGGCCGCGATGAAGCAACATGTCACAATATCGCGACACCTTTCCAACCTTGGCCATGACGAAGCAACATGTCATGATATCGTGACACCTTTCCAACCTTGGTCGTGACGAAGCAACATGTCGCAATATCTCGACACCTTTCCAACCTTGGACGCGATGAAGCAACATGTCGTGATATCGCGACACCTTTCCAACCTTGGCCATGACGAAGCAACATGTCATGATATCGTGACACCTTTCCTCCCTTGGCCACGACGAAGCAACATGTCACGATATCGTGACACATTTCCTCCCTTGGTCGTGATGAAGCAACATGTCGCGATATCATGACACCTTTCCAACCTTGGCCACGACGAAGCAACATGTCATGATATCACGACACCTTTCCAACCTTGGCCACGATGAAGCAACATGTCACGATATCATGACACCTTTACTCCCTTAGCCACGATGAAGCAACATGTCATGATATCGCAATGCCTTTCCTCCCTTTGCTTTTTCTTTGACCATTAGCTCAGGGACCTTTCAAGACCTTGCCTAATCACCTCATCCTCAATAGCCATTTCACTGTGCAACTGAACCCCTACCTCCTTCTTAGCACCCATCTTAGCCAGGAAGTCAGCCACTTTATTTAAATATCTACTCACATAAAATGGAATCACATCATATAATTCCCTCCATAATTCCTTAATTTGAGTGACAAGAATCCTCAACCTCCATGCTTTCAAAGCAAATTTCCTCATGCAATCTAGAGCTCTAACCATTATTTGAGAATATGATTCAAGTATTATCCTCCTGTGGCCCTGTTTTACTGCCCAAATAGAAGCAGATTTGATAGCTATGGCTTCTGCTCCATTATTTATGGCTCTTTCCAAGCCTTGTAGTTCCCAGTAGAGCACTATTCCAACATGATTTTGGCAAACCACTCCAATTCTGGCTCTACCCGGATTGCCTTTTGTAGCTCCATCAGTATTAATTTTAATCCAACCTTCTGGGGGTGGTGTCCAACTAGCTCTGTCCTGTCCCTCTTGCACTTCAACTTCCACTTCCATTGCCCCAATAACAACCCTGAGTTTCCTCTTTAGCATAGATGGCCACAGCTTCGTGACTTTGCTCAAAATGACCTGCCAAACTCTATCTAAAGAAGAAAAAGTTTCTCTAAAAATTCTAGCATTTCTCTCCAACCACACTTGCCACCAAATAAAGTTTAATCCAAGCTCCTAACCAATACAAAGAGCTTTAGATTTAAATCTACCCCTCTTCCATATTTCCCATATATTAATCTGATTAAAGTCACCATTAACTTGAATTTTATAATATAAAAACCATATCTTCCAAATCTGGCACGTGAATGGGCACTCAAACATCAAGTGATCAGTTGTTTCCTCGCTCTTGTAGCATAAGACACATTGATATGGACCGATGATTCCTTTACATCTAAGATTATCAAAAGTGAGAATTCCATTATGCATGAAATGCCAGGAAAAAAGTTTACTTTTGGCCAACCCTTGGACTGCCAAATCTTTCTCCAATCCTCAACCTGATATGTATGAGGGGGAGGCTCTGGAAGGATCATATCATATCTGTCCTTCACTGTGTAGACACCAAGGCTCCCATAGCCCCAAGCCAATTCATCCTCCTCATATCTACTTGTGAGAAATATTTCTGTCAAGATTTTAGTCATGATGGGTGCCAAATCCGAAGGGATTGAAATTGGCCACTCATCCAAATTCTTAAACTGCTTAAACTTATAATCCCCTAGCTGACTAGTGGTGAAATAACTTTCAATTTGGACCCATCCCTTGGTTTCAATGGCTATTTTTATTGGTTGCAATTCAGGAAATTCAACAATGATAGGTGGGTATTGATCCCAAGAATCTGTCCAAAATCGTGCCTTCTCCCCTCTCCCCACTTTCCAGAATATGCGATATTTTACTACCTGTTGGTCACGAATCTGCCACAGGAAAGGATTTTCTACGTCTATGCGCCCTAGACCCGGCCAACATTGAAAGGCCAAGAGAAAGAAATGTCTCCTGGACCAATCTCCAGAGAGGGCTGGTTCCCTTACTAAATTCTATTCTGTTGAAGACTAGAGTTGCAGGAAAGAAATCGGAAATATGCGGAAAGAAATGGGAAATTACGAAAAGAGACGGGAAATATGGCCACAGGTCAAATTTGTCAGATCGAGGAAATATTAGCAGCAGATAACCTCAAGCACATGAACAACATATAACAAAATATAACAATGTAATCTACTTACAACCTTGCACAAATAACCTCCAGAATCGCATTCCAGAACTCACTTCCTCACTAGCAATATTTAAACTCAGATGCAGAATTCAAATTTAGCAGCAGATAAGAAATACGAGCATAAAGGAGAAATGCATAAGATAGAAGGAAAATCACATAGAAAGTTTCTTGCAAAACCAGAGGCCAAATATCTTTTATTCATGCAAAGAACTTGAAATTTTTTTTAGCAAAAGTATCTCTCTCCCTCCTTCTTTCTGAGATATACATTGATATTTATAGAGGTCTCGCCTCTTTACAACATTCAAAGCATGAAATAGACTTTCTCGAGATCCATAAAATATGTAACGAAAAAGAGAAATGATCCCCTTAATCCTGCCTCGAAGAAGTCACAATCCAAACAGAAACAAGGAACTAGCTATCTTTCATTAAATGATCGTTCTCGGACCAAGCTTGAACCCTTAGAAAATCGTGAACAGGAGCTTTTAATAATGGAGGCATCTTAAATTCTGGTAGCTTCAACTACTACACGCCTAAGCACATTCTTTCATCTTGCATGCATTGGAAAGCAACAAAACATTAAATTCTGGAGAGCTTTTAATTCTAAGAAATCGCAATACTTCATCGGGCCGCTAAACTGCTTCTTGGCGCAAAATCGTGACGGGTCGCGAAACCGCGACATGTCACGAAATCGTGACATTTTACCTCTCTGTATGCTTTTACCACTTTGGGTCGTGAAAACCAAACATGTCACAAAATCGTGACGTATTCGGCTCTTTGTTCTCCTTCGTCACCTTAGGTCGCGAAAACGCGACGCGTCGCGAAATCGTGACAATTTCTTGTTCTCTGCCTTCTTCTTCATGTCCTTCCGTGAAAACGCGACAAGATGCGAAACTGTGACATGTCACGATATCACGACAATTTTTGCTCATCATCTTCATTATCACTTCCAAGTCGCAAAAACCCAACATGTCACGATTTTGCGACGTTCCGTACTATTCTGCTCCTTCCTTGCTTTGCTCCCGTGAAACTATGACATGTCACAATTTCGCGACGTTCTTTCCCCATGGTGTCCTTTTGCTGTTTCGAATCGCGAAAACGCGACAAGTCATGATTTCACGACATTTTTCTCTCGCTTGGTTTTCTCTTTGCTTCTTGTCCGCAAAAACAAGACAGGTCATGATTTCACGACATGTCGCGAAATCATGACAATTTTTCATGCCTTGTAAGTTTCATGTCTACCTTTGCGAAAACACAATAGGTCACGATTTCGTGACATTCTTCCATCAACACCTTCGTTGTCATCTCTAGGTCGCGAAAATGAAACAAGTCACGAAATCGCGATGATTTCTTTTAGCTGCTCAATCCTCTCTTCCCTGTCGCAAAAATCTGACATGTCGCGATATTGTGACAATTTTCCACCTTACCCTTCATCCTGTCTTTAGGTCACGATTTCAAAACAGGTCGTGAAATTGTGACCTATTTGCGTTGACTGTACCTCTTGCCCCTGTTGACCGCGAAACTGTGACATGTCGCGATATCGTGACAATTCCTGGACTTAGCTCTTTTCTGCATGAGACCTTGCGAAAACACAACATGTCATGATATTGTGACAATTTTAATCTTCAACTTGATTCTTCGTCATGCGTCACGATTTTGCAACACGTCGCGATATCGCGACATTTTTGGCGCCTTGTTCCATTTGACCATTTTGACCACGATTTTGGAACACGTCGCGATATCTCGACATTCTTCGACTTTGGATTCTCTCTCCTCTAAAAACCCGTGATAGCGCGACATGTCATGATATCGCGACAGTTTTGAGCCCATGCTCTCCATTCTGCTTTTGGTCGTGATATCGCGACAATTTTCGGACTTAGCTGTTTTGGCACCAAAACTCGTGAAAAAACATAGAGGAGTGAGTACTCAACAATTTATGCATGAATCAACAACAATAAAAATAATGTGGCAAAAATGCCAACATTCTTGGCGGCTCGCGGGGTATACAGTTCTGTTGTATGCACGAACTCTAGGCCTGAATCCATTGGGCAATAGAGTCAAGAAAAACTGGAGGAACAGAATGCTGATTAATGGGAGATATCTCTATGGACTGTTGCAACGACCTCTTGCTGATATTCGACACTCAAGTGGATCTGCAGGTCATCTAGCTTGAGTGAGTTGGATAATCACCAGGTGCTGAGAAAGGATCTGCATGAGAAAACACCTGGGTTGCAAAAACGAAAATGAACAGAATGAATAGATGTGCGGGTCATGGAATGGAAATGAGAAATGAGGGAATGGCAGGAGAGGGAGGAATGGAAGCGACAGATACAACAACTAAAGAGGGGGCTACTGAGCTACCGATTACTGGGACAAAAAAAAATGGAAAATGAAATGGACGTAGATGAGATGGAGGAAGGCGGTATGAACTGCGGATAAATGCTGAAAAGAAAATAAAAGATTAGAAGAAAGGAGAAATGAAGAAATGAGAACATCAGAGAGGGGAGTAGAAACAACAGTAGTGGCTTGATGTCAGACAGCAGAAGAAAGGGGTGAAAGAGGAAGGGAAGAAGAGGAAGGGAGTGAAAATGAAGAAGTGGAAGAAAAAAAGTAGATGGAAGCCACTATCTGTTGGGAGGGAAAAGGAAGAAAGAAATAAATAACGTACCTGTGGGCTCGCACGCAAAAAGAACCGAAATTGACAATTTATGTACACAGGGTTATCTGCTGCTAATATTTCCCCGATCTGACAAACTCGGCCTGTGGCCATATTTCCCGTCTCTTTCCGTAATTTCCCATTTCTTTTCGCATATTTTCGATTTCTTTCCTGCAACTCTAGTCTTCAACAAAATAGAATTTAGTAAGGGAACCAGCCCTCTCTGGAGATTGGTCCGGGAGACATTTATTTCTCTCATCCTTTCAATGTTGGCCGGGTCTAGGGCGCATAGACGTAGAAAATCCTTTCCTGTGGCAGATTCGTGACCAACATTTTTTGGCATGCTCGGTGGGACAGACTGTTTCTGTCTTAGAAAGATCCACATATTTGGACAGCCTGGAGGAATCAAGATTTTTGATGAACTGTCTTGACCTCAAAAGCGGAGATTGTAAGTTCATCTGGTGACTCTGTTGAGCCAAAGATTCAGATTTCTTGATCATAGGTGCATTTTATAGCTGAACGAAGATACCCCGAAGGAATCAAGGTTTGGTGAGCAGCCTTGACCTTACAAGCGGAGGAAAGAATGTTCACTTGGCGACTCTGACTTGGCGACAGCCGTGATCTCGCAGACCACTGCTATAATGGCAAGGGTATGCTGTCCTAGATGGGATGATCCTAGCCCTCTGAATCTCCAAATTTGGCACGAGATTCTCAAAAGTTCCCTAAAAGCCCTAACAAAATACAATGGCACTAAGGGAATGGCCCGAGAGCATATTGACGATGTTGTTGCTTTAGCGACCCTCCATGATATAATTCATGAAGATGTCATGATCAGACTTCTGGTATCGTATCTAGAAGGAAGGGTGTTGCAGTGGTACAGATTGCTCGGGCGTAAAAGCATCTGCTCATGGGATGATTTAGCGGGAGCGCTCATTACAACATTTGATGGCTCTCAGGATCCCTTCCAACTTTTGATGCATCTCTCCACCATCACGAGAACACCTCAGGAGAGCATCACAGATTTCAACGTCCGATTCTGTAGAACTTGGAAGAGAATTCCAGGGGAGATCCAACCGACACCCACCCAAGCCCACCTCTTCTATGTTCGAGCTTTCCATCCGGACATAAGCCTCCTCTTGCTGCAATCAGGTGAACGTAGATTCCCTCAAATCTTTGAGGAAGCATTACAAGCGGAGCACCTTCTGCTCCTGTCAAGAAAATTACCATGGGGAGAAACTCCATTACTTTCTCCGGTAGTTCCTGCTCCTGTCTATCCCGCGCAGTATTCATCATGGCCAATCCCTCATACTATGCAGAGACCTGAAATGCAGTTGTGTGGAACTCAAGAGGTAGGTTTCGTCCAAGGCCAACGATGGGCATATGCAAGCACTCTCCCAACAATAGATAATATGATTGCTTGTAGTTTTCGTCAAGAGATGGGCCAAGTAGAGGAACAGGTTCAAGTGGCAAAACCTAAGCACAAAGAGGGCACAATTTTGCACAGCACGCAAGTATTCAACCAGAACCCGTTAAGCATGCCTCACCAAAAGGTTGAGCCTGAGGAGATCCTGGAAGTAGATTTATCGTCAGAAAGGTTCTGTGATCGCACCAAGGGATTGGAGGAGCCTGTACTCAGCCCACAACCAATGGAGTCTTCAAAGTGGTGGTATTGGTTCCAGCCACTACAACCGGTACCTAAAGAAAGCCCCCATGTGGCAAACCTCTTTGCCACATTATTCATCAATAGCACGGGTACTAGTAAGAATGATAACCTGCCACATTGCACTCTGTTTGCAACATGGAGAACTTCAGGAAGAAGCCAGCCGAACTTCAAAGATAAACTGAAGTATAATTAGATTTGGTCCGGACACTGTAGATTCACCGGATAAGCACCTGAAACTGAGTTTGTGGTAGCGGCATGCCAATCATGTCGCAAAATTTTGTATATATAAAAAAAAAAAAAAAAAAAAAGAAAAAAGAAAAAAGAAAAAAAAATGTCGTGGAGTCCCCCTGTGTACATAAATTGTCAATTTCGGCTCTTTTTGCGTGCGAGCCCGCAGGTACGTTATTTCTTTCTTTCTTCCTTTTCCCTCCCAACAGATAGTGGCTTCCATCTACTTTTTTTCTTCCACTTCTTCATTTTCACTCCCTTCCTCTTCTTCCCTTCCTCTTTCACCCCTTTCTTCTGCTGTCTGACATCAAGCCACTACTGTTGTTTCTACTCCCCTCTCTGATGTTCCCGTTTCTTCATTTCTCCTTTCTTCTAATCTTTTATTTTCTTTTTAGCATTTATCCGCAGTTCATACCGCCTTCCTCCATCTCATCTACGTCCATTTCATTTTCCATTTTTTTTGTCCCAGCAGTCGGTAGCTCAGTAGCCCCCTCTTCAGTTGTTGTATCTGCCGCTTCCATTCCTCCCTCTCCCGCCATTCCCTCATTTCTCATTTCCATTCCATGACCCGCACATCTGTTCATTCTGTTCATTTTCATTTTTGCAACCCAGGTGTTTTCTCATGCAGATCCTTTCTCAGCACCTGGTGATTATCCAGCTCACTCGAGCTAGATGACCTGCAGATCCACTTGAGTGCCGAATATCAGCAAGAGTTCATTGCAACAGTCCGCAGAGATGTCTCCCATCAGTCAACATTCTGTTCCTCCAATTTTTCTTGACTCTGTTGCCCAATGGATTCAGGCCTGGGATTTGTGCATACAGCAGAACTGTATACCCCGCGAGCCGCCAAGAATGTTGGCATTTTTGCCACATTGTTTTGATTGTTGTTGATTCATGCATAAATTGTTGAGTACTCATTCCTCTATGTTTTTTCACGAGTTTTGGTGCCAAAATAGCTAGGTCCAAAAACTATAGCGATATCGCGACCAAAAGCAGAATGCAGACCATGGGATCAAAACTGTCGCGATATCGTGACATGTCGCGCTATCGCGGGTTTTTAGAGGAGAGAAAAGCCAAAGTCGAAGAATGTCGTGATATTGCGACATGTTCCAAAATCGCGGTCAAAATGGTCAAATGGAACAAGGCACCAGAAATGTCACGATATCGCGACGTGTTGCAAAATCGCGACGCATGACGAAGAATCAAGTTGAAGATTAAAATTGTTGCGATATCGCGACATGTGTTTTCACGAGGTCTCATGCAGAAAAGAGCTAAGTCCAGGAATTATCGCGATATCGCAACATGTCGCAGTTTCATGGTCAACGAGGGCAAGAGGTACAGTCAACGCAAATAGGTCGCGATTTCGTGACATGTTCCGAAATCGCGACCTGAAGACAGGATGAAGGGCAAGGTGGAAAATTGTCACGATATCGCGACATGTCGGATTTTCATGACAGGGAAGAGAGGATTGAGCAGCTGAAAGAAATCATCACGATTTCATGACTTGTTTCCGTTTTGCGACCTGGAGATGACAACGAAGGTGCCGATGGAAGAATGTCTCGAAATCGCGACCTGTTGCGTTTTCGCAAAGGTAGACATGAAACTTACAAGACATGAAATATTATCGCGATTTCGTGACATGTCGCAAAATCGTGACCTGTCTTGTTTTCGCGGACAAGAAGCAAAGAGAAAACCAAGCGAGAGAAAAATGTCACGAAATCATGACTTGTCATGTTTTCGCGGTTCGAAACAGCAAAAGGACACCATGGAGAAAGAACGTCGTGATTGGGATTTTCAGGGTTTCACGGGAGAAAAACAAGGAAGGGGGACGAAATCGCGACATGTTGGGTTTTCGCGACTTGGAGGTGATAATGAAGATGATGAGCAAAAATTGTCGTGATATCGCGACATGTCACAGTTTCGTGTCTTGTCACGTTTTCGTGGAAGGACATGAAGAAGAAGGCAGAGAGCAAGAAATTGTCGCGATTTTGCTACGCGTCGCGTTTTCGCGACACGTCACGTTTTCGCGACCTAAGGTGACGAAGGAGAACAAAGAGTCGAATACGTCACGATTTCATGACATGTTTGGTTTTCATGACCCAAAGTGGTAAAAGCATACGAAGAGGGAAAATGTCACGATTTCATGACATGTCGCGGTTTCGCGACCCGTCACGGTTTCGCGCCAAGAAGCAGTTCAATGGCCCGATGAAGTATTACGATTTCCTAGAATTAAAAGCTCTCTAGAATTTAATGTTTTGCTGCTTTCCAATGCATGCAAGATGAAAGAACGTGCTCAGGCATGTAGTTGTTGAAGCTACCAAAATTTAAGATGCCTCCATTATTAAAAGCTCCTATTCACGATTTTCTAAGGGTTCAAGCTTGGTCCGAGAACGGTCATTTAATGAAAGACAGTTGGTTCCTTGTGTCTATTTGGATTGTGAATTCTCCAAGGTGGGATTAAGGGGATCATTTCTCTTTTTCGTTACATATTTTGTGGATCTCGAGAAAGTCTGTTTCATGCTTTGAATGCTGCAGAGAGGCGAGACCTCTATAAATATCAATGTATATCTCAGAAAGAAGGAGGGAGAGAGACTTTTTCTGATTTACTTTTCAAGTTCTTTGCATGAATAAAAGATATTTGGCCTCTAGTTTTGCAAGCAAATTTTTGTGTGATTTTCCTTCTATCTTATGCATTTCTCCTTTACGCTTGTATTTCTTATCTGCTGCTAAATTTAAATTCTGCATCTGAGTTTGAATATTGCTAGTGAGGAAGTGAGTTCTGGAATGCAATTCTGGAGGTTATCCGTGCAAGGTTGTAAGTAGATTACGTCGCTATATTTTGTTATATGTTGTTCATGTGCTTGAGGTTATCTGCTGCTAATCTTTCCTCGATCTGATAAATTCGGCCTGTGGCCATATTTCCCGTCTCTTTCCGTAATTTCCCATTTCTTTTCGCATATTTCTGATTTCTTTCCTGCAACTCTAGTCTTCAATAGAATAGAATTTAGTAAGGGAACCAGCCCTCTCTGGAGATTGGTCCGAGAGACATTTCTTTCTCTCGGCCTTTCAATGTTGGCCGGGTCTAGGGCGCATAGACGTAGAAAATCCTTTCCTGTGGAAGATTCGTGACCAACACTACTTGAGATTCTAACTTGAGAGCCTGCCACACTAAGGATCCATTACCATCCAAAGGGAAACGACCCACCTCATTTGGGTTTACATGTCCCAAATATTTACTAGTGAGGATTCTATTGAAAAAGGAAGTTGGTTGGGAAATCCACCTGTAGTAAAGCTTTCCAGCCAAAGCTTTATTATTTAACTTTGATCTTCTTAGTCCCAAACCTCATTTTACCTTGGGCTAGGTTACTTTGTCCCAACCAACTAAGGCCCATTTCCTCTCTCCTTTTACTCCTTCCCATAAAAATTTTCTAGCCATCTTGTCCAACTCTTTCCATATAGTATGTGGGGCAGCCAGGATAGAGAATTTATAAATTGGCATGGCCTGAATGACTGACTGTAAAAAAGTTAATCTACCCCCATAGATTAACCATTTGTGAGACTAATGATTAATTCTATCCTTGATACAATCCAAAATATTCCTCCAGATATCTATTTTTAGTTTTTTAAAATGCAAAGGGACCCCCAAGTAAACCACTGGGAGAGAAGTCCTTGTGAATCCCAAGATCTCTAAAACTCTGTCCTGAAGCCTTTGATCAAGATTGAAAAAGACCACTTTGGATTTTTGATCATTGATGACTTGGTTTGTAGCCCTAAGGTATATATTAAGAGTATCTCTGATCATTCTTGCTTCCCTAAAGCTGGCCACTCCCACCAATCCTATGTCATCCACAAACTGCAGGTGAGTCAAAACTTCCTCACCCACCTTGATACCTATTAGCAAACCTTGTTGTCTTCTATAAGATTGATATTTTTAAAAGGTGTATTTTGCATTTTATAAAAAAAGATATATGAGTTTTTGTTGTTAATAAAGCTTTATTTTTGTGAGTTTCAAAAAGGGAGATATAAGGAGTTATTTTTAAGTTTTATTGTGCATCCCTTTTATAAGGGTTTTTAAAGTGATTTATTTGATATCTAATCAAGAAAAGAAAAAGAGATTTGCTAACCAATTTTTGAAGGGGAAAAAAAAGGAAAATTATTTTTTATCAAGACAGGTTTGGGAAGCTCATGCAAAAAGAAGATCATCATCATTGAGGTAAATTTAGAGGTATGGTGATAAAATTCCTTTCTCAAGTGGTTTTGGTTAAGGAACATATTTCTTGTTGTCATATAGTGGGAGGTATAAGGAATTATTTGATGTGCATTATTTTTGTTTGAAATTGGAAGTAAATGGGTAAGAGTTATGGATTATATTTGAGAACAAACTTGTGCATTGGTTTTGATTGAAACTGGGAATAAATGTGCAAGAGTTATAGATTAGATTTGAAATCAAATTTGTGCATTGTTCATGATTTATTTTGGGAGTAGATGAGAAGGACAAATTTGTGCATTGTGATTAATTTTAAAGTGTACACGGAAATAAGCAAAATATTATGGTCCCACAGAAATAGAAAGGTTGTTTTAAAGTGAAAGTGTCATATAGTTCAAGGATAGTGTGACAGGACTCAATTGAAAAGAAGAGTATTTTCAGCTATCTACAAAAGAAAAGGAAAGATGTAAATCAATAATCACAGGGTCGGTTATCAAGTGTTATACTAGAGCTACCTTTAAAATGTAATAAATGTGAGACATGTGGAAGCGTCAGACTTAATGAATGTGAAGAACATATTGGGCATTTGTTAGTGCATATCATTTTATATATGTTCATGAATATAAAAGAATTCTAGGTAGAATATATCTGAATTGCTTTTAGTTGTGGAAAGAAAAGGTGAAGAACTTGATGCCATTGTTGATAAAGTTATGGAGCAGATTTGAGCAGGTTGTTATGGGAAGATCTGAGCAGGTTTTATGAGTAGGTTTTGGAGAAAATTTGAGTAGGTTTTGTGAGCAATTTTTTGGAGTAGATTTGAGTAGGTTTTATGAGCAGATTATGGAATAGAATTGAGTAGGTGCTTGATCAAGGGGATTGGTGTCTCCTATGGATTGGTATACATAAAAACAGAGCATATGGGATTGGTGTATCCTATGGAGTGGTGTCCACAAAACCAAAATAGAGGGGATTGGTGTCTCCTATGGAGTGGTGTCCACAAAACCAGAATAGAGTGGAGTGGTGTCCACAGAACCAGAGTATATGGTATTGGTGTATCCTATGGAGTGGTGTCCACAAAACTAGAATAGAGTGGAGTGGTATCCACTGAACAAGATAAGAGGGTATTGGTGTCTCCTATGGAGTGGTATCCACAAAACTAGAATAAAGTGGAGTGGTGTCCATAAAACCAGAGTAGAGGGGATTGGTGTCTCCTGTGGAGTGGTGTCCATAAAACTAGAACAGAGTGGAGTGGTGTCCACGAACTAGAGTAGAGGGGATTGGTGTCTCCTATGGAGTGGTGTCCATGAACTTGAGAGGGGATTGGTATCTCCTATGGATTGGTGTCCATGAACATTGTAATAGGGGATTGGTATCTCCTATGGGTTGGAGCCCACAAAATTTATTGAGAAATTTATAGAGCAATATTTCTCCATGGATGTAGCCCACATTGGGTGAACCATGTTAAATATGTGTCTCTTATATGTGTGGTGATTTGTGCATTATTTCATTATTGCAATTGATATTATTGATATTATCATTTGGATTGAAAAGTGAAAAGTTTTATCTTATACTGTTCACCCTCCCTCTCAGTATAATCTTGTGTTATTCAATTGGTATCAGAGTGGGTTCCTTTGTGAAAGCCTAATAGCTTGAAGGAAGATCTTACAGGAACACACATGGCACATCAAGAAGGGTTTTTATCAAATAGGGCACCATTGTTTGATGGGACTAACTATGATTTTTGGAGCATAAGGATGAAGACTTATTTGATGGCACATGGATATGATATATGGCAATCCATTGAGAATGGGTTCACTCCACCTACAACTCCTCCCACATATGCAAATGGTAAGAAACCATATGAAAATAATGCCAAGGCAATGAATGTAATCTTAAGTGGGTTATGTGAATCAAAGTTTGTGAAAGTCATGCAATGCACTTCAGCAAAAGAAATATGGGATAAGTTACATAGAACATATGAAGGAAATGACAAGGTTAAAATGGAAAAACTTCAAACCCACAAGAGGAAGTTTGAAGAATTGAAGATGAAATATGAGGAAGATATTGCTAGGTATCTACTTCGTGTTGATGAGGTTTTCAACACCATTCATGGACTTGGAGAAAGTATTGAAGACTCTAAGATTGTTCAAAAAATATTGAGGTCACTTCCCATGAGGTTTGATGCAAAGGTTTCAGCAATTGAAGAAATGAAGGATCTCAAAACTTTGATCATGGATGAGCTACATGGGATTCTCACAGCCTATGAGATGAGGATAAAAAAATATCAAACATCCAAATGAGAGGAAACATTCAAAGTTTCAAAGAAGGCAAAGAATAAAGAACCAGAATCAAGTGAAGAATCAAGCAGTGGAGAAGAAGCTAATTTTGTGAGAAGGTATAAGAAGGGTCCAAGAAAACACAAAGATATGCAAACTGTGAAATATTTTAATTGTGGTAAATTTGGTCACTATGCATCTAATTGTCCACAAGCTAGAAGTAGTAGCAGTGAAGAAGAAAAGGAATACAAGAAAAAGAAAGAAAGAAAATTTTATCATAAAAAGAAAAATAGGCATGGTCAAGGCAAGCATGAGAAGAAGATATTTCAAATACACAAGAAGATTTTTTATGTTGAAGAAGCAAGCAGTGATGAAATCTTCTATGATAATGAAAAAGAAGAAATTTTATTTTTGGCCATAGAAGAGAAAGAAGATGATCCTATTGTTGAAGACCAAGAAGAAGAGAAATATTCAGAAGATGAAGAGGAAGCCACAGTTGACATAGAAGATGAACTTATTATTGCTCTTGAAGAGTTGAAGAGGGTTAGAAAGAAGAACTCAAAATTGAAGGCTCAAGTACAAGAGGATGAGAAAACAAAGGCAAAGCTTCTACAAGATCTCACCAACTTAAAATAAAAGGTTGAAGAGGCAAGGAGAATTGAAGAAGGTATGGTTGAACAATTAAAGGTAAAAGAACTAGAGTGTGAAATACTAGAACATGAAGTTGTCATTCTAAGGAAGGGACTTAAAAAATTTAATGATAAGATATATCAGTTTAGGAAAAGCTCAAAAAACTTGGATGATATTATCAAAGCACAAAGATCTCCATTTATCAAAACTAGACTTGGTTTTGAAGAAGGTCAAGAGAAACAAAAGGGGAGTCAAGCTCAAAAGAAATAGAGGCACCAAAGAAAATTGAAGAAGAGCCTAAGACCTATGCTGATATGTTGAGAAGTGGAAGCATCAATGAGGAAGAAAATAAAGCACCATCAAGGAACAGGGACCATCATAGAAAAAGCAATGAGAGAACCATGCAACAATATCCTCCAAGGCAATCAAACAGGTTTCAAAATTTCTTCCATGGTCATTGTTTCTCATGTAATCATTTTGGTCATAAAGTTGTAAATTGTAGGGTCCATGCTATGGATAATTTTGGCTTCACCAAGAGGAATTTCAATTCATTTGCACCTCTTATGGACTACAATATCATTTGTTACAATTGCAACAATTTTGGGCATACAACTAGATGGTGTAGAACAGTGTTCCCAGAACTTCCAAAGATAGGCAAGAAAAAGGATGCTCAAAATGTTCAAAGAGGTATGATCTCCAAAGTTTGGAGAAAGAAAATGAAACAAGAAGAGGAGCATAGTAATTTGGGAGTTTCACTCCCATCCCATAATTGATCACCTCAAGAAAAGGAGGTGGTGAGGGGGCTGTGTTAAGTGTCTTATTTTTAGCCCCAAGGAGCCCTTTGCCATTGATGTCAAAGGGGAGAGTTTTTAGTAAGGGGGAGCAGCTTGTGAATCCAGTTGCAGTAAAAAAAATTTTTTGTAGGGTTGCCATCAATGACAAAGGGGGAGATTGTTGGAAATATTGAGTTGTCATTGATGTCAAAGGTGCATGGTATTCAAGGCAAAAATATTCTTCAAGGGTGAGAAGTTTATAAGGTTGGACAATATATCAATGGTGTCAAAAATGGATTTGGTGAATAGCAAACAATGGATAATTATTCAAGGTAAGGTATATCTCAAAGCAAGGCAACTATCTTTTAAGCAAAGGATTATAATATTTAAATATTATAAAGAAAAGGACAAAGGTTTAAAAGTTTCTTGGGACAAAAATATTTAAATATTTCAAGAGAGGGACAAAGGTTTTATTATAATATTTAAATCATAAGATTTAAAATATTATAATATAAATAATTTGAAAAATAAAAAGGTACCAACGATTATAAAGTTTGAAAGCAAAAGGTTTGAGCCAACTTGGACAAAATCAAACAACATTAGGAAGCATATAAATATATGGTGATAATTCACCTTTGGAGATGAAATGGCAATCGATTAAATCCATCGTGGAGTGCGAGCGGTAGCCAAAGGAGAGGAGCAACAAAAAATAGGAGCCAGCGAAAGACAAGGATAAAGATGATATCATACCCCTTTGTTGTCACCAGCTAGGATAGCCCAACTGGTTGTTGAGCTTTGCATGGAGCGTTGTTATGCATGAGGTTGCAGGGTTGAATCTGGTCGACACCATTTTGTTGAAAGTTTTGCTATTGAAGGAGCAAAAAGACATGAACAAATATTACATTGTGCTCCTTTGTTTTCACCTTCTGGGGTAGCCCAACCAGTTGTGTGGCTTTGCATGGAGCGCTGTTGAGAAGGAGGTTAGGAGGTCAAATCTGATTGATGCCATTTTTGTTGAGGTTTTGTTGTTGAGAGAGCACAAGAACACATATAAATATTTGGGCAACCCTTTTTGTTTCACCTATTGTGGTAGCACAACTGGTCATGAGCGCTTGTGAAAGCATTGTGCTTCCAGAGGTTAGGGGTTCGATTCACAACTGTGCAAAGGTATTTAATTTTTTTATTAAAGTTTAAATTTAAGTGGGAGATATAAGGTGGATTGTGGTTATTTGAAAATTGTATTTTTGCATGTTGGAAAAAGGAGATATAAGGTGTATTGTGGTTAATTTTAAATTGTGTTTTGCATGTTGTGTGAGGGAGTTATAAGGTATAAGATTGATATTTTTAAAAGGTGTGTTTTGCATGTTATAAAAGAAGATATATGAGTTTTTGTTGTTAATAAAGCTTTATTTTTGTGAGTTTCAAAAAGGGAGATATAAGGAGTTATTTTTAAAGCTTTATTGTGCATCCCTTTTATAAGGATTTTTAAATGATTGATTTGATATCTAATCAAGAAAAGAAAAAGAGAATTGCTAACCAGTTTTTGAAGGCACAAACAAAAGGAAAATTAGTTTTTGTCAAGACAAGTTTGGGAAGCTCATGCAAAAAGAAGATCATCGTCATTGAGGCATATTTAGAGGTATGGTGATATAATTACTTTCTCAAGTGTTTTTGGTTAAGGAAAATATTTCTTGTTGTTATATAGTGGTAGGTATAAGGAATTATTGGATGTGCATTGTTTTTGCTTGAAATTGGAAATAAATGGGCAAGAGTTATGGATCAAATTTGAGAACAAATTTGTGCATTGGTTTTGATTGAAATTGAAAATAAATTTGCAAGAGTTATAGATTAGATTTGAAAGAAAATTTGTGCATTTTTCATGATGGATTTTGGGAGTAGATGAAGACATGTGGAAATAAGCAAAATAGTATGGTCTCATACAAATAGAAGGTTTGTTTTAAAGTGAAAGTGTCACATAGTGCAAGGATAGTATGAAAAGAATCAATTGAAAAGAAGAATATTTTTAGCTATCTACAAAAGGAAAGGAAAGGTGCAAGTCAGCAATTACAAGGTTAGTTATAAGGTGTTAGACTAGAGCTACCTTTAAAATGTAATAAATTTGAGACATGTGGAAGCGATAGACTTAATGAAGGTGATAAACATATTGGGCATTTGTTAGTGCATATCATTCTCTATTTGTTCATGAAGATAAAATAATTTTGAGTAGAATATGTCTAAATTGCTTTTAGTTATGGAAAGAAAATGTGAAGAAATTGATGCTATTGTTGATAAATTTATGGAGTAGATTTGAGTAGGTTGTTATGAGCATATATGAGCAACTTTTGTGAGTAGGTTTTGGAGCAAATTTGAGCAAGTTTTATGATCAGGTTTTTGGAGTAGATTTTTAATGGATATTTGAGGTAATTTGAGGTATTTTATGTTGTCATTGATGTCACATGGATCATTGATGTCACATGGATCACATTTGGTTTTGGTGGCCAAAATATTTCATAAATAAGCATTTATGATATTTTGGAAAGCATGGATATATACAGGGTTTTTATGAAAACCAAGGCAGGAAAAATAAAAGGTTTTATTTAAAACCATGGTGGGCTTATGTGGAAAGGGCTTTTCTTAAAAGCCAAGGTGGAATTTTGTTTCATCGAAAAAGGACCTCCGGTGATGAAGATATTAAAGTTTAAAGTTTAAGTTTAAATTAATGGAGGGCCGACCTATGTGCAATTAATGGAGGTTGGCATATATATATATATATATATATATATATATATATATATATATATATATATATATATATATATATATGTAAAGGTTTCAATTTATTTCGGAAAGGGGGCATATTATATATCATCGGAAAGCTTATTTCGAGGGCTATTTGACTAACTTATTTAGAAGGAGAAATAAGGTGTGTGTAAAGAGATATTTCTGATTTTGCAAAGGGGTTCCAAAAGTGAAGTTTTCCTTGTTCTTTTTCAAGAGGATTAATTCTTTCATGAGGTGACAAGGTATGCAATATTGTGATTTATTTTATTTTATGGTATAAGTGGTTTTGGGAGTGAAAAGGTTATGCAATGTTTTGATTTATTTTATTTTATGGTACAAGTGGTTTTAGGAGAGATAAGGAAGTTGTGCAATTAAAGGCCTTGGTGATGATTATTGAAAAGTGGAGTAATGTTGATTATTTTGTGATCTACTAACCCTTGTGAAGATTGGCAAAAGAATTTTGTGATTGTGGCAGATTTACAAAGAGGTTTTTTCATCTTCATAAAAGGTATGGGCACATTCTCCTATTGATTGTTTATGGTGGTTGATTTCTGAAATATCATTGGAGGGAAAATGATTGTTTGTGGTTTCCTTTTCGAAAGTGGTTGGTTGAATGCTTCAAGGTTTTATGAATTGAGAGTTGTGTTTAAACCTTGTTTTATAAGTATAGTTGTTGAAGCCCATTGGTTGTGAAAGAACTTGAGTTAGAAAAGAACATGAGTATCATTGTTATGTGAGATTTGTGGTTGAGCATTGTTGGAAACATTTGAGTTGGTTGATACATACTTGGACTAGGGTTGTGTGATAAAGAGTTGTCCCTTGTGATGATTGGTTGAGTTGAGTTGATTGAGCCTAGTCAAGTGATGTGTGAAGTGATTGTTCAAGTTCTATGAAACAAACTATTCCATCATTCTATGTTGAGTTGAGATTAAGGTTAGAACATATTGAGTCTCTAACAATTCTCTTTATGGTTCTATAAGACTTGAGTTGAGTTGAGGTTGAATTGAATTAAGTTGAGGGTGAATTGAATTGAGTTGAGGTTGATTTGAGTTGAGAGTGAGATTAGAACATATTGAGTCTCTAACAATTCTCTTTATGCTTCTATGAGTTGAGTTGAGATTGATTTGGGTTGAGAGTGAGATTAGAACATATTGAGTCTCTAACAATTCTCTTTATGCTTCTATGAAGTTAATTTGAGTTGAGATTGCCATTCATTATTGAGTTCATTTTGAGTACTACTTGAGCATGATTGATTGAGCCTTTGAGAAGGCCTTTGGGATAGATTTGAGGATAGTGTTGGGACAGATTTGTGGATAGTTTTAGAACAATTTTGGACAAGTTCTTAGTGAGCTTGTTGGAGCAGATTTGGGCAAGTTCTTGGTGAGCTTGCTAGAGCAGTTTTGGACAAGTTCTGTGTGAGCTTGTTATTGCAGATTGGGTAGGTTTTGGTGAGCTTGTTATTTAGCATTGGATAGGTTATGTGAACTTTTTATTCAACATTGGAAAGGTTCTTGGTGAGCTTGTTATTCAGCATTGGATAAGTTATGTGTGAGCTTGTTATTCAATTTTGGACAAGTTCTGTGTGAGCTTGTTAAGCAGGTTCTGTGTGAGCCTATTGAGTAGGTTCTTAGTGAGCCTATTGATAGAGCTTTGGAGGTGATAGAGTACAGAGGATAGAGTCTCAGTGGATAGATATCCAATAGCCAACACAGTTGAAGATAGATCTGAGTGAGGAGTCTTCAAGTGGAGAGAGGTCCACCAGTTAGTGCAGAGAGAGACAGAGTCTTCTAGAAGATCACATAGCCAAAGAAGAAGGGGAAAGAGTTCTCCTGTGGAAGAGATCCATGAACTTGAGATTAGGGGATCAACATCTCCTTTGGACAAAGATCCATAAACATTGTAATTGGGAGTGATTCCCAAAGATATTGATTGAGAAAGTTTTAGTAAAATATTTTCTCCATGGAGTAGCCCACATTGGGTGAACCAAGTAAATTGTGGTGTCTCTATTGTGTATGGTTTTTGTGCATTGCTTTGATTACTACTATTGATACTACTATCTTTACACAACATAATATTGAATTGGAAGAAAAAGTAAAAAGTGGTCTTATACTGTTCACCCCCCTCTCAGTATAAGCTTGTGTTCTTCAATTGGTATCAGAGTGGGTTCCTTCGAAAGGCTAACAACTTGAGGGTAGATTCTACAAAGAACACATATGGCTTCACAGAAAGGATTATCTTCAAATAAGGCTCCATTGTTTTATGGTAACAATTATGCTTTTTGGAGCATGAGGATGAAGAACTACTTGATATCACAAGGATATGAGGTATGGAAGATGGTTGAAAAAGAGTATAAGGTTGAAGGTGATCCTGAGGAAGATAAGATAACCAGAAAATTGGTTGAGATCAATGCAAGAGCAATGAATTTTATTTTGAGTGGGCTACGTGAGATAGATTTTGCAAAGGTCATGGTATGTACTTCAGCTAATGAGATGTGGACCAAGTTGAGGAATACTTATGAAGGAGATTCCAAGGTAAAGTTGGCAAAGAAATCTTACTACATTGTAGAAGCAAGTGATAATTCAGATTACAGTGATAAAGATCAGTCAGATGAAGAAGAATGTACATTCTTTGGAATAAATGAAGAAAAACAAGAACATCTATTCCTAGGTATTGAAGTTAAATAAGAGGATAAATCTATTGAATAAAGACATGAAGAGCTTGCCACATCCATTGAGCAAGCAGATAGGTACAAGAAATGTCTAAGAATACTAAAATGCTTCATATGCAGAGATTTTGGGCATATAGATGATGATTGCACATACTACAACAATTACAACAAGGAAAGTTTATTTGAAGAAGAAAGCAACAGTTCTAGTGACAATTCCAGTAGTAGTGATGATGAAGAAGAGAATTCCACAAAACAAGAAAAGAAAATTAGGAGGTTGAAAAATAAAATCAAGAGGCTTGAAAATAAGGTTCAAGAAAATGAAAAAGTCAATATGATGCTTAATCAACACATTCAAGATTTTGAAAAAGAGCTTCAGGAATCAAAAGAGTTTGGCATCACTATTTTTGAGAAACTAAAGGAGAGGAAAGAAATATGTGATCAGTTAGAAGAAGAAGATCAGAAAATTTTGGGGACCTACATAAATGAGTTAGCACGATTTCAAAGAAATTCAAAAACACTGGATAATTTTTTGGATTTACAATGAGATCCATTTATAAAGACAGGGCTTGGTTATGAAGAAGGGAAATAAAAAATAAGTACACAAGGTCCTATATTTGTATCAGGAGGTTTCATTTCAGAAATCTATAAGGAAGAACTAGTTCTCAAAGAAAAAGAAGCAGCAGAAATGGATACTTGCATTTCAGAGGCTATAGAGATGTGTGCCAATTTGCTACTTAACACAAATGAAGAAAAAGAAGAGGGAGATTCCAAAGCACCAAAGGTTTCATATTTTAGGTTTGGGGAATCACACTCAAAAGGAAAGGAAGTTCTAAAATATGAAAGCAAGGAAGCACCTAATATTTGTGAGGAAAGTTCCAAAGTTCCTATAGCTCCAAATATTCAGTTTGGTTCTTGTTTTGAGATAGGTGAATCAAGTTCAAAGGGAAAATAAATTATTGAAGAGAAAGGCAAGGAAGAAACTAAGGAAGAGGTTTTAGATGCTACAAAGAAGGTTCAAGAATGCAATGCACAAGTTGAAGATGATCATAAGGATAATGGTCAAGAAAGGGCTATACATTGCAAGATCCATGGATCAAAGAAGTTTGATTTTGCTAGAAGAAACTTCAAGGGAAGAAGGTATGGTTTTTAGGGATATTGCTTCTCATGTAATAGGATTGGTCATAAAGCTTTTCAGTGCAAAGGAAATGAGCAACATGGTTTTGGTTTTAGAGCTACACAATTCAGAAGTCATGGTTATAATGGTCATGAAAATAGAGCTTCACAATACAGGGGTTCAGGAAAGGAATGGATATGGAAATTATTTTAAGAATAATTTCAGGACATGGGCACCAACCAAAGGCTACAATATCAAGTGTTTTAATTGCAATAACTTTGGGCATATTGCAAGATGGTGTAGGACTCAATTCCAAACAGGTTCAAGGCAAGAAGGTCAAAAAGGTTCAAGACAATAAGATCAAGTAATTCATCAAGAGAAGGATATCAGAAAAACATGGAAGGAAGTTGATAGAGGAAAGAATCAATGTAATATGGGAGTAAAGGTACTCCCACCCCAAAATTAATCACCTCAAGAGAGAAGGTGGTGAGGGGGCTATGCTTAAGAGTCATATATTTTAGCCCCATAGGTGTCCCTTTTGCCATTGATGTCAAAGGGGGAGAGATTTGAGTAAGGGGGAGAGCATTGAGTTAGGGGGAGCAGCCTCCAAAGAGAGTATTGAGTTAGGGGGAGCAGCCTCCATAAGAGAGTATTGAGTGAGGGGGAGCAACTTTGATTCTCGAGAGATGGTTTTTGCAGTTATTGTGGTGTTTGCATTAGAGGTGTTGCCATCAATGACAAAGGGGGAATTGTTGGAAATTTGAGTTAATTTGAGGTATTTTATGTTGTCATTGATGTCACATGGATCATTGATGTCACATGGATCACATTTGGTTTTGGTGGCCAAAATATTTCATAAATAAGCATTTATGATATTTTGGAAAGCATGGATATTTACAGGGTTTTTATGAAAACCAAGGCAGGAAAAATAAAAGGTTTTATTTAAAACCATGGTGGGCTTATGTGGAAAGGGATTTTCTTAAAAGCCAAGGTGGAATTTTGTTTCATCGAAAAAGGACCTCCGGTGATGAAGATATTAAAGTTTAAAGTTTAAGTTTAAATTAATGGAGGGCCGACCTATGTGCAATTAATGGAGGTTGGCATATATATATATGTAAAGGTTTCAATTTATTTCGGAAAGGGGGCATATTATATATCGTCGAAAAGATTATTTCGAGGGATATTTGACTAACTTATTTAGAAGGAGAAATAAGGTGTGTGTAAAGAGATATTTCTGATTTTGCAAAGGGGTTCCAAAAGTGAAGTTTACCTTGTTCTTTTTCAAGAGGATTAATTCTTTCATGAGGTGACAAGGTATGCAATATTGTGATTTATTTTATTTTATGGTATAAGTGGTTTTGGGAGTGAAAAGTTTATGCAATGTTTTGATTTATTTTATTTTATGGTACAAGTGGTTTTAGGAGAGATAAGGAAGTTGTGCAATTAAAGGCCTTGGTGATGATTATTGAAAAGTGGAGTAATGTTGATTATTTTGTGATCTACTAACCCTTGTGAAGATTGGTAAAAGAATTTTGTGATTGTGGAAGATTTACAAAGAGGTTTTTTCATCTTCATAAAAGGTATGGGCACATTCTCCTATTGATTATTTATGGTGGTTGATTTCTAAAATATCATTGGAGGGAAAATGATTTTTTGTGGTTTCCTTTTCGAAAGTGGTTGGTTGAATGCATTAAGGTTTTCTGAATTGAGAGTTGATTTCTGAAATATGGTAGCAACGTCACACACATTGAAGAATATCAGGGTAGCGCATGATGCCAATGTTGAGACCACCCACGTGGTATTTAAATGTTATTAAAATATTATGACAAAGTTTCAATAGCAGAATTTTAATTATTTCATGGAATATCCAAGGTGAGATTGCATGGTAGTGCAAGCAACAAACCTTATGACAACCCATCATGATGTGAGCAAAGCCAAATAGTGGGAGTTTTGAAATATAGCAGTTAACACAGTAGGTCTCACGGAGCACAGGAAAAACACGTATACTAGAATACAACCACCATGTAGTGTCATCAACAAAGGGTCATGCGATTGGTTGATAAATGGGCCTAAAGGGGTAGTCCAAATATTCACGAATTTTAATAAATCCTCCATGTATAACATTGAAAGGTAAAGACTCATTACACCTTACACGTGGAATGTGTGAGAAAAATATAATCTTCACATTAATCACTACTTCCAAAATGAGTGAAAGCGTAGGCAATTCAATGAAACGTTTTAAAATGTTACAAGGAAAAAATCAACGGAAGAGAATGTTACGAAACCACAAAGGGAAATTAAGGATTTCAAAGAGAACAAGGTAGAAGAAATGAAACGAACCAAAATAGCAAACGAGAAGACAGAGAAGAAAACGAAGAGATCTTTCCAGAAACTTTAAAACCAGGAAATTTTTTGATGTGAAGGGTTGAAAACTTTTTAGAGGAGATTGCAGTAATGAAGGCAGGAGCTTTGGCACTGGATTTTTCTGAATGTTCTCCTTCCACTTGGACTGGTGGAAAAACCAAAAATTTTGCTATTGTAAAATGGAACATTTTTAATGCAGAAATGTTCAGAAACTTGCATTTTATGGGCAAGAAAGGAGGAGATTTTTTTTCTGCATGCTAGATTTAATTGTTTATTTTTATTTTTTATATTTTGGACTTATAGATGAAATTTATGCATGTTTTATTGGCTGCTTCAAGCGAATGTTTGAAATCTGAAACTTATTTCGCACCCTAGGAGCTAGCACCTAACTTGTTTTGATTGTGCAAAATTGCAGGTCTAATAGGCTAGGTTGCATGCATGGAATATCTCACATATTAGGTTTTATCAGAATAGGATGGCATCATACTGATTGTAGCATAATTTGTATTTTTAGCTTTCATTTTTAATTTTTAGATTTTGTTTTTATTTTCTAACTTTTTATTTTTATTTTTTTTTTAATTTTTGGACATTAAAATAAATAGTAAAAAATTTCAAAATACAAAAATAATTGCATGGCTGCATAGATAATACTTCATACTTGCATTATGCACTTATAAGTTTTTACTTCAGAGTCATTTCGTATTTTTAAAAATTATCCGAAGTTGCTATTTTTATTGTAGATTTTAAAATTTCAAAATTGTAAAATTTTAATTTTTGGGTCAAATTTAGTTTTTTCAACTTTATATTTCATTCATGAGCCTATGATGACATTTACCTTATGAAAAATTCAATTTCATTGAAGGGTTTATGTTTTATGGCATTTTATAAAATTACCATTTTGGGGTCCTAAATTACCTTCTCTTTATAAAAATTCTGATTTGATGAAAGAAGGGTAATTTTTGCAATACATTGAAGATCATTATTTTAAAGCACTAAATTATTCATCTTTGTAAAAATTTGATTTCATTTAATAGGGATAATTTGAAGTGACATTTTGAAGCCTCTAGTTTAAGGCAATGAATAATCATCTCTTTGTGAAAATAAATTTCATTAAAGAGGTATAATTTATTAATCACATTAAAGGCTATCTTAATCTCCATGATAAGAAGCTACACTTGAAGACTCTATTCATCATTGAGGATTCACATTCATAGATAGATTTAATCTTTACTTTTATGCTTAAAGTAGGATTTAATGCAAGATAAAACTTGTTTAAAATCCACTTAATAAGGAAGATAAAATCTACCTTAAAATCCTCAAGATAAAAGGAATTAAGGCACTACATCATGGTCATATGAGGACCAACTCACATTTGCTTTATTTTGGTTCAATGAGCATTCATTAAAGAAGCATGGTAAAATAAACCAACACGTGCCCCTTGTTTACAGTTACTTGTAATCACTAAGGTGCTCCTAGCATTGAATTGATATATTTTTATTGAAATTACTATTACACATGCAAATGCTAACATAGTGGAGACCTTGGAGAAGTTTTTTTGATCAACTTCTTTGCAAGAGGGGGTTTTGGGATCCAAACCCTAAGGGAGAGTGTAATTTCACAATTGGGTAAACCACTCAACAAGACTAATATTCATATTAAATTAATTCTTCCAAATTCTTAATTTAAAAGCATCCACTAATAATGAGCTCAAGCTTGAATTTTTTGAAGATCAAGGATGGAATTCGGAGCGTAAACCTTGAACATATTATTTATAAGCTAAGGTATTTATACAATATGATAAAAATAATACCCCCCAAATATTTTTAACAAATGTAACTGACAACAATGATGCCGACACTAACTAACGTAGTCAAAATGAATATAACAACTAACCTACCTAGATATTTACTAACAATGTAAATATCCTAAGGTAAAAGTAAAAGCGAGTGGTAAAAGAAACAAACTACTTTTTACCCTAATGTAGGAAAAGGGTAAATATCTGAAATAATGGAATATTACTCTAACATCCCCCTTATTACATTATTTGGGTAATGTATATAATTGTCCCAATATAGTGAAAAAGATGTTGAACTTCTGGTTCTTGCTCTATCATAGTGATTTGGCTGCTTCTAAGCAAAAAGTGGGTCATTCCTCACTTTGTCTTCACATCAACGAATGCCCTTATTATAATCTTGTCATCCAACCGGATTGCATGGGTAACCAGCTACTGCAACCGCTAGGTGTAGTAGAGTAGATCACTTCATACGAGGTTCATTCTGTTACAATATGATTTTGAAAAAAGTTTTGATAAGGTAGCTAAGGTGTCGGTCACTACTGAAAATGCACCCTTATAAGTTTCCCCCCTTGTTCCAAAAACATGTAATACATTTTTTGAAAGAAGTGTGACTAAGGTATCAGTCACTACCAAAAATACACCCTTATAAGTCTTCTTCCCTTTTTACAAAAAATTGTGTGAAGTAAGAAATGAAATTTTTATCCCCCTTTAATTGCAAAAGATGTGCAACTCAAGAAGCTTTGTGAAGGATTGTACAAATATTACCTCCTAGGAGAAATTTTCACCAAAAAATTCTCTCCTTTCATTACAAGTACTTCAAACAATGAGAGTTTGCTATTTATGAAGCCTAAAAGGAGTTACAATCACCCATTTATTTCAAACAAAAATTTATGCTATTTATGAAGCCTAAAAAAGAGAGGAAAATTGTGCTTACTTAAGGTGACAAATTTGCTTTCCCTCTACAATACTGTCTTAGTCATGAGCACTCTGTGTGCTTTTTCTAAAGCAGAATCAGAATTAGACACTTCAATAGCAACATGACTTGTGTGATGTACCTTTGCCATTTTAGTTTTGCTTGTTTGGAAACCAACACTGAATGGTGTCATGGTTGTCCTTTTTACAATTTTATGCAAAACTTTGCCTTCTAGGCAATTTTATTAAAAAATTTCACCAAATAATTATTTTTTATTGCAAGTACTTCAAGCATGGTTGCTATTATGAAGCCTAAAAGAAAAAGGTATAATGTTGATGACTTCTACTTTTTTGATTTTCTTTACAAGTTTTATCTCCCTCTTGTCAAAATCTGTGTTTGAAGGAAGAAATGAATTATCCCCCCTTAGTGCAAAAGATTGCTACTTTCAAGGTTCCTTATTTTACAAAAACTTGTTCTTTCTTTTGATATACCCTAAAAGAGTACCAAAAGATAATTCACTCAAAAAGATATTTAATGGCACCTGCCTGAAAATCCTCTTGAAGAGAAATAATCAGTTTGAGGAAATTAAGCCAAACAAATAAGAGTGAATTAGGGGTGTTGATTTAGGAGAGTTTATCAAGAATAATTGGCTTTAAACTTATGAAATGATTTACACAAATTATTGTGAAATTTTGGGGTTATGAAGGTTCTTGATTTTATGACTTATAATTGCAAAAAATAATGCAATAATCAAACAAGAATGCCCACAAAATTCTTATCACATAGGTGTCGGATGCAACCGAAAATGCACCTAATTTGCCAATGAAGGTGTCAAGTAAAATAAAAAATGCACCTTTTAATTTTTGCAACAAAATTTGGATTTATGTTGTGCAAAAAAATTGATATATTTTATCTCTTATTTTCCAAATTTGCAAAGAATGTGGCAAAAACAATTGCCTTTTATTTTTGTTTTATAAATTTAACAAGTTTGTTTTTAAGTGCTCCTCACTTTTGTGTTACAATTTTGCAAATAAGTACAATGTCATGTATTCCCCCCTTGATTTGTAAAATTAACAAAACTAGCAATCCTTCCAAGACAAGTCGACACATAACCCGCGTTTGAAAAGCTTCCAGAACCAGTCAACACACGACTTGGTTTTTTTATGGATCCAAGGTTTTAATTTCTTCTCAATTTTGCAAAAAAAATAGAATGTGCAATTTTATATCTTATATCCCCCCTTGGAGAAAACAAATGCACACCTTGCCTTTGAATTTTACAAAATTTTCAGTCTCCTTGTTTTCTAATTTTGCAATAAAGAATCAAAAGGTCTTTGATTTTGTCCCCCTTTTATGTTGCAAAATTAACAAGTTAAGAAGAATTTAGGGCTTTCTAATTTACAAAAAATAGGTGCTCTTCTATGTCTTATATCCCCACTTGGAGAAAACAAAAGCTCCTTTGAATTGGAAAATTGCAAAAAAATAACCCTTGTTCTCTTTAATTTGCAAAATTTAAACCAAGTTAATAAAAAATAATTTAATTAATAATAAAAACAAACATGTATTAAAAATAAATTAAAAAAATATTTTAAAATAATGTATATTTTAATTATTAAAAAAAAATTATTTAAAAAAAACTTAAGTTAAAAAATAAATAATGCCTTTCAGCGGCATAAAAGGTTTAAAATGATTGTGGCATGGTGGTTATAGGGGCAGACTGCGCGAAGATCTGTGTGGTGGCTTCTGGCGGACAACGCAGAATACTATGGCGGCCATAAAAAGCTGGACAACCTGCCCGGATTCGTGGCGGCTACCGATTCCACCATGTAAATTAAAAAAAAAAAAATAATAATAAAAAAAAATAAATAAATAATGCAAATAAAAAAATGGATGCCCTTTGTTTTTATACCTTAGCAGTAAAATGTTTTGTTGGCAGCGAGGATAGGATTCGATCCTACGGTCTGCTGCTCAGCAACACCCTAGTGTCGGGTGCTCGACTGTCCCGCCTAGTGCGGCAGATGAAATATAAGGGAAATTACTTCCCTTTTGGTTTTTTCCCCGCTAGGTGGTGAGAAAATAAATAAAAGTGGGATGCATTTGTCCCACACGCACCCTATGGGTGCAATTTTTCTCTTTAAAACCAAATTGCCTCCCTATCAGTAGTGATTTCCTGTGGGCAATTAATCTTTGAATTTTTTGTCGCACGACCCACAAATCAACACTTACCATAGGTACATTCCTGCCATGTGCCCTTTGACCAATCGATCCATGCCATGTCAACAAGAATGCCATCTTAGCAAGCTCAGCCCATCTGTGTCCATGTCACTTCGATCCACGTTAGCTCCTAGACATCCTGATGTCATGTCCAGTACACGTCAACCTCCACACATGGGGGTTACTATGTCACACCTCAGGATATGTGCCTGAGGTGCGGGTTGCCATGTCAGCCCATCTCATAGTCCGTGCTTGTTAGCAGGTTCTGTTTGTGGCTGCCTATGTTGATCTGTTGTAGGTGGTCCATGCCTAGGTCTAGGTCATCGACTATCGGCCATCGGGGGGCCGTTCATCGAAGTCTTTATCTCTAGGATTCATGTCTCACATCAGATTCGAGGAAGCTCCTACCCTTGGGTCAGGGGTCGTCAGCTTTCGATGTTCGAAAACTAGCCAATCATTGGAGAAAATTATTCGATGCTCGATTGTCATTTGCTGATCGTGCGAGGGTGCTCATGCCCTCACGCTGTAGTGTGCATCATCACCACTATCAGTTTGCGGGTTTACATGCTACTGCCAGTGTGCAGGTGTCCACGTAGTGGTGGGATGTGGACCGTGTGTCCATGTAAATCTACAGGTCTACATATTTCAAAAATAAATTCTAAAAATTTCAAAGTTTATCAATGCTAATAAAATTCGGATGCAAAAACAATAATTTCGCACCTCAATTTCCATGTAGTTGCATTAGGAGGGGGTCCCATATTGGGAATTATGCCCCATTAGGCCTGCTTGCAATACTGGAACGAGAATGGTACTCGCATTTTCCAGATCCATTGCCTATGCAATTGGGTGAGGCAAAAATACCTGCTCTGATACCATGAAAGTTAGAGCGTAAACCTTGAACATATTATTTATAAGTAAAGGTATTTATACAATATGATAAAAATAATATCCCCCCAAATATTGCTAACAAATGTAAATGACGACAATGATGCCGACACTAACTAACGTAGTCAAAATGACTACGACAACTAACCTACCTAGATATTTACTAACAATGTAAATATCCTAAGGTAAAAGTAAATGCGAGTGGTAAAAGTAACAAACTACTTTTTACCATGCGGTAAATAAATTCTACCTAATGTAGGAAAAGGGTAAATATCTCAAATAATGGAATATTACTCTAACAAAGGATACAAGTCATACAAGAATAGAAGAGGAAGTAGTTATGATCCACTTATGACTCACAAGATTATCAGTTCTCTAGTTCAACAAGGTTATCTGGAAGACTTCAATAATTCTACCAAACACTTTGAAATACCAAAAAATAGTGGAATGAAGAAAACATGGAGAGACAACATAAATACTAAACCAAATGAAGAAAAAGGACCAAACCAAGTTGAAGAACATCTAAAAGATAAATACAACATGAAGACCAAAGCAGAATAAGTGGAAGAACCAGATCCATCAAAAGAATATTTTAAGGATGAACATCCATATTACCTAAATAATGTAATATAGGGGTTGTTAGAGAATATATTACATTATTGGGTAAATGTCAATGTACCACCTTGGGTACAAAATTAGATTAGGATTTTATATTATGTTAAGTAGCTACTTGAGGAAGAAGTAATAAATGCACTAGTGTTAGAATGTGCAATGATGTAAATGTGCATGTAGTCCACATGTACATGAGTTATAGGAATAGGTAGAGTAGATCCTAAGGAACTTATCTTTCTATATATATATATATATACCTTGAGCTAGAGAGTGTGTGTGATAGAGATAAATTTAATATAGATTAGTGAGTAGGTAAAATGTGGATCTTCATTATAAAATTTTGGAGTGTTCATAGTCCTCCATTATATTTCATTGTACTATTTTTGTAAGATTTCATTAATGGTATTTTACTGAGTTATTGTAGAAGTATATTCTCTTATTTTTTTGTATATTTAAGTACCATTATTATATAATTACCATAGCCTACATATTTTACATATTGTGGTTGCATCTCCATTAATATACATCACCAAAAGTTCAACAATTCTTACACATTTTCTCATGTCTACGATGGACTTGGTTAGAATTATTCTCTCTCTAATTATCTCATATGGATGGAAGGTATACCAGATGTATGTGAAGAATACCTTATGATATGAGGAGCTTCAAGAGGAGATATACATATAGTATCCACATATATTTGAGCTTAATTTTCATACTCCTATAGCTTGTCATCTAACTAGGTCTTTGTATAGACTTAAATAAGATCCTTGAGCATGGTATGAGAAGATTCACTCTTTTTTCTTCAGTTATGGGTTTCAAGGATGTGAGGCTAGACTTGTTGTTTACATAAAATATCAATATGGAGAGACTTAATTCATTGCTTTGTATGTTAATGATCGTATGATTATTAGTAATTCACCTACCTTGAGATAGGATACGAAGTCATGACTTTGTATTGGCTTTTTAGCTAGATTATCATAAGTCTAAAATATATAGGATATTGAGTTGTCTCATAAATTAGAGCAACTTAATATAAATGGCTAAAATTAATGAACATAACATTCATAAAAATAACAATAATAAGATATAAATGATCAACATCATTCATGAAATAACATAAAGAAAACTTACAATAATATTGCTAAAAATTGTATACAAACTTTATTCAGTCTTCATTCAGTGTCTTGATATGCTTTGATACATTACATGGAGCTTAGTATTTATGATATAACTTTAGAAAGGTGAATCTTCAACTCTTTTTCTATTTATCTCCTCAGATATGTAGGAGATGCATCTTTTCCTATTACATGCATAAGATAAGCCTCTAATGTCTTTTGAATTCTCATCTTACCACTTGCATACATGAATATTGACTTTATATTTACTCTTGCACACTTTAATCTATGACACTTGCATATTTGCACACTTTATTAAATGATACATTGTACACTCCTACACACTCTATTACATGACACTTGTGCACATTATCACTCTTCACACTTCCACACATAATTACATGATATTTGTGCACATCCTACACATGAACACATACATAAAGGGGAAATATAAATCACAGTCATAAAATATAGATTCATACCCTAATAAATTACCATAAAGGTGTCATTGAGGTACATTAGAATATATCAAACAATGTAATATTCTCCAAAACCCCCTGTATTAAATTATTTGGTTATTGAAGACTTTAGTTTACAATCTATTTCCTTTAGTCCTTTGTCTTGATCTTAATTTTCTTTAATTCATGCTTTGCATCATTTGTTATTTCTTTTGTGATTTCCTCTATTCTTATTATTTGGATTCCTATTATTCATCTTTAGTTGTGGTACGACTACTAGTGTGACTTTTGAAAAATAAATTATCAAGTAATCACAATAATATATTGTAGAATTTAAATATCCTTATTGAAGCTAACATATGCTTCATTTAAATCATGTGTCATAGTTGACATCTTTTTTCTCTTGTATTTTCTTCTAAAATATCTCAAAGGTGAGTAAAGCCATATACATCATAATACATTTTTCAGTAGAAAATACAATGGTATTTTGTGAATTCCACCAAGCTATAGAAATATTTTCATGAAAATAGCAAATAAGTACAATGAAATTTTAATATTTTTCATTTTTGATAAATAAAGATAATATTATCTTTAAATCATTTGATATTTCCTTTCTTTTATCAAAAACATTTATCAAATTTTAACTTGTTCACTATATATTTATTGATGAATGCATTCTTAATGAATTTTTTTCATAATGCAATTCTTTGAAGTAGAATTCCTTATGACTCCAAAGTTTAAATTACTCAAATAATCAAATTCTCCAAAGTCTCAAATTTCTAAAGTAATCAAATTGATAAATGGTATATTCTTTATATATATATACATCTAATAGTTTTTTTGGTATTGATAAAAAAAGGGTGTTGAAGGGCCTTGACCATTTACAAAGAGCTTAAAAGATGTACAAGAAAAAACAAAAGAAGATCAAATGAATGCAAGATAGCCCTATCTTAGTAAAAAAATAAACCTGGGCTAAACCTACTTATGGAGAAGCTAAAAAAATATCCATCTTGCTATCCTCCTATTTGACAAGGCTTATGCAATGCTCAATGCTTCACATGATTGATAAAGAAACCACTAACAACAATGTAATTTAGTGTGCTCAAATCCTTAATAACCGTGATCTCAATAAGTATTTTGGTTTACTTTTCCCTCTTTATCTGCTAGCTTCATTATCAATTCTTATAATCTCTTTCAATTCCATAGGGGTGTATGACCAGACCTTGAAATTCTCAAATCTAACTGCCATATATTCCATTTTATCGGTAGCTTTGTTTCCATGTCTATAAACATGTTTAATTCGAATTTATTCTAAGTTTCCCAAATTAGTCCTCGCATCTGTAATTATTTGTAAAATTATAGAATTATTTAGCTCCCCTTTTTGAATGGAAGTTATAATATTCTTGGAATCCCCCTCAAGAACAATTCTTCTAAAACCCAAATTCATCACAATTTGGAGGCTCATAAGCATCACCCTTTCTTCAACTTGGTGATTTGTGGTAATTCCTAGATCCTTAGCATATGCAACCACTATCTAACCTCTCTAATTATTGATGAGACCCCCACCACTAGAATAACCTAGGTTGCCTTTCACAGTCCCATCAAAGTTAAATTTTACCCAATATTTGTAAGGAGGTTCCCATCTAGTATCTAGTCTCACCTAATTGATTGTGTTTCATATTTAAAATATTTTTTATTCTAGAGAGGATCATTGCAAGATTTTCATTACAAATAATAGTTTTAATACAATACTCCAAGATGGTTTTTATTATCCTAGCATAAACCCCAATTATTTCTCTCATTTATTTGAACACTTGTCTATTTCTTTCTAACCAAATTCCCAACAAATATGTGGAATGCATTCTTGCCAAAAAATATTGCTTCCTAAGTGCCACTGTTCCCAAATACTGATTAGAGAATATAGAATGACCCAAGCAACATTAAATTCTCTCAATAATATATATAGGATGTCTAAAAAAAAATCACAAGTTCCAAATAGGTTGTCCATACACTTACTCTCTTTGTTACACAACACACAAACAGTTGGAACCACAATCCGTTTTTTGAACATATTATCTTTCATGAGGATATTATTGAGAATGTCAGTCCAAAAAAACATAGCAATCTTAGGGATGATGCTTAGCTTCCAAATTATTTTAAGCTTGGGTTTCTGTGAGGTTACTTTACCCAAGATTCTATACCCATCCTTCACCAAGTTTTGGACTTTTGGTTTCTTCCCAAAATTACTTTATCATCCTCTCAGCCTCTACCTAAATAATAACTCCCTAAAAGGTTTTTTAAATATTTACCCCTCGGGTCTTGCATATCTTCTTGCAAGAATTTCCACTCCTGAAAATCTCCCACCCTATGAATGTAACCATTAATTTTCTTACCATATGTTTTGGTTAAATGTTCTTTGATATATTTGAAATTTATGTAGTTCTCTAAAGGCTCCTCTTGAATCCAAGGGTCTTTTCAAAAGTATATTTTGTCCCCCTACCTACTTTTAATTTTAGCCCTTGCCATATTAATTTCCTACTGTTGATAATATTTTACCAAAAACTAGACCCATGTGGAGGATTAAAACAACTGATAAAGTGGTTTCTACCCTCCAAGTATTTATTTTGGATAATATTAGCCCATTTAAATGATGCTCCAATGCAAATAATCCAACCATATTTAGCTAGAAGGGATCTATTTAGATCTCTCAACTTCCTCAATCCAAGACCCCCATCCTATAAAGGCTAGTAACAGGTATTCCAGGCTACCAAATGTATATGTTTTTTGCATTCAATGCTATCTCATAAGAATTGTTTTTGTAATATTTCTAAAGTCTCTTCCACTTTCATTGACATCCTTAGGAAATACATGAAGTAAATAGGAAGGCTTTGAAGCATGTGTTTAATAAGTTCTACTTTCCCCATAGAGGATAACAAAGATCCCTTCCAACCTTGAAGTTTCCTATTAAATTTATCAATAATCAAATTCCAAAGTTCATATTTCATTTTACCTATAATCAAAGGTAAACCAACACTTTAATTATTTATTTGAGAAATTATGAGACTGAACAGTATGGGAGGAGTGAAACAATGGACCCTAGAATTAACATGGGACCCACAAGGGAAAAAAACAAAAAAAAACCACACATGGGGAGAACTCCACACTCACCACCATCAAGTGATGCTCCCACGGGAGAGGATGGAGCATATGGTTGGACCATGATTCGCTCGTTTGAGGGGTTGGGTCATGGTTCACCTACTTCCACTTGGGCATTTCACCCAAAATATTGCTTCTCGATTTGCAAAGTTTTATGTGGGTGTTGTGCTTTATATACCACCATGAGGGCCATCATTGGATACATGTGGGATAATGGCTCAAGACTCTCACAACGTTGCTCAAGGTATTTTTAGAAATTTTTATTTGAGAAATTATGAGACTAGGCAGTATGGAAGGAGTGAAATAATGGACCCTAGAATTAACATGGGGTCCACAAGGGAAAACAACCAATGGAAACCACACATAGGAAGAACTCCACACTCACCACCATCAAGCGATGCTCCCACGAGAGAGGATGAAATATATGGTTGGGCCATGATTCGCTCATTTGAGAGGTTGGGTCATGGTTCACCTACTTCCACTTGGGTATTTCATCCAAAAGCCTGCTTTCCAATTTGCAAAGCTTTATGTGGGTGTTGTGCTTTATATACCACCATGAGGGCCATCATGGGATACATGTGAGATAATGGCTCAAGACTCTTGCAGTATTGCTCAAGGTATTTTTAGAAATTTTTATTTGAGAAATTATGAGACTGAGTAGTATGGGAGGAGCGAAATAATGGACCCTAGAATTAACATGGGGTCCACAAGGGAAAATAGCCAACAAAAACCACACATGGAGAGAACTCCACACTCACCACCATCAAGCGATGCTCCCATGGGAGAGGATGGAGCATATGGTTCGGCCATGATTCGCTCGTTTGAGGGGATGGGTTATGGTTCACTTACTTCCACTTGGGAATTTCACCCAAATTCCTGATTTGCAAAGCTTTATGTGGGTGTTGTGCTTTATATGCCACCATGAGGGTCATTGTGGGATACATGTGGGATAATGACTCAAGACTCTCGTAACATTGCTCAAAGTATTTAAAAAAAAATTATTTGATAAATTATGAGACTGGGCAGTACGGAAGGAGCAAAATAATGGACCCTAGAATTAACATGGGGTCCACAAGAGAAAACAACCAATGGAAACCACACATGAGGAGAACTCCACACTCACCACCATAAAGAGATACTCCCATAGGAGAGGATGAAGCATATGGTTGGGACATGATTCAATCGTTTGAGGGGTTGGGTCATGATTCACCTACTTCCACTTGGGCATTTCACCCAAAAGCCTACTTTCTGATTTGCAAATCTTTATGTGCATGTTGTGCTTTATATACCTCCATGAGGGACATCATGGGATACATATGGGATAATAGCTTAAGACTCGCAATATTTCTCAAGGTGTTTTTAGAAATTTTTATTTGAGAAATTATGAGACTGGGCGGAGGAGAAAAATAATGGACCCTAGAATTAACATGGGGCCCACAAGGGAAAATAGCCAACAAAAACCACACATGGGGAGAACTCCATAGTCATCATAATCAAGTGATGCTCCCATGGGAGAGGATGGAACATATGGTTGGGATATGATTCGTTTGTTTGATGGGATGGGTCTTGGTTCACCTCCTTCCATGTGGGCTTTTCACCCAAAATCCTGCTTCCTGATTTGCAAAGCTTTATGTGGGTGTTGTGCTTTATATACCATCATGAGGGCCATCATGGGATACATGTGGGATAATGGCTCAAGACTCTTGCAACATTGCTCAAGGTATTTTTAGAAATTTTTATTTGAGAAATTATGAGACTCGGGTAGCAATAAAATTTTATTTATTTTGAGAAATTATGAGACTAGGCAATACGGGAGGAGCGAATAATGGACCCTAGAATTAACATGGGGCCCATGAGGGGAAAAAACCAATGGAAACCACACATGGAGAAAATTTTACACTCACCACCATTGAGCGATGCTCCCATGGGAGAGGATGGAGATGTTGCTAGGCCATGATTCACTCATTTGAGGGGCTGGGTCATGGTTCATGTGCTTCCACTTGGGCATTTCACCCAAAATCCTGCTTCCTTATTTGTAAAGCTCTATGTGGATGTTGTGCTTTATATACCATTATGAGGGTCATCATGGGATAAATGTAGGATAATGGCTCAAGACTCTCATAGCGTTGCTCAAGTTATTTTTAATATATATATATTTTTATTTTGAGAAATTATGAGACTGGGTAGTACGGGAGGAGCGAATAATGGACCCTAGAATTAACATGGGGTCCATGAGAGAAAACAACCAATGGAAACCACACAGGGAAAAATTACACACTCACCACGATTGAGCGATGCTCCCACGAGAGAGAATGGAGCATATTTCTTGCCCATGATTCACCCGTTTGAGGGGCTGGGTCATGGTTCGCATGCTTCCACTTAGGAATTTCACCTAAAATCTTGCTTCCTAATTTGCAAAGCTCTATGTGGATGTTATGCTTTATATACCACCATGAGGGCCATCGTGGGATAAATGTGGGATAATGGCTCAAGAATCTCATAACGTTGCTCAAGTTATTTTTTAATAATTTTTTATTTGAGAAATTATGAGATTGGGCAGTACGGGAGGAGCGAATAATGGACCCTAGAATTAACATGGGGTCCATGAGGAAAAACAACCAATGGAAACAATACATGGAGAAAATTCCAAACTCACCACCATTGAGCGATGCCCCCATGAGAGAGGATGGGGCATATTGTTGGGCCATGATTCGCTCGTTTGAGGGGCTGGGTCATGGTTCATGTGCTTCCACTTGGGAATTTCACCCAAAAGCCTACTTCTCGATTTGCAAAGCTCTATGTGGATGTTGTGATTTATATACCACCATGAGGGTCATCATGGAATAAATGTGGGATAATCACTCAAGACTCTCGCAAAATTACTCAAATTATTTTTTAATAATTTTTTTATTTTGAGAAATTATGAGATTGGGCAATACAGGAGGAGCGAAAAATGGAACCTAGAATTAACATGGGGTCCATGAGGGAAAATAGCCAATGGAAACCACACATGGGAAAAATTCCACACTCACCACAATTGAGAGATGCTCCCATGGGCGAGGATGGAGCATATTATTGGGCCATGATTTGCTTGTTTGAGGGTTTGGGTCATGGTTCATGTGCTTCCACTTAGGAATTTCACCCAAAATCCTACTTATTGATTTGCAGAGCTCTTGGGTGTTGTGATTTATATACCACCATGAGGGCACTGTTAGTCAAAAAGTGACTAACTACAGAAAAATAGCTGATGCACCTTTTTGCATATTTTCCAAGAAGACCGAAGTGGCCCATATGCTAAAGATCAAAGAAAAAGCAAAACACCGCAAGGAGGAAAAAGTGTCGCGATATCGCGACATGTTGCATTTTCATGGTCCAAAGCAAAGAGAAAAAGAGCAAGGAGGAAAAAGTGTCGCGATATCGCGACATGTTGCATTTTCACGGTCCAAAGCAAAGAGAAAGAGCAAGGAGGAAAAAGTGTCGCGATATCGCGACATGTTGCATTTTCACGGTCCAAAGCAAAGAGAAAGAGCAAGGAGGAAAAAGTGTCGCGATATCGCGACATGTTGCATTTTCGCGGTCCAAGAGCAAAGAGAAAGAGCAAGGAGGAAAAAGTGTCACGATATCGCGACATGTTGCATTTTCATGGCCAAGAGCAAAGAGAAAGAGCAAGGAGGAAAAAGTGTCGCGATATCGCGACATGTTGCATTTTCGTGGCTAAGAGCAAAAGAAAGAGCAAGGAGGAAAAGTGTCGCGATATCGCGACATGTTGCATTTTCATGGCTAAGAGCAACAAAAGGGAGCAAGGAGGCAAAAGTGTCACGATATCGCGACATGTTGCATTTTCGGCTAAGAGCAACAAAAGGGAGCAAGGAGGCAAAAGTGTCACGATATCGTGACATGTTGCATTTTCGTGGCTAAGAGCAACAAAAGGGAGCAAGGAGGCAAAAGTGTCACGATATCGCGACATGTTGCATTTTCGTGGCTAAGAGCAACAAAAGGAGCAAGGAGGAAAAGTGTCGTGATATCGTGACATGTCGCATTTTCGACGAAGAGCAAGAGCAAGAGAGAAGTCATTAATGTCATAAGAGAAAGAAGAGAGTGGATTTCGACATGTCTCATTTTGGAGCGAAAAGAGCAAAGTAAAAGGGAATGTCACGATTTCGTGACATGTCTCATTTAGGGGAAGAAGAGAGATGTCATGATTTCATGACATGTCTCATTTTCACGGTTGGAAGCGGCAGAAGAGCAAAGTAAGAGACGAATGTCACGATTTCGTGACATGTCTCATTTTCATGGCGGGAGGCAGCAAAAGAGCAAAGTAAGAGACGAATGTCATGATTTCGTGACATGTCTCATTTTCATGGTTGGAAGTGGCAGAAGAGCAAAACAAGAGACGAATGTCATGATTTCGTGACATGTCTCATTTTCATGGTTGGAGGCGGCAAAAGAGCAAAGCAAGGAAAGAATGTCATGATTTCGTGACACGCCAGTTGTAAAGGAATAAAATGTATTTTTGGCAATCAAAGGCATGCACTAACACCAAGAAGTGATTTCTGACATGATTATCAGAAATCTAGGATAGAGCAGGCTTGCGAGATGATTGAAAATGTGACAGGCTCATCTAGAATCTAATCTGCAGAGAAGATATCTAATTCATAGAAGACTTGTTGTGTATTATTAGAAACTCGTAGATGATTGCTTGTAAAATAGTAAGATGTACTTAGAAAAAGATACTCTTTTAGGGTATATATAGGGGTGAGCGACTCCAAAAAAAGGGTCGGCTCTTGGACGTTTACAAGCTTGATGTACATGTACTTGGATTACAAGCAATAAAATATTTCTTCTTCTCGCTTTCGAAACTTCGTGTGCAAGTGTATGTATCTGGTGTTTTAACTTTTATTCATTCTAAGTTTTATAATGTATCTATTCTGAAATCTGGACTGTGCACGTATAAATCTTGTTTCTAGAGTTGAACATTAAAAGATATTTACATGCTTTTAGATGAACATCTAAAAGTCACACTCAAGAATTCATGTTTTCTATAAAGAAGATATAAAGAAAACTCTGAAAGTAGTAATCTGCATCATCAATGTTTGTTGTTGTCCAATCTGTACCATGAGAAAAGTTTCTAGCTTAGGCTATATTTCCCTTATCTCTTGTTCCCCTTTTCTCTAAAAAACTCAAAGGAACCAGCCTTCTCTGGAGACTAGACAGATGATCTCAAGCAAGATCTGTCTATTCAATGTTGGCAAAGTCTAAGGCGCAACACTATTAACCGAAGGCAGATTTTGTTCCAATAGTTTTTGGCACACCCGATGGGACCAGCAATCCCACAGTATTGTATAAGTTTTGGTGTTTTACCTTAAGAGCCTTTTTGTTTAAAAATCTCAAGAAAAACCACCTGGCGACTCCGTTGCAATTTAGACCATAAAAGAAAGACCTTGTCTAAAAACCTTCTAGTTATATAGCCATATGATAACCAGATCCCGAGCTAGAAACTCTGAAGAACCTATCGAGTTCTTTGAACTACATCTCGAAAGCCTAAAAGCACACCCTGTGCTAGCCGCACGATCAAATCCGCCCGGCACCATTAGCACCTCTTTAACACCCATTGTAGGAGCATCTGCAAGCAATCCCATAGTGGTTGTAACTCCTTTAGCAATCATGGCAGCCACCCCTACCCCAACGCATCTTGTGTGGAATCAAACTGGCCCTTTGAACTTGGGAACACACCACCAAATTCCACAAGCTGCACTAAAAGCATTACCGACCTTTGACGGAATAGGCAAAATAGTAGATGAGCACTGTTTAGATGTATCATCGCTAGCATCTATTTACAACATCACTCAGGAAGATGTAATGGTCAGATTGTTGATTATATCTTTGAAAGGAAAGATGCTCTATTGGTACAGAGCGCTTCCCGCTGGATCCATTACTTCTTGGGCAGTATTGGTCGGCCGTCCGGTCGATGAATTTAATATACATGCGGATCCTTTCACATTGCTGAATCAATTCACTGTCATTGAGAGGCATCCACAAGAAGAAATCCAAGATTTCAACATCAGATTTACCAGAACTCGTGATAGAGTACCGCAAGGCCTAAAACCCATGGAAGAACAAGCTATATGCTATTATTTAAGGGCTTTTGATTCAGATCTCAGTATGATAATAAGGCAATCCCGTGTAACCACTTTTCTTGGGATCTATCTAGAGGCAGCAAAGGGTGAAGCTGATCTCATCGCTACAAAAAGATATCCATCAAAGAGTCTATTGCCAATTGTACCAGAGCTTTCCCAAGCATCAATTTCTAAACCGCCTGTACTCCCATCAACGCAGGCCCTCCCAGCTATAGCCGCACCTCCTACATTCCTTGCATTACCAGCTACACCCCTTGCATCAGCTCCCCCAATGATCAATACACGACCATAATTGATACAATGAAGACATTGTCAAATGAAATGGCATCCATGAAAAAGAGAGAGGCTGAAAGGAATTTTCTGCCAAGGAGGTTCCCTCAGGTAACGAGAGATGCAACACAATCAAGCAATAGGGGACAAGAGAGACCGAGCACGGTATATACAAATGAGACAGTGGAGGCCGAGGAGCCTCCCACTGATTCTAACTTTTGGTGTACTACATGTAACGATCCACATGGGGAAAGTTCGTGTATGATACACCAACATTATGTACAAAGTATAGCAGTTGAAAAGAGTAAAGAAAAAATGAAAGGCCATGTAAATATAATTAGAGAGAAGGACCACAACTTCATGATGCCTACAGTAGAACAGGTTTCAGTTTTGACAAGATCGGGTAAGAAACCACCGCAAGTAGACCCTAAAGAGCTTCAGCCATTGAATGTTTCCCCTGCTCCCAAGGAAGTTCCCAAAGAAACTCCTAAGGGAAGTCTCCCTCAGGAAAGAAAATATTGGTTTCCAGCCAAAATTCAAGGGCAAGAAACACACAAAGAATTTATTCCTCGGGGGAAAATGAAACCCAAGAACAGGCTAGGGAAAGGTTGAGATTCCCCTCACCGACAAAAAGGCAAAGAACCGAAGCTACCCAGGGATACAAAAATAAATATGAAACTTTTGCCAAAGAAAGAGAAAGAATAGTTGATTCACCTACATTCAGTATAGTAGAGGAAATGAAAAAGACTCCTTCTAAGGCAAGTATGTATGATGCTCTTCAAATCCCAGGTCAAATCGATCTCCTACAGGAATCCCTAAGAACAATGAAAAATGGAGGTGGGACTGCATCATCTTCAAAAATGGTTCTAACGAACTTGACGTCTACCATCTGGTAAGAACAGGCCACCACCCTTTTATTTGTCCCTTCAAATGGAAGGATGGGTTGTCCACAACTGCATGATAGATTCAAGCACTGCTACCACTGTGATACCCAAAGCAGTATGTGATATTATGGGAATGGAGTACACTAGGAGCAGCGCAGGCGTCCTACAGTTAGATGGTACTCCAATAAAAACTATAGGAGTGATAAAGGATATTCCCATACGGCTGCATAAAATGCCTCAGATGACAATCATACAAGAGGTAGTAGTCGTAGACTTGGAGCCCTATTTTGGTATGTGTCTATCCAGAGAGTTCACAACAAATATAGGAGGATACTTATCCTTAGATTATTCTCATTTGGAGATACCTTTCAAAGGTAGAAGGGTCAAGATTTTTAATGAGAAACCATCTACGTTTCATGTAGAAAATATTGGTGAAACTGACCGTGTAAATATGATGACTGAAGAAACAATAGAAGAAGATCTAATGGAAGAAACATTAGAAGAGCTCCAAGATGAGGACGAGTTTTCTCTAAAGAATTTTAATGCCATGATAGAAACAGAAATAGGAAACTATTCTATTGAGAAACCAAAAAGAAAATTGATACCCTCCCTAGAAAAGGATGGTTCTGTGAATCAATTGTGGAAGCTTTTCTTTGATGGGGCTAGGTGCAAGAATGGAGCTGGTGCCGGAATAGTTTTGATTTCTCCCACCGGAGAGGAAAAGGTTTTCTCTTACAGGTTGACTTGGAGTTGCTCCAATAACGTAGCATAATATGAGGCCCTGTGCTTAGGGTTAAGAAAGGCTGAGAAATTGGGAATCAAACAGTTACTCATCTATGGAGATTCAGAACTTATTGTGAATCAAGTCACCAAAAAATGTATAAGTAAACAACATTATTTGAAGGCTTACAGGAACAAAGTGTGGGATCTCTTAGAGGCCTTTGAGGCCCTAAATATAAAGTTTATCCCTAGAGAACAGAATACCCACGCAGATTTGTTAGCTTCAGTGGGAGCTAATTTTTGTCCTGTAAGTAATGTTATTCAAAAGTCTAAAACTGTTAGACTTATATACAGGCTAAAAATATTTTCTGGCAAGTTTTTAAAAATGATGAACAGATACTTGATTTCTTAATCCATGAAATGAATTGCTCAACCAACCGGGATCTGCAGGATGAAGAGGAAGAGGATATTATTCAGTTTAAAAAACAATCATATTCCTAAGGGTCTCATCACCCTTGAAAGCCTGTTTGATAACAATGATAGAGCAGTTGGCCAGAAAATCAAGGTCGATAAACGAAGATACAAAGATGTAGAGTTGGAGCCAGGAAAAATGATTAAGGTTGGAATCAGTTGTACAGAAGAGGAAGTGAACCAGATCAGAGAATTGTGTAAAAAATTCCCTGACATCATAGCTTGGGTGTATAGTGATCTAAAAGTGTACAATAAAGATGTTATTCAACATACCATAGAATCAGAAGAAGGAGCTAAGCCTTTTAGGCAAAAGCAAAGACCAGTGAATCCGAAGATAGAATCTTTGATGAAACAAGAACTGCTAAAACTCCTTCAAGCTAAAATAGTATACCCTGTTAAACACTCCACCTGGGTGGCAAACTTGGTACCGATCAGGAAGAAAAATGGAGATATCAGATTGTGTGTAGATTTCAGAAATCTGAACAGAGCATCACTCAAAGATCATTACCCGCTACCTCAGATTGACCAAATTCTACACACAGTTGCAGGAGTAATGCAGCTCTTACAGTTAGAAGAACAAAGAGAGCAATCATACAATCACAATCAGAAGCATATGGCAGATACCGAAGGATGGTTCAACAAAAAGACAACCGCCAAAAAATTTAGAGTGGGAGACTTGGTTTTGAAATGGAATGTAAAGAAAGCTAAGCCAGGTAACCATGATAAATTCGATGCTTTCTGGGAGGGACCATTTGAAATTGTTTCATAGAAACAGTTCAATGCTTTCGAGTTGAAAGATCAAGATGGATTGGTTCTTCCCATCACGGTGAATGCATTTCACCTAAAGTTATATTTCTATTGAGAAAGCAGAAAAGGAATTATATGTACAGTATAATATAAGTATATTCAGACAATATTTGTAAATATTACCATTTTTCGGCCTTAACAAAAAATTTCAATCGCAGCCAATCAGAAGTCGACATTTTTTTTGAATAGAGATACTAAGGTATAAAGGGAGTTTTGACGAGGTAATGTTCACTTTTAATCTAAGTGCATTTTCCTGTGTTCTTTGTCTTTCTCTGAAATATTCTTTTTACAACTGCGTTGTTGACTCCGTTTCCCAATGGATGAAGGTCTGGTTCAAAATTTTTGCAAGCAAAAAATCCCCCGGAAGGCGCCAAGAATGTTAGTCAAAAAGTGACTAACTACAGAAAAATAGCTGATGCACCTTTTTGCATATTTTCCAAGAAGACCGAAGTGGCCCATATGCTAAAGATCAAAGAAAAAGCAAAACACCGCAAGAAGGAAAAAGTGTCGCGATATCGCGACATGTTGCATTTTCACGGTCCAAAGCAAAGAGAAAGAGCAAGGAGGAAAAAGTGTCGCGATATCGCGACATGTTGCATTTTCACGGTCCAAAGCAAAGAGAAAGAGCAAGGAGGAAAAAGTGTCGCGATATCGCGACATGTTGCATTTTCGCGGTCCAAAGCAAAGAGAAAGAGCAAGGAGGAAAAGTGTCACGATATCGCGACATGTTGCATTTTTGTGGTCCAAAGCAAAGAGAAAGAGCAAGGAGGAAAAAGTGTCGCGATATCGCGACATGTTGCATTTTCATGGCTAAGAGCAAAGAGAAAGAGCAAGGAGGAAAAGTGTCACGATATCGCGACATGTTGTATTTTCTGGCTAAGAGCAACAAAAGAGAGCAAGGAGGAAAAAGTGTCGCGATATCGTGACATGTTGCATTTTCGTGGCTAAGAGCAACAAAAGGGAGCAAGGAGGAAAAAGTGTCGCGATATCGTGACATGTTGCATTTTCATGGCTAAGAGCAACAAAAGGAAGCAAGGAGGAAAAGTGTCGCGATATCGTGACATGTTGCATTTTCGTGGCTAAGAGCAACAAAAGAGAGCAAGGAGGAAAGTGTCGTGATATCGTGACATGTTGCATTTTAAAGGAAAGGAATGTTGAATGTCATTAGAGAAAAGAGTGTGTTTGAATGTTTCATTTTGAAAGAGCAAAGAAGAGAGAATGTGATGATTTCGCGACATGTCTCATTTTGGGAGGGAGAAGAGCAAAGTAAGAGACGAATGTCACGATTTCGTGACATGTCTCATTTTCGCGGTGGAAGCGGAAAAGAGCAAAGCAAGAGACGAATGTCGCGATTTCGTGACATGTCTCATTTTCGCGGCGGGAGGCAGCAAAAGAGCAAAGTAAGAGACGAATGTCGCGATTTCGTGACATGTCTCATTTTCATGGCTAGAAGCGGTAGAAGAGCAAAACAAGAGACGAATGTCATGATTTCGTGACATGTCTCATTTTCACGGCTGGAGGCGGCAAAAGAGCAAAGCAAGGAAAGAATGTCACGATTTCACGACACGCCAGCTGTAAAGGAATAAAATGTATTTTTGGCAATCAAAGGCATGCACTGACACCAAGAAGTGATTTCTGACATGATTATCAGAAATCTAGGATAGAGCAGGCTTGCCAGATGATTGAAAATGTGACAGGCTCGTCTAGAATCTAATCTACAGAGAAGATATCTAATTCATAGAAGACTTGTTGTGTATTATTAGAAACTGTAGATGATTGCTTGTAAAATAGTAAGATGTACTTAGAAAAAGATACTCTTTTAGGGTATATATAGGGGTGAGCGACTCCAAAAAAAGGTTCGGCTCTTGGACGTTTACAAGCTTGATGTACATGTACTTGGATTACAAGCAATAAAATATTTCTTCTTCTGGCTTCCAAAACTTCTGTGTGCAAGTGTATGTATCTCGGTGTTTTAACTTTTATTCATTCTAAGTTTTATAATGTATCTGTTCTGAAATCTGGACTGTGCACGTATAAATCTTGTTTCTAGAGTTGAACATTAAAAGATATTTACATGCTTTTAGACGAACATCTAAAAGTCACACTCAGGAATTCGTGTTTTCTATAAAGAAGATATAAAGAAAACTCTGAAAGTAGTAATCTGCATCATCAATGTTTGTTGTTGTCCAATCTGTACCGTGAGAAAAGTTTCTAGCTTAGGCTATATTTCCCTTATCTCTTGTTCCCCTTTTCTCTAAAAAACTCAAAGGAACCAGCCTTCTCTGGAGACTAGACAGATGATCTCAAGCAAGATCTGTCTATTCAATGTTGGCAAAGTCTAAGGCGCAACACTATTAACCGAAGGCAGATTTTGTTCCAACGGGGCCATCATGGGATAAATGTGGGATAGTGGCTCAAGAATCTCATAGCGTTGCTCAAGTTATTTTTTAATAATTTTTTTTTTTATTTTGAGAAATTATGAGACTGGGCAATACAAGAGGAGCGAATAATGACCCTATAATTAACGTGGGGCCCATGAGGGAAAACAACCAATGGAAAACACACATGGGGAAAATTCCACACTCACCACCATTGAGCGATGCTCCCATAGGAGAGGATGAAGCATATTGTTAGGCCATGATTCGCTCGTTTGAGGGGCTGGGTCATGGTTCATGTGCTTCCACTTGGACATTTCACCCAAAAACCTGTTTCCCGATTTGCAAAGCTCTATGTGGGTATTGTGATTTATATACCACCATGAGGGTCATCGTGGGATAAATATGGGATAATTGCTCAAGACTCTTGCAACGTTGCTTAAGTTATTTTTTAATAATAATTTATTTTGAGAAATTTTGAGACTGGGTAGTACATGAGGAGTGAATAATGGACCCTTAAAAAAACCTTGGGCTCCATGAGGAAAAATAGCCAATGGAAACCACACATGGGGATAATTCCACACTCATCACCATTGAGCGATGCTCCCACAAGATAGGATGGAGCATATTGTTGGGCCATGATTCACTCGTTTGAGGGGTTGGGTCATGGTTCGTGTGCTTCCACTTGGGAATTTCACCCAAAATATTGCTTCCCGATGTGCAAATCTCTATGTGGGTTTTGTGCTTTATATACCACCATGAGGACCATTGGGGACAAATTTTGGATAATGGTTCAATACTCTTGCAACATTTCTCAAGTTAGTTTTTAATAAAAAAATTTATTTTGATAAATTATAAGATTGGACAGTATGGGAGGAGCAAATATTGGACCCTAGAATTAACATGGGGTCCATGAGGAAAAAAAACCAATGGAAACCACACATTGAGAAAATTCCACACTCATTACCATTAAGCAATGCTCCCACAGGAGAGGAGATGAAAAATATTGTTGGGCCATGATTTGCTAGTTTGAGGGGCTGGGTCATGGTTCGCATGCTTCCACTTGGGCGTTTCACCCAAAAGTCTGCTTCCCAATTTGCAAAGCTCTATGTGGTTGTTGTGCTTTATATACCACCATGAGGTCCATGATGGGATAAATGTGGGATAATGGCTCAAGAATCTTGCAGCGTTGCTCAAGTTATTTTTTAATAATTTTTTTGTTTTGAGAAATTATGAGATTGGGTAGTATAGGAGGAGCGAATAATGGACCCTAGAATTAACATGGAGCCCATGAGGAAAAAGATCCAATGGAAACTACACATGGGAAAAATTATACACTCACCACCATTGAGTGATGCTCCCACGAGAGAGAATGGAGCATATTGTTGGACCATGATTCACTCGTTTGAGGGGCTGGGTCATGGTTCATGTGCTTCCAATTGGGCATTTCACCCAAAATATTGCTTCTCTATTTATAAATATTTATATGGGTGTTGTGATTTATATACCACCATGAGGGCCATCATAGGATAAATGTCAGATAATGGCTTAGGACTCTCACAACATTGCTCAAGTTATTTTTTCATAATTTTTTTATTTTGAGAAATTATGAGACTAAGAAATACGGGAGGACTGAATAATGGAACCTAGAATTAACATGGAGCCCATAAGGGAAAACAGTCAATGGAAAAAACACATGGAGAAAATTCCACATCTCCCCTTTCTGATTGTGAAATCTGAAGTCCAAGAAAGAAGGACAATTCACCAAGCATAGACATATCAAATTCTTTTTGCATATTCTTAGCAAAATATTTGCACATCTTATCACCACCATTGAGGGATGCTCCCACGGGAGAGGATGGATCATATTTTTGGGCCATGATTCACTCGTTTGATGGGTTGGGTCATGGTTCACATGCTTCCACTTGGGCATTTCACCCAAAATCCTACTTCCTGATTTACAAAGCTCTATGTGGGTGTTGTGCTTCATATACCACCATGAGGGCCATCGTGCAATAAATTTTGGATAATGGCTCAAGACTCTCGTAGCATTGCTCAAGTTATTTTTGAATAAATTTTTTATTTTAAGAAATTATGAGATTGGGAAATATGGGAGGAGTGAATAATGGAACCTAGAATTAACATGAGGTCCATGAAGAAAAATAGCCAATGGAAACCACACATGGAGAAAATTCCATACTCATCACCATTGAGCGATGCTCCCATGGGAGAGGATGGAGCATATTGTTGGACCATGATTTTTTCCTTTCAGGGGTTGGGTCATGGTTCACATGCTTCCACTTGGGCATTTCACCCAAAATCCTGCTTCCCAATTTGAAAAGCTTTATGTGGGTGTTGTGCTTTATATACCACCATGAGGGCCATCGTGGGATAAATGTGGGATAATGGCTCAAGACTCTCACAACATTGCTTAAGTTATTTTTTTAATATATTTTTTATTTTGAGAAATTATGAGACTAAGTAGTATGGGAGGAGTGAATAATGGACCCTATAATTAACATGGGGCCCATGAGGGAAAACAACCAATGGAAACCACACATGGCAAAAATTCCACACTCACCACCATTGAGCGATGCTCCCACGGGAGAGGATGGAGCATATTGTTGGGCCATGATTCACTCATTTGAGGGGTTGGGTCATGGTTTGCATGCTTCCACTTGGGCATTTAACCCAAAATCCTACTTCTTGATTTGCAAAGCTCTATGTGGGTGTTGTGTTTTATATACCACCATGAGGGCCATTATGGGATAAATTTGGGATAATGACTCAAGACTCTTGCAACATTGCTCAAGTTATTTTTAATAATTTTTTATTTTGAGAAATTATGAGACTTGGCAATATAAGAGGAGTGAATAATGGATCCTAGAATTAACATGGGACCCATGAGGGAAAAAAACCAATGGAAACCACACATGGGAAAAATTCCACACTCACCACCATTGAGTGATGCTCCCACGGGAGAGGATGAAGCATATTTTTGGGCCATGATTCACTTGTTTGATAGGCTAGGTCATGGTTTGCATGCTTCCACTTGGGCATTTCACCCAAAAGCCTACTTTTTGATTTGCAAAGCTCTATGTGGATGTTGTGCTTTATATACCATTATGAGGGCCATCCTGGGATAAATATGGGATAATTGCTCAAGACTCTCATAGCATTGCTCAAGTTATTTTTAATTTTTAATTTTTTTTATTTTGAGAAATTATGAGATTGGGCAGTACGTGAGGAGCAAATAATGGACCCTAGAATTAACATGGGGCCCATGAGGGAAAACATCCAATGGAAACCACACATAGAGACAATTATACTCACCACCATTGAGCGATGCTCCCAAGAGAGAGGATGGAGCATATTGGGCCATGATTCGTTCATTTGAGGGGTTGGGTCATGGTTCACGTGCTTCCACTTGGGAATTTCACCAAAAAATATACTTACCAATTTGCAAAGCTCTATGTGGGTGTTGTGGTTTATATACCACTATGAGGGCTATCGTGGGATAAATATGGGATAATGGCTCAAGACTCTCACAATGTTGCTCAAGTTATTTTTTAATAATTTTTTATTTTGAGAAATTATGAGACTAGGTAGTAAGAGAGGAGAAAATAATGGATCCTAGAATTAATATGGGGCCCATGAGGGAAAATGAAGAACACAAGCTTATACTAAGAGGGGGGATGAACAGTATAAGACCACTTTTTACTTTTCTTTACAAATTAATATTATGCAATGTATAGATAGCAATATCAATAGTAGTAATTAAAGAAATGCACAAATCACCACACACAATAAAGACACCATAATTTGCATGGTTCACCCTATGTGGGCTACTCCATAGAGAAAATATTTCACTAAAATTTTGTCAATCAATCTCTTGGGAATCCATGCCCTATTACATTGTTTATGGACCTCTGTACAAAGGAGACACCAATCCCTTAAATCAAGTTCGTGGATCTCTATCCATAGGAGAACTCCTTCTCCTCTGCTCTAGTTGGTGATCCTCTAGAAGACTCTTGCCTCCATTGCACTCGCTTATGGATATCTCTCCACTAAAAACTCTTGTCCCCACTCAGAAGGCCTATCCTCACTATCGTGGCTAATGGATCTCTATAAAATGGAGACTACTGTCCTCCCTGCTCTGTCACCTCCAAATATATATCTCAAATCTACACTAAACATAGTCCTTCGGTCTAGTACAACTCTACTCAATCTCTGTCTCTGGTTTGGTATAAAATTATCCTCAAATATGCACCAAACTCTGCTCTCAAATATGTACTAAATACAGTCATTCGATATAGCACAAATCCATCCTCTATCTCTATCCTCAAGCCTTATCTCAAGGCTTTAATAAAATATTCTAGATATGCCCTAAATCTTAAATTATGGTTTGAATAAATCAATAAAATTTGCTCTCAAGTCTTCTCAAAGACTTGTTTCAAATCTGCCTTGTAAGCTTCCACAAAATCTCACACTAATCTTTCCACAAGTCCTCTCTAGAACTTGCTCAAATCTGCTGTACAAGTCATCTATAGAAATTGCTCAATATGCTCCATAAGTCCTCTCTAGAACTTACTCAATTTTCTTGACAAGTACTCTTTAGAACTTGATCAATTTGCTCTACAAGTCCTCTCTAGAACTTGTCCAAATATTCTCAATAAGTCCTCTTAATAACTTATCCAAATCTATATTGTAAGCTTTCGTAAAAGCTCACACAAAAACTATCCACAAGTCTCCTCAAATACTTACCTCAAATCTGCTTAACAAGTCCACACAGAACTTGTCCAATCTCATAGAAACATAAAGATAATTTTTAGAGACTCAATATGTTCTATACTAATCACAATGATCAATTACTTTCAATCACTCTCTTAGAAATATAAGGAGGATTGCTAGAGAATCAATATGCTTCAAATTCAACTCAATGCTCAATCACTTTCTCAACTCAATTCAGAATATAGAATAGATTGTTTTATGGAACTTGAAACACATCCACTTGACTAGGATAAACCAACTCTACTCAACCAATCACTCAATGAAATAATCCTCTCTCTCAAACCCTTGTCCAAGCATACCAACTCAAAATATTTCCAATAATGCTCAACAACAAGTCTCACATAACAATGATACTCATGTTCTCTTCAAACCCTAGTTCAAGTTCTTTGCTCAACAACTCACTTCAACAACAATGCTTATAAAATAATATTCCCATAGAAATGATACTCAAACCCTAATTCAAGTTCTTCTCATAATAAATGGCTTCAAAAACAATGCTTATCAAACAAGGTTTAACAACAATTCTTTATTCCAAAAAAACTTGAAGCATTAACTCAACACACTCAATAGGAAATCCTAATCAAGTCCTTCTCACTCCCAGCTTATTTTCCAGAAAACCAATCAATCAACTCAACTATGGAAGAATGTGCTCATACCATTTTATTGATGATGAAGGGAAATCATAAATTTGTCACAACCACAAACACTTCTATGTCAAGCTCAAAGAGGTTAGAAGATAAATATTTCTCACAATGTAATGTAAAAACTTAATTACATATTATCACTCTATATTTTGAAATAGCCATAAACATACATACAATTTTATCCAATAACACCTTATAATCTCCCAATTAAAAATAAATTCAACATCCACCAAAATTAACTCAAAACCTCTTTACTCAGATTTAATGACAAAAATAACTTTGGTAAAAATTAAATCTACTTTCCTTATATCTCCAATAACATAAATCACTTATAAATAAAACAACATTTCATAAAATCTTATAACTCCAAATAACACTTTATAGAAAACCTTAGGCAAATAAAATTTAATTAAAAATACCTTTGCCACAAGTGGGATTCGAACCCACAATATCTGCCTCCGTGAGCGCTCTAGCCATGGGCTTGACTATCACGTATTCTAGATGCACACTTGAAATCTTAGGAGCACTTCGTACTCTTTCTCCTAATTCTGGCACTAAAAAATGAGCACGTGCCAAAAAGCTCTTCCCTTGGCGCTCAAGATGAACATGCAAACTAACCACCATGTGAATCGATCGTGGTCACTTCCACTCCCAAATCTCTCACGAAACATGTTCTACCAATAGAACACCCTATCCAATGGGAGTGAGGCCTTCTCCTCCCCTTTTCATATTTTTTCCTAGTGCTAAAAGACAACACGAGTTTGTCTTCTTCCTCAATGATTGCACGAATTATCTTTCTCTTTGGTCGCATCAAATTTAATCGAAGAAGGTAAGTTCTAATGTTATTTGGTGCGGTATTTATACATGATTTAGTCTTTTGCCATAGACGTCGGTGCTCCACAAAGTTTGATGACGTCGACACTTTTTAAAACCTTTTATAATTTATAAATTATTTAAATTCTAAAAGAATTTAAATTTTTATAAATTTTATATATAAACCTTTGACCTTAATAAAAATTAAAGCCTTCCTTGGGATAAAATTTAAACATTTAATTTGTACTCCATTGATTTGATGAATATTATTATGCCACCATGGTTTTAATAAAATCCTTAATTCTGCCATCACAGTGTTTAAGGAAGCCTTTATATCCTTATAATGATTTTAATAAAAACCTTTTAATTTTCACCATGGTTTTAACACAAACCCTTATAAAATAATATTTTGAAAACTTTTATTCAACTCTTTGCATTGGTCCTAGTGATAGTAATGGTGTAATCCATGGTATTAATGACAGCTTCATGTTTTCACCTTGAAATCAATGATGACTTCTCACCTTGACATCAATGACAACTAAATGAGCTCAAAATGTCCAACAATTTCCCCCTTTGTCATTGATGGCAACCCAAATTATTTTTACTAAAAAACTTGACCTTTACTTTGTTCTGCTCCCCCTGGGACATTGCTCCCCTTAGCTCAATGCTCTCTCAAATACCAAATATCTCCCCTTTTGACATCAATGGCAAAGGGTCACCTTTGGGGCTTGGGGCTAAGAATGAGCCTCTTAGCTTAGCCCCTCCCCAACCTCTTCTTGAGGTGGTTAATTCCATGGTGGGAGTATTTCTACTCCCAAAAAACATTGTTCTTTACCTTTATCCTATTTTCTTCTTATTTGATCCTTCTGATTCCCTGTTCCTATGATCCTATTTTTCTTCATCATTGTTATTCTTAGCTTCTTGACAGTCAGTTGCATAGTGACCATACTTTCCACAATTGAAATATTTAATAGATATTTTATCTCTAGATCTTCTTGAATCCTTATTCCTTTTGCCATAATTTGCTTCTTCATCACTAGATAACTCATTTCTTGATTCTGACTTCTTACCCTTTGTCTTATTGATTGCTTTGAATGCTGCTTCTTTATGAGGATTTGGTTCCTCTTTTTTTCTTATCTCATGTACTGTAAGAATACCAAGCAACATATATCTTGTCAAAGTACCACCATCCATTGAAACTTCTATAGCAGAAACCTTTTCACTGAATATTTTTGGAAGAGTTATTAAAACTTTATCACAAACATCCGATTCATCAATCTTCATTCAAAGTCCTTGCATAGCATTAACAACCTCATCAATTCAAAGAAGATAAGTACTAATGTTTTCCTCATACTTCATTCTTAACTCTTCAAATTGTCCTTTGAAATTTTGCATCTTTGATTTCTTGACATATTTATCTCCTTCATATATATTTTGCAATTTATCCCACATTTCTTTTGCATTTTGACAATGGATAACTTTCATAGAATATGTTCTATGCAAACCTCTCAAAAGTGCATTCATTTCTTTTGAATTGTAATGTTGTAGGAGCCTACCTTCCTTATCTATAGGAGGATTAATTAAGGGATCATATCCAAATTCAACTGCTTCCCAAATTTCATTGCCAAGTGCCATCAGGTAGATCTTCATTATCATACTCCAATATATATAGTCACTTCCATAAAATACTGGTGCTGAATTATCTGAGGAAACATTCTTAAAATCCATTGTGTTCTTGTTAGCTTTATGTGGTTCACCCAATGTGGGCTACTTCATGAAGAAAATATTTCACTAAAATTTTCTCAATCAATCTCTTGGGAATCCTTTCCCTATTACAATGTTTATGGACCTCTGTCCAAAGGAGACACCAATCCCCTAAATCAAGTTTATGGATCTCTATCCATAAGAGAACTCCTCCTCTACTTTGGTTGGTGATCCTCTAGAATACTACTACCTCCACTGCATTGGCTTGTGGATATCTCTCCACTAAAGACTCTTGTCCCCACTCAGAAGACTTGTCCTCACTACCTTGGCTAATGGATCTCTATCCACTAGAGAATACTGTCCTCTCTGCTCCATCACCTCCAAATATCTATCTCAAATCTGCACTAAACACATTCCTTCAGTATAGTACAACTCTGCTCAATCTCTATCTCTAGTATGACATAAAATTATCCTTAAATATGTACCAAACTCTGCTCTCAAATCTGCACTAAATACAGTCCTTCGGTCTAGTACAAATATGTCCTCGATATCTATCCTCAAGCCTTAAATCAAGGCATGAATCAACTCTATTGGATTTGCCATAAAACTTAACTCAAGTTTTGAACAAATCAATCAACTCTGCTCTCAAGTATTCTCAAAGAATTATTTCAAATTTGCCTTGTAAGCTTCCACAAAATCTCCCACTAATATGTCCATAAGTCCTCTCTAGAACTTGCTCAAATCTACTCTATAAGTTCTCTCTAGAACTTACTCAATATGCTCCACAAGTCCTCTCTAGAACTTGCTCAATATGTTCTATGAGTTCTCTCTAGAACTTGCCCAATCTGCTCTACAATTCCTCTCTAGAACTTGTCCAAATATGCTCAATAAGTCCTCTCAAGAACTTATCCAAATATGTATTGTAAGCTTTCACAAAATCTCACACAAAAACTATCCACAAGTCTCCTCAAAGACTTGCCTCAAATCTTCTCAACAATTCCACACAGAACTTGTCCAATCTCATAGAAATATAAAGAGAATTGTTAGAGACTCAATATGTTCTATACTAATCACAATGCTCAATTAATTTCAATCACTCTCTTAGAAACACAAGGAGAATTGTTAGAGACTCAATATGCTTCAAATTCAACTTAATTCTCAATCACTTTATCAACTCAATTCAGAATATAGAATAGTTTGTTTTATGGAACTTGAACAATCACTTCACACATCCACTTGACTAGGTTCAACCAACTCTACTCAATCAATCACTCAATGAAATAATCTCCTCTCTCAAACCCTAGTCCAATCATACCAACTCAAAATATTTCCAACAATGCTCAAAAACAAGTCTCACATAACAATGATACTCATGTTTTCTTCAAACCCTAGTTCAAGTTCTTTGCTCAACAACTCCAACAACAATTCTTATAAATCAAAATTTCCATATAAATAATACTAAAACCCTAATTCAAGTTCTTCTCACAACAAATGACTTCAACAAAAATGCTTATCAAACAAGGTTCAACAACAATTCTTTATTCTAGAAAACCTTGAAGCATTAACTCAACACACTCAATAGGAAACCCTAATCAAGTCCTTTTCACTCCAAACTTATTTTTCAGAAAACCAATCAATCAACTCAACTATGGAATAATGTGCTCATACCTTTTTCTTGATGATGAAGGGATATCATAAATTTTTCACAACCACAAACACTTCTATGCCAAGCTCAAAGAGGTTAGAAGATAAATCTTTCTCACAATGTAATGTAAAAACTCAATTACATCTTATAACTCCATCTTTCAAAACAACCATCAACATACATAAAATATTCATCCAATAACACCTTATAATATCCCAATTAAAAATAAATTCAATATCCACCAAAATTAACTCAAAACCTCTTTACTCAGATTTAATGGCAAAAATAACTTTGGCAAAAATCAAATCTAATTTCTTTATATCTCCAATAACATAAATCACTTATCAATAAAACAACCTTTCATAAACCATTATAACTCCAAATAACACTTTATAGAAAACCTTAGGCAAATAAAATTTAATTAAAAATACCTTTGCCACTAGTGGGATTCGAACCCACAATATCTGCCTCCGCGAGCGCTCTAGCCGTGGGCTTGACCACCGTGTGCGCTAGAATCACGCTTGAAAGCTTAGGAGCACTTTGTTCTCTTTCTCCTAAGTCTGGAACTCAAAAACGAGTACATGCCAAAAATCTCTTCCCTTGGCGCTCAATATGAACACGCAAACTAACCACCACGTGAATCGATCGTGGTCACTTCCACTCCCAATGCTCTCACGAAACACACGCTACCAATGGACCACCCTATCCAATGGGAGTGAGGCCTTCTCCTCCCCTTTTAGTATTTTTCCCTGGTGCTAAAATACAACATGAGTTTGTCTTCTTCCTCAATGATTGCATGAATTATCTTTCTCTTTGGTCGCATAAAATTTAATCGAAGAAGGTATGTTCTAATGTTCTTTGGCATGGTATTTATACATGAATTCCCCCTTTGCCATAGACGTTGGTGCTCCACGAAGTTTGATGACGTTGATGCTTTTTAAAACCTTTTATAATTTATAAAATATTTAAATTCTAAAAGAATTTAAATTTTATAAATTATATTTATAAACCTTTGAATTTAATAAAAATTAAAGCCTTCCTTGGGATAAAATTTAAACCTTTAATTTGTACTCCATTGATTTGATGAATATTATTCTGCCACCATGGTTTTAATAAAAACCTTAATTCTGCCATCACAGTGTTTAAGGAAGCCTTTATATCCTTATAATGATTTTAATAAAAACCTTTTAATTTTCACCATGGTTTTAACACAAACCCTTATAAAACAATATTTTGATAACTTTTCTTCAACTCTTTGCATTGTTCCTGGTGACAGTAATGGTGTACTCCATGGTATTAATGATAGCTTCATGTGTTCACCTTGACATCAATGATGAATTCTCACCTTGACATTAATGACAACTAAATGAGCTCAAAATGTCCAACATAAAACAGTCAATGGAAACCACACATGGGGAAAGTTCTAAAGTTGGAAAAAGCCTTCTAAAATGTACCAGTCCATGGATAAAACACAAAAACCCAAGTTTTTATTTGCAAGCCTAATGATAATGGATTTGTCATTGGCAAGGGAAAAAATGGCAGACCAGATGTGGGATGGAAAAGCACGTTGGCGAGTGGGATTAGCAGTAGATAATTTTTTATTGAGGAATCTTTCACCAATGCCAATAATTTATTCCAAAGGCTTATAAAACTATGAGGGATTAAACATTGGGTTGGAAACATGAAAAGTATCAATAGGCTTAAGAGGTTTTGGAGGGCCACCTCTCGATCCAAAGAACCATTCAAGATGAAGACGTCTACAAAATGTTGAAACTCCTGTTTTAGAACCTCTTTGGCCATGGGAGGAGGAACAGGGAGAAACTTTAAACCCAAGCTGAGGGCCTCAATTTCATTCTAGGTAAGTTATTTGGAGGAAAAATTATGGATAAAAAGATTTTTTATTTTACCATCCATAGCCCAGATAGAACTCCAATAAAAATACTGATGACCAAAATCTTGTGGACTGAAAATTGTGGACCAAGGGGTTATTTTTGGTTTTTACCGAAAGCTAGGAAAAGCCTTCTAAAATGTACCAATCCATGGATAAAACACAAAAACTCCAAGTTTTTATCTACAAGCCTAATGAAAATGGAGTTGTCATTAGCAAGGGAACAAATGGTAGACCAGATATGGGATGGAAAAGCACTTTGGTGGGTTGGATTAGAAACAAATAATTTGTTATTGAGGAATCTTTCACCCATGCCAATAATTTCTTCCAAAGGTTATAAAACTGTGAGGGATTAAAACTTGGTTTGGAAATGCGAAAATGATCAATGGGCTTAAGCGATTTTGGAGGGCCACCTCTTAGTCCAAAGAACCATTCAAGATGAAGACGTCTACAAAATATTGAAAACTCCTATTTTAGAACCTCTTTGGCCATGGGAGGAGGAACAAGGAGGAATTTTAAACCTAAGCTAAAGTCCTCAATTTCATTATGGGTAAGTTATTTGGAGAAAAATTATGGACAACAAGATTTGTGATTTTACCATCCATAGCCTAGATAGGACTCCGGTTAAAATATCAATGACCAAAATCCTGTGGGCTGAAAATTGTGGATCAAGGGGTTATTGTTTGTTTTCTTTAGTACCTCTTTACCCTTTTTGACTAGCCTTTCATAATAAAAAAAGGGTTTGAGATAGATTTCTACTTTCATAGCCAAATCATAGGCCTTCTGGAGTGTAGTAGGTTCTTGCATACCCACTTACTGCCCTATTCTTGGGTCTGCTTCTATTATAATATTATGGATCTTCATTTTCTCATTGTAAGCAAGAATATACTTAAGGAGGTTGACAAATATTTTATGGTATGCCTCCATTGACCTAATTCCCTATCGAAGTCTAGTGAATTCCTCAAATTTCTAGGAATAAAAGTTCTCTATGAGGAATATATCTTTAAATGCCTTCACAAAATCTTCCCAACTCAAATTAACTACATTTGTAAGTCCTAATTCTTAACTATAGGTTTACCACAAATTTGCACCATCACCTTGTAAGTGTAAAGTAGCATAGGACATATGGGTACCAAAGGAATAGTTCTTCAAAACATAATAAGTTTTTATTTCCTTCAACCAAGATTTAGCTTTGTCCCTATATTCTTCTCCATTAAATTTGAAAGACTTCAGATACTTCATATATTTACCTAGTTCAGCTTCCAAATGAATCCTAGCATGTTGTGCTTCCATGAGGGGTTCATTTGCTTGTTTTATCCTAGAGTTTCTTGTCAGTTTTTCCTGGTTCAACATAGTATCCAACATTTATCTCTATGTTTCTACCTATTCATGAAGTTGGGCCACTGTTGTTGTATGATTCTCTCTTTCTCCACTAGGGTTCTCTAAACCTACATCCAGGGTTCTACCCTCTACATTGGAAGTTCCCATAGTATTTTCTATGGTTTGGTATCAGAGCATGGTTTGTAGGGATGTATACTTCCTTACGTAAGCTCAAAGGTATTTTAGAATTGATCCTAGGAGGGATATATTACATTGAGATGATACCTTGCATGAAGTAGATTTGTTTGTCATCATCAAGAGGATATTAATCAGTAAGCAGGCCTAGGAATAAGATCTTGTGCAAAACAAGAATGACTATAACCATTATAAAATGAATGATAATGAATTAAGATAGATCAGAAGGAAAAAAAATACAATGAATAATTAAATTCAATCCCTAGGTAGGAAAGGAGAATGGCACCTTGCAACAAGGAAAGTGTGACTTATAATATCACTATGAGGTAATAAAGAAGTGACAACCAAGAAGACACCTTAGGGGGGATACAAGTAGGATTATGCATAAGAGGTAGGACCAAAAGGTACTTTTAAAAAAATGGCTAATATATTATGAAAACTCGATGAATCCTAGCAAAGTGCATGTATGATGGCATGGTGAATGACCTTATTTAAAAAAAAATGGCAAAAAATGACAAATTTCAAAGTTCTTATCGGACCAGGTGAAAAAGGAGTTTGGTGATGCAAGCCACTTTACAAAACTTAATATGGTACTAAAACAAATGTATAATAAGATCTGTAACGTATCGAATGCATAATATCATCTGATCACAGACCAGATGCATAATATGATCTGGTTGTAGACCAGATGAATAATATAGTTTGATAACAGACCATATACATAACATGATCCAATCAGGTACCAAATGCATACATGATACGGTTTCAAACCGAATGCATAGAATGATCCATCCAATGACTGAATGCATACTATGATCCAGTATTGAATAAGATGCATAATCTAATTTGGATATGAATTGGATGTATAATATGATCTGGTTTTAGATCAAAAGTAGAAAGTGATCCGATCACTGACCGGATGCATAGTATGATTTGGGTTCAAACCAATTACATACTATGGTTAAGTCACCCACCGGGTGCATAATATGACTCGATATTAGACCGTGTGCACAATATATTTTGGTCATCGATCAGATGCATAATAGGATCTGATCCTACATTGTAGCGAATGCAGAAAAGCTCTGGTACTTCTGCATTGTGTCACATGTTCAATCAACAACACTGCATGTCCAATACAATACTGCCATGTGTCACACGTTCAATCAACAACACTGCATATCTAATACAATACTGCCATGTGTCAACCCTATTTATTCAATATATAAATGGGCATCAATTGTCGATTTTTCCATTTCATTTCTACGACTATTGCAACTAGAGATAACATTTCCAGTCAACCTTTCGATTCCCAATCCTTTTTCTTTGACTTTTAACTTCTTATGATGGCCGCCCCTTCCACCCCTACACCAAAATTTAAGAAATTTTCATGCACTTTGATTTCAGATTTGATGACAACCTCAGGGATGGACTTTAGGTGGCTCAATAATGCAAGTTTAACAACCCTCATTTCCATGCCATAATTCAGAATAGATAGTCATCTTGCAACATATTATATCCGGCTATGACCATGATAGGGCTATGATGAATATTAGAGTACAAAATATAAATCTGATTTTCAACATCACCCCTGGAGATATTAACAGATTGACAGGTCTTCCATTCATTGGTTTTCCATAAGTACCGATGAGGTTACAGTTGTCTCATACGGTCTCTCATCAAAATATTTAGCAGGTATAAATCTTGTTAATTATATTTTATTAATGTTCAGTGTTTCAAATTTATTAATTGACATCTAATTTTTTTATGCAGCTTCTACCGCCAAATCAAAAAAAAGTTTATCAATCAGCAATGTTAACCATCAAACTCTAAAGATCATTATCGAATTTTTCCAAGTCAAACTATTTCTGATGGGAAGACCAAAAATTCTATTTTAGGTAATTGCTTATATTGTTCAATCTAAGCACAATCAAAAGTATGATTGGTGCACTTATATTTCATATTGAATCAGGTTTGAGTTGCACATGGTGCAAATGGCTACCAAAAAGACACAACCCATTATGGGCACTATTAATTTTATTTTAGCTCTTTATTATGAATGTTTTCATAATTTGCAGACTAATATTGTACCAACTGTAGTGCATGCAACACTATAGGTAATTTCTATGTCAATAGAGGAATTGAAGGTAATAACTACATCATTGACCTTGACATACTAGTTTATAGTGTATCACATTCTTTTTTTTAAAAATTTTCTTTCCATATATATGCAGGGGAAGGTAGAAAATACAAGGAGTAAATAGATTGCTACCACAAGGGGTCACAGGCTGAAACAAACTGATGATTCTGAAGACACAGGCTCTGAAGCAACACCTTTGGAGAGGTCACACAAGTATTCCAGGCAAGCAGCTACTCCTGGGGTTTCTCGTACACCTAGGTATGCATAAAATGTGCAAGCCAAATCTAGTGTGGCCAACCCATCCCCAAATGCAACATAAATTCAACATGTTTCATCGTATTCAGGTAAATCTATGTATAGTCAATTTAAATTAAGATATTTTTTTATTTTTAAAATAATTCTAACAAAATGTTATTGAATATTTTTACTTGATTCTAAAAATCAACAAGTAACATCACAAGTTAGAGGCCAAATGCCTCCACCACCTCCATTATAGCAAACAGTTGCATCACGCTCCTCGACTTCACCACAACCACCACTTCCACAAAATCAGCGAGAGGCACCAACACCACCTTCGACAATGCCTATGCGAGAGAAAATCAATGTTGGAAAATATTTGTTTTCACAAATATTACAGGGCACTGCACTAAGTTATGGGTGTGGATTTTCACACCCATAAAGATCACACATGCCAACCTCAAGTTCTGGGTATGGATGGTCTCAATTTACATTTTCAACAAATTCATAGGCACCAAAAGTTTCTATAGAGGGATTGGATAATATTCAACTTGATGTGGATTATCTTTTGCATGGCAAAATTGAAGGATTCAAGGCAACAAATGTGCTGAGAGGTGAAGGAGATCAAGGAAAATATGTTGACCCTACAGCTCAGGAGACAACATTACCATCAGCTCAAGGAGCCAACCCTCCTTAGGGTCCTCCAATTGGGGATAATGTTGTTGATTTTAATAAAAATGTTTTATTAGCTGAAACCATAGAAGCTACAATTAATCAGTTTGTGTTAAAATATTTGAAGGAATTTAAGGAATGGGAATATCAGGTAAAGATACTTTTAAGGGAAATAAATACTCGATATAAAAATTATGTAGAAATAGATTCTCTTTATTCTTTGGTTTAATTTGAACCAGAAAAGTTTGAGGGCCTTCTAAAATAGGCCACATCAGGATCTGTTCAATCTAATTTTATTTATGATGATGATGTTTTGAATGTTACTGTTGGTATATTGGAGAATACTAATGTCGAAGCCCAAGCATTTTATAACTAGAGCTTCAGATAAGGAGAAAGTTGCAGTTGCTGAGGCTGCAAGGGATATGGCTGAGGTAAGAAAATTTTTTATGTTTCTATTTTTTACTACAATAACATTTTTATATTTCTTGAAAATATTAAATAATTTCAATATAACCCTTTTTAATTATGTTTTTCCAAACCCCATAAGGGGCGGAGGTCCAAGGTTCAAATCTCGGGCCTCGCCGGACTGAACGCTTGTCCCTTTCCTGGTGCTTTCAGCGACGTAAAAGGTTTAAAATGATTATGACATGGTGGTTATAGGGGCAGACTGCATGAAGATCTGTGTGGCAGATTCGGGGAGGACAACGTAGAATACTATGGCGGCCATAAAAATCTGGATAGCCTGCCCGGATTCATGGCGGCTACCGATTCCACCATGTAAATTTAAAAAAAAAAAAAAAAAAAAAATTATGTTTTCATTTTTTTATTGTAGTCAAATTTTGAACACTTAAAAACACAAGTTAAGAGCATGGAAATCAATTTTAAAAAGGCGAAGACATTTTTGAATCATGCAATGGAAATGAAAAAGAAAAGACAATAAAAAATATTAGAAAATAATCGTTTAAAAAAATACATCAAGGAGAGGCTCAAAGAAGATCCGGAAATGGTGCTTGAGAAAACAAAGAAAACGATTCCAAAAATACTTGAAGATCCAAATAAAGAAGAAGTGCAATTGGTGTCAAGTATGGTGAAAGTATGTGATAACCTTGTGAGAGTTGGATTACTGCAAGAAGAGAGTGACACAGATACCGAAAAAGGAAAATAAACGACAACTCCAACAGATAATGAAGCAACCAAGCACCAATCAAATTTTTGAAAATTTGAAAATGTAATACGCTATCAAGTTGACTGTAGTCAACAATTTTGTACAATGTAATATATTTATTTTTGAACTAATGATAATGACATTATCTCATTTTGGGTTTTCCATCATTCATTGTTTGCTTGCATTTATAAATATGTGTTGCAAATTTAGTTTATTTCTTGCTAATATTGTTCACTATGGTCATCTCAACAACAAAAGCATTATAGATAACCTTACAGATCAACATTAATATATCAATAATAAAATTTAAAACATGAAACATAGAGATTTATCAATGAAAAGAGTTGAGACATCATGACATAAATATACAATTGTAAAAACTGTAAAAAGATATAAGACATGTAATTTTTGAAATATTAATGTGATATAAAACAAAAATTCTATAAAATCTTATAAATCATGAATAATATTGTGAAATATTCTATGAAGCTTGTGAAATCAAAACATTATTGTGTTTATCAATGTTAATAAAATCATGGAAAATTATCATTATCTCATTTTGTGTTATTCATCATTCATAGTTTGCTTGCCTTTATAAATGTGTTACAATTTTAGTTTATTTCTGGCTAATATTGTTCACTATGATCATCTCAAGAACAAAAACATTATAGATAACATTACAGATCAAAATTAAGATATCAATAATAATATTTAAAACATGAAACATAAATATTTATCAATGAAGAGAGTTGAGACATCATGACATAAACATACAATTGTAAAAACTGCAAAAATATATGACATGTAATTTTGAAACACTAATGTGATATAAAACAACAATTCTGTAAAATATTATAAATATTGAACAATATTGTGAAATATTCTATCAAGTTTGTTTAGAATCATTATGAAGTATAGTAGAAATAAATGAAATAATGGAAAATTATCATTATGGAAGCTGAAGCATTTTAGCTTGTCCAGAATCATTATGAAGCATAGCAGAAATCTGTGTCTCCACCATATGATCACTGAAAGCATCATCATCGTAGTTATTGATCGTATTTGAAGTTCCTCTTTTGTATGCTAGGGAACTCCAGTGCGCCAAATATTTGTCATACAAAAATGTATCCAACTGATATGAAGACACAAATTCTTAAACAATTTTCTAAATTTTTGTCAAGTCTGTTGTGAAGTTTAGATTTAACAAAATAAAGTGCACTGAAAACTCTTTCATCTTCGACTGAACCCAAAATCATTGTTTCACATAATTCATATAAACAAAAGTATTCACTTATTGTATCTTGTAATATTGTGCTTGGATATAATTTTTGCCACAAACGTGTAGTGGAACCAATCTCATTGACACCTATCATAAGTGATGTTTGCACAACCATTGTTCTTCCAAAATGCGATGACTATTCTTTCAAAAGATCACTGTTGAGTAAACCTTTTATTTCAACACCATTAAATTACACTCTTACTAAAATGGTTAATGAGGTTACTCATATATTTAATAAAAAATCATTTGCAGAATTGTATTCAGTACAAGGTCCTCAAAACATGGGATTAACCACACCCATGGCCTCGAGCAACTCATCTCTCTAAAAACGTCTTCTTATCTCACTTGTCAAATATTTTGCTATTTTTGACAAATTACACTTTGTTTTCTGTATAATAACAAGAAATCTATTATGTGTTACAAGAACTTCTTCAAAATATTCCACAACTATACTTGATTGCCTTTAAAAAAAATAAAAAGGTACCATCTTGTCATGAAAATTAATATAAATATGATCATGGATGTCAAAATTCAAGAAGCTTTTTGGATTTCTCACATTTATCAATGTATTCCAACTTTCAAATAAAGGTTTTGTAAAATCTGCATTAGACACATATAATGTATCTATAAGCATGCATATATGTTTTCTCATCCTCATAAAATCAATGATATAGATGGATCTCTCTTGTGCAAGATTAATTAATCTGTTCATTTATTTTAATATTGAAGAATACCACATAAGATCAAAAGTGTTTCTAATTCAGTCAAATGAAACAACATATATTTTGTCTTATCAACTATCCTGTGATTTGCTTGTATAAACCCTGTCAATGATTGATATTCTGCAAAAAATATCTAAGCAAGTTGATACAGTGAAATCCATCTTATATCCACATATTTTAACAAAATTTTCCCTTTTGTAACTCCTAGTGCAAATTGCTGAAACTCTGCAAACCATTTTGGACTTAATGATAAATAAGAACAAATTTCTTGAATAAGATTTTCCACTTTAGAAACATTTGAAAATGTGCTCACAATTTTATATGCAAGATTAAATCTATGATCCATACAATGAATGAGAATCATATATGGGGAAAGACCAGACCTATGACATTGCATTATAACAACTCCATCAGCTCCAATGCAAATTAACTTTGTTGCTATGTCTATATCATTCATTCTTGCAATATTATTTAAACTGTTGACAACAACATTATAAATATTTTATGCAGTTGAAATTTCCAACATATTATGTATTCCCAACAAAATAGACCTTCTAATATGATTTTGAAATGTGTACACATGCATGTAAATCCAATACGTGTTGTCAACAGCTGTTAACTCATCAATAAAAAATGAAATGAATCTGACAAGTTTTACTTGCTCCCTTAGGTCTTATTTCTCAACCAAAGATAAATATTTTACCATTTCCCAACCACTTCGGTCTGACCAATGAGAACTAGGAAGGTTTTACACATTAAATAGGCGTAATAGCTACTTATAATCAATACAATCAGACATTGGTCTATCTTTCTTAGGAATATTGTAAACAATGGCAAACTGCATACTTTTTGAAGCTAAAATGGTCTTTTGTATTTTATGAAATTGGGATGCAATTGTTCCTCCTTTCTCAAAAATATATTGTTGTTGATTTAAGTGATTGTCATATTCTATAGCATATCTTAAATGTTGACATTTTGATGCATCCTTCCAATTAATTTTTTTACTAACTTCACCATTAATTTTTATAACTTTTACATAAGCTTTGCTAGTATGTTTTTCAATTGTATCAATCTTGTTTTGAAGCCTATGATCCTTACCAAGTCTCCAACTATAAATTTTACATCTACATTCTTTTTCATCGATTTGGTTATCATAATTCATGACAGGCTCAAGCCATGGAAATATTTTTGCCCATTAATTCCTAAATTCTCTTCCAAGTATCCAGTTAGACGCTTTTATTTTTTTGGAATTTTTTCTTGAAGATTCAAATGAAGCTTGTAATGATTTTGATTTATCACTTTTATTTTCAAATTGATTTAATTTTGAGTGTTGTCTTCAAGTGTTTGTTGGATGTCATTTTCAAGGGGATTTTCATTAAAAGGCATCTCTTCTTGGGGAATATATTCAAGTGGAGGCATATCAGGATCGATAGGGTATTCTGCATAGTAGCATACCATAATATTTTTTATCATTCTTGCATAAAAAAATTTACAATTTTTTTTTTCAAATCGTCAATCAAGCACATATTGGGAAGTCAAAAATCATTTGTACCTTGAATTTGTATGGATGTGGTTGGCTCGTTGCATTTTGAAGTTTGGCTAAAATATTTGAGGATACTCTTTTCAGCAGAAGATTTGGTGCCCTTCTTTCCATCACTGGGTAACATTTGTTAAGAAAAATGTTTTCAATTCATAAGAGTAATAAAATGTTGAAGAGGGTGTACTTTCTGGAGGCCTTAAGATAATATTGTAAATAGAATAAACAATTGTTTGGGTGGTATATTATACATAATTTTTTCCTGCCATTATTTATTGTGATTTTATCAGTTTATGCCACTGGTTCATTTTCTGGTGAAAGCACTTTAACTAACAAGAGCACAAAGATAATTAACATTCAAATTGAAATCAATTTAAGAAAAATATTCTTTAAGCACAAAATAATTGGTGATACGCATGTCGAAAAATATCATGTTATAGCACAAAATGGTCTAGAAACAAAGAATCAAAATATTATCATAGAAACAAAGCATCAATATATCTTTAGAGAACCAAAGCATTTACTCATGTATAATCTTAGCAAGGAAAAACAAATCTGAATTGAAACTAAGAATCAAAGAGTTTTAAAACATTCAAAACAGGGTAAAACAGAGAAAACATGGGAATAGAGCAATGACCATCCGGATGCAGAAGAGAGCTCAAATATAAGATTTAATAGAAAGAGAGAAAATAGGGGATAACATACTGGAAAAATAGAGAAAAACATGGCAAGCAGAGCAGTGATAGAGAACCTGGTGTAGAAAGAGGTCCGGTGCGGAACATGATCTGGTAAAAAATATTCTGGTTGTAGAAATAGTTCCAATCAAATGTAGAATAGGTTTCGACTACAAAATTGGTTTAGGACGATTGCAAAATAGGGCTTGACTGTGAAAGTGGTTCCGTCTGATTGCACAATAGGTTTCGGCTACAAAACTAGTTCAAGATGGTTGCAAAACAAGATCCAACTATAGAAATGGTACCTTATGGTTGCAAAAGAGGTTCCTTCTATAGAAGATATTTTGGATGATTGCATAATAGGTTTCGATTATAGAAGTTGTTTCGTCCAATTGCACGAGAGGTTCCATATACAAAAGTGGTTTAGGACAGTTGTATAACAAGCTTTGATCGTAGAAGTGGTTCTTTCTGGTTGTAGAAGAGGTTCCTGCAGAATAGGTTCTGGACGTTTGTAGAATAGGTTCCGAATGGATGCAGAAGAGTTTCTATCCGAATGCAGAACTGGTGGCAAACAATATCAAAAAAGGTTTTGATATTTTTTATAGAATTGTTTCAGAATATTCATCGAATGTAGAAAACCTTCTAAAAATGAAAATATATCCTTGGGTGTTAATTATATATAGAGGTATACTTGGTGATTTGGGCGGGATAATTTAGAAATTTTAAAATTTTAGGGAGAAAAGGGTACTCTATTTAGGTGAGATGGCTTGCGAATTTTTAAAAATAACCATGATACTCTTATCAAAGCACATTGAACCGACTCTATAAATTTATTTTTTAAATTTTTTTTTGGCTAAATGGCCGGCATCTAGGTCCCCCAAATTTTGCAAATTTGAATTTTCAAAAATTATACTTTTCGCCCAAATGGTGAAGTTTCATCGCTATGCATAAACCTAGATATAATGTGGTAACAATCCTTAGTGATGAAGGTTAACTCCTAGGAAGGTATAAATACCTTTGAAACAAAAATAAAATATGAAGAATTTGAGATAGTAACCTAGGCTAACTCATCATGAAGATGAGACAAATAGCTTAGGTTAGCTCAACATTGAGGATGAAATGGATAATTTAAGTTCACTCATCTTGGAGAAGAGAGGATATTATGCCCAAATACTAGCTCGAAGAACTAAGCTTAGCAAGGAAATGGGTGTTTCATTGTCTCGATTGATTGAGACAGGATTAGTGTTCCATTAGCTAAATTGACTGAGATATGATTAGTGTTCCATTGTCTTGATAAAATGAGACATGATTAGTTTTCCATTGTCTCAATAAACTAAGACATGATTAGTGTTCCATTATCTCGATTGATTAATATAGGGTTAGTTTTCCATTATCTCGACTGAGTGTGATAAGATTAACCCCAATAAACCTTGGGAGATTGATCACTTTTATCCACTCGAGGGATACCTGTAGCATCCAAGAACTTAAAATATGATGGAACCTCATTTATCTTATCTAATATATATTTGTAAGTCTCAACTGAGTGAACATAAGTAATTTTATGCTCTCACCTAGGAAGGTTGATCTTAGTTTACTTCATTCTCATTCAATTTTTTGTAAGGGAATAAGGAATTGAAATCCAGGTAGAGAATGAAAAAGAGGTTCTGCTCAAAATCTAAGGCTAGCTAAGTAGGCTTGAAGCCTGCTTATGACCAAAAAATTGGTCACATTCCAATATGAGATAACCCATAAGCTTGTTTGTAAGCAGTTCAAAGGTGAAAGGAAAAGAAAAGATGAGAACATTGTTGACTTGAGTAGGGAGTCAAGCTAGATCCTAAGGAAAATTATGGGGAAATCCTACACAAAGGTAGGAAACCTCATGACAATAATATAGTTCCTGTAAGAACGAATTGAATGGTAGAAGGAACATAAGAAACAAAATAAGCAAAAATTGGAATGAGAGTTTTAAATAAGGACAGAAGGAATATTCTATGTATAAGATTAGGAGAGCAAGGCTTTAATATTTGTAGAAGCTAATCAAAGACCTAAAGAATATTAGAGTTATCAAATTGGTAATATTAGCCAAGGAATGGCTGTATGAGATTGGAAATGAATCTTGTTCTTGCAAAGATAATAGAAATGGAATTCTATTTATAGGTAGGGAATAAATCTTAGTGGAAAGAATGGATGAGGGATCTATTCCTACGAGGAATACATGATCATATCTCTGAATGATTGAAACTTATACTGAATTAAATAGGTAGGTATTATTATATGCGCTTAGTACTCCAACACTAAAGGGATTGTGTGGAGAATAGAGTTGTGATGTAGTCCTTATAAGCTCCTATAGTAAAGGACTTGTAAAAAGAGTATATAATAGGACTCCACATTTCAAAAGAATTAAAGATAAAAATTTGAAGGAACCTAAAATTCTTCATAGAAGTGGATCGAGAGACTCTCCTTGATAAGGTTATGATCAATTTTTGTTGATCAATAATTGAAATGGGCCTATGTGATTATCAAATGATGATAGTAATCACAAAATGAACACCCTACATGGAGTGGGTGTAACTATCAAAATTATTAGTAGATGATAATACCATGAAATAACACTCTTATGTGGAGTAAGTATGGTTGTTTACATTAGTTTTGGAAGATGATAGTGTTGGGAATGATTCCTTAGGAGAAATAAATATGGTTAATGTTAGTAAGGATAAACTTTCTGCTATGACACCTCATGTGGAGTGAGTAAGTTACTGGCATTATCAAAAAATATGATGATAATTCTATTTGTGTTTAAACTATCCCTATGATGTAGGTGAAAGAATAAAGTAAGATTCACCAAAACCACTAACTAAACTAAGTGCCACTATGATTCACCAAAACCACTAACTAAACTAAGTGCCACTATGGAAAATGTTGGTAAGGAAAACCAATATTCATGATTATATATGCTTGTATTTAGGGAAAAAACATGGTATTGTGTTTAGCCTAAGGGGGGTAGTATGTCATGACCCTCCCTTGGAAAACTCATGCACATGATGAAATCATGGAATGATAGGTTATCTTGCTGTTGTAATGTCTGACTATCTCAAATTTAGTTGCTGCAAAATATATATTTTTATGGAAAATTTGATGTCGATAATGGATTTGTAATTTTTGCAGATGCAGACTTTCTCATAGGTGGAAGAAATAATTATGCACAAAAAATGAAATGCCTTAGAAAATGAAAAACAATTTGTATTTTATTTTCGTCATGGTTGCTTTAAATAAGGAAAGATTAATTCTGCACTATTTGTTTCATTATTGATCGAAGTGTTGCATTAATATCTTTGGTGAAGACTCCAAGATATATTTGTTGCTTATCAAAATAATGATGGAGGATAGATGTTGGTTAATTATGCTCCTTCATGTTCGGATGAGGTGGGTGAACATGTGGAGAGTGGTTGGAACTGAAATACACACTCTATAACATCTAAGAGGGGAGGGAACAAAAGGGGGAAAAAAGAGACTTCTAAAAAATGAGAGGAAAGGATGAAAGAATTTTTGAAAAAAAAGAAAAAGAGGCTCAGGAGGAAGAAAGGGGCAGAAAAATCTTGGAGACTCGGTCAAAGGAGGAGGAATAAACAGGTTGGACCCTTCTATTTGCTCAATTATTTTAAAAATTCAAAGCTCAATGGAAACTGTATCTGTCTAATTTTGGAGTAAGTTTTTTGTTGAACTAGTTCTCCTTGCTTAATAACTCTAAATAAGACTATTTTTCTTACGTCCTAGATCCCCCAAAACTGGTGTATGATTTTAGTGATATTTTCTAAAGCGAGTATGGCATTTATTTTGATAGCTTAAATTGAATAAAGCAATCTCTACCTTTAACCCTAGGTGCTTTGATTTTATACCATAGAGTGAATCGAAAATGGTTATATTTGATACAAACTATTTTTTTTATTATATCTGTAAGCATAGTATCCAGATTACAAGGGCCTATGCTTAGGAAAGGTAAATATATGAACTTGAGTTCCAAATACAATCATCCCTTATGATACTTTTGTAGGGATTGGTTTTCATAGCTTTCAAAACATGCACTCCTCTGTAATTTGACATAGTCTTAGTGTGTTAAATCTCCTATGTCACCGGTACAAAAGGTCTTCATAAACTACATTGTTGAATTCAAGCTGTTGTCAGCTTTGCACGATGTTGTGAATGATGGTGATGTTGAAAGGGCCTTCAAAAAGAAAATAATATTGTCCTAAACATCTCCTTATAGTTTCTACATCCAAGGGTTTATCAACTTTTGGTAGACGTAGACTTGAAAACTAGGTCTTTCTAGTCTCTTGATATGTTACAGAAGATGGTGTAGTTTATCTAAAACCAAGCCTAAAATTGGTAAGGATTATTAGTTTTTCCTTTTTTGTGCTACCTTTGAACCTGACCTGAGTCAAGGAATGGATTTGGTCATAAATATTACTATTTTGGACCTAATTCAAGCTATGTTTGTAGTGCCAAATGCCATTTCAACCTTCATTCAATAACTCAAGGTGGATTAATTATTTTCCCTTCATTTTCTAATATTTGTTAATCAGATTTCTCGATTTATGCTCGACATAATGAGATTGTAGAACTTGTGTGTCTGTTATCCCACATAGGTCATGTGGAGAACTTAATATGTATTTTAAGGGTATTAATTTCATTATTATTTTGACCATATATCGATGGTCATGGATCACCATAGAATTGGGTATCCCTTGCATCAGTTAAGGATTATCCACTTGGCATGATGATATTAACCCTAGTGCATTTATTTCATGGTTGGTGTTTTTTGACTAAGGTTGTTTCCCTATGAGTGGGTTATATTAAATTTTTTATGTTTAAAGCTAGATATTGTTAATCCCATATGGTCCTTTTAGGAGCATGTGGTAGTTCCTATATTGGGGATGCCTCCCCTAGCTACATGACCACACGATGGTGGTCAAGCTAGCCATGGAGGCTAGGCCTAGTCACGAAGACTAGGATGCACTGATGGATGGGGGCTGACTATGGAAGTTTGATTGTGAAAGAATTGGGTTTGATTAACTTAAAATTTTGTTGTACATAAAGACCACCTTGTTGTTAAACACATTTTTCTTAATATGTAAATTAATCAATGGATATGAAGGGTTTCCCTTGTTACTTTTGAAGACTTTGTAAAACCACCTCTAGTATTGAAAGGTGTTTAGCATATCATTGATTCTACAAAATGATAAGAGGTGTATGAAGTCAAAGGGTTGCATTTGTAAACCAAGATTTAGAGGTAATATTTTGTGAAACCAATGAATGCTCCTATAGACCAATATATGGGGATAAATATTTGATATCTATTGGTTAACCATATTTTCAAATTATAAAGGGAATTTGATAGTTAATGGAGAAGCTTTTTGTGTGTATGCATGGATCAAACTTTATGAAATTTTGGTGGGTTTTGTATGGATTTTTGTGAAAGTCTATAATGCTTTCAAGGTTCAAGTTTTTGGGGAAGAATTTGATAGAAATGGTAAATCATCTTAGGGGAGTTGTAGAGGAACTATAGGATAATTTCATGGAGAAAATTGTAAGGGAAACTAAAGAACAATTTTGAGGAGAAATTGTAATTGGACTTTCCTTGGCATGAATTTGTCAGAATAAATGAACATATAAAAGAGTATGTAACTCCTAATAGTGTGCCAATTAGAAATTTGATAAGAAAAGAATGGTCTTATTCTTGGTTCATGTTTTGGAGACTTAATGGTCTGTTTATGGAAGACAAGTTAAATGACTTGTTTGTATTAAATATGGATGAAAATAAATGTGGATTGATCTATGGGAAGTTTTATTTAGATGGATTTATAAAGAAATAATATATGTTTGGATAGGACGGATTGATTGATGAACCTATGTGTATTGAAATAATAGGTTAAATGAATAACCTATGTTTTGGAAGGATAGATCAAGAGATGCATCTATGATTTGAGAGAGATAGATTTAATGAGTTGTTTTATGTTTGGATAAGGGATAGATTAATTGAATCAATTATGTTTGGATTTGGTATAAGGATAGATTATGTATCCTCATTGGTAGAGGCTTGAGTATAAACTTATCTATGTTAGAATAGGGTATTGATTAAACTTTAGAGTTTTAATTTCTTTGATTGGATGGAATCTAATATGTTAAATATTTCCAAAAAACCATGGAGCTGAAATATTTTAATTGAGAGGTGCACTTGTTATCCGAAGGTTTTACCCTTAATATTTGGATCAGGATAAACCTCCTCTGTGAGTCAGTGCTACCCTATGGTAGAAATTGCCTTACCTAGTGGGATGACCATAGGATGTCTTTATGTGGCACCATTGCATACCTTTGATGTAATCATTGGAATGGATTGGATGCATGCACATAAGGCTATAGTCAATTTTTAAGATAGATGGATAGAGTACATGGAAAATAGTGGAATGGTGCAAAGGGTGTATAGCCTACAAGGGACTTTCCAACCCCATATCCTTTCAGCAATGCAACTCAAGAAATCCATGAAGAAAGTAGGAATGGTTTATGTTGTTAAGATAAATGAATTAGGTAGTGAAAATAAGGAAGAGTTGTTTGAAAAATACCCACTTCTACAAGAATTTAGGGACGTATTTCTAGAAGACTTACCTATATTACCACCTAAACAAGAATTTAACTTTACAATTGAACTCCAACATGGAACGGAATCTATACATAGATTTTCATACTGAACGAATCCCATAGAAATGTAAGAGTTGAAAGTACATCTACAAGGGTTACTAAAGAAATCACTAATCAGACCAAGTGTGTCACCCTAGGGTAAACCAGTGATATTTGTGAAGAAAAAGGATGGATCCTTGAGATTATGTATAGATTATAGGATGTTAAACAAGGTAACTATCAAGAAAAAATATCCCCTACCCAGGATCGAAGATATCTTCGACCAATTAAAGGATGCCACAATATTTTCAAAGATTAATTTAAAATATGGGTACCACCAATTGAGTATCCAAGAGGAGGATACTCATAAGACAACATTTAAAACTTGCTATGGAAATTACGAGTTCATTGTTTTTCCTTTTGGTTTAACAAATGCGCCAACAATATTTATGAATTTGATGAAAAATATCTTTAGGAATATTTTGGAAAAATTTGTGTTGGTGTTCCTAGATGATATTTTGATATATACCTGGGATAAGATAGAGCATGATAATCACCTTAGGGTTGTGCTGGAACTATTAAGGAGAAATCAAATCTATAGGAACTTAGCCAAGTATGATTTATGTGTCAAAAGTGCAATATCTAGGACACATTGTATTGGAAGAAGGGATCGGGGTGGATCCTAAGAAAATAGAGATTATTTTGAATTGGTTGCCACCCATAAATATGATAGAGGTTCAAAGCTTCTTGGGGTTGATCAAATACTATAGGAGTTATATAAAGGACTACGTCAAGATTACCTCTCCAATGATTAACCTCCAGAGGAAAGGGAAGGAATTTAGGTGGTCAGATAAATGTGAGTCAGATTTTGAACTACTTAAGCAAAATATTACCACACCTCCTATATTAAAGATACCCAATCCTCAGGGGAGTCTTTCAGTTTGTACTAATGCATTTTTGGAAGATTTGGGAGGAGTTCTCTCTCAAGAAGAAGCAGTGATAGCATTCGGGTCAAGGAAACTAAAGCGACATGAAGTCAATTATGCAACCCATGATTTAGAGCTAGTAGTGGTGGTGTTTACTCTCAAGACTTGGCAACACTATCTGGTATGAAGACCATTTGAACTAAGGATAAATCACTATAGTCTATAATATATATTTACTCAACCTGTACTCAATGCAAGACAAAGAATATGATTTTGGCATTGAGTATATTCAGAGAAAAGAGAATAAATTTGTTGATGCATTAAGAAGGAGAAGACACATGGTAGTATTATCTCGTGTTCATGTAGACTTGATGGAACAAGACAGGAACATGCAAATATATGATACCTACTACAAATAAATTTTTGAAAATGGAAGGAATCCAGAAGATAACAAAGATTTTAGTTTCAAATATGGATTCCTTAAGGATAGGGTAGTTATCCTTGAAAATGGTGATTTAAGAAGATGGTCTTGAATGAAGTGCATAGATCACCATATTTTAGTGACCTAGGGGGATCAAAGATGAGAGAGAATATGAAGGAAAAATTATTTTGGCCTAGGATGAAAAGGGATACGACTGAATTTATCGCTTGTTGCCTCAAATGATATAAAGTTAAAGCAGAACACAAACATCCTATGGTATTGTTGTAACTACATGATGTACCTATGCAAATATGACAAGTTATTGCAATGGAGTTTATTGTAGGGATACCTAAAAATTGATGCCAACATGGCATAATATTAGTGGTGGTCGATATATTGACCAAGGTTATGCATTTTATACCAAAAAACATTAAATATGATGTCGTGGCGGTGGCTAATATATTTTCCAAAGAAATATTTTGACTCCATGGTTTTTTGGAAGTAATTATATCATATAGGGACTCGAGATTTACATACAAGTTTTGGTAATCTTTGCATCGTGCCATTGGTACTAGATTGAATATAAGTTCTGCTTATCACCTAAAAACTGACAGATATATTGAGAGAGTGAACTAGGTATTAGAGGATATGCTCCACATGTATTGTATAGATCAAAATATCCATTGGTAAGATTACTTACACTTGGTGGATTTTTTTTACAAGAATGACCACCATTTAGCTTTAGGCATGCCTTCTTTTGAAGTGCTTTATGGTAGGACATTGGACACCCCTATCACGGAACAATCTGGAAGGTAGGATTGTACTTAGCCCAGACATGGTTAGGGATATGGAACAATAATTAAGGATGATCAAGGAATGGCTAAAGGAAGTCGTAGATCAATAAACGAGTTATGTCGATTTGAAGAGATCAACATGTAAGTTTGTTGTTGGTGATAAAGTATTTTTAAGGGTGATACCAATGAAAAATAATATTAAGTATAAGAAACTGGACCCTCGCTTTGTTGGATCCTTTGAAATCATAGAGAAAATTAGTCCATGTTAGGATGAAAACTGATGAGATATATTACACATGAATGGGATTACAATATATATGCAGGAGGCCTATATGAAAGTATGACAAGTGTCAAATGAAACTGATAAGTGTCAAGGTGAAGGTATAATGTACATGATATTCTAACATTCTCCCTTACTGTGCACTATCCTAACTATAGAGAAAAGAAAAAAATAATTCAACATTAGGTAACATTCCTCCTTAATGTTGACCTCACTAAAAGAACCCTAACATCCTCCTTTGTTGCTAATTTGGTCTAGTCTCATGATTTTTGCACTTGGATCTCCAACTATGAATAATTATAGATCAATGGTGTATACATCTCAATCTATTTCTGCAAGGTCAACCAATTCCATGGGTCTATTACCTCTAGGCTAGCCGTCTAAGTGTCTCAGGGTCATCCTAGGTGCCTCAAGGTCAACCACATATGGGTTTGTTGTCTCTACAGGTCATCCTCTAGGTATGCTGCCACTCGTAGGTCACTGATTAGATCCACCATGAATATCATCCCCCTCATGGTGAACTCAATCTAGAAGGTGTTGGTATCTGCCAAAAATGTACCTTAATACAATAGAAAAACGAGCCATGAAATACAATAAAAAATGAGCCATAGAATCCAAATATGAAGGAGAAGAAGAAAGAAGAGAATAGAATCTTCTAAAGTGTCTTCGTTTGTAGTATTTAGAAGTAGATACAGAAAAGTCCTCAGATAGAGTCTAGAATGTCTATATCTATAGTACCTAAAGTAAGTGTCCTTATGGTGACCTCCTCATCCCACCAGAATGCATGGGTAACCAACCGCTACATTTTCCATGTGCTATAGAGAAGGTAACTGGATACTAGGATCACTTAAAAAATCGTTGGGAGTGTTGGGTTCCCCTGAGAGTGCACTCCATGATACAAAAATTTAAGGCTAAAAATGACAAATGAAACAACCTCAAAATTACAATTTGACACCTCCAATGTGTCTATCTCGAAAAAACCTTTATGATGACTATAAATACCCCTATGTTTGGGTCTCAAAGGGGCCTTCATATTGTGGAAAAACTATCAGCCTCTCTAGACAAAAAAATGAAGAAAACATCAATTACAAGCATCAGGAAAAATTCCTGGCATCGCGCCCAGGTAGAAATAAAAAAGACATCAAAATCATGGCCAATAAAACCAAACATTCAGCCAATACAAATATGATAATTTAAAAGGAATGATTCCTTTTAAAATTAAATATCCTCCCCATGATTTCAATTAATGGCCATCCCATGGCCAAAAATATAATGTGCCCCATTCAACCATTTTATAATTACCACTCCACTCATTAAATAAAAATACTTTTAGGCCCATTGAATTTCAACATGAAAAAATATTATCTTCCATTCAGTCTTTGCTTCTTCGCGGTACTTGTTCTTCCATTTCCAATTCATATTCCCACATGTTGACCATTGTAGTGGGGGCTCATGTGGATCCCACCCACAAAATGATCACAACTCGTGATATCACAAATGGAATCACAATTCGAAAAATCTTTGATAATTCATGCGAAAGCTCTCAACAAAAAAAATGGACATATATTAAAATAAAACTGGCCAAAGTGGCCATATTATCAACCTTAAATATTGCCATATAATAAAATGTCATGAATACAAAATCAACATAAACAATCTGATGTAGGAATTTCCATATTCCACCATCTAACGCCATGAATGTCGTTGTCCATATTGTACTACTACGTGTCATCTCCTACAAGAAATTTGAACGCCTGTTTGCCCACGAAGCAAGCTAGATACCGAGGCTTTGGTAACATTGAGCCACCAAATATTCTGAAGGTGGGGGGCACTATGTAAAAATTTTGGTCCGCATTGCGAGAAGTAGTTCACCAACATTGTGATGCATATCTAACGAAATCCGCACTCCATATTGCAGCCAAAATAAGCCATATAAAAATATTTTCAAAAAACTTTGACTACGCCCAAAATAAATTGCCGCTGCACTGTTTTGAAAAAACTGTCGTTCACCTTGACAACTCCTTCACATTCTCAATATCACCAAGATCGCCAGAGACTCATGTGATAATGCTCTGGCATAAAAATACCATTAAAAATATCAGCCTAAAGCCGAACCAACTCAGTCATGCCATGACTATTTGGACTTTAACTCATGTAATACTTCTAGCATAAAAAAATACTTTTCCTGAGAAGCGTATGAATCAGACATGAAATAAATTTTTAGCACCTTCTACGCGGTTTTGAACTCTAGCTTGCAGCAGCGATCGGATTCTCCCGCATTCTAAAATCCCACCACATTTTTTGTTTTGTACTCGCCCCATGTGTAACAAGCACTTACATCATGTGTGTTGTGCTGTCAGGTTCTCTCCGTCCACATGGTGAACTAGTTTCATGTTGCTAGAACAGTTGATCTATTGCAACAAAGAACATTATGGCCACCTAGTACAACCTGTAAGCTATCTTACCAGTGCAAATTTTTAGACTAAAAAAATAGTCACAAGACGTTAAGGATGGGTGTCACGTATTGGAATCTCCACTTCTTTACACTAAAGAAATCATTTGGAAAATTTCACGGTGTGGCATCACATCTGCTTGTCCATAGTTTGTTGGATCATGGGCAGTACTCCATAGTTAGCTCCAACGCCTTTAAAAAATATGTGCCAAACTCGTAGTGTGCTCCTACTTATCTTCAACGAAAAACTAGATCTCTGACGTGCATACACTAGGTTATACTCAATTTTTTTACAATGGCTATTGGATCTTTGCCATTAATAATTACAGTTCTAGATCTCTTAAATATAACATAGAGTGTTATCTAAAAACATGACTTACAGTTGTGCAGTAGGAGATAATCAAAGACACACCATGCAAACACCAAGTTCTGTTAAACCATGCTTTCGCTATGTACAGGTTCAAAAAACAACTCACCAACATGGGGCCATAGTTCCAGACTCTACCATAGTCCATGAGCAAACTGGAGGCCTTATGACCATATTTCACACCATCATTCAAGCAAGAAATAAATTGGCACTATCAACTCTCGATCTTGTCACAACTCTGTCGAGCCATGACCTTCGTAACTCATTGAACAAATTACGTCTATCAATCGAACAAATCATGCCATCTTTTCTACATCATCGAATCGCCATGATCCAAACCAATTACCTACATGATGTGCATGATTTGTTTTCACCTAACTCCAGTAAATCATGTAGAATGAAACAATCAGACTCCATATAGCCATTGAGTGCAGTGTTTGTGAGCATTGAAAATCATGATGTCACCTCGTCGTGGGCCATATACATAAAAAAAACATCTCATGATATCATGGTCATTGAAGAATTTAGCTCACAAATGTGTCATGATCACGAACACAAGGCACGATGACCTTCATTTCTTTTAGATCTTTACCTACTCACTAAGCCCATTACAGGGCGATCTATGCTATTTTAAATGTTGTTTCCTCTGCTCATCGATGATTATCAGTAATAGTAGTCAGCAACACCAAATAATTTACTCCTCAAATCAATGCTCATAAAACAATCGTATGTTCATATGCTTGGAACAAGTAGTGCAATAAATAAATAAGGCACATGTCACCTCATTTGTAGTGAATCCAAAATCATCAGGGACAACTTGGAAAATCATCTGGTGCTATGGAATTTGAAACTCTAACACTGATGAAAATGATGCAACTGCACGATACTGCCCTTCACTAAAAAATAGTTTGCTGCAACCGCCATCAGATTGAAAAAGGAAACCAAAAATAAAAATTTCCTCGTGTTGATCCAGTTCCACGCTTCCTTCACATCGCACTTGGTGATATTATTCTATGTGTGTCTGTAGTCACTACGATAGTCATAGTACTTGGATATTTTAAAAATCATAGGAACACAACTACATAGATCTGGCCCGAACTGGTGCTTCTAGATTTAAATATGCAAAATAGAATGGCGATGCACAACTCTCCTTCATGAACATGCCTGTAAAATAAACATAAACCTAAACAAGAACATTAAACTATAGAGTATCTCATTTTTCATTTCTCCATGGAGAAATTACTTGTGCGGACGGATATAAGACAAATTTAACCTTCTCAATCACTCAAAATTATGGATTTGGCAACCATTTTCCTTAAACTTGCTGGTTTCTGATCCATCTCATTGATGGAGAGCATACTCCCTCAGTCAAAAAAAATGGGGAAAAAAAATGAGGGGGGATTTCCATGAGGGAAATCCCCCTCAAACCAACAAGGGAGGGAAAGCCTGCTCTGACACCAAATGTTAGGATGAAAAATGATGAGATATATTAAACATGAATGAGATTACAATATCTAGGTAGGAGACCTATATGAAAGTATGAAAAGTGTCAAGTGAAACTGACAAGTGTCAAGGTGAAGGCATAGTGCATATTACATTCTAACAGTCCAGTGGCATATCGACTTGCTTACCACCTTGTTTGTCCAAGATTCATGACACTTTTCATATTTCTTTACTTAGAAAGTATTTTGGTAACCCTGAGCATGTGTGGGACTTTTCTAATTTGCATATGGTGAACCCAGAGGCTATCGAGGTTTGACCAGTAAGAATACTTGAGTTCTAATCTAATCAATGTAGAAAGGGGCTCTAGAGCAATGCAAGGTCGAGTGGGACCACTTTTTTGAGAGAAACGCTACTTGGGAAAAGTAGCAGAGATGCAAAAACACTTTCTATTTCTATTTGAAAAAGCAAATTGAATATTGTTATTGTTTAAGAACTTGGATGAAAACACAGAGGAATGTGTTAAGCCTATGGGGGAGTATGTCATGACCCTCTCTTGGTAGACCCTTTATTTTGGTTGGATTTATGCTAGGTTATGCATGATGAATATTTTATTGTAGTTGGATGCTCTTATAACTAAAGGAATGACTAACAAATTATGTTGATTTCTACAACATACATTTTAAATGATTAAATATGATATTGCTAATAGAATTTCATTGATGCAAGATCAAAATATCCTAAAGATGGGCATACTATTTGAAAAAGAAGCAAACTTATAGATGTTCTCTTTCTTAGTTAATGACGTGGCATAATTTGTATATAAGATATATATTTAATTTTACTTACATGGTTACTAACTATAAAACTTTAGTGAAAATTATTAGAGTTATATTGTATCTTAAAAATATGATCTCTTCAAAAAAATGAAGAAATTTTTTTAGTAAGCATATTAAGTATGCTGGACTTCTAGATATCGATTATAACATGTTTTCTTATGATTGTAAGTTATTTTTATACACCCATGTGTAAATTCTTATAGAGAAGGACAAGAGTTTTGGTTTCCCATTTTTATATAATAATTGTTAATTAGAAGGGAAACATTGTTAAGTTTTTGGTTGAGTGCCTAATCCTTGTGAAGCGATGGGAGCAAGGATGGGGACATCATGACATTTCAGCAAAGAACCCATGTTGATATGGGTCAAAAAAATGTGATGGAGTAGTGGGGATAGAGGGCATAACGGTTCTGTTTGAGTGTTGAATAAAACTAGTGAAGAAAAAATGAATTGGAAGGAAGGTGTTGCAGTCGCTCTATGGAAGGAAACCTTGGAGTGGGACATTGAGGAAAAAGACTCAGTACACTACAAACCACCATTGATCACAGGTAGACATGTTTTTATGTTGACATCTTGTCTTTTCTAGTTAATGGAAGTAGAAGAGTTTATCAATACTCTAGTAGAAGTATTACTTTCTTATTTTATAGATTAAAGATCCTTAATTGCACTCATTTCTTTGACATTTGTAGTGAGTTGACCTATGTGTTAAACTAGAATAAAAGACCTTGAATCTGGATTGGCTAGGCTAACAAGTTGATGATTATATTTACTGTCAAAGCTCTTCCTTAGTTGTTGTCTTCCACCAGGATGGTTGAGTTGGTTGTTAGAGTAAGTCGTTGCATTATTTGTCTAACCTAGTAACCCTTTCTTGTGCTCTCACTATGTATTCATGGAAGCAACATTTTGTGTTGTCTATAGATTTTTTTTCTACCTAATTGGAGGTATAAATATTGCTCTTGGATCATTGAATGTGAGTTATTGGCCTCGTGGTAGTAGAGATAGGAGTTGTCTTGAGTTGCTATGGAGTCCTCCATTGGTTGGAGGTGATTTGAAGTTAAGAAACCCCTTAGGAGTAATAATTATGCATGTGTGCTATGTGGAACCTTGTCGAGAAAAGAGTAGGTTATTCTCTTGATCCCTAACAACTATGGTGGTTATGAGAATGATTTCGTCACCTGAATGTTTCTTGAAGAACAATTTTTTGGAAGCTGAGTTAGTCATTCATGTGAGTGTGTTCGAATTAGAGTTTGGTAATTTGGAGATGAAGCCATCTACATGTTATGCAAGGTCCCTTTGGAATACATCCATGGCTTAATTAGGAGTTCCTTTCATGGTTTTGGGTGTTTAATCCAATCACTAGTTGTCTTTGACGAGCAACACTGCTAACCTTACATTGGTTGAGATCGTCAACTTGCAAGGGGGTAGAATTCATCTTCTGGTACTATGGATAGGAGGTTAGTTTTGTAGCACTGCAGTGCTTGAAAGTTGGATAAATAAATTGTATGATGGATTGAATTATATTGTTTTAGATTTGTTATACTAAGATAAGCAATAGTGAAATTATGATTGGATATATGTGTTGCTTCAGATTTTGTAATAACAAGCAATAGTGAATTTATGATAATGGATATATTGTTTTAGTTTTTGTTATGCCTTAGAGCATTAATGAAATTATGGTAATGGATATATTTTTTTAATATTTTGTTATATTCGATAGTTGTAATGAATTTATAGGATAAAAATAGGATAGTAATGAATTGCCTGTCTAGAGCCAAAATGGTGTGGCTTGATACCATGAGTAGATTTCTAACAATCCTTCTTTTCCCAAGGGAATTTAGCCCTCACACATTCCAAGAAAGGATTTTCATTTTTTGGTTTTGTTTGATGGGCTTTTACCCTTAACCATTCATTCTTCATTTGGATCCAATTCTTGTCCCTTGTTCTCTAGTACTTTTTGTTCTTCTTGTTTAGGAGGTCTTCCTTGCTTTCTTTTCTCATAATTACTTATATTCTTTGTATTTTTTATATGCCTTTCAGTAAGATCATTCTCTCTCATTTTATTTCATCTTGAAAGAGACTCTTCCTCGTTGATTAAGCTGGTTTACCCAACTCTAATAGTTAAAACTGGCTATAACCAACCCTTTCTTACATCTATCATTTTAACCAATACTATAACCAACCCTTTCCTATATCTATCATTTTAACTCGTAATAAAACAAATAATAGTATAACCCATGCTTCCTATATCTATCATTTTAACTCATAATAGTATAATCCATACAAAACTTTCGAATAATAAGTGCACCCTTTCTTATTTTTTATTTATTTTTATTTGTGGAAAACATCCCAAAAGGGATGCCACTTTCGGGTAAGACCCAAGGAGGCAGGGGTATCCATTCCGCCAAAACGCCTAGGACTCGGACCTGGCCTACCACCTTTGACATACTCAAGGAGCAAACAAACACACAAAACCAAATTAAAAAAAGAAAATAACAACAAAAATAATAAAATAAAATAAAAAACAAACTCCTTGAGTGTGTCAAAACCAAAAGCACAACCAAACATGCACAATAATATAAAAGAAACCACAACACAAACCACATAGAAAAACACAAGAACCACATAACAAAACACAAAAAAGACAAAAACAACAAAACACTACAAAGACATAACCCAAAAAAACATGAAAAATAAACACAACCAAAACCTAAAAAATAAAATAAATAAAATAAAAATAAAAACAACCAACAACAGACAATAAAAAAAAACAAAAACCCAGGTGTTGTAGGTGAGTTGGAGAGGAGAGGGAAATACTCCAAGAGAGGTCCTAGGTTCAAATCTCCACCCTACCAAAAAGCTGAATTGGGTATCCAAAATCCAATTGATAATGTTGGTGCGGGCAGGGTTGGGTGCGACTCCCGGGTGACTTTGACGGTGTAGAACCCCCTGTTCATGGTCTCTCAGACCAAGGCGGCCCCGTAAAGGGTTTTTCGCTTTAAAAAAAAATAAAATAAACAAAAACAAAAAACATAGAAAAAACTCACACATAAAAAAATGAAATAACACAAACAAAGAGAAACCCAAGAACAAGAACGAAAAAAACACAAGAACAATAAAAATAAACATAAAAAAAAAAAAAAGAACAACAAAAAAACAACACAAAGAACACAAAAAAAAAAGAACCCACCCACCTTAAAAAACTAAACAAAAAAAACAAAGAAGACAAAAGAAAAAAAAAGAACAAAACAATGACCTATCTAGACCAGAAGACTATTAATACAAGAATCAATAGAGGAAATAAAATAAAGAATAGAATGAGCTAGGGAACTAAAAAACTGAATGAACCAAAGAGAAACAAAAAAAAACAAAAACAAAAAGAAACTAGGTACCTTCAGAACTAGAGCCATCCAAAGAAATGATAGAAAGAAGAGCTTCCCTAATTTGAGAAGCCCACCATATAGGAGGGTGGCCATAACAAGTAAGATCACCTTTGTCCAAAGCCCAATTAGCTAAAGCATCGAGCACTCTTGTTTTGATCTCTGACCACATGATTGTAATCAACTTTCAAAAATCCCATCTGGATTAACTGAATCTTCTCAATAATTCTTTTTATTCTCCAATTAGCTCGATGAAGCTCCTCCATCCAAGGCCTCCAATAGGGAAACTGAGTTATCAAAGGCTTGTGACCATCCCAAGAATCTGTCCAAAAATTTGCATGTTGACCATTATGAATGATCCAAAATAATTTTTTCTTTATCAAATCCTCACCAAACTTAAGAACTGCTAAAATGGGAGAACCTTTGTTAAGAAGTTGATAGTGAACAAGGTCTTTAGGACTTTTGTTCTCAGCATATTTAGCACGGAGATTATTGGCCCAAAGAGCATTGGGGTTATGCAACATCCTCCAATATAATTTAGCAGCTAAAGCTTTTTTGTTATTAATTGAAGACCGGAATCCTAACCCCCCTTCAATATTAGGAAGACATAAAGTATCCCATTTCACCAAGGCCCATTTTATTTTCTCCTTAGTACCACTCCAAAGGAAACGATGACTGGTTTGATCCAATTCTCAAAGAACAACCTTTGGGATATTCAAAACGGAAGAAACATAAATAGAAATAGCTTGAAGGACTGATTTTACCAAGGTGATTCTACCCCCAGAAGAAAGCCACTTGTTGGTCCACTTTCCAATTTTCTTCTTGACTTTGTCCAACAACCAATTCCAATCTTTATTTTTCTGCCTTTGAATATTAATGGGAATACCTAAATAAGTGATTGGAAGAGAGGTCTTCTTATATCTTAATTTATCCAAGACCATGGCTTCCTGTCTAGCAGAGCAGTGAAAGAAAATAACTTTAGATTTGTCTTCATTGATCAACTGCCCAGTAGCCTTAGAAAAATAGCTAATGATTTGCTTAAAATTAGAAGCTTCCTTAACTGTAGCTTTACCTAAAAGGGTAGAGTCATCCAAAAATTGAAGATGAGAGATAGGTCTAGCTCCATGAGCAATGGTAACTCCATCAAGGGTTTTGTTTTCCCTATTTTTGGTTATAGTCCTACCCAAGCATTCAACAAGAATGATGAATAAATAAGGGGATAGCGGGTCACCTTGCCCGATACCTCTGGAAGCTGGGAAAGACTGAGAAGGCCTACCATTGATAAGAACTAAGTAGGAAACTGAAGAGATACATCCCATAATCCAATCCATCCAATCCTTAGAGAAACCAAATTGCCTCAAAACTTTTATAAGGAAGTGCCAATCCACTCTGTCATAAGCTTTGGATAAATCTAACCGGATGAACATAGAAGGAGAATTTTGCATATCCATGGAATGGATGGATTCCTGAGAAAGAACTATCTCATCTACTATTTGACGTCCTTCCACATATCCCCCTTGCTCTGGGGAAATAATATTATGTAAAAGAGGCTTCAACCTTTCTGCCATGATTTTAGTAATAATTTTGAGAAGAACATTACATAAAGCAATAGGTCTAAAAGCTAAGATATGATCAACCTCTTGAGCTTTTGGAACAAGATTAATATAAGTTTTATTGATAACCTTCAAAATTTCTTTGGATTTCCTGGCTTCTTCCACCACCTCTAATAAATCAACATGAAGGATATCCCAGAACTCTTGGTAGAAATCAATAGGAAAACCATCAGGACCTGGGGTTTTCCATTTTTGCATTTTAAAAACTACTTTTTGAAGCTCATTGATAGCAACAGGAGCAGTCAAAATAGAGTTCTCCTCATAAGTGATAAGAGAAGGGATTGCTTGAAGAACATTTTGTTGAGAAGTCGAGTCAAGAGGAGTAGCAGCAAAAAGATTGGAAAAGTAATCAACAATAATAGAGTTCATGCCATCCCAAGTATAAAAAACATCTCCAGAATCTGATTTTAAGGAAGAAATAAAGTTGTGAGATCTTCGAGCTAGAAGATATTTGTGGAAGAAATTTGTGTTTCGATCTCCTTCTTTGAGCCATTGAATTCTAGATTTTTGCTTCCATAAGATTTCTTCTCTTTTTTCCCATTCCTCTAACCGAGTTGTGAGTTTAATTTCATTCGCACTTCTCTTCTCTGTGAGGCCATCTAAACGGATTTTCTTATTCAAATTTTCAAGATGAGCAATAACTTCATGTTTTTTTTATGAACATCCCCAAACTCTTTCCAGTTCCAAGTCTTGATTTTGAATTTAATTTATTGCAGTCTTTTGGCAAAACAGAACATCTTAGTCCCATGCCTAGGTTTACCTTCCTTCCACCATTGTTGCACACGAGGTCTGAAGGAAATTTCTCTAAGCCACATTAATTGAAAACAAAAAGGAGAGAAACTCACATTGGTTTTCCACATTTCCACCATGATCGGCCAATGATCCGAACCAAGCATTATTAAGAGTCTTCACTTTAGGAATGTGACCATGGATTAAGAAATTTTCAGAGAGAAAAAACCTATCCAATCTCTCCATTATAAAATCTAAGCCTTGCCTTCTGTTAGACCAAGTCATAAGGCCATTATCTGGTTGGATATCCACAAGATGGAGGTTTGCAATATATTCGCTCATGAGGTCAGTACTTTTGTCCAAATTTCTATTTCCCCCCTTTTTCTCATCCAGAGAGAGGATGGTATTGAAATCTCCTCCGATCAAGATCCAAGCTTTAGGAAAATGAGAGATAATATGAGTAATATCCTTCCACTATCTTCTTTTTTCCTCCAAATAAGTCGGGGTATAAACAGTAATGCAGAGCATAATCTGGTTGGAATGTCTACTTTGAATAGCTATAGCCAACAAACCCCAACTACCAACCATATGGTGAATAACTACCTCTTTTGGGTCCCAAAGACAAGCAATGCCACCCGAAGTCCCTTGGGAACTGAGAGAAACCACTTTTCTAGCTGGCCAAATTTTACTGGCAATTAAGTCCATATCCTCCATTGACATTTTTGTTTCTTGAAGGAAAACAAGATGTGGATGATTTATCTGAATCATTCTTCTAATTTCATTTTGTTTTGAAAGACTCCCTTTGAGTCCTCTAATATTCCAAGTGATGATCTTCATTAATACCAGGGCTAAAAATGTTGGGAAGGGCATTAATCTTACCTTCCTCTACAAGCTTTTCACCTTCTTTTACCATATGATATTGATTGGTCTTGCGACCTACTTTTTGATTTCAATTTTTTTTTCCCTGTTTCTTGACTTATTCCAATTGAATATGAGATGGCTTCTAACCTTGAAGAATGCTCATACACAGCCAAAATTTTACTAGATGGTTCAATGGAGTCTATATTAGGACCTGCATTATTTGAAGTTTTGACATTTGAAATATTGTTTTTTTTGTGTAAATTTTCTCCTTTTTTTTCTATTGAAAACCTTTGATTTGTTGGTTTATCTTTGAGTTCTTTCCTTCATATTTAAACTGTGTTTCTAAGATTTCAGTTTCCATTATTTCCTCTTCCTCACTTGGGACATCATTTGTGGAAAGGATTTCAAACATATTAGCAAATGACTTTGATTGATCCTTCATTACTGGTTTTTTCTATGTTCTTCTTCTTAGGTATTTGGAAACCTGTTGAGTTTATATCTTCTTTATTTTGATCAGGAATTTTATTTGGGCAAGCACTGGCCAAATGACCATAATCATGGCAAATTCTACAATGAAAAGGAATGTTCTCATAGTCCACTACTTGCTCCCAAGTGTCTTCCCCAAATTGTAATGTGATCTTTTTAGGTAGGGGTTTGTCAAAATCCATTAAAACACAAATTCGAGCATAAATAATATGTTCAAAATTTTGAGTACAATCAGCAGTCATCATAAAAGTTTCTAAAGAGTTTCCAATTGAAGAAAAAATAGTAGGATTCCAAAATTCAATAGGGAGGCCAAAGAGTCTAACCCACATGGGAGCTATAGAAGGCATCTCTTCTTCGGCTTTAAATTTAGTATGCCAGGGCTTCATGAAAAGCCCTGCCCTTCCCAAAAACCAAGGACCCCCTTGAAAAGTTTTCTCTCTATCTTCATTATTAGCAAATAAAACAAGAAAATAACCATTTGGATAAATAGAGATTTGTAACTCACCTTTAGTTTTCCAGATTTTTGCAGCCCGGACTTTGAAAGCAGATAGACTCGGACGAAAACCCACGAACCGACAAATTAGTCCTCTTTTTTCCAAATATTCAATGCTAGTCTGAATGTTACCCATATCAAGCTTAACAATAGGAGTTCCATCAGCTGCTTTAAGACATACTGACTCCGTTTTCCTGGGATCAATATTAGGCATTCTTAGAGGTTTATGAGAAGCCCTAGTATTGATATTAGCATTGGGCTGAGGCTGTCCACCACGAAGGACATCCCTAAAATTTATTTTTGGGACTGAGTCTTCAAAATTCTTACCCTTGACAGGGGTTTTCACAGTAGAATTATTTTGTGGGTGCACCTTAGCACCGGATTCACTTGAGATATGAGCCATTTTTTGATCAACTCGCTTGAAAATTATTTTGTGGTCTCTTTAATCCTTGCCCTAGACGCCGTGGAAAGGTATGGTTTTCACTTTTATTTTGTGCAGCAAATTGGAAGCCGTTGTCACTCAAGTTCACAGTATGATCTGTTGAAAGACAAATTTCTAACCCATCTTGTATCCCCTGTAATATTTCTTGCTAAAATATTGAGCATAAACCACAAAAATATTGGCCGCTAGGGTCCGAAGGCCCTAAAAACCAACCTCTGGAGCTGCTTGCACTCAACCCAGATGAAACCCTCGCATACCCGCTTGCCAAATATATCGTTCACACATAGGGATGCGCTAGGATCTGTGTTGCTCCAAATGATATAAAAATTGGTGGAGATGTTCTAGGGTTTTTCAGGCATCTACCTTCAAAATTTTAGCTCAATCCGAGTTCGGATGAGTGAGATATGGCCGAAACGAGTTCGGCAGTTTGGGCAATCCTCGTTGTCCAAGATTTTAGTATTTTAATCTAGCTCAAATAATTCTAACAATGTACATATACAATCCATATTTATCCACCTTAATATCACCCTTTCTTATATCTATCATTTTAATTGATCTAATTATTAAATTAGAACAAATACCTAATATAAACCCTAAATCTAACTAAAGTCTATTTCTAAAAAATTAAAAATTTGTGTATTATATAAAATTGAGAAATTTGAATCCCTATCATTAACTTTTCTTTAGCCATTAGAATTAAATTTTTTTATCGTTTAATCCAATAACAAAACAACATTTTTTAAAATAATGTTTTCCTACTTTAACCTTAGAAAACACTAAGAGAAGGCTTGTTAAGCTAGTCCAGGTAATGGAACATTTCTAAGATCGATTCTTAAAACAAAATATTTTATACAAACATTTTTTTATACAGTTATCAAATTATTTATATTTTAATGTTAAGTAGCTTTGTCTAGAAGCCATATCACAGCAACATTTGATTATGTGCTACTGTATTTTTTAAATCTAGTACTATACATATTAAAATTGCTCACAAAAAAACGAAAAATAATTATTATATAAATATATTTTTATTTTTTTTATACAATTTTAAGGGCTGTTTCTACCAAGTGTTCCACCTCAGGATCACTGTACATTCGAATTTGTATATTGTTATGGGTCTGACTTTTAGTTAGAGGATTTAGATTAGACTACCATCTTTGGAGACACGCTGCCCAAAGGATTTAGATTAGACTACTATCTTTGCAAACAAGCTACCCCAAGGATTTAGATTAGACTACTATCTCTGCAAACAAGCTGCCCCAAGGTTCAAACACATTGCCCCAAAATTTAAACTTGAATGTCTTAGTAAGTGACTAGACAAACAAGCAACTACCAATCCATCCTGCAGGGGAGGACCCCATGAGCCCCCATTCTGCTCCAAGTTAAATAATAATTAAAAAAGGACCAGGCTCGATCAACAAAAATAATTGTGCAGGATTTTTTCACCGTAGGAGAAGTAAAGAAAAAATTATTGTCTCAGTTTTCGACGCCCTCAACTCGTGATCACAACCATTTTGGAGGCCACCGCAGATCTGTGCAGGCCGCCAAACTCTCCCAGCAGATAAAAAATCATCGTACCAAAATCATGCGCAGGTGAAACAGTGTGGATGGAGAATCGATTAAAAAAAAAAAAACCTTTATTGTCTAAGGTTTAAATTACCTCCAATCCGTGAAAATCCTAACCGCTCCCCAGTCTCGGTGTGTCAAGTGGCATCGCGATGTCCGTTTGGGCAGAAAGAAAAACAAAGCAACGGAGATATGCTTTAAATAAAGTATGGCATTTAACAAATCTCGACGAGCAATTTAGACCATTTGGCTAACATAAAGAAAAAATGCTCACCAAGAGGTCTCATGTACAAATTCCGTTGGCTGTCTTCTTTTAAAAATATATTTTGAATGAGGGTATATATATCTATTTAAAAAAAAAAAACAAACAATAAAGTTTTAAAGAAATATATGTATCTTTTTGAAAGGAGTTATTTTTTTGTTTTGTAGATTTTCTAAAAAGCTCAAGAGGCGATTTTATTGAAAAAAAATAAAAAATAAAAGGTATATTATACATAAAATATATATTTTTTATAAAAAAATGTTCCTTTATTTTTAACAAGGGTATATGTATCTCTTAAAAAAAAAAAAAAACAAGAATGTTAAAAAAAAACAAACAAACAAGAAAGTTTTAAATGAGCATATTTTTGCAAAAAAGGAATATAAGTCTTCTAAAAACAAAAAAACACATATTTTGTAAAAAGGGGGCACACTTATTTATTTTTGTAAAATAGTGTTTTGTAAAATTACAAAGAAGATCGTAAAGTATATTGTAATAAGGTGCATTTTTAGCAGAGTCTGAAACCTTAATAAATTTTGCAAAAAATTCATTTTACATTTTGCAAAGTTACATTATTTAAGTGCATTTTTAGTGGAAACCGATATCTAAAAACATTGGAAAATCCAAGAAAAAGCATGCCCCAAAACAAATTGATGAATGTATCACATCAAATAAAGGCCTTTATTTTCTAGAAGGGGTGGATCTTTATGAGGATGGAAAATTTCTCACACTATGAAGTGGTGTACGATCCATTCTTAGAGATGCTGAATCTTGTGAAGACATTCAAATGAATGGTGCTATATTTCTTATAGATGTTTTAAGGGCAGTATACATGCTATTAATAACCCTTGATATCTATAAACCTAAAGGAAAAAGGAATTGAATGAGGAATCAAAGGTCAAGCTCGTTGTGGTCGATGCTTGTTGTGACACAAGTGACCTCGAGCCCTTGGTGGCAAATGCTTGTTGTGACACAAGCGACCTCATGCCTATAATGACAGATATCAATTGTGACACATGTGACCTTATCACAAGAAAATATTTTTCTTGTGACACTAGTGACTTAAAAACTAATAGTCCTAACAATGAGCACCATGATCTTGTCAATTGTAATATACAATATTGTTAAAAGCAGTGATGATGATGAACTTGGGTGTTTCAAAAAATTTACGAAAGGTATTGGTTCAAAACTAATGCAAAGAATGAGATATAATGGTGAAGGATTGGGTAAAAATGGGCAAGGCATAAGAAAGCCTATAATACCAAATGTCAGGTCAAAGAATGAAGGCCTTGACTATGATGGTCAAGTAGGAAGCAATAAGACCATGTTTGTAAAACCAAAATCTCATACAACTCCTAGAATCAATTGTTGTAGTCATTGTGGAATAACTGGACATGTAACAACTAGGTGTTGGAACCTACATCCTTATGACATATGTGGATGTACTAATAACTCCCCTAAAAATTGTTGGTACAAAGAGAAAATGACCAACAAGATTCATGTTGATTGTGGATGGACAAATATCACACAATGGAACAAAATGAAAGAAATATTCTATGGCTTCTACATAATTGGTAGACCAAGAGGTAGACCCAGAGATAGGCCGAGTGGCAGACCCAAATGTAGATCCAAAGGTAGACCCAAAGGTAATAACCTAAAGGTAAACCTAGATACAAGAGCCAGAGCCAAGAGCTAGAGCTAGAACTAAGAGCCAAGAGCCCAATCTAGGAGCCAAATTTTATTGTTCTCTCCTCTACAGTAAGGGGGGATAGTAACATATTGTACTAAATAATGTAATAAGGAAGGATGTTAGAAAAATATTATTACATTATTTAGTGATATAGATAGCCTATAGTTATCTATCTAGAAGCTCACAAAAAATATAGAATATATTATTATTAGTATTGTGAGCTATACTTAGGAGAATACAATCAGATTTAAATGATATTCGAGATTAATAGTTAATAGCTAATATTGGCATATACATTGTATAAATCTATGATGAATATGAATACAATTTGAGTTGATTTCTCCAATAGTTTTATGTTTTGTGCTTACACTAACTGAAACAACACACCTTTTAAAGACAAAAATATTAGAGAAGATTAGCCAAATTTGCAAACTCTGACATTGATTTTCTCCAATGTTAAGACTATTTATACACTGAAAAGGAAACAATTAGAGGCATATTATGGTTAGTCATTGAAGGACCAAGTATTATACCTAAATTATCAATTCCCAACTTTTAACGTTTATTATTATTATTATTATTATTATTATTTATTTTTAATTAATTTAAATGTGTGATCAACCTACATTTTTATTGAAGAAATATGGTTGCTAATAACTACTGCGGATATCTAGATGGATATAATAGCCTCAAAAGAGATTGTTTAACATTTTTATAATATTCATTAGAAGGTAAAGTAACAACTAATAGGAAGAAGAAGCTACCATGATGTGAGGCACAGTTAGTTTTTTCAATCTATGATTAATTTTTGTTTAATTTCTAGTAGAAAATCAAATATAACACAATTTTCTACTAGTCAATAGGCAACCATCTTTTTGACCTGTTAGAAATTAAACCAGATTTCACCTACTAGATCTATGATAGATCTTATCTTTCGAATCAATCATCAGATTTTAAACTACCTGAATCTATTTCCAGTAGTTGCAGTTATTCGGTGATTGGATTGAAACCATACTTTTAAATTTAATGCATGTCAGAATGCTAGTGAACCTTTCCTTCCAACCCCCAGCTATAAATATTAGCAGTTGGTATCATATGAGTCATGGAAGTAGAAGAGAAGAAGGATGAGAGTATGCCAAAAAGGGCAGATGTATAAGCAAGGATTCGAAGCTGCAACCTTCCTAAAACTCTTGTGTGGATGTAACCTGCAATCTTGCTAAATTGCAAATGTGTAAAACTTTTACATGTTATTGTAAAACTACAGTATTAGTGTATGTTTCCATTTTGAGCAATATAAAAATACTTCTATGTATTTATGCTTTCATGTGTTTATTTTAATGTTGATCTATTTAACTTTGCAAAGTTAGGGTTTTCTTTCATTTTTTAGAGGCTCCTTGCAATCTCATTTTTGTGCATGTTAGTGTAACAACTAGAAATATCATTTTCGTTGAAATTAATGTAAAGCCTAGCAATCATGGCTTTGAAAAACCTAGAAATCTCTTTTCACCTAAAATCTAAGTTTCCCTAAAAATTGTTGGTATAACCCTGAAAGTTCTATCAATTATTTTATAAATTAATAAATAAAATAATATTAAAAGAATCACATTTAGGGTTTTGAATCACTTTTGCATTGGTACGGGAATCCCTCCAATGATATGTTTTATATTTCATGTCTGCCCTTGAATGAATGATTTGGACAATTATATATACCTACCTAACCCTAACCATCACGTCACTTCATAATAATTAATATAATTAATTATTATGACTATGCTACTTCTTAACCCTAATAATATAATATAATAATTAATTTATAATTAATTATTATATTATCAATTACATAACCTTAGGATAGTAATGGTATTATATTATTATTAATAATTTGGGTTAGGATAGGATCCTAACATGCCATCCCTCTTAAAAATAACTTTTTCCTCAAAGCTGAAAGAAATTGGAAATATGCTCCAAATCCATGTAGTATTGTCTTCTGATGGATTCTGTCTTGACATATATAATGTGTCTCCCTTTCTATGGGTAAAAATGTCATGAAGATAACGACACCTTAGATAAGGTATTTAAAGCTTGTAGTGTGTAAGTGGTGTCATTCAGTAGAATCCCTTTTATCTCCCAATTGAGATAAAACATAGTAAGATATTGATGAAGTGCTTAATGTCAAATTGAATTTTTACTAATGTAAGAATCTCAACCTTATAAAGGTTTAAATGTGGAAATATATTTGTCATTATGAAGTAGCTTTCTAAAAATAAAAACTCATTTAACACACCATCAACAACAAACCACATAAGATCACATCCATAATTGTTGATAGTGGTGCCACGACCGTGGTTTTGGATGTTGACAAGCATGAAAATATCTCTGACTGTATTTTATCCATGCTTCATTTGCCACCCTTGCCCTATGCGATTGAGGGTCAAGCTTGGCATTCGTAACTGAATTTCCCAGTGGTAAACCTAACGTAATAAGCTCCATATTTTTGTGTATTATTATTATTTTTAATTTAATTTAATTAATTTATTTTATTTATTTTTTAATATTAGCAATTGTGTTGAATGATTGTGGTGTAGGCGTGCCCATGGTTCGTGAGATGAACAAAGTACTTACGTAAATCATTTGTGTAAATAATTTTACGCTTATCAAGACATGACATTCCAGAATAAATCTTTCTTCCTTTAGGTATTGATTTTCAGTCTTATTGCACCACCTGAAGCTCTGAAGATGTCTATATCTAAGGTATTTCCTCAGTAGTCTCTTATGCCCCAAGCAACATTCTTGAGTTCCATCATAAAATGTTTTTGACTACGAGACCAACATCGCGAACATGCTCTTCAAAATAGTTTTATTTAGTTTTTATTCCTTTAGTGCTAAATTTTAAAATGAGAGTTTTCCTGGTATACACTTTTCTATTTTATTTTTGTTGTTATCTGCTTTGGCTACTACAATAAATAGGTTGCAGATTAAAAATACCCACAACAATGGATTACGAAGAAGATGGTGCAAGCAAACTGGACTATCTGAATATGGAAGACAATACGTGGATGAATGTTTGACGAAATGACTCTATTATGGATAGATGAATTTTAATTCTCTTGGTAAGGAAATTGTAATTTAAGGAGATTAATTGCTTAGAATTTGGATGTGTTGGGAATGGGAAAGATATGATATATTGATACAAAAATAAGTTACAATATATAGGCAGGAGGTCTATATGAAATCATGATAAATGTCAAGGAACATGACAAGTGTCAAAAAGAGGGCATCCACAACTAAGAACTCTTGATGTAGAGGATGTGTATTTGGACGTTCGATGTCGAGAAAAAGTTCCATGTAAACAAAAAAATGGGTCGTTGAGAAGTGCATATGGGTGTTATCAGCAGTAGAACATGATGGAAATCACAAATTGACACCAAAATCGTGAACACCAAATAACTTTTGTCACAGTCATTGAGTACATCCACCTGTGTGCTTAGAGGTCTGTTTTATGAGGATCATAATTCATAGGCAATATATTTGGTCCACTTATAGGAACCACATTCATTAACCAGCAGTCAATATGCACATTAAAAATAAAATCCATCACCATCGATGCCTGATTCTTCGACGTTCCTTCATCACCACAAAGCACAAAGCAGCAATGTTTTTCATGTTAATAATCAGAGGAACCAGAAGATAATGCTGAAACTTAAAATAAATGTGCTAGATGTGGCCCATAACAACTGGGGTATTAGGAAAAAAAATATCACGAAGCAGCGTCGAAAGGTGATCTGATGACTTTCTAGACTAGATTTTAATGTCCATGATCTGGGTGCTTCTAATAAAAACTTTGAAACTAGTGACTGTGCAGATTTTTGTGGAACCACTATGTTAGTATAGTTATCATTCACAGACATATTTCATGATGTGATGCTCAAATGGAAATATTACCTGAAAAACATGCTCAGATCCACAAATAAAGTTAGGATCTTCAGAGGTGTAGTTCCTCATTGTTCATCCACTCCTTATCCTAGGTTATTTGAAATAAACTTCTAGTTTTCCATGTCATAGGTCCAGAATACATAGTAATCATACTTATCATCATCCATGATGGCTTTAAGCATGTTCTTAACCCCAGGCCCTATGATAGACGTATCCACACTCATCGATGCACCTAAAATATTAATTGGGTAAAAGTCCATGCACTCCCACATACCCATGCCAGGCACTGCATGCAAGATGCCCTCCTGTTCGTAGTGCATAAAATATTGATTAATAAAGGTCAAAGCGATGTCAGTCTTATTCAACTTTGACCCAATATTGATCCTCCACAACCTTCAACTTCTTGAGAATCTCAATTCCCACCAATATAGTCCATCGTATTTCCATGTACAAACCTAACGATATTGAAACAACAAAATTCTTACATAGTGTAAAATCATTTTCCTTCACGTACTTAATCATCATGACACTGGATTTATCACATAAAAAACACAACATTAACAAATATCTCAAAAAATAAAACTAAAATAGAGAAAACTTTCTCCTCAATGTCTCATGGCTCCAAGCAATGACGTTTTAGGGGCAACCATGAGTTCTTATCAAGCTATCTAGTTTCTGATCCTTTTAAAAAAAATGGAGAGCATACTCCCTAGGCTTGGAAAAATGGAGAAAAATGAGGAGGAAGGAATGAGGGGGGGATTTCCATGAGGGAAATCCCCCCTCAAAAAAATAGGTCAAGGAAATCCTGCTCTGATATCAAATGTTGGGAATGGGAAAGATGTGATATATTGATACAAAAATAAGTTACAATATATAGGTAGGAGGCCTATATGAAATCATGACAAATGCCAAGGAACATGACAAGTGTCAAAAATAGGGCATAGTGCACATTAATATTCTAATAGGATGGTCCTCATCCCATCCATTAAAAGTGCTACAAGCGACACAAACTTGACAATTGATATATTTTTTAATTTTTTTTATTTTTATTTTAGGGTTAGGTTGGATCTTCCTCATGTCAACCATAAAATGGGATGCACAGGACAAGAAATCATGCCATCCATTAAACGTGTTATATGTAGGAAGGACAAAATAATTGATTTTTTTTTATCATCTATTCAGTGATTGTTCCAACTCCCATAAATAGGATCCCAAGAACCCCTTAAAACCATAGCATTCCCATGCTAAACATGTATCCTTTCACTCATTTGTTGCTATTCTGGATCATAGGATTTGTTTGTAATGCAGATATTATGCCACAAGTGCTTGAGGATGTGAGCAATATCAATAATATAGAACTCTATTTGTGTCTGGTGGTTCCCAATACTTTTGAGTTGGAGTCCCTCCAGCCCCCAACATTTTTAGTGAATGAATCAATACCATACATTGATATATCTGGTTACTACTACATATCTGTTTTTTTCAGTTGATTAAATCTGATTTCATAGGATCGTTTATGCTGATATACAAAGTATATACTTCATTTCATGCATGAAAGAGATTCCACGTTGGAACAATTCCTAACCAAAAAGTCATTGTGGTTATGACTGGGTTGGCAATGGTAATTACTAATATCTAGTACCGACACCTTTTGCAAATTTAATACACTTTAGAAACTATTGAATGATATTTTTGAGATTTATGTAATTCTCACCAATGTTGTTGTATGCTGGTGTAGATGAATGAAGGGGTAACCACCCAACTACTGCTCAAATTTTCAAGATAAAAGGAGTTTTTCACTATGGAATTGCTAGGAATGGAAACCTAGATTACCACATTGGTGATGTTACAATTCCCCATCAGTGGGCTCATACTGGCCTATGGAATTGGCAGGTTAACATAAATTCCATATTAGTTTCACATAGTTTTAATGTCTTTGTCCCTAGATATAGATAGATATAACCATTGCATTTGTATTTTATCTTTCTCATTGAGGTGTATTTATGATTAAAAAGAGATATGTCCAAGGACGAAACACTAAAATACCCTTATAATCCAATGGATATTACACTTATGAAATTGGGTACATTCATTTTACCAACTACCGCTATCCATCGATAGAAAGTTGTGATAATCTGCTTAAGAATGTGTGGTACAACCCAGATAAGATATTTTCCATTGATGGTACTCTAGAGGTGAGGCAACATGCATTCTGGGTTAATGTATCTGATAATTACTACAAACTTTCCAGAAAGCTTGAGGTAAAAATATTTTCCAGGACACCACATTATTCTTATTAATACTTGAAGAAATATCAATGGAGTTCTAATTAAGGTTATATTTAATTTTACAAATGGTGGAAAAACATAATGTAAGTTTGGAGTCCTACGTTAACGATACTACCTATTTGTCCACCAAACCAAGGATTTTGAGGGTGGGAAGAGGATACAGTGCCAAAACTTACATGGATAGTGCTGCTTACAAATATTTTCTCCATGAAAAATTCAATTGCACTCCCATTGAAATGGAGAGTGCAGTAGTATCATTCTAAAACCCAAGGAGATAACGCCATCATTTGAGGTAACCATTTCATCTACAAAAATATAGAGGATCACTGTCACTAGTCGTGCACTCAGTATACGTTCTTTGGAGATTTTCAAGCAATTTTAGAGTATCCTAGAAAAACAAGGTTACCACTTCCTTTGTAAAATGAGGTTTGCTTTTGTCCTGCAACTTCTCAGGCTGAGTAAATTACTCATCAAGAAATCCCTCCTGATAAAGAAAGTAGATGAGATTATTGTATCATTGATGCAATTCAACGTCCCCCATTTTTGATACTGAGAGATAAGTAACCATTATTGGAATTTATAGCATTTTGTAAGCCAGATCCTTTCTATAAACCATCTTCTATTAAATTCTTATGCCTAAAACAACCATTTGAGCTTCTTGTATTTCAGAAATCGAAAGGAATTAGTTCACCAAGTTTCTTAAAAGACATGCTTAGTCATTTATTCTCGATACAATGTAGTTTTTTTTTAATAATCTAAGTGGACTTGAGAGATGAAAGATCTGATACGGATAATATCCTTTTGAAATTATGGGACATGATATCACATGTTTGAAATATAACTACATGTTTGAAATAACAAAAGGAACTATGTCATGGGATGCGTTTTCTCTCATTTCGTAGTTGACCTAAAATTATTTCATGTAGTTTAGAAATGTTATCATTTTTTGGGAAATATTATGATATTGGAACCTACCATCTATGGGGTTTGGCAATAGAAATATCGCAGAAGACAAAAAAATTAAGAAAACATCCTTGGATATGCCCATCAATAGGCTAAAGAGGTCCAATAAAATAATCACAAAATCATTTTGCTCAACTGTAAGTTGATCATCATGCTAACTGTGTGATATTGAAACACATCCTGGTTGATTAATCCTAAAAATCCCAAGCTGCAAGTTTCTAATTTTAATGATTGTACATATATTTCAATGGAAGGCTTAAAGCCCATATGAAATTTACCATTAATATTAAGTTTAGCTTAAACAACATTTCAAATCCAAATTACTTACACAAGAAATCTCTCCTCAAAATCATTAGAGTTGTAGTCACAAGGACAAGATGTTTTAAAGAAATTCAAGCATTCTGTCTTTAGCAGTAACAAGTTAATTTCTTGTGGCTATTTTAATGCTTGCTAGTTACACATTCATCGCTAGTAATCAAATATAGTTTTGTGTGTGTAGGCATACTAGCTATTGGTATGGTCATGTCTCGATAAATTATTTGAACAATGGCGGTGGCCAAGGCAGAGGGTGATTGTCTGAGAGTAAAGTGCTATCCCACATAACCAGAAGATACTCAAACTAATCCATTGTTGGATAAAATCCTTTGAAATCTACAAAAGCTATTATTCCTTCTTTGGCATTATATAATCTATTTGAGAAATCGTTACGGATAATATTGGAGATATCATTGGGAAATATTGTTTGCCATGTTAGGGTTATATTAAGTTGATTTTCATCTTGATGTCTATGTGTATCTCCCATATGTAGGTTTGTAAAACACAATTTCTCATCCTTGATATCCTCATCTTCCACATACATTTATTTAAAAAAAAATTGTATTTTTAGGGTTTCAATTATTTTCTTTCAAAAGTGCATTATGTACCATTTTAAAATTCATAGCTATGGGCTCCTTCGACAAAAAAATTCTAGGGTTATCATCTTCATTTGCAACTTCTTCATTTTCCTCTACTTCCAATTCCATCAGATCCTCAATGAACTTACTAATAGTGTTTTCTATAATGTTTTCTAAATGTTGTCAGTGTGCTTCCCAACATCCCTAAAATTCTTCCTTCAATTTCTGAACTTCTTGGTCCAATATGGCTGGATCCAACATGCTCTGATACCATATGGTAGAACCCTGAAGGTTCTAGCAATTATTTTATAAATTAATAAATAAAATAATATTAAAAGAATCACATTTAGGATTTTGAATCACTTTTGCATTGGTACGAGAATCCCTCCAATGGGTATAAACCAATTATGTTTTATATTTCATGCCTACCCTAGAATGAATTATTTTGATAATTATATATACCTACCTAACCCTAACCATCATGCCACTTCATAATAATTAATATACTACTTCTTAATCCTAATAATATAATATAATAATTAATTTATAATTAATTATTATATTATCAATTATATAACATTAGGATAGTAATATTATATTATTATTAATAATTTGGGTTATGATAGGATCCTAACAATTGCCTTTTCATAGATATTATAAGTTTCATCGAAAATCACTTTTTTGGAAAAAATATTAAGTTGACCATAATCCTCTTTCCTTTGTAAGTTGAGCACAACCTGATTGCGCTCGCACAACTCGTTTGTGCTTCTCATCCTTTATAAATCGAGTGCAACTTGTTTCACTCCACCTTCCTTTGTAAATCCAATGCAACTTGGTTTCACTCCACTTCCTTCGTAAAGTGAGTGCATCTCGATTTTGCTCCATTCCATTTATAATCTGAGTGTAACTGGATATCACTCCTCATAGTGTAAAGTGAGTTGAGCATGATCTCACACAAATTAGAAATTCACTAATTTGACCTAAAATTTGGATTTTGCACTACTTGTGCATTGAAAATTGTGCAAGTGGACTTCTCACATATTTTTGTTTATGCTTTCAAATTGGTATTAGAGCCAACACCATTAGTGGAAGGTTGAAGAAGCAATGGATTCTAGTAGTAATTCATTGTAGTTGCAGATTCCATGATTCAATAACAATAATTATGAATACTGGAGCATTCAAATAAAGATATTATTTGGGTCTCAAAAGCTATGGGACCTGGTGGAGAATGGTTACCCAAAACCCGTAGATGCAACAACAATAAGTGCTCTCTCTTAAGTTGAGTTAGATATATTAAAGGAGAATTGAAAAAAGGACCAGAAGGTATTATTTTACATAATACAGGTAACCAAAGAGACCATTTTACTAAGAATTAAAACAATAACCAAATCAAAGGAGGCAAGGGAAATTTTAGCCAAATCCTTCCAAGGGACCAATAAAGTGACATTGGTAAGGTTGCACATGCTAAGAAGGAAGTTTAAAAATTGATAGATGAGTGAATCAAAGTCTATGAGTGAATTATTTACCCACATAATGGGTATGATCAACCAAATGAGGTTGAATTGCAAGAATATTAAGAATAAAAAAATAGTGGAGAAAATATTGAGAAGCCTACCTGTAAGATTTGACTCACTAATAGTAGTGACTAAGGAATTAAGGGATTTAACAACCCTTTTACTAGATGAGATCATGTATTCCCTACAAACACATGAGCATAGACTAAGCTAGATATATCAGTCCTCATTGGAGTAAGCTTTTGAGATGCAGGTATCTTTTTGAGACAATAGCAAAAGAGAAGAATCCCACCATACAATGCCAAGTTATCAAGGAGGAAGGGAATAGAATAATAGAGGTAAATATGAGAGAGACCATAAGAGAGGAGGAAGATCAAATTCCAATGAAGGAGAGACCAACTACAATTTTCATCAAGCAAGAGGAAGAGGTAATGACATGAATCAACAAGGAGGATCAAATCAAAGGTATGATAAATCAAAGATCCAATGTTATTACTATAAGAAATTTGGTCATTATAGTTATTAGTGTAATTGGTCAAGGAAAACAAGCAGCAAGTCCACTACACAAATGGAAATACAAATATAGAAAATAGAGACGTATGTGGGTCTATGATGTTAACTTGCAGAACTGATGAAAAAAGGTATAAAAATACTTGTATAAATAAATTTTGGCTTCCCATATTTCCACTTGTATACATGAATCTTGACTCTCTATTTAATTTTGTAAACTTTACTCTATGGAACTTGCACACTCCTACACACTCTATTACATGACTCTTGTGCATATTCTCACTCTTTACACTTGCACACATAATTACATGATATTTTTGTAAATCCTACACATGAACACATGCATAAAGGAAAAATACAAACCATAGTCCTAAACTATAGACTCATACCCTAATCTATTACATATTTGCATTTTTACCATAAAGGTATCATTGGGGTACATTAGCATATATCAAACAATGTAAAATTCTCCAACACCCCTTGTATTACATTATTTAGTTATTGAAGACTTTAGTTTACAATCTATTTCCTTTAGTCCTTTTTCTTGATCTTAATTACGTCGAGAGCCATTTCTACAATGGCAGACAGGGGGTGGGAGGCAAAGAGGTCATACATGTCACACCGTAAATAATTTTTTTTTATTAAAAAAATTGACATTAACAAAAACATTTAAACTAGCTTAGATATAAAGGATATATATCTAAAAATACTGAGAGTTATCAATCCCGAGGCACCTATCTTGGAGATCACACCCCCAAGAAATGATATAAGCACCTCGAGATTGATAACTCTCGACATTTTTCGATATATATCCTTTATATCTAAGCTAGTTATATTCAATTTATGCTTTGCATCACTTGTTCTTCCTTTTGTGCTTTCCTATATCCTTATTTGGCTTCCTATTCTTCATATTTAGTTGTGGTATTGCTACTGGTGTGAATTTTGAATAAGAAATTATCAAGTCATCACAATAATATATTTTAGAATTTAAAGATTCCTTATTGAAGCTAACATATGCTTCATTTAAATCATGTTTCATAGTTGACATATTTTTTCTCTTGTCTTTTCTTCTAAAAGATCTCAAAGGGTGAGTAAAGACACATACATCATACATTATAATGCACATTTCAACAAAAATATAATGGTGTTTTGTAAATTCTAGGCCAAACTCTAAAAATATTTTCATGAAGCTAACAAATAAGTGCAATGAACTTATCATGTTTTGCATTTTTGAGAAATAAAGACAGTCTTATCTTTAAATCATTTAATATTTCCTTTCTTTTATAAAAAAAATACTTAACAAATTTTATGTATAGAATTTTAACTTGTTCACTATACCTTTAATGTTGAATGCAATTTTTATAATTTCTTCCATAATGCAATTATTTGAAGTAAAATTTCTTAAGGCTAAAAATTATAAATTACTCAAATAATTAAATTCTTCAAAATCTCACATTTCTAAAGTAATCAGGTTAATAAATAGTATAATATATATTTATATATAATAGTTAAAACTAACTATAACCAACCCTTTCTATTATTTTAACTCGTAATAAAAACAAAAATAATAATACCCATACAAATTTTTTAACAAATGTAACCTTTCCTATATGTCATTTTAATTATTATTATTAAATTATAACAAATTCCTCTATAAACTTTAGAGAGTGTGTTGCCAATATTTAAAATATTATTATTAAATTATAACAAATGCCTCTATAAACTTTAGAGAGTTGTTGCAAATATTTAAGAAATTGTGTATTATATAAAATTAAGAAGTTTGGATCCCTATCGTTAACTTGGCTTTAGCCATTAGAATTTAAACTTTCATCTTTTAATCCAATATTAACGAAGCAACCTTTTTTAAATAATGTTCCTACTTTAACCTAAAAAAAACACTAAGAGAAGGCTTGTTAAGCTTGTCAAGGTAAAACCAATCTAAAAAAAAATTAAAAAACATATTTTCTTGTAAAATTATTTATATTTTAATGTGAAGTAGCTTTGTCTAAAAGCCATATCACAGTAACATTTGATTATGTGCTTTCGTTTTTTTTTTAATCTATTACTATACAAATAAAAATTGCCCATAAAATTGAAATATAGCATAATACATATCATATATATGTTTATATATATTTTTTATTTTGAGTAATATATCTTATATATATATTTATATATTTTTTATTTTTGAATAATATATCTTATATATATACATATATATTATAAAAATTGAACCTAGGTATTATTTGCTCTCCAACAACACGCCCAAATACATTTTAATTCTCACTTATTATTTATTTTAATATATATAAAATGCAGGTCTCCATCCTTTTGCCAAGGCTTCGCAGATCACAGCTCTTTGGCCTCGAGGGCGATGAATGTTTTGTCACAAGATGGCACGGCAGGATTTTCTAATTTCACCCTGCCATCCAGTCAAGACTTGTATGGCGCCCATCCTCACCATGGCCTCACCAAACTTATTTCCCCATACGAACGGATATTTGGAATTAGTATTCACCATGTTAAGAGTGGTGGGAGTCGTGAGCAAGGTTTGATCGGATGTTAATATTCCGCCGTTTCTACTCTGGCTAAGGCCATAACCAGTGGCCTTAGCCAGAGTAGCAGAAGCATTAACGTCGTTGCTTCGATGTCGATCTCTTCATTTCGAGTTACGTGTTGATGTTATGCTTGTTTTGTGTTGTGTGCTTACACTAACTGAAACACCACACCTTTCAAAGCCGAAAATATGAGAGAAGAGCAGCCAATTTCGCTCTGACATTGATTTTTTAGAATGCTAAGGCTATTTATACACTCACAAGGAAACACTCAGAGGCATATTACGGACCATTGTTTTGTGTTTTGTGCTTACACTAACTCAAACACCACGAAAATGTCAAAGACGAAAATATGAGAGAAGATCAGCCAATTTTGCAAACTCGGACATTGATTTTCTCCAATGCTAAGGCTATTTATACACTGACAAGGAAACACTCAGAGGCATATTAGGAATAGTCATCCTATTGTCAATTCCCAACTTTTAACGTTTATTATTATTATTATTATTTAATTTAAATGGAACATGTCTCCTATTCAAATGGTCAATTCCCAACTTTTTAACGTTTATTATTATTAATTTTTATTTAATTTAAATGTGCGGTCAACCTACACATGTTTTATTGGAGTCTGGATGATAACTACCGTGGATATCTGGATGGCAATAATAGCCTGAAAAAGAGATCGTTTAACACTTTAATAGCCTTAGATCACATCAGTCATTTATTGTACCAGCAACCCAAATACCATATTTCTATGATTGATTTTGTGTTTTATTGATTAGAATCAATTGTTTTTGGGAAAGCAAAAAATTACTTGACGAAGCTCTTGAACAGTTAAAAAAAAATTAAGTTTTTGTATGAGTTTGTTGATTATTTATTATCTTGTTATATCTTTTATAATTGTAAATAATTTTAAAATAAAATTTTTAATAATATTTAAGTTGTTTAATCTTTGAAACTTTATTCTTAAAATTATTTTTGGAATCATATTTAAAAGGTAAATCTTATTTTTTAATATTTATTATTAAAAATTTAAAATTCTTTTTCAAAACCTTTTCTACTTTAATTAAAAACACTTTAAAAAGATGAAGAGAAGCTGTGATGATTAGTTTTTGTTTAATTTCTAGTAGAGAAAAACAAAAAAAAAGACAGTAGGCAATTAGAGACAATTTTCTATTAGCCAGCAGGCAATTAGAGACAATTTTCTATTAGCCAGCAGGCAACCACCCCTTCGACCAAGGGAGTTACATATGGCAATGAGAACGTGGAATTGGGAAATGGCAATTTTTATTGACTTGGTTTGGAGCGGGAGCAATGAGAACGTGGAATTGGGAAATGGCAATTTTTATTGACTTGGTTTGGAGTGGGAGAGGAGCGCTGACTATTTCCAGTGTGGGCTCACACATTGAGGATTAGTAATAAAAATATATATTTTAGATTTGGTTAGTGTGTGAAATTTTTATTATTATATATATTTTAAATTTGATTAGTACAGATTTTTTTTTATTATTATTGATATTTACGTTTAAATATTTTTAAATAAAAAAATAAATGAACTTATATACAAGCATATATATTATTGTTTAAACCTTAATCTTTTAAAAAACCAAAAATCAAATACACAATCTTGTGAACGATTAAAAAATTATACTACTATAATACAGTAGTTGAGTGGGTATTCTCTTCACTGCTGTTATTAAAATGGTTATCTTACAAGTATTAAAATCATTTCACGTTAGGAAATGGTGTAAAGCAATAATCATAAGAGTTGGTTCTCCGTACTCTGCACGTTTTTGTGAGAAATGTCAAGTTTTCCAATATTATATATATATATTTTATTATTTTGAAATTTTGTGTATAAGTGTATAATAGTATGAGGTTTGGTGTTTGTTTTTAGAGAGGTTTAAGGTTTAAATCACAACTTGTGTGGTTATGTATTAATATTTTATTGATAAACATAGCTCTCAACCTTATAAGAGGTTATGGTTAGGAGGAGATTGCCTAGACCTATATATTAGTAGAGATTTATTACACTAACCGAATCCAAAAAAAATATATGTAAAAATATTACCCAGTTTTTTGGATCCAAGACCTTAGACCTTGTGAAGATTATATATTATAAAATTTATTATTAATAATAATAGCCTTTCAAGGACGATTTCATTTTTCATAAGCTTCCTAACATTGTATCCAAAACTTACAAATAAAAATAAATTGTATATATATATATTATATAATCATAATAGCAAATACCTATGTATACCTTGGAGACAATCAGTCATGATAGCAAATCCTCTTTGACCTATTACTATGCATTAGGGGTCATATTATATGGTTCCCTAGCAATGGGTGCATCTCCAAGCAATAACTCAATAGAAAAGTCAAACTCCCTTTGGGGAGGTAGACATGGTAGATCCTCCAAAAACATACCCTTAAATTCATCCAAAACATGATGCTTTTGGTAGAGGTCAGAATCAGTTTTAGATTCTTCCTTCTTGTTCATCTTAACCACATAAATAATTCCCCTCTTTCTTATTGCCTTCTTCACTCGTATTGTTAACAACAAATATGGTTTAACAGAACCACAATTACAATGAATTCTAATTCTCCAACCATCTATCTTCAAAATTTAGGAGGGTTTTATGGGTTTCAACCAATCAACACCAAGAATGATGTCAAAGGTATGCAAAGGTACCACATACAAATACCAGTTGGTTTTACCTTGGGGTAAGATGATGTGAGGGTCAAATAAATATTGGTTAACTTGGTAGGTCTACCCTAACCCATACTCTACCTTCCAACCGTTAGCCAAAAATCTAGGTCTTTTTTGTATGTCCCTCACTAAACTAGTGGAAATAAAACTATCAATAGATCCACTATCAATAAAAATGCGTACATCCTTATCATAAATTTTACCATTTAACAAAAAATGAGTAACTTACCCATCAAGTACAAGACTACCTATTGCTGCAAAAATCATGTGGATAATCTCTTTTGGTGCTTTCTAGTGAAGGTCAACTTTGTGAGGGCACTTGTTGGCAAAGTGGGGATCTCTACAAACATAGAAACCATTTGGAGGAGCTCACCTACCTTTTTTGATATCCTCATTCTTGCTTTGTGGTGCAATTTCCATAGTCTTCTCCTGATATGTTGGTCTTTGGTTTTTTCTTATTATATTTTCTTTTCATATATTCTCAATGTATTGCATTGAAATTAATTACGATTTTTGTTTCTTGGTTGTTTTGATCCCCTCCTTTACACTTTTTACTCTGTTATTTTTTCTACTTCATAAATACTACAATATTTTACTTTGTGAGTTCATCCTTATCTTTTTTAGATAGCTTTTGATAATTAAAATATGCCCTTTTGTCTTCTTTATTTGCTTCTTCTTGATGAGCTAAATCAAAATATTTAGGGAGGTCTTCATGATTAAGCATATTTACCATAGTTTGGATTTTGGGATGAGATGAAATCCCAAAATTAACTTTTAAACCTTCATTTTCTCATTGCTCTCATATTGAGTAGCATATTTGAATATTTAAATAATTTTTTGGTGATAAGCTCAAATAGACATTGATTTTTATTGTAGATTAGTAAACTCAACAAATTTATCCACATAGTACTACTTAATCAGGAATATTTTCCTAAATTCCTTTACAAAGTATTCCCATTTGAGATCTGCAGCTTCAATGCCCTACCTCTTCTTAAAGGTCTTCCACCAATCCAGGATTACTTCTACCATATGCATAATAGCCAATGCAGTTTTAGATTCTAATAAAAATGTCAGGGAAAAGTATGATTCAATTTCACTTAGCCAATTTTTTGTTGCATCTCCATCATCTTTACCATTATATTTTTAAATCACAACCTTCTTTAAATCCTTGGCTAACTCAACACCCACTCTAGCCCTACCACTTTCTATAGGCTCATTGGATTCTCCCTCTAGTTTGTGTATAGTTTCCCTACCCCTGGTTAAGTCCTCAACCAATTTTTATTATTGGAATATTAACTCTTATTATTGGGTCATGTGTGCCTTCTATTGTACCATTTCCTCTTTTTGTTGTTATTTATGGGTTTGCAATAGTTGTACTACCTTTTACAAAATTCCATATTCTCTATTAAGGTCATTTAATTACTTCATTCTTATCTCCATTTGAGGATCTTCTTTTCTAGCCCCTATTTGTGGTCCCTTTGGAGGTCTTATGGTGGTCTCTTTTTGCTCAGATCTCATGGAATTCCTTGAAGATACACCTCGCAACATATGTGAAATTAGACCTATGGGCAAAATAAGTAAGTTTATTAATTGGTTTTTTTTTTATATATAATAAAACATCATACAAAGTCCGACAACTTTAGGATATTTCTTCTCTGATACCACATATAACAATCCAAGTCTACTCACCTGGTTGCACCACATAAAATAACCCAAGCAAGTCTTTTTATTTACTTATTTGAGTTTATCGTTCATTCTAGAAAAGAGGTTTCATGTTCATGGTAATTGTGATTCACCCAATGATTCAAAAAACTGATGAATAACTCTATGGTTTTTACAAAGCACAAAGAACATTTAATTAGCTTACTATATATATATATATATATATATATTAAATTTCAATATGAGGGTAACTCATAACATGCAACAACTAATAAAGGGCTTTCAAACAATTTCTATAAACATGTTATAGCTTTTTACCATGGAGGGTTCTAGATGTAAAGAATGGGTGCATTTGATCTAAGATACTATAGGTTAACCATTTAATATTATGCTTTTGTAGTAAAATATATCTTACTCTATTATTCTTGGTTTCGAGCTTAGAAACTATTAAAAATATAGCCATTCACTTCCCAAAATAGCTTATTGAATTAATTAAATAAGCACAATATAGAATCATATTATTTTCCATAAACAACATCAAAGAATTAGATGCCTGAAATCCTCATGCACCTTAGAAGGTGACCCAACAAATCAATCCCACATTTTTGTTCTCCTAAGATTCTGTTTAGGAATTGCACTACATCTATGGTTTATTTTCAATGGAAATAAATATAGTTTTTATTTAATTAAAAATACGTTCTTCATATGCATGAGACTCGGTTTAACAAGAAATACAAAAGCAGATTGGCATGCTAATAAGTTTCCATCAAAATTAATGATTTAAATACTTCCACTATCACATAATAGAATGTGCTTCTAATTCCCAATTGACATTTCTTGATGACTGGATACATTTTACATTTCTATAAGAGAATTACAATTATATTTTAGGTGTCTCACCTTAGAGCTACAAAAATAGGCTTTCTCCTTCTATATATACTAACATTACTCTAAATGCTTTCTTCAACTAGTAATTAACCAACACTTACTGCCATACTTTGATTTACAATAGTCTCAATCCTTCCATAGTATGAGTAGAATGTTGTCATAGTCTATTATGCACACCATGATAGGAAAAAGATGCTAAATTTTTCTATCCAACGACCCAGTTTTTGGACTACAACAAGTTGGGATCACACAACTCGAACCCTACATGAAATGAATGCTAATTTGGATGCAAGAATTCTATTGGTATTGCATTTTTACATAGATTTTCTCATTTCACACACAACGAGCAACAAATCTAATTCAAATTTTTTAAAAACATACATATAATAAAACATCTCCAATATTTTGATTTTCTTAAAGCAACCTTAACCAAGCAAAAACACTAGTAACATTGTCTTTTCAAGGCTCTTTCAACACTTCATATTTTATTATTAGTTGTATGTTATCACATCATAATGGATTTTCATTGAACATAAAAGTAACCTTTTGTATTGATTCTTACATCAAGAAAAATTCATATTTTAGATCCAACAGACATGCCCCAATAGGCCAATGCATAAATTTATTGTATGTATTTGTAGTAATTCTTTTTTTTTAGGGTTACAACATTTGTGTAGGATTATAACATTTTTGTAGGGGCACAATGTTTATGTAGTGTTAATTTTTGTTTATAACGGTAGAGTATTTTTGAAGTGTTATAACATTTTTGTAGTTTTATAACATTTTTGTAGTGTCACAACATTTTTTGTAGGGGCACACTATTTTTGTAGTGTAGCAACTTTTTTTGAAGTGCTATAGTTGATTTCCTAGGGTAAGGTATTTTTATAGTGTCATAAAATTTTTGAATGGGCATGATATTTTTATAGGGTCTTAGGCATAGGTATGAAATTTAAGTCTCATCCTTTAGGTAAGATATTTGTATCCTTTATGAGATTTGCTTCTTATTGATGCCACTAGTAATATTAGGGCTATATTCTACTTGGTGATGTTGTGCACTTGGTATAAACATACCATATCCTATAGATGTTCTAATAGGGTTGTCTTATATTCTCTAGTATAGCATGTCATAAACTTAAGTGCTAACATTAGAATATCATCCCATACTTTTACGGGAACTAGAGGTTGCAAGAGGAATTTTTTGTTCTATACCATAAAATTCCATGGTGGTGGTTTGGCCATTAGTACCAAAAGATGTGGTGTCAAATATTTTCTTTCATAATATTTTAGATCCCTTGTTTGGAGTCGAGTTACCAGGTGAATATAATACATGATATAGAAGTAGAGATATTGAGGCCTTCTTTGAAACTTCAATCTAATGTATTCAAAGAATTAATTCTAGAGAAGAGTTTCCAAGTGACTTGGAAGACACTTCAATAAGTAGGGTTAGGCATAGATCCTTACCAAGTCTAAGAATAACTTGTTGTAATTATGAGACCAATAATATATCATTAGAATCCTACTAGGTCTCCCATTAAACTATTATCCTCTCCAATTTTCTTGGTCAAAAAAATTATGCCTTGCATAGAGCAACACAATAGAACTTTAACTGAGAACATAAGATTTGACTCAATCAAAGACCTCTTAAAATTTTATATAAAACTAGATCCTTCTAATAATATGATTTTTTAAATGTAAAGGAAAAAGATGTGAAAAATAAAAATTTGAAAAACAACTCAACAAAAAAAACCTGCTTTAACCTAAAAAAGCAACATTTAAAATAAATGTTTTCCTACACCTAAAAAAAACTAAGAAACCGATCCCATGTAAAAAAAACAAACACTAAGAGAAGGCTTGTTAAGCTAGTGCAAATAATAAAACATTTCTAAGATCCAATATTAGAACAAAATATTTTATAAAACATTTTCCTATAGAATTATCAAATTATTTATATTTTAATGTTAGTAGCTTTGTCTAGAAGTCATATCACAGGAACATTTGATTATATGCTTTTGTATTTTTTAAATCTAGCACCATACAAATAAAAATTGCCAACAAACGAAAATATAGCACAATATATGTCATATTTATTATTTAGTTGCAAAGAGGGATTAATTATTTGCTATCCAACAACACGCCCACAGAAATTTTAAATTCTCACATATCATTTATTTTAATATATATATATATATATATATATATATATATATATATATATATATATATATATATATAAACTGTTTAATAAGGTCTCCAAGGAATATTTCGGGATTTAGAATATAATTTGTGTTATGTAATGAGAGACAGAATTTAAGAAATTAAAGAATTGAGGTCAAAAAGTTCAAGTTCAAGCTCTTTGGCCTAGGTTTGAGCGAGGCCGATGAATGTTTCGTCACAATATGGCACGGCAGGATTTTCTAATTTCACCCTGCGATCCAGTCAAGACTTGTATGGCGCCCATCCTCACCATGGCCTCCCCAAACTTATTTCGCCATACTAACGGATATTTGGAATTAGTATCCACCATATTAAGAGTGGTCGGAGTCGTGAGCAAGGTTTGATCGGATGTTAATAGCCCGCGGTTTCTGCGAAGCTGGGTGTAGTATTTGTTGTCCAATGTGGTGGGCGTAATAGGCTCCAAAGGCACGGTGAGATCTGGAGTTTCCTCTCGTGGGCATTTCAGTTTGAGCTGCTGGGCCAAACGAGCATCAAGACTTGGGTCCGCAAGACCAGTGTTGCTGAAGTTGTAAAGCCTATCTCTGAACGACGAGCAGTGGGAAACACCAATGGAGTGCGCACCTGTAACCAACAGAAAACAACGTAAATTTAAAATTCAAATCTCCATAAAATAGATTTTGAGGTTAGTACAATTGGTTCCTTCAAATTCTATAAAGGGCGGAGGTTCAAATATCGGAACGTTTGATCTTGGTGGATACTGTGACGACCATAAAAGTTAGACAGCCTATTCCAAATTCATAACAGCTACCAATTCTACTATTAAAAGAAAACTTATCCTTCCTTAACTGACAGAGTCACCATGTCTTCCTGAGAGAGACCTTTCTTGGCAAATGTTTCGGTCAACTGTTGAACGTTAAACACTGGAGGAGGTAAATCTATGGTGTCATCTATTTTAGAGATCCTTCCGTCTCTGCGTCCAGCAGGGACCTGCCAATAAATTTTACCAGCCTGCAAAACACAAATGGTGGACGCAGCAAACATTTTAAAATTAGAATTTAGAATGGAAAGTCCGGCTTCTAAGTATATATATGTGCTCAATACCAATACCAACCTCATAAGCACTATCTCGTGCAGCGAAAGCAAGTATGTCGGCACAAGAGACGAGCTGAGGGCACTTTGATTCTATGGCCCGCTTGGCTTCGTCGATTACCTCGTAACCCCGAAGACTGGGAAAGTTTGCTGGAGAATCTTTCTCTGCTTTATTTCCAGGTGTTGAGTCTATAAGAATTGATCCATCGCATCCCTGCATATCATGTGGGTTGAGTATTCTCTCAATGACCCAAAGGATATAAAATGAAAGGAAATAGTGCTTACCCTTACAAAACAATCGTGGAAATGCATCCTTATAAGAGGAGCCGCTAAAGCCTTGGCGATGGTTGTCTTTACAATGGATTCAGCTTCGGGGCAAGTATAGCGGTAATAACCCACCTTCAGCCCATATCCTCCGTATCCGTAATCATAACCAGTGGCCTGAGCCAGAGTAGCTAAGTGCATTAAGGTCCAAAGTAACACCAGAGTTGCAGAAGCATTCGATGTCGATCTCTTCATTTCGAGTTGCTGTCGATCACTAACTCTGAAACACCACACCTTTCAAAGACGAAAATATGAGAGAAGAGCAGCCAATTTTGCAAACTCTGACATTGATTTTCTCCAATGCTAAGGCTATTTATACACTGACAAGGAAACAATCAGAGGATAGTCATTGAAGGGCCAAGTCTTCTAACCAAATTGTCAATTCCCAACTTTTAACGTTTATTGTTATTATTATTATTATTTATTTTAATTTAATAGTCATTGAAGGACCAAGTAGTATTATTATTATTATTATTTAAATGTGTGGTCAACCTACACGTTTTTATTGGAGGAGTCTGGTGGCAACTAATAGGAAGAAGAAGCTGGATTGCATTGATGTGAGGCGCGGTTATGTTTTTTCAATCTATGATTAATTTTTGTTCAATTCTAGGAGAGAAAAAAAGAAGAAGACTATTTTCTATTGGCGATTAATTTTTGTTCAATTCTAGGAGAGAAAAAAAGAAGAAGACTATTTTCTATTAGCCAATAGGCAACCACCCCTGGGAAATGGCAATTTTTATTAACTTGGTTTGGAGTGCGAGAGGGGTGCTGACTATTTCCAGGCGTGTGGGCTCACAAATAAATATATATATTTTAAATGTGGTTAGTGTAATTTTTTTTTATTATTATTGATGTTTATTTTTAGATATTTTTATTTTATTCACTTTTCCTAAAAAGAGAGGTGAGCTTACATACAACTACACATATTACTGTTTGAACCTTAAACCTTTTAAAAAACCAAATACACACTCTTATAAATAATTATAAAAATTATATTACTATAATAAATACTAGTTGAGTGGGTCTTCTCTTCACTACTGTTATTAAAATGGTTATCTTATAAGTATTAAAATCATCACGTTAGGAAATGGTGTAAAGCAATAATTGTAAGAGTTGGTTCTTCGTTAGGGTTATGCATAAAGGGTAGTATAGAAAAACTAAATAGAATTGGGACGAATCTAGGCTAGCGGTGTATAAACATCAGAGTGAATATTTTATAATTTTGTAAAAAATTATCAAAATATGACGAAATTTTAAAAATTTTGCATAGGAATTTTCAAAAATTTTAAATGGTAGTTTTCACAAGGCGATTAGCAAAAGTGACTAGCACAAGATGAATGACAAAAGCGATTGGTACAAGGTGACTGACATAAGCGATTGGTACAAGGTGGCTGGTAGAAGCAACTGATATAAGACGACTGACACAAGGCGACTATCACAAGGTGACTATCACAAGATAACTATCACAATACGACTATCGCAAGGCGACTATCACAAGGCGAATGATATAGGGCGACTAAAATATGGCAACTATGACATGGCGACTATCACATGGTGACTATCACAAGATGATTGGCATATGGCGACTAACATATGATGACTGGTAGATGGTGACTGGCAGATGGTGATTAGCAGATGATGACTGATGAATGGTGACTATCATAAGGCAACTATCACAAGATTACTGGCATATGGTGACTAGCACAAGGTGACTAGTATACGATGATTGGTAAATGGTGACTATTAGAATGCAACTATCACAAGATGACTGGCATATGGTGATTAGTACAAGGCAACTAGTATACGATGATTGGTAGATGGCGAGTGGCATAGGGCTACTAGCAAATGGTGATTGGAAGATGATAGGTGACATATGATGACTGGAAGATGGTGATTGGCAAAGGCGATCACCAAATATCATCAATAAGATGTTGCCACGTGTGCTCACCTCTACCATGTATCACACATCCATCAACTTTAGTATTATAGACTTATATAAATAGAAATGTAGGGTCATTTTTCACCTTTTGTACAACATTTTCTAAAGCAATTTTAGAGCATTTTTTAGCATTTTTAGAGTATTTTTTACAATGGTTTCAGATCCTTTTCAGATGGATTTTGGAGCCTTTTTAGAGGGTTTTTGTAGTGTTTTTAGACGGTTTCCAAAGCATTTTTAGATGATTTTTAGAGTATTTTCTAGGGAATTTTAGGGCATTTCCAAGGCATTTCAGAGCATTTCCAAGGTGTTTCCAGACTATTTAAAGACTATTTTCAGAGCCTTTATCAAACCCTTTCAATGCAAAAATAGCTAGCTCTTCATCTCCTCTACCTTCCAAAGTGACATTCAAGAACTACTACTGCCCCAACATCAAGAATATTTTTAGCGCTCTTGGGAGAGATTTTGAATGGCTTTACACCTCTGAAGTTGTTAGAGTAATGAAGATGCCACAATCGAACATCAACGTCCCCCTAATGCAACAGATAGTTAGTTGCTACAACCATGATGTATCTATTGTTCATATCAAAGTGGATAACAAGGATATTGATTTTATTGTGAATCCCTTAGATGTGCAGTGACTAACAGGGCTACCATTTTTGGATGGTCACCTAGTCAACAACTAGTACACCTTGATCGAGGATGACAAATCAACACTAGCATCCATATATATTGTGAATTCAAACCATTTAAAGGGTATGTTTTAAAATTTAGTTTTTATTTATCTTAAATTTTGATGTATTGTAGTTTCTATTCTCTAATAATGTTCTCCCTATTGTAATTTTTGTTTTCTAATACTGTTTTTTTTTTAGTTACTTCTTCTAAGTCAAAAAGGGGTTTAACTATTTCCAATTTTGTAAACAAATTTCTTTATGCCTGCATTAAATTTTTTTCTTGGCAAGGATTATTTTGCAGGGGTGACCTATAGAAATGCCATTTTGGGCATTGTCATTATTTATTCGATGTATTTATGGAGGCAGATATGATTGGTCCACACATATTTCCAACTTCTTGAAATATGACCTTCTTAGTGCTCATAAAATTCAATCTACATATACAATGACAACCAAAAACTTTATTCTTTATCTTTTTAATGAAGCATACTTCAATATCCAAAAAAACAATCCTTCAACTGCATTACACCCAAGTTTTTTGGCTATTGGTATAACTAAGAATGAAATACAGATAAAATTATTTATTAGAATAATCTTTTTTTTTTTCAATTAATCTTCTTATTTTTTAATTTTCTTTTGAAAACATAGAAGCGCAGCTCATTATTCCAATAAAAGAGATGTCATTGTTAGGATTCAATAAGTGTCTGTCGATTCTAACATGCAATCACAATCATCATCAGTAACTCCCACTAGTAAATGTAGGAGTTCTCCTATTCAACAACATACACGTACGACTCTTGTTACTTTTGGACATACATATTTTATAATAGATATTGAAGAAGTAACCTCCAACTCACAAGGTAACAATATTATTCAAAAGTACCATTTCAAATAATGTATTTTAATAATATAAATTTATATTTAATTTGAGAAAATATTTTAAATATTTTTACAGCAAAGGCAAATAGATGCATCATCAATGACAACGATTGTAGAGTCTGAGTCTGGTATGTTTAGTTAAAATTAATCTCTTAAAATGACATTATTTTTAATACTAGTTTTAATTTATATTTTCATGCAAAATTTTGTAGATGCACCTGCTAGATTTAAAATATAAATAAAATAGATACCTCCATCGGATGCACAACCACAAATGCAGCAACAACAAGTTCCAGTGCCATCGCAAGTCCATCCACAACAAGTCCATCCAAATTCATAGCAAGTACCACCTGTGAGGAACCAATCTCGCATGCGTGAGAAATAGTTCCTCATACCATCGCCTTTGGAAACCAAAAGTTAGACTGATATATAGACTCAAAATGTGTCCTAGTATCTTGTTTCAGCATTCCTAATGTTAAACCTTGAGAATTTATCAAATGTAGAGAGTGCATCTCAAATACCCTCTAAGAATCTCGATGACGATTTTTTTTATCAAGATATGAATAATTTTCCACTAAAGACATGTGATGTGCTTCAGGGTCTAGAAATCGATGATGAAGTAGATGGGAATGTTGAAGCAGATACCATCAAAGTTTATTATTCCTCCCACCAACAAGTCGACACCCATCATCATCTGAACAATGATGATAAAGTTAATTTTTTAGAAACTATTTTATTAGCTAATATATGTAAAGCTATAGTTAGGAATAGTCTACTTGTAGATATTGATACATTAAAATAATGGAAATATTGAGCCAATATTTTTATAAAAGCAATAAATGGTAGATACAATAATTTTACACATAGAAAGGAGTTGTTTTCAAAGGTAGAGAATGAGCCACAAAATCTCGATGCTCGGTTACGTAAAGCTGAATCTGGTACCATGCAGGTTGAGTCTACATATAGTGATGAAGTTCTGGCCATTATGCTGGATCGACTAGAGAACCTCAATATCAAGGCCTAGGCATATTTCAATGAATAGAAACTAGATAAGAAAAAAATAGTTGTTGTGGAAACTACAAGACTTACTGTTGATGTAAGTTTTACATATAACTAATAATCAATTTTTTCTTAAATATATTTTGTTTCTAAATATTAACATTTTTCTCTTCTATTTTGCAATCTAATTATTGGCACTTAAAGTAGTAAGTCACTACCATGAAAATGTTGATCAATATTGCAAAAATTAGTGTGAATAATGCCATTGAAGTGAAGAAAATATTACAATACACAGTTAGAGAAACAATTGGCTGAAGAAGTTTATCAAAGATAAGGGTCTGGATGTCGAGGTTGTATTAAAATAAAATGAGAAAGTACTGAATGCACTGTTTAGAGAAGATTTAGTGAAGGAAGAAGGTTTATTGCTATCGAGGATAAACACTACAACTAACATTTTGGTAAGGGATGGTGCATTGGAAGCAAATGATATTGAGGTAGATGTAGTTGAAACTTCAAGCACTATGTAGGAAGAAAAGTAGAATTTTTGCTTTTTTATTTAAGGAGAAACCAAACATGTTGCATAATTTTTTTTTAATTATAAAAGGATCGTATCATTTTGAAATTAATTAAAGATATAATTTCCATAAATTTTATAGTACTTTTTGATATTTTATTTTCAATATTGTGATGTTTAGATTAGTTGTGTGGGTGCAATGAATAATTTTGAATTATGTGGATGCAATAAAATGTTCTTTTATGTTTTATAAAATAATTTGAAATGACTAAAATGCAACACAAATATTGTGATGTTCTGGTTAGTTGTGTGGGTGCAATAAATAATTTTGAATTATTTGGATGCAATAAAATATTCTTTAATATTTTATGAAATAATTTGAAATGACTGAAATGCAACATAAATATTGTGATGTTTTGGTTAGTTGTGTGGATGCAATAAATAATTTTGAATTATGTGGATGCAATAAAATGTTCTTTTATGTTTTATGAAATAATTTGAAATGACTAAAATGCAGCATAAATATTGTGATGTTTTGGTTAGTTGTGTGTATGCAATAAGTAATTTTGAATTATGTGGATGCAATAAAATATTCTTTTATGTTTTATGAAATAATTTGAAATGATTGAAATTCAACATAGATATTTAGTTTTCCGTACATGGTTTATTCAATACAAATCTTATAAATAATTTGAATATCATAGACTCATAATCCAAATATGCGATATAAAAATGAAAGCATGAGGATACGAAAACAAAAAGGAAAAGCCAAGATGTGATGCAAACGAAACAAAAGATAACGCTAAATCCTATGAATTGAAAGTGCATGAAAGGAAAGAGGCATAAACGAATCGAAACCAAATAAAAAGCCAATATGGAAGACAACCCTTTTTATTAATATGCTTCAGAACTCGGTTACAATTCGCCTCCTCCCTTTTTAGGGGCTAGGAGCGTTAAATGTGTTCTTGTCACATCAATGGATGCTATTCCTTCTTCCGCGTGCCCACATGTAAAATGGGCGGACCAAACATCGCCACCGCTTGCGTTGATGAGTCTTGACTCCTTGCTGCTCCTCTAATGTCGAGATCCTATGTTCAAGGAAATAGAAAATAGTCAGTAGCACTTGTAGATAAAATAAAACATGCAATCCCCACGCCTTCAATTAGTACATGCAAAATATAAATAAAACGATAACTGAAATAGATCCAAATGAACTAAAAACTTGATAGGGGCATAAAAACATCACCGGGAAGGCACTACAAATGGAACAGTCAGAAAATTCACCACAGATTCGTATTCGCTCTGGGGCGGGACGAATAGACCTGCAACAAAGCGTCAAAAAGCACTGTCCCAAATGTCACATCTAGGAAGCTCCAAATCACCTGCAAAGTTGGGGGTTAGCTAAATGGGGGTATTTTGGGAAGACCCAGAAGGTCAGATTTTCCCAATTTGGCCTCTATCACCAGGAATTTGATGATGCTACTTGCATGTTAGTAAAGGCGGGAAATGATAAAAACATGATAAAAAATGCTCAAAACGATGTGAAATTTGAATGACAACCTATCTAAGCAGCATAGAATCAGATGCAAAAATAATAGAAAGGAAATCTACCACAGATTTCTAATCACTCCGGGGCGGGGCGATTAGGACTACAGCAATGTGGGGGGCGCCCGGGGGCAGGACGCCCATCGTTTGGGGCCCGATTTCGGCACCAATCCACTTGGGATGGGTCCAAAACCTCTTGTGGGGTGTTGTCAGAAAATTTGGTAGGATGTTGTGGCCAAATTTCGGGTTTTGGCTTCGGGATTTGCGCTTCCAATAACCACCCTATGACCTCCCTTCCAAAAGAGATCAAGGATGTGAAAGGCACAAATCAAAAGGTGTGTGTGGATGTAAAATGGCAGCACTTCGTTGCTCAAAATGCTCCTTCTCTGTATATTTTTGGGGTGAGAAGACTCACCATTTTATAGACCTGACGGTCTCTTTGGATGAGCATGCAGAGGCGCCACTTGGCAATCATGCCTCCCAAGGGGGGAGAAGATTCCTCCCTGATTAGGGGCTCCATGACTGCCCCTGTAACTGCCTCTAACGCTCAAAAATGCTCACTCACACTCCCATGCAATGAAGGAAGAGTTAAGTGGCGGATCTAAGCTGCCATTTGTCAAGATTTGACTTTTTTCCCATCAAACCTGCTATTCGCCCCACCCTGGAGCGAATACTGCTAATCGTCCCTGGGTGGGGCGAATACCAGTTTGTAATCATCCCTGGGTGGAACGAGTATGGAGCAGAGTGCTTGAAGGTGCCAAATTGACCTCTGACCTTCCAAAACTACTGTGAGAGTGGTTAGGACCACTGTTTAACCTCTGGGGGCTGCCCTGGGGCTGTGTGTGTCAATGCGATCAGTGTTTGCAGTCACATAATCGGATTGGTGTTGTTTTGGTGTCTATAGATGCCCCTTTTTGGGATGCGCTGTGCGTGGCATAGTGCTAAGAAAAAATAGATAACCAAAGCACTAATGATTAGGGTTTCTCAGTAACCTAACCAACTTTTGATGCCCCAAGTATGGAAAGGGCATGCATTCTTGAATCCTTGCTTCTAACGAGCGAAGGAACTCAATTCAAGTGTTAACCTTTTTCGGTGAGGTGTTACTTGATCTTGGACATTGATCAGTCATGAATAGGCAAAGGGCGCAACCTTTTGTCTATGGGAACCTTGAGTTCATGATTCACGAATGCCAAGTGTTTGATCAGCTTGTGATTATTGCTTGTTTGCTGCCCCAAGCAGGGGCGTGATTGTCTTTGTCAATGATTCTTTGAATGCATGCCATTTCCTTGATTGGGTGTGTATTTGTTGATTGGTGACTAAGTGTGACTACCCCCTCAAGCGACGAATCGATGAGGGAATGACCTACATGAGAAAAGTGACGAGTCACTTGACCCAAGATGACTTGTGTAAGGGTGCCTTCAGATGTTTATCTTTGATTGTTTGTGCAGTTTTTTGATATTTAGACCTATTTTTGGTGGGTGTTAACCCTTTTTGTGATGCTTTTTGGAGCTGAAATTGTCAAAAATCCGTCTTCCCATGGAGCGGTCCGGCTATGGTAGCCTTCTTAGGGAGTAGGATAGTGACAATTTGTGACCCCAATGTCGGTTTTGCATGCCAATAATGTCGGGCGCAAAGGCGCCTTTGTTCGGCAATGTTATTGCTATTTTTGGGTGGGTTTGGACCCTTTTTGGGATGTCGTTTGGGGATGAAATTCTTGGCAATCCGTCCTCCCGTGGAGCGGTCCGGCTATGGTAGCCTTCTTAGGGAGTAGGATAGTGAGGATTTGTGACCCCGACGTCTGTTTTGCATGCCCGAAATGTCAAGTGCAAAAGCACTCTTATTGGACAATTTTATTGCTTGTTTTTGTGCATTTTGGTGTAGTTTTTGCTTTTTGTTTGGAGGTCGAGGACCGTTTATTGTAGCTTAGGGATTTTTGATGATATATATAGTATGACATTATTTTGTTTATACATGTGATTTGATTTTATGCATAATGATTGATGTGTTGATGGATGCATGTTAATTTACATTGATGTATGCATATGTTGTGATGAATGCTAATGTTTCTAATTTATATGATATGCAAATGGAATGGATGAATTGAATTTGTGATTTTTGGCGGTGGCACCATAGACTGTTTAGAACTTATGGCTTTTTGTCCTAGGCGATTTCTGTGGTAAATGACTTTTTATGTATACATGTTATTTTTTGTATTTTTTGATGGCGATGCGAGGATGAAAGATATCACAGTTGGTTTAGAATGTAGTTAAGGTTTTCTGAGACTCAGATGTTTTAACTAACTAGCCATGATTGTACTTTTATCTTACAAGACTTTTGAACAAGGTATGAATCGGACTTGTCTTTGACCAAGTTATTTCACATCCCTGTGTGTGCAATTGAGTTCGTTTATGTGGTATTTGTCAGGATACCGCTAGTGCTAGATAGGCTATCAACCAAACTTGTATTGAGGATCACCTAATTAGCTCCACTAACTCCTTTGTTGTATTTAGTCAGATTAATCTGTGGTGCTATCTAGGATACCATAAGCTAGCTCATCCACATGCAAACATTGATCTGTACACAAGTTAATGTGACAGATATATCGTCATGCGGGAGGTTTACCACCAGTGACCGATAGGCTATCCACCAAATCGGTATCGAGGTTTACTTCATGACCTTCTGAATGCTGAGAGTTCCAGGGATTCAAGTTCGACTCCCTTCTTTTCTTCAATTGTATTGGGATACTTGCTCTTTTGTAGTGATAAAAATCACTGTTTATTTTTTTTTTTTTCTTTTGAGCAAGGGATTTGAATATTGAGTGATGAGAATCACTATTGTATGTGCCTTTTGATGTATGCACTTTGGTTGTGATGTCAAATTTTTTTTTTTTGGAGTTTTGACTTTTGCAAATTTTTGATGTTTTGCAACTTTTTGAGAACTTGGGATTCTTGGGGAATTGGGTAGGGAAGATGCTTGTCCTTTTGCCAACTCTCAGCATTCTTGGGGTCATTCGCACAAGGGGATGAGCAAGATAACCATTTCACTTATGGTGACCTGGATTACTTTGCAGGTTTCATCTTTCGTTCACACAACTTGGGAATTTTTTTATGTGTTTTAACTTGTGTTGGGATGCTACGTAACAAGGTGTGATCCAAGTAGAACTCTACCTTTGTAAAATCTATCTGACTTTGTACAATATTTGGCTAGAAATCTAATGACAGTTGAATGACGAAAACTCTTGATACATTAGAAGACAACCGACTATGATATGGTGAAAAGGATGTGAATGGCATTTATTTTTGATGGACTATTTATAGAATGGAGAAATGTGGAAAATGATGAATTTGCTGAATAATTACAGTCTATGGTGCCTTTGACCTTTATGACCACAAATATGTAATGTATGGATGTGATGCTTAATGCAGCTATTATTTTTGTGTTTTTGATGGATTGATTTTTGTGAGTATGAAGATGAGATGCAAAAAGAGCTCTTTATTGTTGTGATGATTTTGAGTATGCATGGAAATGAGATGCAAATTTTTGTTATTTTTGATGATTTTATTGTTTTTGAATTTTCTTATTTTTGACCAAGCGATTGTGGGAACCCTTGGAGCTTTTGGTTTGACCAAAGGGATGATGGGTACCTTTGGGGCGTTTTGGGATTGACCAAGCGATTGTGGGAATCCTTGGAGCTTTTGGTTTGACCAAGGGGATAATGGGCACCTTTGGGGCATTTTGGGGTTGACCAAGCGATTATGGGAATCCTTGGAGCTTTTGGTTTGACCAAAGGGGTTATGGGCACCTTTGGGGCATTTTGGGGTTGACCAAGCGATTATGAGAATCCTTGGAGCTTTTGGTTTGACCAAAGGGTTATGGGAACACTTGGGGATGTTTGGGATTGACTAAGTGATGGGAATCCTTGGAGCTTTTGGTTTGACCAAGGGGTTATGGGCACCTTTGGGGATTTTGGGGTTGACCAAGCGATTGTGAGAATCCTTGGAGCTTTTGGTTTGGGCAATTGTGTCACTTGGACATCCTAGATGATTTTTGTGCTCTGGATCGGCTCTGGAGGTATTGGCATGAATGGATTGGCCCTATGTGCGGATAGGAGGATAGGGTCTCTGAATGATATCTTATAGGGTCTTTGGGTGTAAGGTGTTCTCTGTATGCCCAAAGTGGCAGATTCAACACTTGGTCCCACTGCACTGGGTTTAGGTGCCACTCATGCCCTAGCATTATGTTTAGTTGTTCAAATATGTCATCAATATCTAAGGGGTATTGTTGTTGCATCTGTCGCATGTGATTGAGATATGCCATCTCAGTTTCATCTTCATAATCACTATCGGAGATCCAAAGGCCTTCATTGGTTCCAACAACTATTTGTGACATTAGAGGCTCGTCTTGCTCGAGCAAATTGATCTGGCCCCATTGGGGTTGTTTCGCTCTCTTCAGGGGGACCTGATTTTCTTGAGGTGGCACTTGCTCGATTGGAGCATCCAAAGGGAACATTGCCAAGAGGCTTTCTTGATAATCATCCATGGGGGTCACTTGTGAGTGATTGCTATCCGATTCGAAGGGGTCCCATGGTGCTACCTCATATTCTGACTCGTCTTCTGAAGATCCTTCTTGACCTTGTCTATACCCCTCTTGTAGGTGAGTTCTCAAACTTTCTCCTCTCTCGAGCGAAGGGAAAGGGTTGTTGAGGTCAACAAGGTTGGTTGTCAACAATGGGAGATAATCCCCCAATGTATATGTCGTGTTAGGGTTGGCATATGGATCTAATGCCAATCCCTCCTTGTTGCCTATCCCTAGGCCTTGCATGTTCTCTACCAAGATGTCCAAGGGTAGGGGGTGGTTGAACCCTACTCCTGACTTGTCGTATGGCATTTGGTATCTTGGTTGGCAAAGAACACGCACTCCTTGCTCATATTTGCCTAACCCATATCCATGCCAATTGCATTGGCCAAGGTATCTCAAAGTGAAGTCTGGGTTGGACAAATAGTTGACATCTTCAGTAAAGGGCTCTTCATCTTCGTCCTCTTGCATGTATGGTTCAATACCATGATCAAGGCCCCCATACACAAAGTTTGTCTGGTTCGGCGGGTAGCCTAGAGGAACAATGGTACCGATGGGGAGGCGAGGTCTCCCCATGTCCTGCATGGACTCCAGTGCGGGTGTTGCTACAATATTCCACACCAGGTACTCCCCCAGGCCCGTATTGGCCATCTCAATAGTGATTGTTGGCGGTTGAGGGGGAGGGAACGGAAGTTCTTCCTGAGTCCACTCCATGTCGGGTGAACTAGGAGCCTCGACTTCCATTCTGCTAGGCATCTCCTCAGTAGAGATGGTTGAGACTGATGGCGGTGCCTCTTCCAGAGGTTGCGCCTCTTCCAGAGGTTTCTTCCCTTTGTCCTTCTGTGTGGCCACCATAGGTGGCATCGTTGGTGAAGGACCAGACGATGAAGATGGACCCAGTTGGGGATTTGATGGACTTGTCAATGGGGATGCCTATGAAATCGGACCCTGTTTAGATGGATTCAACTAAAAATCCAAATGCGTTGATGGAAGGGTCGATTGTGGCATCAGTTGCACCGTATTGCAATACTTGAAGGGTTCCAAGTCCATCGGGACTACATGCACCTGCCCTTCGAATGTATACTTTAAGCATTGATGAGCTATCGAAGGGACACACTTCATGTCCCTGATCCATGGCCGACCCAACAAGATGTTATAGGCCATCTCACCCTCCAAGATGTGGCACAATGTAGGTATAGTCTTTTGTCCCACTTGGATGGGTAGGACAATTGTGCCAACTGTCGAGCATATTGCATCATTGAATGCTCGCAGTGTATAGGTGGAGGCCACTATGTGAGATGCGGGCAACTTTAGGTGCTTCAAGGCCATTATTGTAATGATATTACTGGATGAGCCAGTGTCCACCAATACCCTCTTGTACGGAATCCCGTTGACCCGCACGATGACGTGCAGGGGTGGATCCGCCATGTCACCAGCCACTGATTTCAATTCGTCCTCTCGAAAGGTGATGACTAGCTCAGTGCATCGTTTGACATGTCCCACGAAGTTGTTGAAGGAGTTTGCTTCATGGGGCTGCAACTCGATGGCTTTTAGTATCTCCATTAGAGCCTCCCGATGGGGCGTTGATTGTTGTATGAGCTCGTAGATGGAGAGCCTAGCCGATGTGGTCCTCAAACTCTGGGTGAGTTTGGTTCGAATTGTGGCCACTGGTCTAGGTAGAGGAGGTGGTGCAAGGTGCTATTGCGGTTGTGACGTTGTTGGCACCTCTCCTGTAGCTGCCACGGGGTAGCTATGCTCGGGTACCTCTTGTTTTGAGTCACTATACTGATCATCCCTACATACCCCTGCATGGGGCAGTTCTGTGTTACCTCATTGACTTGTAGGGTCTTTGCCTATGCATCATGGGTAGGCAAGGGGTCCTTAAAGACCTCCATTTGTTGATTGCTTGGTGCCACGGGATTATCCACCGCTAATGTCTTGTTATCTATTAGGTCTTGCACCAAGCCTTTAAACTTCCAACATGCATTAAGGTCATGTCCCTTCCATCTGTGGAACCTGTAGTACAAGTCTTCCCTATAGCCCTTAGGTTTTGGTGCATTGGGGTCTATGGGTTGAATCTCGAGCAGGTTGATCAAGTTTTCCGCTGACAAGCGGTCAAATAGGGAGTCTCTGGACTCTGTGTAAGGTGTGAATTGTCGCCTAGGGTGACACTATTGATTTTGTTCTTGCCTCTAATTTTCTCTATCATAACTGTTAAGAGGCACCACTTGATAGTTAGCCTTTTGGGGTTGTGTTGCTTGTGCAGGCTTAGGGATGTTTATAGCAACCTGATTGACCGTAATGGGTTTCTATTGCGTGGTCCCTATTTTGGTGTTCTTAGACCATTCTTTCTTCTTTGGCTTGGCTATCTCACCATCCTGAATCTTGATCTCCTCAATGATTCTGGCTTGCGCTAGAGCTTCCTCTAAAGTGGCATATTGCTATAGCTGCAATAGCATGGAGATCGATCTCAAACAGCTCTTTGAGAACATTTGGGTGAGGTCGAACATAGGAGGGAGGTAGGGTAGCTTTGAAAGCAAAGTCCTCCACCGGTTCCCATAGGCCGCCATGGTTTCTTCCTCATACTGCCTGAGGCTAGCTAGGTCGCTTAGTGACGCCTTCTTCTTGGTGTTGAAGGTGAAGCATTCGAGGAATGCATCCACTAGCTGATCTAAGTTACTAATGTTGTGCTTTGGCAATTGAGTGAACCAATCCGAGGCAGGGCCTACGAACGTGGTGATGAATGTTCTTAACAACAAAGCATCATTGTCTTGAATGCCAAAGCATTGGCTCAGGAATCTAGTCACATGCTCTTGGGCATCTTCCTCACCTCTAAATATTGCCAATTGAGGCAGTTTAAAGTGTTCAGGGTAAGGGGGTGCCGACATTGACGGATGCATAGGATGACTACGGAGTTGGCATAAAGTGGGCTTTTGGGGCCCAGAAGTCTTGGTCTCCATAGACTCCAAGCACTCTAGCAACGCTTTATATGCATCAAAATATTTAATCTCTTCCTCCTTAGTTAGCTCCCATTGTGGGTTGTGGGGAACTTGAGGCCTATGGAGGGGTGGCCGGATAGCAGCCCCTCTGCCTTGGTAGGGCATTTCAGCCTGCTCTTCTTCTTGCTCATACTCCTCATAGGCTTCTTGAGGAGTTTTTGGATGAGACCTATGACCATGGGTGGGTCCCCATGGAGGGTGCCCATCATTGTTCCTGGGAGTGGCCTCCCGCTCAGGTCTAGGAGGTCTCGGAGGTAGCACTTGGTAAGGTCATGGAGACCTATCTCGTACCAAGGGGTTGCGCCTCTCATACGGTTCTGCTCTTTGGGTGTGAGGGGTTGGAACCCTCTCAGGCATAGTGTTATGGAGCAACTCATCTATTTGGCACCGAATGCGCTCTTTGCTAAGGCGATATAGATGCTCTAGCTGCTGTTGGTCTTGCTCAAGCTGCGTGATCTGCGCTTGGCGGGCGGCATGTCTAGCGACTGCCAGGTCAATTTGTTCCACCATATTGAGTCTAGGAGGCCTAGATGCCTCTCCTACACATTTATCTCGGTCATGATGATCCGAGATCTCTATAGGTCACTTCCCTCTATCGAGGTTAGCGGCATTCACTCGAGGCTCTGGCCTCAGTAGGTGATTCTGGTAGATAGCAAGTGTGGAGGCGCATTGCTCCCACACTGTGTATTGCTCTTGAGGAATGTAATGGTCTTCCTCATGCTCCCTTTCATATATGTGAAAGGGGCGGGCAGAGTTGGCTCACCCTGTTTGAAGAGCCTTGTGCTCTGGATTTTGCCTATTATTTCTAATAGTGATGGGGGGTAAAGGAGGGATGACATAATCATGTGGCCTCTCCTCATGGACCCTATGTTGTTCTAGCACTTCATCGCACGGTGGCCACTCATACCGAGCTTCTAAGGGAGCCTTCCCATTTATATTGAGTGCCACGTGTAAGGACTCCTCCTGAAAGGGTCTATGTTGGATGGGAGTGCCCCTCGAAGGGGTGCCTCTATAGTCCCATTCTGAAATGGCACGATGTGGACTCTCTTGTGGGTCGAGCCGCCAAGGTGGTATGACCAAGTCCTTGGGGCTATAGCGGAGGTGACTTGTGCCCCCTTGTACACTCTCCGTAGCTCCTGCCCGTGATTGGGCTTGGCTACGGGTGTACACCATGGTGGTGTTTTCCTACAAGATGCGTAGATTTTTATTTCTTTTTATGATTTTTATGCTACACTAAATAGAAAATATCACACACACAAAGCAATGATTATCTCGTTTAAATATTAAAGGTGTGCCCTAAACCTGGTTTAGTGTGTTTTGATTTTTGTTTTGAAAGCTTTTGTAAAGAATGTTTAAATGCAATATGATGGCTCTTATGACTCCCAAAAATGGTCGCCCCTTCGATATACCATTGCCAGGCCGATATACCAACCTCTCTATATACCCGCCCTTACGTGAGGGAAACTATTGGTACGTGAGAGCAGATGGTACGTGGAACGTAGGCGGTACGGAAGGGGAATCACCCTATTTTTGACACCTACCATAGAAGACTTATCCTCATGCATTGGGAATCACCCCAGCTACACTTGGTCAGCTTTCATCAGGATTTACGTCTAGCAATAGTAGCGATCGGGGTTTATGGATGCAAAAATTCAAGCCAAGGTGGTGATGAAATCCACCGTTGGTCTTGATCAAGGGCTGGGGTTTTACGACCAGCTCCTTGGTGTTTAAATTGCCACGTGATGTGTGGGGTTCTTTTTATTTTTGCATAAAAGAAAGCAAGCATGCAGTAAAAAAACTTTCCCTAAGCAAGTAAATAACCAGAAAATAGAAAACAGAAAACAGAAAATGACAAAAGGAGTTTAGGACCCCTACCTCTTCTCTGCCCAAATCTGCTGGTTCTGAGTTTCTGTCCTGAAACTGCATAGAGAGCTATTCATCCCTGGGTGGGATGAATAATAGAACTATATTCATCATAGGGTGGGGCGAATGCCCATTCGTCCCTGGGTAAGATGAATTCCAGCTCTGTATTCGCCACAGACTGGAACGAACAACAGTCCAGCGTTTGAAAACTTGGTACCTGCAAGCAAAAACAATCAAGTTTTGATCAGATTTCTGATCTTAAAAATAGAGGACAAGGGTCCCACCGTGATCACCACTGAAAGCATGAGGATACGAAAACAAAAAGGAAAAGCCAAGATGCGATGCAAACGAAACAAAAGATAACGCTAAATCCTATGAATTGAAAGTGCATGAAAGGAAAGAGGCATAAACGAATCGAAACCAAATAGAAAGCCAATATGGAAGACAACCCTTTTTATTAATATGCTTCAGAACTTGGTTACAATTCACCTCCTCCCTTTTTAGGGGCTAGGAGCGTTAAATGTGTTCTTGTCACATCAATGGATGCTATTCCTTCTTCCGCGTGCCCACATGTAAAGTGGGTGGACCAAACATCACCGCCGCTTGCGTTGATGAGTCTTGACTCCTTTCTGCTCCTCTAATGTCGAGACCCTACGTTCAAGGAAATAGGAAATAGTCAGTAGCACCTGTAGATAAAATAAAACATGCAATCCCCACGCCTTCAATTAGTACATGCAAAATATAAATAAAATGATAACTGAAATAGATCCAAATGAACTAAAAACTTGATAGGGGCATAAAAACATCACAAGGAAGGCACTACAAATGGAATAGTCAAAAAATTCACCACATATTCGTATTCGCTCCAGGGCGGGACGAATAGACCTACAACAAAACGTCAGATATAACTGTCCCAAATGTCACATCCGGGAAGCTCCAAATCACCTGCAAAGTTGGGGGTTAGCTAAATGGGGGTATTTTGGGAAGACCCAGAAGGTCATATTTTCCCAATTTGGCCTCTATCACCGGGAATTTGATGATGCTACCTGCATGTTAGTAAAGGCGGGAAATGATAAAAACATGATAAAAAATGCTCAAAACGATGTGAAATTTGAATGACAACCTATCTAAGAAGCATAGAATCAGATGCAAAAATAATAGAAAGGAAATCTACCACAGATTTCTAATCGCTCCGAGGCGGGGCGATTAGGACTGCAGTAGTGTGGGGGCGCCCGGGGCAGGACGCCCACCGTTTGGGGCCCGATTTCGGCACCAATCCACTTGGGATGGGTCCAAAACCTCTTGTGGGGTGTTTTCAAAAAATTTGGTAGGATTTTGTGGCCAAATTTCAGGTTTTGGTTCCAGATTTGCGCTTCCAATAACCACCCTATGACCTCCCTTCCAAAAGAGATCAAGGATGTGAAAGGCACAAATCAAAAGGTGTGTGTGGATGTAAAATGGCAGCACTTCATTGCTCAAAATGCTCCTTCTCTGTATCTTTTTGGGGTGAGAAGACTCACCATTTTATAGACCTGATGGTCTCTTTGGATGAGCATGCAGAGGCGCCACTTGGCAATCATGCCTTCCAAGGGGGGAGAAGATTCCTCCCTGATTAGGGGCTCCATGACTGCCCTTGTAACTGCCTCTAACGCTCAAAAATGCTCACTCACACTCCCATGCAATGAAGGAAGAGTTAAGTGGCGGATCTGAGCTGCCATTTGTCAAGATTTGACTTTTTGCCCATCAAACCTGCTATTCGCCCCACCCTGGAGCGAATACCGCTAATCGTCCCCGGGTGGGGCGAATACCAGTTTGTAATCATCCCCGGGTGGAACGAGTATGGAGCAGAGTGCCTGAAGGTGCCAAATTGACCTCTGACCTTCCAAAACTATTGTGAGAGTGGTTAGGACCACTGTTTAACCTCTAGGGGCTGCCCTGGGGGTTGTGTGTGTCAATGCGATCAGTGTTTGCAGTCACATAATCGGATTGGTGCTGTTTTGGTGTCTACAAAAAATACATGTGAAAATCAACAATATATGTAATCAATATTCTATTGAAAACTTATAGCATATCTGTAATAATATTATGTTAAAAATTGATAGCATAATGTGTGAATTTGAAATCAAAATATTGTGTTCCAAAATACATGTCTCAAAATATAATCAAATCTCAACATTCTATTAAAAAATGATAGCATAATATGTGAAATCAAATCAAATGAAAGAACCAAATCTCAATATTCTGTTGAAAAATGATAGCATAATATGTGAAATTAAATCAAATGAAAGCATCTTTGCATCATAATGGTGGAAGTTGGAACAAAATATTTTTAGATCGTACAAAATATTTTGCATTTATACCCAAAATTTATGTCATCATAGTCTGATCAGTGTTACCATTATCCTCATCATCCTGAGTATTCATGACATCTCTTCTCTTTGCTAGAGATTTTCAATATGATAAAGCTATTTCATAAGGAAACTTATCTACCTCATAGGTCGACACATATACTCTCAAAATTTTTTCTAAATTTTTGTCCAATCTATTTCGAACTTTAGATTTCACATATGATAATGCACTAAATACCCTTTCATCTTTCACATATCCTAAAATCATCGTTTGACAAAATTCATATAAATTAAAGTATTCACTCATAGTATGTTGTAAGATACTACTAGGATGTAATTATTTCCACAAACGTGAAATAGAACATATTTCATGATGGTTAGTGAGTTGTGAAACTTGAGCAGACATTGTTGTTCCAAAATAATTTGATTATTTTATCAAGAGATATTTGTTGAGAATGTCATTGATTTCAATACCATTAACTACCACACATTTAGTGAAATGGCTAGTAAGAGTGCCCATGTATTTGAGAAATAAACCATTTATAATTTGGTATTCATTAAAAGGATCCCAAAACATCGGGTTAACCACATCCATAGCCTCAAGCAATTCATGTATTTGAAATTGGTCTCTAATTTCTTTTGTTAATGATTTTGCTATTTATTTCAGTTTAATTTTTGTATCTATTACAACTACATAAAATTTGTTGTACATTATGGGCATTTTTTCAACTTAATTTGTAGCTATATCCATTTGCTACACAAAATAATATAAAGGAATTTTCTTTTCATGGACATTAATACATAGATGATCATTTATATTGAACTTCAAAAAGTTCTAAGGGTCATTCACATTTTTCAATGCTCTCCAACTCTCAAATATGGTATCCATAAAATTTTGACCAGATACGTATATCGTATCAATATATATGCAATTTTTTTTTCTCACCCTAATGAAATCCATAATATAAATCAATCTGTCTTGTGTAATTTTGATCAAAGTATCATTTCTTCCAACATTGAAATAATACCACACAATATGAGAAGTGTTTCAAATTCATTCATTTAAAATACTAAATATTTAACCTTATCAATTGCTCTACAATTTGCATACATAAACCTTTCCAAGGATTGATATTCTTTGAAAACTCTATATGCTAGTTGATACATCAAAATCCACCTAGTATCTACATATTTTAAGAGTTTTTTACCTTTAGTAACTCCTAGTGCATACTGTTGAAACTCTAAAAATATTTTTGGTCTGTGCAAAAAATAATCATGAATTTCATGGATAAGCTCTTACACTCTTGCTACATTTGTAAATGTATCCACAATTTTGTATGCAATATTCATTCTATGAGACATGCAATGAATATGAATCAAATATGGGGTAACAAATTTTTGTAGTCTAACACAAAGACCATTCATGTGTCCTTGCATTGTAGCAGCACCATCAACTCTGACATTTATTAACTTGGTGGCTATTTACATTTCATTCATTCTTGATATTTACTTTAAAATAGATACAACAACATTGTAAATGTTTTCTACATTGTAATTTTCCATCATCTTGTGCAATCCAAGTAAATGAGGTTGCCTCAAATGATTTTTTAATGTGTAAACATGCATGTAAATCCAAGATGTGTTGTCAACAATAGTCACCTCATCAATTGAAAGTGAAATTATTTTGGCCTTTTTTACTTTCTATTTGAGGTCATCCACTGACAGCATGAGGATACAAAAACAAAAAGGAAAATCCAAGATGCGATGTAAATGAAACAAAAGATAACGCTAAATCCTATGAATTGAAAGTGCATGAAAGAAAAGAGGCATAAACAAATCAAAACCAAATAGAAAGCCAATATGGAAGACAACCCTTTTTATTAATATGCTTCATAACTCGGTTACAATTCACCTCCTCCCTTTTTAGGGGCTAGGAGCGTTAAATGTGTTCTTGTCACATCAATGGATGCTATTCCTTCTTCTACGTGACCACATGTAAAGTGGGCGGACCAAACGTCGCCGCCACTTGTGTTGATGAGTCTTGAATCCTTGCTGCTCCTCTAATGTTGAGACTCTACATTCAAGGAAACATGAAACAGTCAGTAGCACCTGTAGATAAAATGAAACATGCAATCCCCACGCCTTCAATTTGTACATGCAAAATATAAATAAAACGATAACTGAAATAGATCCAAATGAACTAAAAACTTGACATGGGCATAAAAACATCACTAGGAAGGCACTGTAAATGGAACAGTTAGAAAATTCACCACAGATTTGTATTCGCTCTGGGGCGGGACGATTAGACCTGCAACAAAATGTCATATAGCACTGCCCCAAATGTCACATCCAGGAAGCTCCAAATCACTTGCAAATTTTGGGGTTAGCTAAAATGGGGTATTTTGGAAAGACCCAGAAGGTCATATTTTCACAATTCGGCCTCTATCACCAAGAATTTGATGATGCTACCTACATGTTAGCAAAAGCGAGAAATTGCAAAAACATGATCAAAACAGCTCAAAATGATGTGAAATTTGAATGGAAACCTATTTAAGCAACATAGAATCAGATGCAAAAATAATAGAACTGAAATCTACTACATATTTCTAATCACTCCGGGGTGGGGCGATTAGAACTACAACAGTGCAGGGGGCACCCGGGGGCAGGACGCCCATCGTTTAGTGCTTGATTTTGGCACCAATCCACTTGGTATGGGTCCAAAACCTCTTGTGGAAAATTTGGTAGGATGTTATGGCCAAATGTCAGGTTTTGGTTCCGGATTTGTGCTTCCAATAATCACCCAATGACCTCCCTTCCAAAAGAGATCAAGGATGTGAAAGGCAAAAATCAAAAGGCATGAGGATGTAAAATGGCAGCACTTCGTTGCTCAAAATGCTTCTTCTCTATATATTTTTGGGGTGAGAAGACTCACCATTTTATAGACCTGACGGTCTCTTTGGATGAGCATGCAGAGGTGCCACTTGGCAATCATGCCTTCCAAGGGGGGAGAATATTCCTCCTTGATTATGGGCTCCATGACTGCCCCTATAACTGCCTCTAATGCTCTAAAATTCTCACTCACACTCCCATGCAATTAATGAAGAGTTAAGTGGTGGCTTTGAGCTGCCATTTTTCAAGATTAGACTTTTTACCTATCAAACCTGCTATTCGCCCCACCTTGGAGTGAATACTGCTAATCGTCCCTGGGTGGGCCGAATACCAGTTTGTAATCATCCCTGGGTGGAATGAATAAGAATCAAAGTGCCTAAAGGTGCCAAATTGACCTCTGATCTTCCAAAACTGCTGTGAGAGTGGTTAGGACCACTGTTTAACCTCTGGGGGCTGCCCTAGGGGCTGTGTATGTCAACTCGATTAGTGCTTGCAGTCACATAATCAGATTGGTGATTTTCTGGTGTCTACACCTTGCATTGTAGCAGCACCATCAACTCTGACATATATTAACTTGATGGCTATTTCCATTTCATTGATTATTACTATTTCCTTTAAAATAGATACAAAAACATTGTAAATGTTTTCTACATTGTAATTTTCCATCATCTTGTGTAATCCAAGTAAATGAGGTTGCCTGAAATGATTTTTTAATGTGTAAACATGCATGTAAATCCAAGATGTGTTGTCAAAAACAGTCACCTCATCAATTGAAAGTGAAATTATTTTGGCCTTTTTTACTTTCTCTTTGAGGTCATCCTGCTCAACCAATGACAAATATTTTTCCATTTCCCAACCACTTTGATCTGACCAATGGGAATTGGGTAAGTTCTGTACATTAGCTAGTCAAAATAGATATTTATAATCAATGAAATCATACATAGGTCTACTCTTTTTAAGAATAGTGAGTACAACAACAACCTCTAAACTTTTTGAAGCTAAAGTGCACTTATTCATTTTTTAAAATTGGGCTTGAATTGTTGCAACTTTCTCAACCAAAGTTTGCTTTTGTTTCAATTATTTATCATATTATTATGCATATCTGATATGTGCACACTTTGATGCATCCTTCCACCTATAATTTTTTGGTTTTTTTCCATCACCATCACTTTCTTTTGTTTTTATATAAAACTTTATAATATGTTTTTCTATTGTATATTTCTTAACTTGCAATCTATGATCCTCTCCATATTTTCAACTACAAATTATACATATCAATTCTATTATTATATCATTACTATTATCTGGTAATACTAGCTCAATAAATAGAAATTTTGAAACCCAATAAGACTGAAATAATTTGTTAATTATCCACCTAGATAACCTTCCACGTTTATGTTTTTAGAAGAAGATTCTTCTGAAGTAGATACTGCAAGAGAACTACTATTTTGTTTTCCATTTGGCATATTAGTTTTATGAATCTCTTCATGTTGTTATTCCATTTCATTAAAAAATATGTAGACTTTTCATTATCGTGGATATGTGGAAGTGGAGGTATACTAGGGTCAAAATGTTTTCTGTAGAGATAATACTAGATTCAATACTAGGGTCATTATGATTATTCCATTTAAAAGCATACATATTATTAAAAAATACAGATAAACAATGGTCAAAGCCATCAACAAAAAAACACCCTTAATGAATGAAGACATTATATATATAATTAACAATGTTCATACCTTCAATTTGTGCAGATGTTAGTGGCTGACTGGATTTTAAAATATTATGAAAGTATTTGAGGATACTCCTTTTATCAAAATATTGGCCTCCCTTCTTTCCACTACCAGTAGGTGACATTTTACTTGTATAAATAAAAGAGTAACATGAACATCATTTTGAAAAATGAAAATAACTAGTAAAAGAGAGAACTACTGTTCAAGACAACAAAATATTTGACCCAAGTAGGCTTGATATTGGTGCCCACATAATAGAAAAACCTCCTTATTGAGTGTCCATGAACAAAAATATTTTAAAAAGGAATATTAATGGTAAAATAAACTTATCGATAAATAGCTTCTACTAGTCACCTTGTGCCAGTCGCCTTATGCCAGTCACCTTGTACCAGTCATCTTGTGTCAATCACCTTGTGTTAGTCACCTTGTGTCAGTTACCTTGTGTCAATAACCTTGTGTCAGTCACCTTGTGTCATTTTCTTTGTGTTAGTTACCTTGTGTTAGTCACCTTGTGTCAATCACCTCATGTTAGTTTCCTTGTGTCCGTCGCATTGTATCAATCGTATTCTGCAAATTATCTATGTTAGTCACCTTCTATCAATTGCATTCTATCCATCATCTATGTTAGTCACTTTCTATCAGTTGCATTGTATTAGTTGCCTGCTTTGTATCATTCGCTATCGGAGAAAATTAATGTTTTAATTATATGAGTGTCATTGTTAGGGTTACCTATATATAATGGGGTACAAGAGGCGATTTGGATGGGATAATTTTTTTAATTAATTTTAAGGCAAAAATTGTGCAGGAAACCTTATGGTACCGGGGTGAATTTACCCTACAAAAATTAAATCCTAAATTTTTTGAGAAAATGGGCTGACCTCTAGGGTACCAAAATTTGTAAAATTAAAATCATGAAAATCTGAATATTTGTGCTAAATTGTGAAATTTTCCCCTATGTATAACCCTGTTCTTCACACTTTGCACATTTTATGGGAAATTTCAAACTACGAAGGGTTTAGGTTCAAGTCTTATAATATTTAATATATATTTTATATTCATTAAACTTTGTGTATAAGTGTATAACAGTACGTGGATTGGTGCTTATGTTTAGAGGTTTAAGGTTTAAACCACAGCGTGAGTGGTTGTGTATTAATATTTTATTGATAAACATAGCTCTCAATATTACAAGAGGTTATGGTTATGAGGGGAATGCTTAACCCTATACATTAGTAAAGGTTTATTACACTACCTGAATCCAAAAATATATATATGTAAAAATGTTACCCAATTTAATGGATCCAAGACCTTAGACCTTGTGAAGATTATATATTATATAATTTATTATTAATAATAGCTTTTCAAGCATGATGTCGTTTTCCATAAGCCTCTAAACATTGTATCCAAAACCTACAAATAAAAATAAATTATATATATATATATATATATATATATATATATATATATTATATAAGCATGATAGCAAATACCTATGTATACCTTGGAGATAATCAATCAAGGTTGTCTCTCTTACTTTTCCTCCATAACTCATTAATATTAATTTTTTTTTTCTTAATTTTTATTTTTTCTCTCTACCTTATATTTATAGTGTATACTTATTCTTGTGTTGTACAAAATAAAATCAACCTCTCGCATAAAAAAAACATCTAGGTTGTTTTTCAATGTATTACCAATGACAAGTATCAAATACACTAAGTTAATACATCACCATTGAACCAAACATATGTATTATTTCATCATTACGAGAATCCTTTAATAAATAAACACATATTTATATTCAAATACATAATAAAAATTAATAAATAAGATAAAGGACTTGGTCCTCCTTTAATTATCTATTTTTTATTGACATCGAATTCTTATTTTAGCTTGTAAATAGGCTTTACCATTCTATACTTTTTCATTTTAATGTCATCCTTTTCAAAATCAACTACTCTTCTTTGATCAATTTTTGTAACCTCCATATATTTTAAGCATAGCATAATATTATTTAGTGTAGAATATCATTATGAGTATGATGTTCATCTTATCTAAGGGGGAGAGTTAATAGCCAATGACATTCATGGTTACTGGTTAGGTGATAAATTAATTGTGTGTCATATTGTAGTGTTAGTGAGTTAGAACACCAAGCAAGTATATTTAGAAGTGGGTGGAATAATATATCATATGACCATCTAGAAGGACATGATATTCTCATTTGAACTCTATAAATAAGGGATCGTATAGAGGTTGGACATATACAATTTTTTTTGGTATATATCCATAATGTAAAATGCATGTCTATTATGCCTTTGTGGTAGCATTTTAAATTGTGTTGAATATCATATGTTACTTGTATTTGTGTTAGTTTATCATCATATTAGATAACAATTATATTAGAGCAACATTAGGTTTTGGATATTAGGGGCATTAAGTTGGATGAGTAAAAAATAGTTAGTGGTTGCTTTATCCATAATAGAGGCAAAGTCCATTGCAACAACTCATGCCTATAAAGAAGTAGTGTGGATACAAAGGTTGTGTTCAATATTTTGTCTTAAGTAGAATGCTATAAGAATTGAAAATGATAGTTAGAGTGCAATATTTTTACCAACAATCTTGTTTTTCATGATTGGTCAAAACATATTGATATCAAGTACCATTTTGTGAGAGATATGGTTAAAGAGAATTGGGTGATGATGGAGAAATTTTATATAAAGAATAATATTATTGATTCATTAACAAAGGTTGTACTTGCCAAAAAAATTTCTTGGTGTATAAGATCTATGGGTATGGTTGCCCTTAACAGTTGACAATGGTAGTTTTTAGCCCCTATGGAAAGTACTCAACAAGTGGGAGAATATTAGAAATATGTTGAATATTTCCATGTTATTTTGGCAGGGTTAACTCTAAAAGTTATTTTACACTATCCATGTATCCTTGCTAGAGTTTGAGGGTGATAGCCCCCAAAAAGTGGGGGTTTGGAGGTGTCAACCCCTAATAAATGTTTTAGGGTTTATTAAGCTATTTTTAGACCCATATGGGTTGTTTAGGGTTAAATATTTGAACCCATGTTTTTTTTCCCCATGGTATTGTAAAATCTATTCTTGTATTGTTGTTATTTAATTGCATTTGCATCAAGGTTTGAAGAGTAATGAGAGATGAACATTATTGTATTGGAGACATTTAAGTTTATACAATAAGGAGATATTATTGTGTTGGGTTTTTTCCTATAAGGGTTTTCCAAGTGAAATATCATGTTATGTGTGTATCTTTTATCTTATTCTTATTTTTTCTTTGATTTTGTATTTACTATTTTTCTATATTTAGTATATCAGAGAATTTTGCTCTTCAAATATGAATTTTAAGAATTTTTATAAGTTTCCATATATTATATTTTGTAATAATTAAAACATGTAGATATTTACAAAACACACAATTATCATAAATACATATCTTAAATCATATTGCTATTGAAGATATGGAAGGTATCAACACATAATAGCATGAAATCTCATTTAAATTTCCATTGTCAAGTTAAAAATAATTTAATACATGTAATATCTTGTGAATTCACCATATATCACAACCATTACCAAATTTAACAACCCATTTATACATTTTTTTTAAAGAATATTTTTTTGTAAGAAAAAAAATTATAAAAGAAATCATTTCGTTCATATTAATAATTTTTTTGAGAAGACATAATTATTAAACGAATACCAACTTTCATGTCCTTTTCAAATTTATATAGTTTGGATAGTAATTATGATTTATAGAGATTCAAATCCAAAGGTGTATAGGGATATATACCATGCTTAGGTTATGGGCATCCAAACTAAGTGAATCATGATTGGATAAATACATCATCCATAAGGATCATCCCATATGGCTCTATAAAATTAAGGAATTACACTACCCATGTGGTTTAGATCAATTCAGGTGTAAATAATATAACATTGTAAATCAAAGTTTTAATACCATATAAAACATTAATATTTTATTAGTGGTGCTCATTGGTTTTAGAGCAATTGGTCATTGTAAAAATACACCCTCCCCTACTTAGGGTATCATCTATCTTGTTATCCTTACCCTTGATGTATTCAATTCCAAAATCATACTCAAATTGGTAAGTATTATTAGTTTACCTGAAACCAAGCCTGAAATTGGTAAGTATTATTAGTTTTTCTTGTTTGTGCTACCTTTGAACCTGACCTGATTCAAGGAATGGATTTGGTCATAAATTTTACTATTTTAGACCTAAGTCAGGATATGTTTGTAGTGCATAATTCTAGTTCAACCTTCATTCAATAACTAAAGGTGGATTAATTATTTTCCCTTCATTTTCTAATATTTGTTGTTAATCGGATTGCTCGATTTATGCTCAACATAATGAGATTGTAGGACCTGTGTATCTGTTATCCCACATAGGTCATGTGAGAAACTTAATATGTGTTTTAAGGGCATTAATTTTATTATTTTTTCAACCATCACTTGATGGTCATGGATCACCACAAAATTAGGTATCCCTTGCATCGGTTAAGGATGCTAACACTTAGCATGATGATATTAACCCTAGTGCATTTACCTCGTGGTTGGTGTTGTTTGACTAAGGTTGTTTACCTACAAGGGTTGTATTAATATTTTTACATTTAAAGCTAGATATTGTTAGTCCCACATGCTCCTTGCAGGAGCATGTGGTAGTTCCTATTTTGGAGATACCTCCCCTAGCTACATGACCACACGGTGGTGGTCATGCTATCCATGGAGGCTGGGCCTAGTCACGAAGACTAGGATGTGCTGATGGATGGGGGCTGACTATGGAATTTTGATCATGAAAGAATTAGGTTTGGTTAACTTGAAATTTTGTTGTACATAATGACCACCTTGTTGTTAAACACTATTTTCTTAAGATGTAAATCAATCAATGGATATGAAGGGTTTATCTTGTTGCTTTTGAATACTTTGCAAAACCACCTCTAGTCTTGAAATATGTTTAGCATATCATTGATTCTACAAAATGATAAGAGGTGTATGAATTCAAGGTGTTGCATATATAAACCAAGATTTAGAGGTAATATTTTGTGAAACCAATGAATGCTCCTATAGACCAAATTGTAGGGGAAAAATATTTGATATCTATTGGTTAACAATATGTTCAAATTCAAAAGGGAATTTGATAGTTAATGGAGAAATTTTTTACGTGCATTCATGGATCAAAATTTAGGAATATTGGATGGGTTTTGTATGGATTTTTGTGAAAGTCTAGAATGATTTTAAGGTTCAATATTTTTTGGAAATTTTTTATAGAAATGGTAAATCATATTAGGGGAATTGTAGAGGAACTATAGGACAATTTCATGGAGAAAATTGTAAGGCCCTAAGGGAAACTAAAGAACAATTTCGAGGATAAATTGTAAGTGGAATTTCCTTAGCATGAATTTGTAAGAATAAATAAACATCTAAAATAGTATGGAACTCCTAATAGTGTGTCAATTAGGAAGTTGATAAGAAAATAATGGTCTTATTCTTGGTTCATGTTTTGAAGACTTAATGGTCTATTTATGGAAGACAGGTTAAATGACTTGTTTGGATTAAATATGGATGGAAATAAATATGGATTTATCTATGGGAAATTTTTTTAGATGGATTTATGAGGAGCCTTTGGTTTGCTATGTTGTACCAAATTTACATTAATGAATTAAATTACTAATTCATTTGCATTGGGATAGAAATTAGGAAAATTTATGTGTTTGTAATTGGATATATTATATTTTTAGTCCATGTTTTTCTGAATGATTATATTGAACAAACAAGAATTGTTTGAAAAAGAATAGATTAAAGAAATAATCTATGTCTAGATAGGATGAATTGATTGATGAACCTTTATGTATTGGAAGAACATGGTAAATGAATAAACTATATTTTGCAAGGATAGATTAAGAGATGCATCTATGATTTGAGATAGGTAGATGTATTGAGTTGTTTTATGTTGGATAAGAGATAGATTAATTGAATCAATTATTTTTGGATTTGGTATAAGGATAGATTAAGTATCCTCATTGGTAGAGGGTAGAGTATGAACTTATCTATGTTAGAATAGGGTATTGATTAAACTTTAGAGTTTTACTTTATTTGATTGGATGGAATCTAATATGTTAAATATTGCCAAAAAATCATGGAGCAAAAATATTTTAATTGAGAAGTGCACTTGTTATCCAAAGGTTTTACCCTTAATATTTGGCTCAGGATAAACCTACTCTGTGAGTCTGTGCTACCCTATGGTAGAAATTTCCTTACCTAGTGGTATTACCATAGGATGTCTTTATGTGACACCGTTGCATGCCTTTTATGTAATACTTGGAATGGATTGGATGCTGGCACATAAGGTTGTAGTCAATTTTCAAGATAGATGGATAGAGTACATGGAAAATAGTGGAATGGTGCAAAGGATGTATGGCCTACAAGGGACTTTCCAACCCTGATGCAAGAGCATCCAGTGACATCTGATGCAGGAGCATCTAGTGGAAGCAGAGCCATTTTTGAAAAATTGGCTAAGGAAGGAAGATGTCGCAAAATCACGACCAAAAGAGGAGAGAGAAAGAGGAGGAAAATTGTCACGATATCACGACAGAAAAAGTGTTACGATATCGTGACACCAAGAGGAGAGAGAAAGAGAAGGCTAAAAACTGTCACGATATCGTGACAAAAAAAGTGTCACGATATCACGACACAAAGTGGAGAGAGAAGACCGCAGGGAAAATTGTCGTGATATCGCGACAGAAAAAGTGTAAATTGAAAATATTGGATTATGATGAATGCAATTTTTGTTCCCCATCAAGTGGTATCAGATCCAGGTTGTTCCTGAGTGTACAAGCAAATGCGCTGAACGTGAGGTAGTTTGCACCAAGACCTGTGGAAGAATAGTGAGAATACAGATAGTGGGTTGATTAGAAAGAGTTGAGTCCCTGTGTGACAGAACAGTGCAGAAGTGAAGGTCACTTCTCCATCAACCCTGGGTGTCTGATGCAGGAGCATCCAGTGACATCTGATGCAGGAGCATCCAGTGGAAGTAGAGCCATTTTCAAAAAATTGGCTAGTCTGTGTAACTATAAATTGAAAATATTGGATTATGATGAATGCAATTTCTATTACCCATCAAGTGGTATCAGAGCCAAGTTGTTCCTGAGTGTGCAAGAAGATGTGCCGAACATGAGGTAGTTTGCATCAGGACCTGTGGAAGAATAGTGAGAAGACAGAGAGAGTGGGTTGATTAGAAAGAGTTGAGTCCCTATGCGACAGAACAATGCAGAAGTGAAGGTCACTTCTCCATCAACCCTAGGTGTTTGATGCAGGAGCATCCAGTGACATCTGATGCAGGAGCATCCAGTGGAAGTAGAGCCATTTTCGAAAAATTGGCTAAGGAAGATGTCACGATTTCATGACATGTCATGAAATCGTGACCAAAAGAGGAGAGAGAAAGAGAAGGAGGAAAACTGTCGCGATATCATGATAGAAAAAGTGTCATGATATCACGACACCAAGAGGAGAGAGAAAGAGAAGGCTAAAAACTATCGCGATATCGTGACAAAAAAAGTGTCGCAATATCACGACACAAAGTGGAGAGAGAAGACCGTAGGGAAAACTGTCATGATATCACGATAGAAAAAGTGTCGCGATATCGTGACACAAAGTGGAGAGAGAAAGCTACGGGAGAAAACTATCATGATATCATGACAAAAAAGGTGTCGTGATATCGTGCACAAAAATAGGAGAGAGAAAGCAGAAGAGAAGATGTCGTGATATCATGACATGTTGCGTTATCACGATCGAAAGGACGAGAAGAGGCGCAAGTGGAAAATATGTCACGATATCACGATCGAAGGATGAGGAAAGGGTGCAAGTGTGGAAGATGTCGCAAAATCACGACATGTCAGGTTTTCACGACTCGACGAGGAGAGGGAAGGCGATGGAGTAAAAATGTCATGATATCGCGACATGTCACGATATCGCGACCATAAGAGAAGAGGAAGAGGAAGAGGAAGGAGATGTCATGAAATTGTGACAGGCTGTATTTTTAGGGACCGTTATAGAGCGATAGGTGGTAGTTAACGAAAATCAAAACGACGATTTTAGGGGGCCATTACAGAGTGAAGCATGCAGTTGGATTAAAGAAGGCGACAACAAATAGAAGTCGTAACGACAGTTACAGAGCCATTACAAGGAAAAGCGATCGTGAACGGGAGTGGACGACAGTTATAGGGGCCATTACGAAATGCAGTTATGGAATCGATGAAGACGAATAGTCATGGTGGAATATGAAATGAGGGGACCACCAGATGGAATACGAAGAGTCATGCAAAAGTTATAAAAGGGCAAGCAGAGGCATGCATAAGGGGTTGGAAAATAGTTACAGGCAGGGGTTGGAAAATAGTTGCAGGCAGGGGTTGTAGATTCGAAGGCCAGAGGGTCATTCTAGCCCTACTGCACTATTTTTCTTCTAGAAGAGCTTAGGGTTCCTGGGTAGTGTAGACAGGCAGTTTGCACCAGGATCCATGGAGACGAAAGACCGTGAAATAGATGCACCGAACGTGAGGCAGTTTCGGACTATGTTTCCTTCCAGAGAAAGCTCAAAGTTCCTGGGTAGTGTAGGCAGATTCGTCGAGCATGAGGCAGTCTACACTAGGATCATGCATGTTGAGGGTTGCGGGGAGAGTGACATGAATTTCTTCCAGATGCGGGAGATTAATGGCTACGACCATTGTTCTGTAATTGTTATTCCAGAACTGCAGAGGGTCGGGGCCTCTATAAAAAAACCCAGTGAATGTAATGAGAGAGCATGGAGAGCCAGAGATTGCATAGTGAATGTAAAGCCTACGGGCTGTTGCTGTAAACTGTAATTTAAAATGAAAATATAGAATGAAAATTGTGAGTTTTGATCAATGCAATTTTTGGCCCCCCATCAAACCCCAAATCATTTCATCAATGCAACTCAAGAAAGCCATGAAGAAAGGGGAATGGTTTATGTTATTAAGATAAATGAGCTTGGTAATGAAAATAAGGAAGATTTGTTTGGAAAATACCCACTTGTACAAGAATTTAGGGATGTATTTCCATAAGACTTACCTAGATTATCACCTAATTAGGAATTTAACCTGGAACGAAACCCATAGATTTTTGTATTGAATGAACCCCATAGAAATGCAAGAGTTGAAAGTAAAGCTACAAGAGTTACTAAATAAAATACTAATCAGACAAGTGTGTCATCCTAGGGTGCACCAGTGCTATTTGTGAATAAAAAGAATGGATCCTTGAGATTATTTATAGATTATAGAATGTTAAACAAGGCAACTATGAAGAATAGATATCCCTACCTAGGATCGAAGATCTCTTCGAATAATTAAAGGATGCTATAATATTTTAAAAAATTGATTTGAAATATGGGTACCACCAATTAAGGATCCAAGAGGAGGATACTCACAAGACAACCTTCAAAACTTGCTATGGAAATTACAAGTTCACTATTTTTCCTTTTGGTTTAACAAATGTGCCAATAACATTTATGAATTTGATGAACAATATCTTTAGGAAGCTTTTGGATAAATTTATGTTGATGTTCTTGGATGATATTTTGATATATTCCTGACCTAACCATGGAGCGTGCACCTAGCTACTGTATTGATCTATACCATCATAAAAGCATAAATATTCACACAAGTACATAAATTGAACAAAAAAAATGTATGTAAGGTTTCTCGTATTAATCTTTGAATGAGATTTGATTACAAAAATGCCCTCTCAGGGTCACTTGAAAGATGATACTGATATTACAATTGCCAATGCCCTCAATAGGGTAGGCACACTTGTAGTGCTCTATTGATTAGTCACAAACTGCCTTGGGGTGGAGCTAACCCCCTTCTTCGCGATGTGGAAGGATTATGACATAAGCTCCTCTTGTACCTGTCTCCCTACGAACAAGAAACAACAACACATGATTAAAAATATTGATAGCCTCTCGTGATGAGGCCCTTTAAGGGAATATGTATGCAAATGCCATTAAACTAGTAAAACAAGAAAGCATAAAGAAAGACTTTAAACTATTCTAATTAAATCAAGAATTATACTACAACATGAAGGACATGAATAAGCAAATGATGCATGGATCAAATATCAAGTTAGGAACAATAAAGTGCATAAAATATCCAATATACTCCTACTTAATACAATGCATGAAACAACTAATTCCTACGGTCAGAGTTTCTCTAAAATGCAATTAAACCTTATGAAAAGACTAATATGACTAATCTATGTGGTCAAAAGCAAAGCAAGTAAGGTGATTAGTAACCTGTTGCAAACCGTAGCTGTGGTGGGCGGTCTGCACTGTGAACCATGGCTGACAGTCACGGTTTGACCTCTAATAGGTTTACCCTCAGAATTAGGGGTAGTGGGCTTGACCTCCTTGTCCAAATTGATGTTCAAGGGTCACCTTTGTTGTCCTCTGATAGATTTGGTGGTCAAATCACTGTGAAGGGCCTTCTTCTGCCTAGATTTGTGTTTCTTGATCCTCCTAGGCACCTAGGGCATCCATGGCTAATTGGTCTTTAGGTGAATAGCAAAGGGGCTCTCAAATGCACAGATTCAGTATGCAATTTGATAGGGCTTCACTGCTCTCTTGATCAATTAACTCTCTCCTTGATAATTTGCTAGCACTTCGCTATACAAATCATCTCTCTCCTCTCTCCATTTGGAGGGGGGTATTTATAGCATGCCCCCTAGGGCTAGGGGTGGCTTCATGGAGAAGCCAAGACCAAGAAGGTGGGTTAGGACAGTTGGGATGGAAGCCTCTGGAATATTTTGTCCTTCAACTGCCTCCTTCTAGATATTTTGGCCGTTCCAACCGATTTGGCTCAGATGGAAGGCCTAACTAAACTTCAGTTAAGACCGTAGGTCACAGTTACGGTCTAGACTGCAGACCACAGGTGTCAACCATGGTTTAGACTGGTTGACCATAGGTCTGGGCTGTGGTTCAGACTGCTTAGGCCAAAATGCCTAAATTGAGTGGTTAGAACCACTGCTCTATCTTGGAGTCTATCCAAGATCCTTCATATGGTTTTGTAGCATGTCCATATGAGTAGTCACCCTCGACATGACATGTTTTAGGTGTCTACAGATGCCCCTTTTGAGATGCGTTGTGAGATCGAACAATGCTGAGCAAAAATATACCTCCTAAAATGATGCCAAAGGTTCTATGATGATCATTAGTCTGATCAACATTAGATGCCCCAGGTCCAGCAAAAGGACGTGCATCCTAGAATCATTGCTTCCAACTTGGGAAGGCTTACATTTGAAAAGTCTGCACTCGCCATCAGACATTTGGGTAGCTTTGGTGCTACAATAGGAGTTAGGCCTATATAACCGAAGGATGAGAGCTACAAACAAAATTTCATATTTTCTATTTACCCCAAGAAAAGGGGGAAGCTTATGATAGTTGTTAGCAATGATTCGCAAGAACGAGTGCAATTTTGACAAGATCAAGGGATCTACGATCTCTGGGATCTTCTGTTGATTTTGATTATGACATGAAATTATGACTACCCCCTCAAGCGATGAGTCGATGAGGGTAATGACAATGTATGAAGCGACGAAATCACTTGACCATAATGAATGATCCTGAACAACTTTAGATTCGAGCCTTTTAATGCCTTGGCTAGGCCTGGTTCAGCTTATGATTGCAACTCTTAGTAGTATTTGCACATCTCTATCCCATGGAGCAGTCAAGCTACGATAGCCATCTTAGGGAATCAAAATAATACAAATGCAATTAGACTTGTGTTGAATCATATTGTCGATGATTTGTTGAAAGATGTCATAAAAGAAATGACAATTTTACCCCAAATGTCCTTATGGTGATTTACTCATCTTGTCGGATTGCATGGATCACAAGTCGCTGCAACCGCCAAGTTTATAGGATAAATCACTGAATACGAGGCGCATTTGGTTTTTCATTTTGTATTTTTTTTTGTTTTTTTTTGCATTTATTTGATTGATCCTGGTGCTTTTAACATCACCAAATTTGCAATTTTGATCATTTATTTTGAATTTTTGTCTGATGGAAGTCATTAATTTGTCTTTTTAGACCTTCCCACGGTGGGTTTTGAGTGCATTTATTGCTAGCTACGGACCATGGGTACGGTCTGCGGTTTACATTTCCAAATTTTGGGAACCGTAGGTCAGACCTACGGGTGGAAAACCCTAATTCTAGAATCGCAGGTGTTAGCTATGGTCCACAGAGACTAGGAGGACCTATAAATTGAATTCCCATTTGAAAATTTCATTATTTTTCTTGCAACTACTAGCAATTTGGGAGCTCTGAGAGAGAGAGAGAGAACATTCCTCGACTTGAAATGCTGCCAAACTCTACCACAATTACACTCCTCTACCTCGATGGTGGATCCTGATCAGCCATCTACTAGTCGAGGGTAGGGTGCGGGCAAGGTAACTCAAAACTGAGACCACGCACTCAATACCAGTAAAATGAACCACACTAAGAAATGCGAAAAATTAACCTCACTAAACTGTTGGTAATGAACCCCACTAGTCTAGGTTAGCTTAGTGTTTAATTTTTATGCCTTAGTGGTCTAGGAGGGTACCCGAAATGGGTGCCGCTCCTAAACCATAGCTGGTAGCTACGGTTCCTAGTTGGCAAATTGGGAACCACAGGTTTTAGTTGCGGTTCCCAATTTACAAATTGGGGACCATAGGTTTTAGTTGTGGTTCCCAATTTGCAAATTGGGGACCGTAGGTTTCAATTGTGGTTCCCAATTTGCAAATTGGGGACCGCAGGTTTTAGTTGCGGTTCCTAATTTGCAAATTGGGGACCGTAGGTTTTAATTGCGGTTTGCGATTGCTATTGTTTTTTTTTTTACTCTAGGTTGTCTAATTAGGAAATTTTTAATTTTCTTTAGCTCTGCTTAGCTAGATTTAGCTTACATTATGCTTTTTGCTTTTTAAAAGTTAACTTCTAGAGCGTGGGAGCCTGACCTTATGAAGACTCTCCGCGAGGCCTTATCGGATGACGACCGAGAGTGGTTCCAAGCCATCGAGTTTGGTTATGTCATGGATCTACCCACCATTAGGGTAGATCAAGCCTATCTGACTACATTGGCCTAGCGTTGGAATGCATGGACCAACACCTTCCACCTTCCTCCCGGTGAGATGACTATCACTCTAGAGGATGTCTATAGGATCTTTAGGATCCCCATCGATGGTGAGGCTATCATCTCCTCTGCCTCCATGACAAAGGATGTTATCTTTGATGCCATCTTCGATGACCAGAGCATCGATGCACAGGATGATGCTAACCATGGAGGGGTGCACATCGGTGACTGGTACCGCGATGATGTCTTCTCTATTCGAGAGGCCCTCTTCATGCATCTCATTGTGCATATTGTCCTTCCAAACTCCTCGGGCATGAGGATTCCCTAGAACATGTTAGCCACTACTTGGTGGGTGCTTCAGAGCTCGATAGAGGAGCCACTACTATTAGCTTGGGGGAGCACCCTATTATGCCAGCTCTATAGGGAGCTGTACCAGATCATAGAGCATAGCTGTAAGGGCATCAGCTATAGTATTTTGCTATAGATATGGGGGTGGCAGCACATCCGGATCGAGCATCCTACGGAGCTACCACTATGCATCACCACCATAGATATCGAGCATCAATGTTATGTCACATGTTGGCCTCATGCTGAGGAGGGTATCCGTAGTAGGGCTCATGCTGGGAACACTGAGCACTATATTATTTAGTTTGCATCACTTGGGTTGGGGGACATTGTCTGGCGTCCCTACATGGATTGCCCTACATGGCCTAAGGTGGACGAGTGGCTACGATGGGCCCATCAAGATAGATGGCTTATCTAGCATAAGCCAGAGGTCAAGGAGTATCAGTTCTTCTCTCATGTCCTGTGATAGTTTGGCATGGTGTAGGACATACCAGAGATGCCACTGAGGTACAGACGCCTGGCTCTAGAGAGGGATCTCCCATTGATAGTTCCTCCACCACTAGGAGATGCACCCGATGACTTCCAAGAGTTAGGGGTTGAGATAGCTAGGACCATGCCAGACTATGATGGGTGGTGGTCCTTATTCAGATGGCATGGGATAGGGCCTCTGGGTTGAGAGCCAGTTGAGGCAGATGCAGAGGTAGATCTTGATAGGTGCAGGGTGCACCAGCGTACAGAGGGTGATTGGGGCGTAGAGGCCACCACTGAGGATATTTCAGAGATCGACCCTAAGGAGGATGCTCCAAAGGAGGGTGAGGTCCCTCTTGACAGCATAGAGGGATGACTGCTGGCTCAGGTGGCTGACTTGCAGAGTCAGATCGAGCGGTTTCACACACAATAGCTCGAGAGAGACACTACCATCACCACTCTGGAGGTGAAGGTGGCTGATAAGGAGCGATGCCTGACTGAGGCACAGGGCCAGGTACAGGAGCTCACGACTCGAGCTATAGATGTAGAGGCCCAGGTGTAGAGACTATAGACTACCTTGGAGTTAGCATAGGCACAGCGAACTATAGCAGAGGTAGAGTAAGATCTTTCTCGAGCATCGAGGGGGCTATGCTACCTCCTCAGGCTACTATGGGGCCTCCTACAGCACCAGTAGTAGGTACAATAGCTACACAAGATTCGACTACTAAGGTAGAGTGACTACGTGGTATGGTCATGAGGACCAATGAGATGCATACAGCCCAAATTTCTCATGTTGATCAGCTAGTAGGGTACATAGAGATGCATGGGCTACAGGTTCCTAAGGATCCTTTCTCCTTAGAGTCATAGTGTACTAGGTCTAGGACCTCAGGGCAGTCGACAGTGAGCTCGAGTCATAGGACTCACAGGACTGAGAGGACACATAGGTCCTCTAGCACACACACAGTAAGATCGTAGGCCAGGACTAGAGATCCAAGGTAGACGTCAGGGGCCTCCAGTCAGAGGACTAGCCTACTATAGTTACCAGTTTCCCATGTGTTGGGTGCTTTAGGCTTTGGAGGTAGGCAGGATCCATAGTAGGATCCACCACAGGTGCCAGGTCAGCCAGGAGAGCAGGCTCCAGAGCACAATGCGGAGGGAGGCGGTGAGAGCTCCAGTACAAGGGGAGCAGCCTAGATCTGAGTTATAGTAGTTGTCGACTATAGTTTTGATATATTATTTTATGTGTAAGGTCGAGGACCTACACAGTTGTAGCCTACGAGCATTTTGTACTCCCTATGTACTCTTTTGGACACATATATATGATATGATCTTTTATGGCTCATTATGTGTACATGTTTATTTATTATTTTGATTTTATGTTTATTTGATGCACATGGATGCAAAGCTTATGTAAATGCTATGTTTATATGATGCGATGTATGGATGACATGCACTAGATAGCTATTCCACTTTATGATGATGATATGCAGTGATCTAGATGATTAGATGTGCGATATATGATGTATGTATATGGATGCAGTGATCAGTGTTTATTTTTAAACGCATATTTATTTGTGGGCATGCATTTATTTTATGTAGTTTATGGTATGCTATGCAATGTATGGTAATGCATTATGTACAGAATCATAATCTAATGGAAATGAACCTGTATGCTTTAATCACTTAAAACATAAGGAATGAATGTAAACTGTGTATATCAATTTTTAAAATATGACACCATAGAATGTATAACAATCATGCAAAATAATTGATAATTCTCATTACAATAACTTAATCAATTAATCACCCATATATGAAATGCAATGAAATGGATTGGTATGATGCTAATGAATGATTATGTCATTTTGTATATTTCTTCTTTGTTGCACTATATAGTCAGTGGCCGTCTAAACATCATTTATGATATTCATGCGGTATCTATCCTATATGTTTGATTGTGCTTTGTAAAATGCATTCTGATGAATGAATGACTCATATTTCTAAAGTCTAATGATATTTGGTATCTTGTTGCTATTGGAGAACTTTTTGGGGTTTTCCTTGAGACTCAAACACCCTAGTAGACTTCTCCAAAAATCACATACTAACTATACAAGGCTTATATTGGACAAGGCTTTTACCGTGACAGACCCAACTATTCATTATCCCTGTGTGTGCATGTGAGTATTTTTAGATAGATCATAAGCATACCCCGTATGTCAGTCAGGACTCTTTCAACCCATATGTGAGATAGGGTTCCTCATACAATCGTACCATCCTTGTTTCAGCTTTGATTAGACTTATACAACTAGATAATCCTAGGTACCTAGAGCTAGCTCATCTTGCAAATTGATTAGGGCTACCCCTCCAAATGTAGGCGAGACTCTTTCAACCCATTGCTACGTTTGGGGATCACCCAATAGAACTACCCCTCCGATTGCAGGTGGGACTCTTCCAACCCATTGCTACGATCGGGGATCACTCTATGGTTTTCAAAAGGTGGACAATCTAGGGATTCAAGTTCTCACCCTTCTTACTTGCTCATATGTAGTGATAAAAATCACTGTTAGTCCACGTGTTACTATTTTCTGTGAGCAAGGGATTTTTATAGTGCTTTTGATTCACTATGTCACTTTACATTTTGAACTTGAAATTTGTACTTTTGTACTTTGTAACTTGGGATTTAAAATTTTGTGACTTTGGGATTTATAGGGGAAATTCTTGTCCTTTTGCCAAAGTACACCTTTCTAGACCGACTATTTGCAAGATAAGCAGGTCGTGAAACCCATCTCTCTAGATACCTAAGACTGCTTTCGCAACTTTCATCCTCTCTCGTCTTAGCATGATTTTATATTATTTTGCTTAGTGATGGGATTCTGATATGTTGAAGCACTATCCCAACTAATGACCTTGTCTATAATAGCAAAGCAAGCTTTCTACAATACCTGAAGAACCCACTAGGTATGGCTGAGTGACTGGAAAACTTAATATACATACATATTTCTCTGCAACAAGTATCGTGTATGAATGCAATGGATTATGATAAATGCAAGGGTGCATGATTGAAACACAAACGTGTGATCATTTGTAAGATTTTGATATACACATTACACTCTACTATGGAATGCAACGGATGAAAAATGCCTAAATGCAATATGATGATGTGAATGCATGTATGAAAATGCAAACTGCAAAAGCAAATGTTTTTGGATTTTATGCTTTGCCAGATTTTTTTTTTTTGGATTTAAATTTTTTTTATGGGTTTTTATATATTTTCAAATTTTTATACATTTTTGAGCTTTCATATTTGACCAAATGACGAGTACATGTCCTTGGAGCTTTTAAGGATGACCAAACGATGAGGAACTACCTTTGGGGCTTTTACTTGACCAAGCTACTCAACAGAGGGCTTGGGGCTTTTACTTGACCAAGCTACTCAACAGAGGGCTTGGGGCATTTTGGGATGACCGAGCGGTTGGGAAAAAACCCTCTGAGCTTTTGGGTTGACCAAAGGGCTTACAGATGCCTTTGGTGCCTTTACTTGACCAAGATTCTCAATTCGAGAACTTGGAGCCTTTTGGGATGACCGAGCGGTTGTGGACAAACCCTTAGAGCTTTTGGGTTGACCAAAGGGCTTATAGATGCCTTTGGTGCCTTTACTACACTCTCAAGCATAGAACGCCTTAATATGGATGATATTGAGAGGCTCAAGCTCTTCCACACCCTCTAGCGACGTTAGGTGATAGGTACCTGGACCAATATTTTTAGATATGATGTAAGGCCCTAGCCAATTAGCCATGAATTTGTCTCGCATATCAGGTGGCAAATTCAAGTTCTGTTGGTTCTCTTTCAGCACAAGATCCCCAACTTCAAAGTCTCTCTGGTGGACTTTGATATTGTAAGCTCGTTTTAATCACTCCTGATAAACGTGGAGATGCTCGAGGGCATTCACGCGATGTTCATCGAGCAACGTCAATTGATCGAGGTGAGCTTGCCGTGCGGTGTCGTCATCAATGAACTCTTTCAATGCGACGTGCAGCGTTGGAATTTCCAACTCTAAGGGCATAATGGCCTCAGTGCCATATACTAGTGAAAATGATGTTTCCCCAATGGGCATCCGAATGCTAGTCCTGTAAGCCCATAATGCAAGGGGCAGTTGTATATGCCAATCCTTATGGTGTTCTTGCACTATCTTTTTCAAGATGGCTACCATAGTCTTGTTTGAGGCCTCAACTTGCCCATTTGCTTACGGATAGTATGGAGTTGCAAAACTATGTTTAATGCGGTATTTAGACATTAAAGCCCACATAGTTTTATTCTTAAAAGAAGTTCCATTATCCAAAATTATTTTGGATGGTATCCCAAAATGACATATGATATGCTCAAGAATAAATTCTACGATGCGAGCTCTAGTGGTCATTGTAAGGGGAATGACTTCCACCCACTTTGTAAAATACTCAGTAGCCGTGATAATGAATGTATGTCGGCCTGATGATGGAGGAGAAATCTTGCCAATAAGATCTAGTCCCCATTGAGAAAATGGCCAAGCCACCTGAATGGGCTGTAAGGCCTGTGATGGCAAGTGCGTAAGATTAGCATGATGCTAACATTTAACGCATTTCTTGACATACACATTGCAATCCTTCTCCATAGTGGGCCAATAATAACCCATGCGAAGGATGCATTTGATGATAGCCATGCCGCTGAAATGGCCACCGCACGTACCATCGTGAGCTTCTAAAATTGCCCAAGATGACTCCTGGGGCTCAAGACATCGAAGGAGAACTCCTTCGTGGCTATGTCGGTACAAAATATCTCCTATCAAGACATACTTAGTCACTTTCTATTTGAATGTGTGTCTTGCGACATGCGATAATCCCTCTGGGATCATACCAAGTTTTAGGAAGTCTTGGATTTGCAACATCCAGCTTTGACAAGCCTCAACTTCGACTGCTAAGATGACTTGCTCCCCCTACGTATTTAAATTTGTAAATGTAGACTAGGAAATAACCTTATGGTGAATGGTAGTACCACTCCCCGTAGGGATCTAAGAAGTCAATGACTCCCAAGGTGCCTGCTTAAGAAAATATTCCGCTCTACGAAACCAATCAATTGTTGGTTCCACAACAATCATGTTGACTGACTCTTTGTTATCAAAGGCTGCACGCTCCGTTGCTGGGTGCGAGAGTGTTCTAACATGGATGGTAGTAAAATCGATAGACAGATTCTGAGGGATCAAGGACCCCAAATATGCCATGGTGTCTATGAATCTATTTGATGAATGAGGGATTGCCTCAATGTCATACCATTCAAATTTAGCCAGATAAGTGGCAACAAGATCTTTGTAGGCTTTCAGTATGGGACATCGACATTGAAAGAGCCCCTTAACTTGGTTAACTATGAGCAAAGAATCACCAAAAATATTTAATCTTTTAATACTCATGGTGATGGCTGCGTGGAGGCCCAAAATTAGGGCTTCATACTCAGCATTATTGTTGGTGCACAAAAAGTCTAACTTGAATGACAAGGGCATTGGAGCTCCTTGTGGCATGAAAAACACTATTCCTACACCACCCCCTTGCTCACACTTTGAACCGTCGAAGAACAATGTCATATCAGCATTATTCTTTGGTTCTTCGGGTTTGGGAGCTTCAGATATTACGAAGACCGCATCATATGGAAGCTCAATGGTTAGAGGCCTATTGTTGGACAATGGTGCCTCAACCAATTGATCAGCTATGACTTGTCCCTTGATGGAATTTTGGTTGATGAATTGCAAATCAAATTCTTTCAATAGCATGATCCACTTTGCAGTACGTGTGTTATGATATGTCTTGCTCATCATATACTACAAAGGATTCTATTTTGATATAACATATGTTGTATGACTTAGCATGTAATGCCATAATTTCTTGGTAGCAAACACCACTACTAAATAAATCTTCTCAACATATGCATATCCTAACTCATAACTCACCAAGGTGCAACTGATGTAATATACGGCTTGCTCTTTGCCTTGCATGTTATTTTGGGCTAACATCATCCCTAATGCAAAGTTGGTTGCCGATATATAGTAGAAAAGGCTCATCTGGCCTTGGTGGAGCTAGTACTGGTGGTGTTGCCAGGTATTGCTTAATATCAGCAAAGGCTACTTGGCAGTCCTCATCCCAATAAAATGGGACCCCCTTGTGTAGCAGTCAATTCATGGGTCAATATTTATCCGATAATTGAGTGATGAATCACTTTATAGATGCTACTTTGCCCTGAAGGCTTCTTAGTTCTTTGATATTAGTGGGAGGACGCATCTCTAGGATAGCCTTGACCTTTGTTGGGTCTACTTCGATGCCTCATTTAGAAATGATGAATCCCAAGAGTTTACCTAAAGTTATGCCAAATACACACTTCTTAGGATTCAACTTGACATTATGCTCTATCAGGCGATCAAAGACCTTCCTTAAGACCTCCGCATGCTCTGCTCGCAACAATGACTTAGCTAGTAAGTCATCGATATAATATTCTAAGATTTTATGCATGTAGTCATGAAAGATATATGTCATAGCCCACTGATATGTGGCACCAGCATTTTTAAGACCGAATGGCATAAATTTGTAGCAAAATGTCCCCCATGGCGTTATAAATACGGTTTTATGCTGATATTCGGGTTTAATCCGAATCTGATTGTATCCAAAAAAATCATCCATAAGGGAGAGCATTTCATGACCTGCAGTAGCATCTACTATAGCATCAATATTTGGCAATGAAAATGAATCTTTGGGTGTTGCCTTATTGAGGTCTCTAAAATCCATACAAATACGGACCCTTCCATCTGGCTTTCCTATGGGCACCATATTGGACACCCATTCTAGATAGTCGATGGAGATGACAAAATCTACGTCCAACAACTTTTGCAACTCGTCTTTCACCATTAAGGCTACTATTGGATGCATTTTTCTAAGTTTTTGCTTGATTGGCTTCTTCGATAGATCTAGCAAAAGGTTATGAGTAACCAATTTTGGATCTAGACCCGGCATGTCTTTGTAAGTCCAAGCAAAGAGATCAGGTCTCTCTTTTAGTAGAGGTATGATGCTATCATGCTCATCCGGAGTGAGACTCTCTCCAAATCTAACCTTCCTTAGATTGGTGGGATCTTTACTGATATCCACATCGAAGGTTTTCTCTACTGACATATGTGATCCCTCCTCAAGTTGGTGAGGCGTAGGAATCAGATGGATGTCATCATCCGGGTTCACATGTTCCTCATGGGAAGCACCCTCAGCGTGATAAACATCATGAGCACAACCTAGCACAAAATGAAATGGTTGTAGCATTTCTTCATTAGGGAAGAAATCTTCAGGCTAGACCGACGAGTCAGTGCGATCCCAATCGATAGCATCCATGTTTAGATGCAATGGTTTGGATGGATCTGCTGGATTGCGGAGTGGAGTGGTCAAATCAATGGAGACCATATTGATGGAATGGAATTGATCTCCAAAACCACATGGACAAAACTCTATATCTAAAGCGTAGCTTCTGTACCCAAGATCTGGTTCGGATGGTATGGGCACAAATGGATCCTCTCTGTGGGATGCCCGTATAACTGGATCCTCCCAGTGCACTAGCTGCAAAATGGGATCTCTCGGCTCAAGGAGCTCCATGTACATAGGCGGATGGGGAAAGAGTTCCTGATACCTCTCTTCGAGCTCTCTTATTTCCCTTAGGTTACGATGGAGATTAATCTCCCGATGCAAACCTACAATGGTAATAGGTGGGGGACCTCGAGGTGGGGGCCTATTACATAAGTGATGAGGTCCCAAATAGGCCATCTCCAATGAGTCCTCATCATCACTATACAAATACAATCCGTCACTTCCCCCCTCCTCTAAGGGGTGATCTACTAGATGTGGCCCCATGTATCTAATTCTGTGGTCGCTATCATCACTATCTAGATAAATCCGATAGAATGATCGTATATATGATACTACCACATAAACTAGCACTGCTTCTTCCTTAGAGCACTTAGTGTTGGGAGGGACTTCCTCCGTAACATGCTCTGATTCCCTAGGCAATAGATATTGTGGATACATAAGCCTGGAATCGGTCCTCTCATCTACATAATTGTGGTCACTACCATGGATGGGCCACTCTATTGTGTCTATGCATAGTGGGAGATTAGCTGGGTGAGGCTTTAAGTAGGCCTCCTCTATTTCATATTTATAATCACTATCAACTATGAAGCACTCATTCGTCTCTTCCACTTGTTCCATAGGCAGCAGATGGTGTATAAATGTCGGACCTGGAAAGGTCGGCTCGATTTCCTCCTCAAATTGATCATATTTGAGGACTCATCATCTGCATCATAACTAGGTCCAATAATTTTGGAGGTGGACTCCTCTCCATCATCATCACAAATATCTCCTGACTTGAGATTGCCTATAGTAGTGGGGTTATGCCCCTGCATACCAGTGTCATCGATAGCACTACGGATTTGGTTACCCAAGTTGCCTCTGGGGTTGTCCTCTAAGGGCCCATCATGATATGAATCGAGTGGCCATATGGTAATGAACGATACCATCTGGCGAGTCCTCCAATATCTGGAAGGATTATGGTGATATGGATTAAAATTCACATCGTCCCCTAGACTTAGGTACATGTGATCTAAGGATACGGTAAGCAAATCATCATGATCCTGTACCTATAACCCTAACTCGAACCTATCAGTAGCTAACTGATAATGAGGTTCGAGCAGAGTCCTATGTCCTTGTTCAAAAAGACCAAGGCCATGTCCATGCCAATGATACGACTCAAAAATGTGCATGGCGTATTTCGAGTTGGATAGATAGCACACATTTATAGTGAATGGCTCATCATCATCCTCATCTATGGAAATTCTGGTGGGCGCCTAATCGAGCCTTGCATAGAGAAAGTTTTTTTGGTTGGGTGGCTCACCCAACGACACTACAGATCCAATCATAAATCGATGAGTGTGCGGTTGGCTCATCTCTTGTGTAGTTTTCAGGATAGGTCTGAAAGTAACATTTTGCACAATATACTCACCCAACCCTATGCTAGCCAGATGAATGGTCACCTACGGTGTAGATGACCCTGCTGAAGATGCCTCATTGGCTTTGTCTTGGGGTTCTTCCACATCCATGTGAGTGGGAGTCTCATTAGCGACTGGTCCAAGCATATGATCTCCTACTTTCTTGCCCAATTTTACCTTTAACTTCTTACCTTGCCGATGCATTTCCAATGTAGTAAATTTTAGAGAAGTTGCAAACATATGCTCAAATATGTGTGACATAGATGTCGATGATTGAGCATGGGCTGCTGGTTTACCTCTTGGAATCTTAACCAATGAAGCAGGCCGAATATCCAAGTGCATCGACGGGAGTACAAAACCCCCAGGCAAATCTGCTAGGTTCACAAACTTGAATGGTTCTTTGTCCGAGGACACTACATGAACCTGTCCCTCATGAATGTACTTCATGCATTGATGCAAAATAGAGGGGACGCAACGCATTTCATGGATCCAAGGTATTTCGAGCAGAATGTTGTACTGCATGGCACCCTCTATCATGTGACACATCATAAAGATGGTCTTGAGTCCCACCTGAATAGGTAGAACAATTGTACCAACTGTTGAGCATAGTGCATCATTAAACACTCTCAACATAAAGGTGGTAGGCACAATGTGTGATTTGGGTAACTTTAGATGGCTCAATGCCTTGGTCATAATTATACTGATCGAGGACCCAATGTCGATCAAGAACCTTTTGAAAGGCATGTGGTTAACACACGCGATAATATGGAATGGCGGGTCAGCCGTAATAGTAGGAACCGTCTTCAATTCATGATCGTAAAATTATATCGTGGGTTCCTAACACTGTTGTATATGTCCCATGAAATTTGTAAATGCATGCACATCTTGGGACTGTACCTCAATGGACCTTAGAATGTCCATAAGAGTCTCCTTGTGTCTAGGGGACTACTGAATAAGCTCATATATTGAAAAATTCACAAGAGTTGTTTGTAGGTTCTAAACTAACCTACTCCTTATGGTCACCACCGGTCTAGTTGGTGGGTTTGGAATGTTTTGAGCTGGTCGTTGATCCACCGTAGCTTGTATTGTAATGGAACCACGAGGTTGATTCGGTTGATCATACCTCTCGTGTCTAGTAATAACATTGACCATGCCTACAAACCCCTAGGTAGGTGGTTCGATTCTCACTTGATTGACCTGGCTGGTGTTGTTATGAGGCGCTTCGTGATTAGGTAGTGTATTCTTGAAAATACCCATGTTTCTATTGTCGGGCGCCTGTGGATTACCTGGTACTACAAGCTCTCCTTTTTCTATCATATTTTTCACAATGTGTTTGAAGCACCAACATGTATCGATGTCATGGTATTTTGATCTATGGAATATGTAGAACAGATCGTCTTGATGCCACTTCGACTTTGGCACATTCGGATCTACTAATTTGACCTTGAGCAATCGTATGGCCTTGGCCTCACACAGTTGATGGAAAATCAAAGTCATCAATTATGTCAAAGGTGTGAACTGGCGAGGTGGGCGCTCTTCTCTATTTTTTCCCTTATAGTTGTTTTTGTGTGTCTCATAACGCGTAAGAGGAGGTTGGGACTGATAATTAGGATTTTATTGTCCCTTGTCATCTTCTCCAAGATTTAGTACTACTTTATTCACATGGGCTTGCTTGCCTTGTTGCTTCGTAGTACTCTTTTTAAACCCCTATTTCTTCGTCTTGAGCTTCAAGTTGCATTCTTGCAACTTGATGTCCTCGATCACCTCGACTTGTGACACAGCTTCCTCGAATGTAGTGTACTATTGTAGCTACAACATTAGCGAGATGTGCTTGGCATAAATATTTGTAAAAATTCAGGTCAATTCAACTACAGGAATGGGGAATGGCAACTTTACCATTATTCTATGCCATTTATTTATGTATTGCTCGATGGGCTCATCGTCGCGTTGAGCTAGTGCAGCCAAATCAGAAATGTTGGCCCGTTTCTTGATGCCAAATGAATAGCATTCAAGAAAAGCATTGGCTAACTGCTCGAAACTAGTAATATTGTGTTTCTTCAGCTGGTTGAACCACTCTTGGGCTAGGTTAGAGAGTTTCGTAATGAAGGAGCGCAACAACAAGACATCATGACTCTTTATCTAGAAACAAACATCCAAAAAACTCATAACATGCTCTTGGGTATCCTCATCACCCTTGAATTTTTCTAACCTGGGCATATCAAAATGCTCAGGATATGGAGGCGTGGGCATCGAGGGGTCTAGAGGTTCATTGTGTATCTTCCTCAGTGTCGGTTTTTGTATAGCCACACGTTACCTCTCTATTGCTTTGATCTTATCGGCCAAAGCCTTGTATGCCTCAGAAGACAAAAAGTCCTCCTCCCTAAGCTATCATGGAGGTAGTTTAGGAGGTACGATATTATTTGGGGGAGGTGGAGGACGTGACTCTTCCTCCTCATCAACTCGGTAACTCTTAGAATACTCCTAATCATATCCGTCTACATCCACATGTTCATGTTGCCTCTGTCTAAGATTATTGAGTGACGACAGTCACTCCCTCTATTAGGCACTGACAGGAGTATGAGCGTCTCTATGCTCCTCGTGCATATTGGCTAGGGACATAAACCTCCTATGCACACACTCTCTATGCTCCTTAGGAGGGTATAGGCTAGCCCTGGCTAGCCGATCCTCCTGCTCTATGCACTCTTTTTAAGCTAGAATACGATCCTTGCACATGCGCTACTCATATAATATTTGTTGTAGGACCCTTTGCGCTTGAATATTTTCATCCTTAATATGTTGCCTCTCTAGGTGAGCATCCTCTAGTTGATATTGGAGGAGTTGACATCTTTGCTCAGACACCAGTCTATGTGATTTGTTGATCTGATCGACCATGGGAGGCCTCTGGTGTGTATGCTCTATGCGAGCTATCTTATGGGTTTTGTACCTATCAAACAAATGTGTTGATGGTGGACGTGTGACATGAGGGCACTTAGAAGCCTCTCCATGCTCTCTAGTGATCTTGATACAACTACCGCTATGCTCACTCGAAGCACAAGTGGGTGGAGTTGTAGGCTTATAGCCTAGCTGCTTAAGAAAACTACCTAGACCATCTAACTGCCTAGACCTCCATCGCTCATGTGGTGGTTTTCCATTAGTTCCCACCTTTGATATATCAATGGTGATCTTGCATGGTGGGCCACGCATAGGAGTATGGATGGACCTATGCTCGTAAGCGAGCCTGTACTCTTACCCCTAAATGGGTGGATCTCTGGTCCATCTATACTCTGACTGTAGAGGGTTAGAATCTCCTGTGTACCTAGTACGTATGAGAACCAACTTGGTCCCCTGCACAACATATTCCTCGACCGATCCCGTGGACATGCGTGTAGTGCAATCTTGGTAATGGCTTTGGAGTAGAACATCCTCATGCTGAGAAGTTCCATGCTCAATCCTATGCCTAGAGGAGTGTAATGAAGCTCCTATATCAAGGGTCCACTTAACGAGATCTCCCCATGTCGAGTTGTCACCTCTAATGCTCGTCGAACGTCATTTAGTTCGCTCATGTGTATGAGGACTCGATACATGCTGCTGTGAACCAGTTGGGGGTTGATCATGGGCATCAGTCCTAAACCTTTGTCGATCACCCCGTGTGTTCAACATTTGTGTACCTAACATATAGATGTGTTTTATTATGCAAACAAGGTATACAAATGGTGATTATCTCCTTTTAAATTTTTATTGTGAGCCCTAAACTGTTTGATGTTGTTTTTAGATGTGTTGTATCGGTGTTAGAAACTCTCACGTGTTTTGAAAGATTTTTGGATTTTATACTCAGTTAAATTGGCTTTCACCTATATACCCATAGCTCAAAAACTTTGCGGTGAAACCCAAGTCACGTAAACCAACCTATAATTTGTGGAAGTGAAGCCCATACACGGTCATGGGGCACAGGTCCTCCCAGTTCCTCACCCATTTTCCCCCAATCAGCATCATACCCTCCGAAGAGAAGTATATGCAAATTTTTTAGGGTACGAAAGGATATTGGACCCGGTATGGTATAATAACACAAGGTATGTGGGATTTGGTCCAACAAATGGAAGTTATGCCCACCGTCATTGAACCCTACTAGTGGTTGGAGATGAAGCCCAACTCACTAGCATTTAAGTGCCAGGTGGTGTGTGTGGTTCCTTTTACTTTGTAAAAATGACAAATACATAAAGGAGCATAATGATAATTCCTACATGATATGCATGAAAAGAAAGGAACATTTCAAATTATGAAAGAATGCATGTTAATGTCCTAAATGATATTTTAACAATGCAATTACAATGACATGGCCACTAATTGGGCCTCAAGCATGCAAACAACACGTAATATCTATCAAGGTCGTTGTATGTAGGGGTGGACTGCACTCAGAGGTCTTCTATTCTAAGCAAAACCTCTCTAATGAAAGGAAAACAAAAATAAACTAAGACTTGTTCATTGACTATTTTTTACTTAAGTTCCTAGTTTGCAACAGTTCGATGCTTTCTGGAAAGATACAAAGCAGAAAATTCAAAATAGATAGTGAAATTGGGGCCTAACTTAGCTCCTGCTCTGCTGCCCATTGAGTTTCCTGATATCTGCCTTTTCCTTTGTTAACCGTAGGTCCAATCTATGGGCTGTAGTGGTAACCACAAGTTATAGCCATGGGCCAAAAAATAACCACAGATGTTAGCTGCGGTTAGCACCTGAGATAAAAAAAACAAAGATGTCAATACTTAGGGGCTAGAAATATGGAGTCCCACCATGATCGCCATCTGACCTAACCACGGAGCATGCACCTAGCTACTGTATTGATCTATACCATCATAAAAGCATAAAGATTCACACAAGTACATAAATTGAACAAAAACAACGTATGTAAGATTTCTCGTATTAATCGTTGAATGAGCTTTGATTACAAAAATGCCCTCTCAGGGTCACTTGAAAGATGATACTGATATTACAATTGCCAATGCCCTCAATGGGGTAGGCGCACTTGTAGTGCTCTATTGATTAGTCACAAACTGCCTTGGGGTAGAGCTAACCCCCTTCTTCGCGATGTGAAAGGATTATGACATAAGTTCCTCTTGTACCTGTCTCCCTATGAACAAGAAAAAATAACATACGATTAAAAATATTGATAGCCTCTCGTGATGAGGCCCTTTAAGGGAATATGTATGCAAATGCCATTAAACTAGTAAAACAAGAAAGCATAAAGAAAGAATTTAAACTATTCTAATTAAATCAAGAATTATACTACAATGTGAAGGACATGAATAAGCAAATGATGCATGGATCAAATATCAAGTTAGGAACAATAAAGTGCATAAAAGATCCAATATACTCCTACTTAATACAATGCATGAAACAACTAATTCCTACGATCAGATTTTCTCTAAAATGCAAGTAAACCTTATGAAAAGACTAATATAACTAATCTATGCGATCAAAAGCAAAGAAAGTAAGGTGATCAGTAACTGTTGCAAACCACAGCTATGGTGGGCGGTCTACACTATGAACTGTGGCTGATAGCCGTGGTTTGACCTCTTACAGGTTTACCCTCAGAATTAGGAGCACTAGGCTTGACCTCCTTGTCCAAATTGATGTTCAATGGTCACCTTTGTTGTCCTCTGATAGATTTGGTGGTCAAATCATTGTGAAGGGTCTTCGTCTACCCGAATTTGTGTTTCTTGATCCTCCTAGACACCTAGGGCATCCATGGCTAATTTGTATTTAGGTGAATAGCAAAGGGGCTCTCAAATGCATAGATTCAGTATGCAATTTGATAGGGCTTCGCTACTCTCTTGATCAATTAAATATTCCTCGATAATTCACCAGCACTTCGCTATACAAATCATCTATCTCCTATATCTATTTGGATGGGGGTATTTATAGCATGACCCCTAGGGCTAGGGGTGGCTTCATGGAGAATCCAAGACCAAGAAGGATGGTTAGGACAATTGGTATGGAAGCCTCTAAAATATTCTATCCTTCAACTACCTCCTTCTAGATATTTTGGTCATTCGAACCGATTTGGCTCGGATGGAAGGCCTAACTAAACTTAAGTTAAGACCATAGGTCACAGTTACAATCCAGAATACAAACCACATGTGTCAACCATGGTTTAGACTGGAGACCACAGGTATGGGCTATGGTTCAGACTGCTTAGGCCAAAATGCGTAAATTGAGTGGTTAGAACCACTGCTCTATCTTGGAGTCTATCCAAGATCCTTCATATGGTTTTGTAGCATGTCCATATGAGTATTCACCCTCGACATGACACGTTTTAGGTGTTTTCAATTTCTATGATAATATAGAGCATGATTATCACCATAGGGTTGTGCTATAACTATTAAGGAGAACTCAACTCTATAGGAACTTAGCCAAGTGCCATTTATGTGTTAGAAGTGCAATATCTAGGACACATTGTATCGGTAGAAGGGATCAGGGTGGATCCTAAGAAAATGGAGGTTATTGTGAATTGACTATCACCCACAAATGTGATAGAGGTGCAAAGCTTATTGGGGTTGATTAAATACTGTAGGAGTTATATAAAGGACTACGCCAAGATTACCTCTCCAATAACTAACCTCCAAAGGAAAGGGAATGAATTTAGGTGGTCAGATAAATGTGAGTAAGCTTTTGAACTGCTTAAGAAAAAGCTTACCATACCTCCTATATTAAATATACCCAATCCTCAGGGAAGTCTTTCGGTTTGTATTGATGCATTTTTTGAAGTTTTAGGAGGAGTTCTCTCTCAGGAAGAAGTAGTGATAGCCTTCGGGTCAAGGAAACTAAAGTGACATGAAGTCAGTTATTCAACCCATGATTTAGAGCTAGCAGTGGTGGTGTTTACTTTCAAGACTTGGTGACACTATCTGGTAGGAAGACCATTTGAACTAAGGATAGATCACTAGAGTCTACAATATATATTTACCCAACCTCTACTCAATGCAAGACAAAGAATATGGATGGAATTTCTTGCAGAATATGATTTTGGAATTGAGTATATTAAGATAAAGGAGAACAAATTTGTTGATGCACTAAGCAAGAGAAGACACATGACAGTTTTATCTCGCGTTCATGTAGAATTGATGGGACGAAACATGAAAATGTAAAGATAGAATGCCTACTACAACCAAATTTTTGAAAAGATATGAAGGAATCCAGAATATAACCAAGATTATAGTTTCAAATATGGATTCCTATGGTTCAAGGATAGGGTAGTAATCCCTGAAACTGATGATTTAAGAAGATGGTCTTGAATGAAATGCATAGATCACCATATTTCGCTCACCCAAGGGGAGAAAACATGAGAGATAATATGAATACAAATTTCTTTTTTCCTAGTATGAAGAGGGATATGACTGAATTTATCGCTCGTTGCCTCAAATGATAGAAATTTGAAGTAGAACGCAAACATCCTAAATGATTTTTGTATCTGCATGATGTACCTATGCAAAAATAACAAGTGATTGCAATGGAGTTTATTTTAGGGATACCTGAAAAGGATGCTAACATGACACAATATTAGTGGTGGTTGATAGATTGACCAAGGTTATGCATTTTACACCCAAAAACATTAAAGATGATGTCATGGTGGTGGCTAATAGATTTTCCAAAAAAATATTTTGACTCCACGGTTTTTTGGATGTAATTATATCATATAGGGACTCAATATTTACATCCAAGTTTTGGTAATCTTTGCATCATTCCATTGGTACTAGATTGAATATAAGTTTTGCTTATCACTCAAAAACTGACAGGCAGACTGAGAGAGTGAACTAGGTATTAGAGGATATGCTCCACATGTTTTGTATGGATCAAAAGACCCATTGGGAATATTACTTACACTTGGTGGAGTTTTCTTACAACAACCGCCACCATTCAGCTTTAGGCATGGCTCCTTTTGAAGCGCTTTATGGTAGGAGATGTAGGACATCCCTATCATGGAACAATCTAGAAGGTAGGATTGTACTTAGCCCATACATGGTTAGGGATATGGAACACAAATTAAGGACAATTAGGGAATGGATGAAGGAAGCCATAGATTGATAAAAGAGTTATGTCAATTTGAAGAGATCAACATGGAATTTTGTTGTTGGTGTTAAAGTATTTTTAAGGGCGAGACCAATGAAAAGCACTATTAAGTCTACAAAACTAGACTCTCACTTTTTTGGACCCTTTGAAATCATAGATAAGATTAGTCCAATGGAATATCGACTTGCCTTACCACCCCATTTGTCCAATATTCATGATAATTTTCATATTTCTTTACTTAGAAAGTATGTTGCTTACCCTGAGCATGTGTGGGACTTTTCTAATTTGCATATGGTGAACCCAGAGGCTATCAAGCTTTGAACAGTAATAATCCTTGAGTTCTAATCTAAATCAATGCAGAAAGGGGCTCTAGAGCAATGCAAGGTCCAGTGGGACCACTTTTTTTAGAGAAACACTACTTGGAAAAAAGTAGCAGAGATGCAAAAACACTTTTCATTTCTATTTGAAAAAGCAAATTGAATATTGTTTATTGTTTAAAAACTTGGATGAAAACACATAGGACTGTGTTAAGCCTATGGGGGGAGTATGTCATGACCCTCTCTTGGTAGACCCTTTGTTTTGGTTGGATTTATGCTAGGTTATGCATGATGAATATTTTATTGCAGTTGGATGCTCTTCTAACTAAAGGAATGACTGACAAATTATGTTGATTTCTACAGTATATGTTTTAAAGGATAAAATATGATGTTGCTAACATAATTTCATTGATGCAGGATCGAAATGTCCTAAATATGGGCATACTCTTTGAAAATGAAGCAACTTGATGGATGTTCTCCTTCTTATTTAATGACTTGGCATAATTTGTATATAAGATATAGATTAAATGTTGCTTACATGGTTACTAACTACAAAACTTTAATGAAAATAATTGAAGTTATATTGTATTTTTAAAATATAATCTCTTCAAAAAAAAAGAAAATAAGGAAAAGTTTTGGTAAGCATATTAAGTATGGTGGACTTCTAGATATCGATTGTAATATGTTTTATTATGATCGTAAGTTCTTTTTATACACTCATGTGCAAATTATTATAGAAAATGACAAGAGTTTTGGTTTCCCCTTTTTATCTAATAATTGTTAATTAGAAGGGAAACATTGTTAAGTTTTTGGTTGAGTGCCCAAACCTTGTGAAGTTGTGGGAGCAAGTATGGGGGCATACCAACATTTCATCAAAGAAACCATGTTGAGATGGGCCAAAAAAAAAGGTGATGGAGTAGTGGTGATAGAGGGCAGAACATTTTTTTTTTAGAGTCGAAGAAAACTAGTGAAGAAAAAGACTCAGTACACTATAAACCTTGGAGTGGGACATTGAGGAAAAAGAATCAGTACACTATAAACCACCATTGATCACAGGTAGACATGATTTTACATTGACATCTTGTATTTTCTAATTAATGGAAGTAGAATCTTTTATCAATACTTTGGTAGAAGTATTATTTTCTTGTTTTAGAGATTGGAGATCCTTCATTGCACTTGTTGCTTCAATATTTGTAGTGTGCTGACCTATGTGTTAAACTAGAATAGAAGACCTTGAATCTGGTTTGGCTAGGCTAACAAGTTGATGGTTATATTTACTGTCAAAACTCTTTCTTAGTTGTTGTCTTCCATCAAGATGGCTGAGTTGGTTGTTAGAGTAAGTCGTTGGGTTATTTGTCTAACCTAGTACCCCTTTCTTGTGCTCTCACTACGTATTCATGGAAGCAACATTTTGTGTTGTCTAGAGATTTTTTTCTACCTAATGAAAGGTATAAATATTGCTCTCGGATCATTAACTATGAGTTTTTGACCTTGTGGTAGTAGAGACATGAGTTGTCTTGAGTTGCTATGGAGTCCTACAGGGTTATACATAGTGGCTATTTTTAGCCAATTGGCTAAAATTAGAATTTTTGAAATTTGAAATTGGCTAATATTTGGGACCCTTGACCAAGACCCATTAGCCAAAAAATTTTGGGTGCAATTTTTTTTGGGGGGTCGATTTGCCCCAATTTTATAATAATTTTACCATTTTAAGTTTAAATTTACAACATTACCCCTAATAATAGTTAACCTTCTACATGTGTTTTTATACTATTCACCTAGATTTTGAAACAAATTCACCAAATTTTTATATAGATATTTTGGGGTTGACCCCTTATGCATAACCCTGGTCAGTCCTCCATTGGTTGGAAGTGATTTGGAGTTAAGAAACCTCTTAGGAGTAATCATTATGCATGCATGTTGTGTTGCACCTTGTAGAGAAAAGAGTAGGTTATTCTATTGATACCTAATAACTATGGTGGTTGTGAGAATGATTTCATCACCTAAATTTTTAGCTTGAAGAATAATTTTTTGGAAGCTGACTTAGTTATTCTTGTGAGTGTGTTTGACCTAGAGTTCGGTAATTTGGATATGGAGCCCTCTGCATGTTATGCAAGTCCCTTTGGAATACATCCATGGCTTAATTAGGAGTTCCCTTTGTGGTTTTGGGTGTTTAATCCAATCAATAGTTGTCTTCGAGGAGCAACACTGCTAACCTTACATTGGTGAGACTGTCAACTTGAAAGTGGGTAGAATTCATCTTCTGGTACTATGGATAGGAGGTCAATTTTGTAGCAGTGCAGTACTTGAAAGCTGGGTAAATAAATTGCATGATGGATTGAATTATACTATTTTGGATTTGTTATATTAAGATAAGCAATAATGAAATTATGATTGGATATATGTATTGCTTCAGATTTTGTAATAACAAGCAATAGTGAATTTATGATAATGGATATATTATTTAGTTTTTGTTATGGCTTAGAGCGTTAGTGAAATTATGGTAATGGATATATTATCTCATATTTTGTTATATTCGATAGCAGTAATTAATTGATGGGATAGAAATAGAATAGTAATAAATTGTCTATCTTGAGCTAAAATGGTGTGTCTTGATACCATGAGTAGATTTCTAACAATCATTCTTTTCTTGAGGGAATTTAGCCCTCACACATTCCAAGAAAGAATTTTTATTTTTTGGTTTTGTTTGATGAGATTTTACCCTTAACCACCCATTCTTCATTTGGATCTAATTCTTGTCCCTTGTTCTCTAGTACTTTCTATTCTTCTTGTTTTAGAGTTCTTCCTTGCTTTATTTTCTCATAATTACTTGTATTATTTACATTTTTATATGTCTTCCAGGAAGATCATTCTCTCCCATTTGCAGGTTAACCCAAAACCTAATACAAAATCTAGCTTTATGCTGAAATTGCGGATCCTAGTCATCCTTAGAACATTCTTTTCAAAAATTGTGCTGGTTATCCTACAACACGTTACACTTACTACAAAAAGACAATTCAACATGATAATTAACATTACTTACAACGATAGTTGTTTGAGTTGACTTAGAGAAAAAACTCTATGCTTATCACAAAAAACTTGGGGAAAAAGCACCCTTCCAACTTTCTCCTTAATCAGTAGTGTGATTTTCATGTCTAAGAATTTATTCCACTTCATGTGGCACCCCTTGTGTCCACGTCATCAATATTCCTGCATCAATACCCACATTGGCTAATTTGTCAGTCGCTTTCTTGGCCTCACGAAACACATGGTGAATCCTCCTGTCCTATCTTACTGTAAAAAAGATCCTTGCCTCATAGATGACGACCTCAATCCTCCATGGAGGTTTTCTGCCATTGGTTAATAGGTTTATGATATTCATGGAATCGCTTTCAATCATCAAATTTCCATAAGTCTCCTGGGCAACTTTTAACCCTCTCAAAAGGGATCTAGCTTTCACATCATTATTAGTTCTAATTACCAATGGTTCAACAAAGGCCTTAACCATGTTTTCTTGATGATCTCTGATTACTCCTCCAGCTCCTGCTCTTCCCGGGTTCTCCTTAGTTGCACCATCAAAGTTCAATTTGAACCAACCCCTAGGGGGTGGCTCCCAAGAGACCCCATTTCTAGGATTGGGTAGAGGTATGAAAGGCTTTTCTTCAATGCCTAAGGCTAAAGCAATTTGTCTTTCCTGGGGAGGGATTATAAGGTTCTCCTCAACAAGGATACTAATATTTTCTTTCGTAAAGGTAAGGATTCTATTGAGGATTGTTTTAAGGCTATGATTGGTGTCCTTAAAAGCTCTGTGATTCCTTTCTAACAATATCTGCCACAGGAAATGGTGCCAACAAATTTTCCAAAGGTACTTAAGTTTCAGACTAACAAAGGGTTGAGGCCATTGTTGGAACACTTCAAAAACTAAATCCGACTTGACCCACGAGATCCTAAAAGACTGGAAAAGTTCATCAATGATGGACGCTGTCACCAGACACTCTAGGAACAAATGTTGGGTTGACTCCCACCCAACCCTGCACATATGACAACGATTAGCAATAACCATACCTTTGGCCAACATATTATCCATGTTAAGAATTTTTACTTGGATCACCAGCCATGAGAAAAAAAATATTTTAGGGATTAAACCCTTGATCCAGACCAAATTCGGTTGAAATTGTTGGTCTTCATTATTGATGAGCAAGTTATAAGCAAATTTGGCCATAAAATCTCCACTTTTAGTCTCGGCACAAGCAATGTGATCCTCATCTTCTCCAGAGGGAAGAATTTACTCTGTTAAAATATTATGAAGTTCTTCGGCTCAGCTTCAAAACCCTGAACAAATAATAATATAGCGCATGCTTCCTATAACCATATTTTAACTCATAATAAAAGAAATAATAGTATAACCCATACAAAAAATTCGGATAACAAATGCACCCTTTCCTATATCTATTATTTTAATTAATATATTCATTAATTAAAAACAAATACCTAATATAAATCTTAAATCTAACTAAGGTCTATAACCAAAAATTAAAATTTAGTGTATTCATTAACTTTAGAATTAAATTTTTTTATCGTTTAATCCAATACCAAAACAACATTTTTTGAAATAATGTTTTCCTACTTTAACCTTAGAAAACACTAAGAGAAGGCTTGTTAAGCTATTTCTAAAATCGATTTTTAAAACAAAATATTTTATAAAAACATTTTCTTATAAAATTATAAAATTATTTATATTTTAATGTAAGGTTGCTTTGTCTAGAAGCCATATCACAGCAACTTTTGGTTATATGCTTCTGTATTTTTTAAATCTAGTACTATACATATAAAAATTCTCACCAAAAAAAAAACGAAAAATGACATATTATATAAATATATTTAAAATATATATATTTTTTTATACAATTTTAGGAGCAGTTAAGTGTTCCACCTTATTTGTTGAGGATCTGGAACCACTGGTCACTCAGGATTTGTACAGTATTCTCTTTTTGATGTTTAGTTAGAGGATTCAGATTAGACTACTATCTTCACAGACACTTTGATTCAGATTAGACTACAATCTTTACAAACAAGCTACCCCAAAATTCAAATACGTTACCTTAAAATTTAAACCTAAATAAATACTTAAATAAATAAACAAAATTCAAATACGTTACCTTAAAATTTAAACCTAAATAAATACCTAGATAAATAAACAACTATCGACCCCATCGATGCAGGCGGAAGCCCCATTCTCCTGCAGGTTAAAAAAAAAAGACAACAAAAATTATCGTGCAGGATTTTTTCACCTTAGGAGAAAAAAAAAAAAAAAATTACTGTCTCAGTTTTTCGACGCCCTCAGCTGGTGATTACAACCATTTGGAAGCCACCGCAGATCTGTGCAGGCCGCCAGACTCTTCCAGCAGATAAAAAATCATGCGCAGGTGAAACAGTGTCGAAGGAGAATCAATTAAAAAAAAAAACTTTTATTGTCTAAGGTTTAAATTACCTCCAATCCGTGAAAATCCTCACTGCTCCCCAGTCCCGGTGTGTCAAATGGCATCGCGATGTCCGTTTGGGCAGAAAGAACAACAAAGCAAGTGAGATATGCTTTAAATAAAATATGGCATTTAACAATTCTCAATGGTCACCAAGAAGTTTCATGTTCAAATAGCGTTGGTTCTATCTCTTTTCAACGGAGTTAGGCGATTTTATTAATTTTTTTTGTAAAGGTGTATTTTACATTGTTTTTGTTTTTTTTTTAATTTTCTTAAAAAGTTTTAAGTACCTTTTATTAAAAAAAAAAACTTGCTCCTTTATTTTTGAACGAGGGTATATGTATCTTTTTAAAACAAACAAACAAGAGAGTTTTAAAGGTGTATATATATGTCTTTTTTGAAAGGAGTTATTTTGTTTGTTTAATTTTGTTTGTTTTTGTTTTTTAGATTTTTTAAAAAGGTTCAAGGAGAGGATTTTATTGGAATTTAAAAAAAAAATGTAAAAGTATATTTTACGTAAAATATATTTTTTATTAAAAAAAAAATCTTATTTTTTTATTTTTGAACGAGGTATATATATCACTTTAAAAAATACAAATAAGAGAGTTTTAAAGGAGTATATTTTTTGCAAAAAGGGGATATAAGTCTTCTAAAAACAAAAAACACGTATTTTACAAAAATGGGGGACACACTTATTTATTTTTGTAAAATAGTGTATTGCAAAATTACAAAGAAGATTGTAAGTGTATTGTAATAAGGTGTATTTTCGGCAAAATCCGACACCTTAATAAATTTTGTAAAAATTTCATTTTAAATTTTGCAAAATTATATTTTATAGGTGCATTTTTAGAGGAAACCAATATCTAAAAACATATAAAATCCAAGAAAAAACACGCTTCAAAACAAATTGATGAATGTGTCACATCAAATAAAGGTCCTTATTTTCCAAAAGGGGTGGATCTTTATGAGGATGGAAAATTCCTCACACTATGAAGTGGTGTACAAGCCATTCTTAGAGATGTTGAATTTTGTGAAGACCTTCAAATGAATGGTGCTATATTTCCTATAGATGTTGTAAGGGCAGTATACATGTTATTAATAACCCTTGATATCTATAAGCCTAAAAGGAAAAAGGAACTAAATGAGGAATCAAATATCAAGCCCATTGTGGTCGATGCTTGTTGTGACACAAGTGACCTCGAGCCCTTGGTGGCAAATGCTTGTTGTGACACAAGCGACCTCATACCTATAATGACAGATATCAGTTGTGACACAGGTAACCTTATCACAAGAAAATATTTTGCTTGTGATATTAGTGACTTAAAAACTAATAGTCCTAACAATGAACACCATGATCTTGTCAATTGTGATATGCAATATTGTTAAAAGTAGTGATGATGATGAACTTGGGTATTTGGAAAAACTCACAAAAGGCATTAGTTCAAAACTAATGCAAAGAATGAAATACAATGGTGAAATATTGGGTAAAAATGGGTAAGACATAAGAAAGCTTGTAATGCCAAATGTTAGGCCAAAGAATGAAGGCCTTGGCTATGATGGTCAAGCAGGAAGCAGTAAGACCATGTTTGTAAAACCAAAATCCCATACAACTCCTAGAATCAATTGTTGCAGTCATTGTGGAAGAACTGGACATGTAACAACTAGGTGTTGGAATCTACATCCTTGGGACATATGTGGATGTACTAATCACTTTCCTATAAATTGTTGGTACAAAGATAAAATGACCAACATGATTCATATTGATTGTGGATGGACAAATATCACACAATAGAACAAAAAAAAAAAATATTGTATGGCTTCTACATAATAGGAAGACCGATAGGCAGAACCCGAGATAGACCAAGTGGCAGACCCCAAAGGCAAATCCAAAGGTAGACCCAAAGGTAAACCTAGATCCAAGAGCTAGAGCCAAGAGCCAAGAGCCCAAGCTTGAAGCCAATTGTCATTGTTCTCTCCTCTACATTAAGGGGGGATAGTAACATATTATACTAAATAATGTAATAAGGAGGGATGTTAGAAAAATATTATTACATTATTTAGAGATTTAGATAAAATATAGTTATCTATCTAGAAGCTCACGAAAAATATATAATATATTATTGTTAGTATTGTGAGCTATACTTAGGAGAATACAATCAAATTTGAATGTTATTTGAGGTTGATAGTTAATAGCTAATCTTGGCATATACATTGTATAAAGCTATGATGAAGATGAATATAATTTGAGTTGATTTCTCCAATATTTTTGTGTTTTGTGCTTACACTAACTGAAACACCACACCTTTTAAAGGTAAAAATATCAGAGAAGATTAGTCAATTTTGTAAACTCTGACATTGATTTTCTCCAATGCTAAGGATATTTATACACTGATAAGAAAACAATCAGAGGCATATTACCAATAGTCATTGAAGGACCAAGTCTTCTACATAAATTGTTAATTTCTAAATTTTAACGTTGTTTATTATTATTATTATTTATTTTTATTTAATTTAAATGTGTGATCAACATACTTTTTTATTGAAAGAATCTGGTTGTTGATAACTACTGTGGATATCTAGATGGATATAATAACCTTAAAAGAAATCATTTAACACTTTGATAGCATCCATTAGAAGGTGAAGTAACAACTAATAGGAAGAAGAAGCTACCTTGATGTGAGGCGTGGTTATTTTTCAATCTATGATTAATTTTTTTAATTTCTAGTATGTAAAAACAAAAAAAATATGACACGATTTTCTATTATTCAATAGGCAACCACCCCTTTGACCTGTTAAAAATTAAACCAAATTTCACCTAATAGATATCTGATAGATCTTATCTTCTGAATCAATCACCAAATTTTAAACTACCTAAATTTATTTCCAGTAGTTACAGTTTTTCGATGATTGTATTGGCACCATACTTTTTGAAAGCACGAGGATACGAAAACAAAAAGGGAAAAAGCTCCAAGTACGATGCAAAAATGGAACTAAACTTAACGCTAGATCCTACGAATTGAAAATGCATGAAATGGGGAAAGCATGAACGAATTGAAACGCAAACAAAAATCCAATGCGGAAAACAGCCCTTTCTTTTATTGATACGTTTCGGAATTCGGTTACAATTCGCCTCCTCCCTTTTTAGGGGCGAGGAGCGTTAAATTTGTTTCTTTGTTACATCCATGGATGCCATTCCTTCTTCCGCGTGCCCACATGTAAGATGGGCGGACCAAAACATCACCGCCGCTTGTGTGTACGAATGTTGACTCCCTGCTGCTCCTCTAATGTCCCGATCCTACGTTCAAAGAAACAAGAAACAGTCAGTAGCACCTGCGGATGAAATGAAACATGCAATCCCCAAGCCTACGATTAGTGCATGCAAAGAATAAATAAAACGATAACTAGCATATATCCAAATGATCTAAAAATTTGACAGGGGCATCTAGACCTCACAAAGAAAACACTGCAAATGGAACAATCAGGAAATTCCTCACAGATTTGAATTCGCTCCGGGGCGGGACGAATAGACCTGCAACAAAATGCCAGATAGCACCGCTCAAAATGTCACATCCGGACAGCTCCAAATCTCCTGCAAAAGTGGGGGTTAGCTAATTGGGGGTATTTTGGGATGACCCAGATGGTCAGATTTCCCCAATTTGGCCTCTAACGCCCGGATTTCGATGATGCCCTCTGCAAGTTAGTAAAGGCGAAAAAATGATAAAACATGACAAAAATTGATCAAAACGATATGAAATCAAAATTGCAAACTATCTAAGCAGCATAAAGATCAAATACAAAAAATGAAAATAACAGAAAGAGAAATCGGCCACAGATTCCTAATCGTTCCTAAAAGGGACGATTAGACCCGCAGCAGTGCGGGGGCGCCCGGACGGGCCGCCCGCCGTTTGGGGCCTGATTTCGGCACCAATCCACTTGGGATTAGTCCAAAATCTCTTGTAAAGTGTTGTCGACAAATTGGGTGGTATATTGTGGTCAAATGTCGGGTTTTGGGCTCAAGATTCGTCCTTCCAATGGTCACCCAATGACCTCCTCTCTAAAAGAGATCACGGATGTGAAAGGCACAAATCAACTAGGGGCGTATGGGGAAGTAAAACGGCAGCACTTCGTTGCTCAAAAATGCTCCTTCTCTGTATATTTTGGGGTGAGGAAACTCACCAATTTATAGACCTGGAGGTCTCTTGAATTGGGCATGCAGAGGCGCCACTTGGCAATCATGCCCTCTCAGGGGAGGGAGATTCCTCCCTGATTAGGGACTTCATGACTGCCCTTGCAGCTTGCCTCTAACGCTCGAAAATGCTCACCCACACTCCCATGCGATGAAGGAAGCGTTAAGTGGCGGATCTGAGCTGCCATTTGTCAAGATTTGACTTTTTGCCCATCAAACCTGCAATTCGCCCCACCCTGGAGCGAATACTGATATTCATCCCTGGGTAGGGCGAATCCCAGTTTGAAATCGTCCCTGGGTGAAACGAGTACTGAGCAAAGTGCCTGAAGGTGCCAAATTGACTCCTGACCTTCCAAAACTACTGTGAGAGTGGTTAGGACCATTGTTTGACCTCTAGGGGCTGCCCTTGGGGCTGTGTGTGTCAATGCGATCAGTGTTTGCAGTCACATAATCGGATTGGTGCTGTTTTGGTGTCTACAGATGCCCCTTTTTGGGATGCGCTGTGCAAGGCACAACGCCGAGCAAAAATAGATAACCAAAGCACTAATGATTAGGGTTTCTTAGTAACCTAACCAACTTTTGATGCCCCAAGTATGGAAAGGGCATGCATTCTTGAATCCTTGCTTCTGACGAGCGAAGGAACTCAATTCAAGTGTTAACCTTTTTCGGTGAGGTGTTACTTGAGCTTGGACATTGATCAGTCATGAATAGGCAAAGGGCGCAACCTTTTGTCTGTGGGAACCTTGAGTTCATGATTCATGAATGCCAAGTGATTGATCAGCTTGTGATTATTGCTTGTTTACTGCCCCAAGCAGGAGCGTGATTGTCTTTGCCAATGATTCTTTGAATGCATGTTGTTTCCATGATTGGGTGTGTATTTGTTGATTGGTGACTAAGTGTGACTACCCCCTCAAGCGACGAATCGATGAGGGAATGACCAACATGAGAAAAGCGACGAGTCGCTTGACCCAAGATGACTTGTGTAAGGGTGCCTTCAGATGTTTTAGCGTTAAATGTGTGTGCAGTTTTCCGACATTTAGACCTATTTTTGGTGGGTGTTAACCCTTTTGGTGACGCTTTTTGGAGCTAAAATTGTCAAAAATTCGTCTTCCCGTGGAGCGGTCCGGCCATGGTGGCCTTCTTAGGGAGTAGGATGGTGACAATTTGTAACCCCAACGTCTATTTTGGATGCCAAGAATGTCATGCGCGAAGGCGCCTTCGTTCGGCAACTCTATTGCTATTTTTGGTTGGGTTTTGACCCTTTTGGTGACGCCGTTTGGGGATGAAATTCTCGAAGATCCGTCTTCCCGTGGAGCGGTCCGGCTATGGTAGCCTTCTTAGGGAGTAGGATAGTGAGGATTTGTGACCCCGACATCTATTTTGCATGCCCGAAATGTCAAGTGCAAAAGCACTCTCATTGGACAGTTTTATTGCTATTTTTGGTGCATTTTTGTGCATTTTTTGCTATTTTTGAAATGTTTGCTCTGTATTCGTCCCTGGGTGGGACGAATTCTTGTTGAGCATTCATTCCAGGGTGGGACGAGTGCTAACCAGAGTGCTCATCCCAGGGAGGAACGATTACAGGCTCAAAAAGCCTATTTAAAGGCCAAAACTAGGTTTTGGGCTCATTTGCACTTGTTTTTTCTGGCGATTTGGAGCTCTGAGGAGGAGGAGGTCAATTCTGCGAAGCGAAGCGCTGCCAAATTTTTCCCCACCATGAGTGCATGAACCGGATCGAGCGGCGGAGCCGAAGCGAGACCAGTAAGTGAACTCCCTCTTTATTAGTTTCTTGTATTACAGTTTTAAAACCGCAAGTTATTTTTCGCTTCTTTTTTGTATTTTGTTTTTCAAATGTAAAAATGAAAAAACCTTAGTGAAATGAATGTGTTTATTTGTTTTGGTATGGCTTCATTAAAACGTAGGTTGAAATCCTAGTGGAAACCATGTTTGTTTGTGTTCATTTTTTTGTAAACTAACAGAAACCCTAGGCTAACAAAAATCGAAACTTAGCTGAAAAACGTAGGCTAACCCTAGTTAAACAAAGATCAAAACTGAGTTTAAAAACTTATGGTAAAATTGAGCTTAAAAACTTAGTGTTAAACGTTTTTTTTTTAAAACTTCACTCAACCTTAGTCATTTTTGTTGTTTTTGTTTGATTTATCAATGTAAAGTTAAAAACCCTAGATTGACAAACTAAGTTTGTAAGTTTTGATTTTTTTTGTTTTAATTTATCAATTTGAGAGTATAAAACCCTAGGTTGACAAATTAATTTTTTTTTTTTTTTTTTTTTTTTTTTATTTTTTTTTTTTTTTTTTTTTTTTTTTAATTTATAAATTTTAGAGTATAAAACCCTAGGTTGACAAATGAATTTTGTTTTTCGTTTATACTGTTTGTAGCTGTACACTTTTTTTCATGATTTTAATGTGTTTATTTTGTTTTCTTTTGCAGGTTGTGAAGAGCCGGTATCGTGTGCCTACTATTTTTGCTGAAGCGTGGGAGGCGCTAGCTGTGGGAGGGAGTGGCTTGACGCCCTTGGGCTCAAGCAGGTGACTCGGTTGGAGCCAGTGATTGGGGATCGGGCCTACCTGATGGCCCTGATCAACTTGTGGGATCCTCGGACTAATACTTTCCATCTCCCAATAGGGGAGATGACAGTCACTTTGGAGGATGTCTATCGGATTCTTCGGATTCCAATAGATGGACTGTCGATCAGGACGACATCGCGGGATCAATGGACATCAGTGTTGACATGCTTGGGCATGGGGAGGAGTTGGGGGTGGATGGTCCAGTGGAGAGGGTAGAGGTTGACTATCAGATTGGTGGGATTTTAGTTCGATGGTGGCTTGAGAGGGGTGTGTTGGGAGTGAGGCACTCAGTACTCATGGGCCTCATTTCCAACATGCTGCTACCTGACTCGTCAGGTGCGAGGTTCCCATGGAACCTGTTGGATGTGGTCTATCGGCTGGTGGAGTGTTCGACGCATGAGCCTTTGATCATGAGATGGGGATAGACGCTGCTGGTGTAGCTCTATGGTGAGCTATACGAGGTCCATTATCGAAGGTGAAAGGGGATCAACTGTAGCTATCTATTGCAGAGCTGGGCTTGGTAGCACATAGCGGTGGAGAGGCCGGTGGGGTTACCATGGATGACTTGAGCGAAGATGGTGGATAAGGATATAGGTTACGTGGCTCTATGGTGGTGGTCTGAGGAGCAGGGATAGAGTCGATGGTGGGCAGGTGTCGTAGGGCACTATGTCGATGCCTTCGCTCGGCTTGCTCTAGGGGAGGTGTTCTGGCGCCCCTATCGGGACTATCCAGCCTGGTCGAAGGCTGGAGAGTGGCTCCGATGGGTACGTAGGGAGCGGTGGCTGATTGGGCGGCATGGGACCGAGCAGGAGTTCTTCCCTTATAGTCGGGTGACACGATAGTTTGGGGTGCGCCAGGGGTTTCCTGGTGAGCCCGTGGTCTATCGACATCGGGGGACGAGAGGACTCTGGACCGATCGATCATCGTGCCATTAGGCGAGGATTCAGATGTGGTGATCGACGTCCCGGATGTGGATGACGTCGGGACTACCGTAGAGTATGACCAGTGGTGGATACTATGGCGATGGTGGGGAGAGGGGCCACTAGGAGGCATGGAGGTAGGTGGGGAGGGTGTCGAGGCACCAGGAGATGATTGGGGAGCTCCGCTGGAGGATGCGGACATGGTGGAGGTGGATGATGCGGATGTGGATCTTGGGGTTCCAGATCAGCTGGAGATGTAGGACGTCACGGAGTAGTGGGAGCCAGGCTCTGTTCCGAGATGCCAATGCCTCGAGTTTTGGAGGACATGGAGTTCGGGTTATGCTGAGAATGCATGATTGGAGGGGCTTTATGGAGGCACGATGAGGAGGGGGGATGCGCTAGGGAGAGGGATCTCCTATGCATGCAGTTGGTAGAGCGAGAAAATGCATGGGCTGCATACCATCGATAGGATGGGGACACCGATGTTGCACGGGAGAGGGATCTCCTACGGATGTAGCTGGCAGAGAGGGATAGGGCTTTGGCACAACATGATGAGAACTTGGCTACGTATCACCAGTGGGAGATGGACTTGGTGCGGCAGGTTGGAGCTAGGAGGAGAGATTAGCCGCCTCGGTGGGTGGGTCCCTACGTTCAATGGAGGCGGATCATCACGCCGCTCGAGAGGGAGCGAGACTGAGCAATCAGCATCCTCTCGGTGCAGGTGACTGGATGAGGGGGGCTCGAGTAGGCATGATGCGGGGGCTAGCAGTAGCCACCCTGAGGGGTCTCATAGGACCCACACCATGGGGGGTAGTTCTCGTCGCACCGATCCTACATGATCATGGTGGCCGACGCCCTAGGCTTGGGGGTTTTTGAGCTTTTGGATTTTGTTGCGGGGTCACAGGACCGGTTCATTGTAGCCTACGGGCATTTTTGATGATATATACAGATGACTTTATTTTGTTTATGCGCATGTGATGATTTGATTTTATGCACGATGATTGATGAATATGGATGTATGCATGTTAAGTTATATTGATGGATGCATATGTTTTGCTGAAATGTAAATGTTTTTAATTTATATGATATGCAAATGGAATGGATGAATTGAATTTGTGATTTTTGGCGGTCGGACCATAGACTGTTTAGAACTTTATGGCTTTTTGTCCTAGGCGATTGCTGTGGTAAATGACTTTTCATGTATACATGTTTTTTGTATTTTCTGATGGCGATGCAAGGATGAAAGATATTAGTTGGTTTAAAATGTATTTTAAGGTTTTCTGAGACTCAGATGTTTTAACTATCTAGCCATGACTGTACTTTCATCTTACGAGACTTTTGAACAAGGTATGAATCAGACTTGTCTTTGACCAAGTTATTTCACATCCCTGTGTGTGCAATTGAGTTCATTTATGTGGTGTTTGTCAGGATATCGCCAGTGCCAGATAGGTTGTCAACCAAACCTGTATTGAGGATCACCTGATTAGCTCCACTAACTCCTTTGTTGTATTTAGTCAGATTAATCTGTGGTGCTGTCGTAGGAGACCATAAGCTAGCTCATCCACATGCAAACATTGATCTGCACACAAGTTACTGTGATAGATATATCGTCATGCGGGAGGTTTACCACCAGTGATCGATAGGCTATCCACCAAACCAGTACTGAGGTTTGCCTCATGACCTATCGGAATGCTGAGAGTTCCAGGGATTCAAGTTCGACTCCCTTCTTTTCTTCAATTGTATTGGGATACTTGCTCTTTTATAGTGATAAAAATCACTATTTATTTTTGTTTTTCTTTTGAGCAAGGGATTTGAATATGGAGTGATGAGAATCACTATCTTATGTGCTTTTCTTGATGTATGCACTTTGGTTGTGATGTCAAATTTTTTTGGAGTTTTGACTTTTGCAAATTTGTGATGTTTTGCAACTTTTTTTGAGAACTTGGGATCCTTGGGGAATTGGGTAGGGAAGATGCTTGTCCTTTTGCCAACTCTCAGCATTCTTGGGGTCATTCGCATAGGGGGATGAGCAAGATAACCATTTCGCTTATGGTGATCTGGATTGCTTTGCAGGTTTCATCTTTCATTCACACAACTTGGGAATTTTTATGTGTTTTAATTTGTGTTGGGATGCTACGTACCAAGGTGCGATCCAAGTAGAACTCTACCTTTGTAAAATCTGTCTGACTTGGTACAGTACATGGCTAGAAAGCTAATGACGACTGAAAGATGAAAACTCTTGATACATTAGAAGACCACTGACTATGGTATGGTAAAAAGAAGTGAATGGCATTTATTTTTGATGGACTGTTTACAAAATTGGAGAAATGTGGAACAAGATGGATTGGCGGAGTACTTACAGTCTATGGTGCCTTTGACCTGTATGACCACAAATATGCAATGTATGGATGTGATGCTTAATGCAGCTATATATTTTTGTGTTTTTGATGGAATGATTTTTGTGAGTATGAAGATGAGATGCAAAAAGAGCTCTTTATTGTTGTGATAATTGTGAGTATGCCTGGAAATGAGATGCGAATTTTTGTTATTTTTGATGATTTTATTGTTTTTGAATTTTCTTATTTTTGACCAAGCGATTGTGGGAATCCTTGGGGCTTTTTGGTTTGACCAAAGGGATAATGGGACTTTGTGAAAGATTATGGGAATCCTTGGAGATTTTTGGGATTGACCAAGTGATTATGGGAATCCTTTGGAGCTTTTTGGGATTGACCAAGCGATTATGGGAATCCTTGGAGCTTTTTTGGATTGATTAAAGTGCATTATGGGAATCCTTGGAGCTTTTGGGCTATGGCTCTTCTAAACATGGAATGGCCACAAATGACTGATGTTCAAGGGTTCTAGTTCCTTGATTCCATCAAGAGAGGCTAGCCGGTATGTTCCAGGTCCTATTTTGCTATCAATTACATAGGGACCTAACCAGTTTGCCATGAACTTGTCCCTTAGATGGGATGACAAACTAGAGTTATGTTGGTTCTCTTTCAAGACCAAGTCACCAACCTGAAAGTCCCTCAGATGAACTTTCATGTTGTATGCTTTCTTAAGTCGCTCTTGATAGATACGTAAATGCTCGAGAGCATTAACGCGTCGTTCATCAAGCAACGTAAGCTGGTCTAACCGGGCTTGTCACGCAGTGTCATCATCGATGAACTCTTGCATTGATATGCGTAGGGAAGGAATTTCCAACTCGAGAGGCATGACAGCCTCGAAGCCATACACGAGCAAAAATGGAGTTGCCCCAGTGGGCGTCCGAATGCTGGTGCGATAAGCCCACAGGGCAAGTGGGATCTGGATGTGCCAATCCTTATGACTATCTATGACTGTCTTTTTGAGGATGGCAACTAGCATTTTGTTTGACGCCTCTGCTTGCCCATTTGCCTGCGGATAATAGGGTGTCAAAAAATTATGCTGAATTTTGTACTTTGTGGTCAAAGCACGCACGTCTTTGTTCTTGAATGACGTCCCATTATCCAAAATTATCTTGGATGGAATACCAAAATGACATATGATGTTGTGCAAAATGAACTCCACAATGCGGGGTCCTGTCGTAGAGGTAAGCGGAACCGCTTCCACCCACTTGGTGAAATACTCTGTGGCCGTTATGATAAACGTGTGATGACCTGACGACGTAGGGGAGATCTTACCGATTAGATCTAGGCCCCACTACAAAAATGGCCAAGCCGATTGGATCGGCTGCAAGGCCTGGGAAGGTACGTGTGTCAAATTAGCATGGTGTTGACATTTCACGCACTTCCTTACATATGCGCAACAATCTCGCTCTAAATATGGCCAATAATAGCCCATGCAGAGAATGCACTTTGCGATGGCCATACCACTGAAGTGGCCACCGCACGTACCATCGTGCGCTTGGGCGATTGCCCAAGTGGACTCCTGCTGGTCCAAGCAATGAAGGAGGATTCCTTCGTAGCTACGATGGTACAAAATGTCTCCTAACAAGACATACTTTGCCACTTTCTGCTTGAATGCTCATTTTGCGGCATGCATCAATCCAAGCGGGAGATTACCTAACTTGAGGTAGTCCCTTATGGGTGAATACCAATCCTGCTGATCAGAAGCCTCGATGGTATGAACAACCAATCCCTCTTGAAGTTCATCCCTAGCAAAAGTTGAATGGGAAAGAACTTGCAAGAATAGCGTTGTGTTGCTATTAAGGGGAGTAGGGGAGAACAAGGACCCCCAGTTGGCATGGTTCAGACGATCGTGGATTCGAGAGAACTTATCCTGAGGTGGTTCAATCTGGATCATGTGGATTCCTGGCCTCAAGTCAGAGCTTGCACGCTCCATCATGGATTGCGATAGCGTTTTGACTTGAATGGTTGTCATATCACCAGAAATGTCTTGCGGGATTAATGACCCCAAGGAGGCCATAGTGTCCGCAAAATGATTCGATGACCGAGGGAGTGCCTCGATGTCGTACCATTCAAGATTTGCCAAGAATTTGTCCACAAGGGCTTTGTAGGCCTACAGAACTGGGCATTTGCATTGGAATACCCCTTTGACTTGGTTGACAATTAACAACGAATCACCAAAGATATTCAATCATTTAATGTTCATGGTGATTGTTGTCTGAAGACCTATGAGCAAGGCTTCGTACTCTGCATTGTTGTTGGTGCATGGGAAATTTAATTTAAATGACAGAGGCATTGGAGCGCCTTGCGGTGTGAAGAATACTATTCCCGTGCCACCACCTTGCTCACATTTAGAACCATCAAAAAATAGGGTTATGTCAGCCTGTGACTCAGGCTCATCAGAATCTGGCGATTCTGAGACATGGAAGACCCCATCATCGGGTAGTTCTATAACCAGAGGCTGATCATCTTCGAGAGGAGCCTCTGCTAGTTGATCGGCGATGACCTGACCTTTTATGGATTTTTGTCCAATAAACTCTATGTCAAATTCCATCAACAACATGATCCATTTCGCCGTGCGACTACTATGATAAGTATGACTCATCATGTATCGCAATGGATTCTCCTTAGACACAACATACGTCTTGTTGCTCAACATGTAATGGCACAGCTTTTTGGTAGCAAACACCACTTGCCAAGCAAAGTTTCTCAACGTATGCATAGTTAAGTTCATAACTGACCAGGGTGCGGCTAAGATAGTAAGTAGCCTATTCTTTGTGAAGTTCATTCTTCTGGGCTAACATGGCACCCAGTGCCACCTCAATAGCTGAGATGTATAAGTAGAACGACACTCCTGGTCTAGGTGGTGCCAATACTGGCGGCGAAGCCAAGTATTGTTTAATGTCATCGAAGGCTGATTGGCACTCGTCATCCTAGTGAAATGCTACCCCCTTATGCAATAATTTGTTCATGGGTCGGCACTTGTCAGATAGCTATGCTATGAAGCGCTTGATCGACGTGACCTTTCCCTACAGGCTTCTGAGCTGCTTGATGGTAGTTGGGGGAAGCATTTCAAGGATTGCCTTGACTTTGTTTGGGTCGACCTCGATGCCTCGCTTTGAGACTATGAAACCCAAGAGTTTTCTAGATGTGATGCCAAATACGCACTTCTTGGGATTCAAGTCTGACTTTATGTTCCATGAGGCGATCGAGGATCTTGCTTAAGTCATCGAGATGATCTGGGCACAAAAGAGATTTGGCCAACAAATCATCCATGTAGTCTTCCAAAGTTTTATGCATGTAATCATGGAAGATGTATGTCATGGCACGTTGGTAGGTGGCGCCAACATTTTTAAGGCCAAAAGGCATGACCTTATAACAAAATGTCCCCCAAGGCATTGTGAACGCCATTTTTAGCTGGTCCTCGGGATTGATACAAATCTGATTGTATCCCGAGAAACCGTCCATGAGGGAAAGCATTTCATGACCCGTTGTGGCATCTACCAATGCGTCGATGCTTGGCAATGGGAAATCATCCTTAGGACTCACTTTGTTTAGATCTCAAAAATCAGTGCATATGCGAATCCTCCCGTCAGGATTTTTGATGGGCACCATGTTGGACAGCCATGGTGGGTAGTCCATGCAGATGACAAACTGTGCATCCAATAACTTTTGTAATTCATCTTTGACCATTAAGGCCATTGTTGGGTGCATCTTGCATAGTTTTTGCTTAACTGGCTTGACTGTCGGATCAAGCGTTAGATTATGCGTGACTAGCTACGGATCTAGTCCCGGCATGTCTCTGTATGACCATGCAAAAACCTCCTTCTTCTCTTTGAGAAGGGCAATGTAGTCGGCTTGCTCTTCGAGGGATAAACTTACCCCTAACTTGATGATCTATGGATTCATTGGATCTGAGCCGATGTCTACGTCAGTCATCTCCTCGATCGACATGTGGGATCCGTCCTCCAACTGGTGTGGAGTTGGGATCAAATGGATATCATTTGTTGAGTTAAGATCATCGTTAGGAACCTCGGGTTCCTCTTCAGCATGGAAGATATCCTGAGTTGACCCAGGGGTAAAATGAAGCATTTCACCGAAAGGCCAGTACTCTAATGGGGATGGAGGTGAATTGACGCGATCCCAGTCTATGGCATCTATGTCTAGATACAATGACTATGTCGGATCGATCGGGTTGTGGATGGGGGCGGTTAAGTCAATGGAGATCATGTTGATGAAATGATTTTGGTCTCCATTACCATGGGTGTGATGACTCGGACATTCTAGATGTTCTCTGTGCTCGGGTCTGGCTCTAGAGGTATTGGCATGAATGGATCGGCCCTATGTGCGGATAGGAAGACAGGGTCTGCCCTCGGCACTGATGTCACTATAGGGTCTCTGGGTGGAAGGTATGCTTCGTATGCCCAGAGTGGCGGATCCAACACTTGGTCCCACCGTGTTGGGTCTACGTACCACTCATGCCCTGGCACTATGTTTAATTGTTCGAATATGTCGTTAATCTCCAAGGGGTATGGTCGCTGCATTTGCCGCATGTGATTAAGATATGCCATCTCGGTTTCATCTTCATAATCACTATCGGAGATCCAAAGGCCTTCGTTGGCTCTGATAACTACTTGCGGCATTAAAGGCTCGCCTTGCTCAAGCAAATTGATCTGGCCCCATTGGGGTTGTTCCGCTCTCTGCGGTGGGGCCTGATTACCTTGGGGTGGCACTTGCTCGATTGGAGCATCTAAAGGGAACATTGTCAAGAGACTCTCTTGATAATCATCCATGGGGATCACCTGTGAGTGATTGCTATCTGATTCGAAGGGGTCCCATGGTGCCACCTCATATTTTGATTCATCCTCTGAGGACCCTTCTTGACATTGTCCAGACCCTCCTTGAAAATGAGCTCTCGAGCTTTCTCCTCTCTCGAGCGAAGGGAAGGGATTGCGAGGGTCAACAAGGTTGATTGCCGTTAATGGGAGATAATCCCTCAATGTATATGTCATGTTAGGGTTGGCATATGGATCTGATGCCAATCCCCCCTTGTTGCCTATCCCTAGGCCTTGCATGTTCTCCACCAAGATGTCCAAGGGTAGGGGGTGGTTGAACCCTACTCCTGACTTGTCATATGGCATTTGGTATCTTGGTTGGCAAAGAACACGTACCCCTTGCTCATATCTGCCTAACCCATATCCATGCCAATTGCATTGGCCAAGGTATCTCAAAGCAAAGTCTGGGTTAGACAAGTAGTTGACATTTTTAGCAAAAGGCTCTTCATCTTCATCCTCTTGCATGCATGGTGCAACGCCATGATCAAGGCCCCCATACACAAAGTTTGTCTGGTTTGGCGGGTAGCCTAGGGGAACAATAGTGCCGATGGGGAGGCGAGGTCTCCCCATGTCCTACATGGACTCCAGTGTGGGTGTTGCTACAATATTCCACACCAGATACTCCCCCAGGCCCGTATTGGCCATCTCAATGGTGATTGTTGGTGGTTGAGGGGGAGGGAATGGAAGTTCTCCCTGAGTCCACTCCATGTCGGGTGAACTAGGAGCCTCGACTTCCATTCGGCTAGGCATCTCCTCAGTAGAGATAGTTGATACTGATGGCAGTGTCTCTTCTAGAGGTTGTGCCTCTTCTAGAGGTTTCTTCCCTTTGTCCTTCTGTTTGGCCCCCATCGGTGGCATCGTTGGTGGAGGACCAGACGATGAAGATGGACCCGATTGGGGTTTTGAAGAACTTGCTAATGGGGATGCCTATGGAATTGGACCTTGTTTAGATGGATTCAATTGGAAATCCAAATGCGTTGATGGAAGGGTCGATTGCGGCATCAGTTGCACCGCATTACAATACTTGAAGGGTTCTAAGTCCGTCGGGACTACATGCACTTCCCCTTCAAATGTATACTTTAAGCACTGGTGAGCTATCGAAGGGACACACTTCATGTCCCTGATCCATGGCCGCCCCAGCAAGATGTTGTAGGCCATCTCACCTTCCAAGATGTGGCACAATGTAGGTATAGTCTTTTGTCCCACTTGGATGGGTAGGACTATTGTGCCAACTAGTCGAGCAAATTGCATCATTGAATGCTCGTAGTGTGTAGGTGGAAGGCTGTGATGTGAGATGCGGGCAACTTCAGATGTTTTAGGGCCATGGTTGTGATGAGATTACTGGACGAGCCAATGTCTATCAACACCCTCTTATATGGGATCCCGTTGACCCATGCGATAACGTGCAAGGGTGGATCCGCCATGTCATCAACCACTGATTTCACTTCGTCTTCTCGAAATGTGATGACTGGCTCAGTGCATCATTTGACATGTCCCACGAAGTTGTTGAAAGAATTTGTTTCATGGGGCTGCAACTCGATGGCTTTCAATATCTCCATTAGAGCCTCTCGATGGGGCGTTGATTGTTGTATGAGCTCGTATATGGAGAGCCTAGTCGAGGTGGTCCTCAAACTCTGAGTGAGTTTGGTCCGAAGTGTGGCCACTAGTCTAGGCGGAGGAGGTTGTGCAAGGTGTTGTTGTGGTTGTGTCATTGTTGGCACCTCACCTGTAGTTTTTGCGAGGGCGGCTACACTCGGATACCTCTTGTTTCGAGTCACTATACTGATCATCCCTACATACCCCTGCATGGGGCAGTTCTATGTGACCTCGTTAACTTGTAGGGTTTTTCCTACGGAGCATGAGCAGGCAAGGGGTCTTTAAAGACCTCCATTTGTTGATTGCTTGGTGCCACGGGATTATCCACCGCTAGTGTCTTGTTATCAATTAAGTCTTGCACCAAGCCCTTAAACTTCCAGCAAGCATTTAGGTCATGTCCCTGCCATCTGTGGAACCTACAGTACAAGTCCTCCCTGTACCCCTTAGGCTTGGGAGCGTTGGGGTCTATGGTTTGAATCTCTGGCAGGTTGATCAAATTTTCCGCTAACAAGCGGTCAAACAGGGAGTCCCTGGACTCTGTGTAGGGTGTGTATTGTCGCCTAGGGCGACGCTGCTGATTCTGCTCTTGCCTCTAATTTTCTCTGTCATAGTTGTTGGGAGGCACCACCTGATAATTAGCCTTTTGGGGCTGTGTTACTTGTGCAGGCTTAGGGACATTGATAGCAACTTGATTGACCATAACGGGTTTCTATTGCATGGTCCCTATTTTAGTGTTCTTAGTCCACTCTTTTTTCTTAGGTTTGGCTATCTCGCCATCCTGTATCTTGATCTCTTCAATGATCTTGGCTTGCGCTAGAGCTTCTTCTAAGGTGGCATATTGCTGTAGCTGCAATAGCATAGAGATCGATCTCAAATAGCTCTTTGAGAACATTTGAGTGAGGTCGGACATAGGGGGAAGGTAGGGCAGCTTTGAAAGCAAAGTCCTCCATCGATTCCCATAGGCCGCCATGGTTTCTTCCTCATACTTCCTGAGGCTGGCTAAGTCACTTAGTGACGCCTTCTTCTTGGTGTTGAAGGTGAAGCATTCGAGGAACGCATCCACTAACTGATCTAAGTTGTTAATGTTGTGCTTTGGTAATTGAGTAAACCAATCCGAAGCAGGGCCTACGAATGTGGTTATAAACGTTCTTAATAACAAAGCATCATTGTCCTGAATGCCGAAGCATTGGCTCAGGAATCTCGTCACATGCTCTTGAGCATCCTCCTCACCTCTAAAGGTTGCCAACTGAGGCAGCTTAAAGTGTTCAGGGTAGGGGGTGCTGGCACGGACGGATGCACAGGATGACTATGGAGTTGGCGTAAAGTGGGCTTTTGGGGCCCAAAAGTTTTGGTCTCCATAGACTCCAAACGCTCTAGCAACGCTTTATATGCATCTAAAGATTTAATCTCTTCCTCTTTAGTTTGCTCCCATTGTGGGTTGTGGGAGACTTGAGGCCTATAGAGGGGTGGCCGGATGGCAACCCCTCCACCTTGGTAGGGCATTTTGGCCCGCTCTTCTTCTTGCTCATACTCCTCGTAAGCTTCTTGAGGAGTCTCTGGATGAGACCTATGACCCTGGGTGGGTCCCTGCGGAGGGTACCCATCGTTGTTCTAGGGAGTGGCCTCCCGCTCAGGTCTAGGAGGTCTCGGAGGTAGCACTTGGTAAGGTCACGGAGACCTATCTCGCACCAAGTGATTACGCCTCTCATACGGTTCCGCTCTTTGGGTGCGAGGGGTTGGAACCCTCTCAGGCACCGGGTTATGGAGCAGCTCATCTGTTTGGCATCGAATGCGCTCTTTGCTAAGGCGATATAGATGCTCTAGCTACTATTGGTCTTGCTCAAGCCGCGTGATCTGCGCTTGGCGGGCGGCATGTCTGGCGACTGCCAGGTCAATTTGTTCTGCCATCTTGAGCCTAGGAGGCCTGGATGCCTCTCCTATGCACTTACCTCGGTCGCGATGATCCGAGATCTCAATAGGTCGCTTCCCTCTGTCGAGGTTGGCGGCATTTACCCGAGGCTCTGGCCTCAGTAGGTGATCATGGTATATAGCGGGTGCGGAAGCGCATGGCTCCCATGCTGTATATTGCTCTTGAGGAATGTAATGGTCTTCCTCATGCTCCCTTTCATATGTGTGAAAGGGGCGGGCAGAGTTGGCTCGCCCTGCTTGAAGAGCCTTGCGCTCTGGGTTTTGTCTATTGGTTCTAACAGTGATGGGGGGTAAAGGAGGGATGCCATAATCATGTGGCCTCTCCTCATGGACCCTATGCTACTCTAGCACTTCATCGCGTGGTGGCCACTCATATCGAGCTTCTAAGGGAGCCTTCCTGTCTATGTTGAGCGCCACGTGTAAGGACTCCTCCTGAAAGGGGCTATGATGAATGGGCGTGTCCCTCAAAGGGGTGCCCCTATAGTTCCATTCTGACATGGAATGATGTGGACTCTCTTGTGGGTCAGGCCACCAAGGCGGTATGACCAAGTCCTTAGGGCTGTAGCGGAGGTGACTTGTGCCCCCTTGTACACTTTTCGTAGCTTCCGCCCTTGATTGGGCTTGGCTACGGGTGTACACCATGGTGGTGTTTTTCTACAAGCTATGTAGATTTTTATCTCTTTTTATGATTTTTATGCTACACTAAATAGAAAAGAGCACACACACACACAAAGCAATGATTATCTCGTTTAAAGATTAAAAGTGTGTCCTAGACCTGGTTTAGTGTGTTTTGGTTTTTTTTTTTTTTTTTGAAGGTTTTTGTAAAGAACGTTTAAATGCAAAATGATGGCTCTTATGGCTCCCAAAAATGGTCACCCCTTCGATATACCATTGCCAGGCCGATATACCAACCTCTCTATATACCCGCCCTTACGTGAGGGAAACTATAGGTACGTGAGAGCGAGATGGTACATGGAACGTAGGCGGTACGGAAGGGGAATCACCCTGTTTATGACACCTACCATAGAAGACTTATCCTCATGTGTTGGGAATCACCCTAGCTACACTCGGTCAGCTTTCATCAGGATTTACGTCTAGCAATAGTAGCGATCGGGGTAATGGATGCAAAAATTCAAGCCAAGGTGGTGATGAAATCCACCGTTGGTCTTGATCAAGGGCTGGGGTTTTACGACCAGCTCCTTGGTGTTTAATTTGCCATGTGATGTGTGGGGTTATTTTTATTTTGCAAAAAGGAAACAAGCAAGCAGTAAAAGAAAACTTTCCCTAAGCAAGCAAGTAACCTAAAAATAGAAAAACTGAAGACAAAAAATGACAGGAAAAGTTCAGAATCCCTACCTCTTCTCTGCCCAAATCTGCTGGCTCTGAGTTTCTGCCCTGAAACTACGTAGAGAGCTATTCGTCCCTGGATGGGATGAATAATAGAACTGAATTCATCATAGGGTGGGGCGCATTCCAATTCGTCCCTGGATGAGATGAATTCCAGCTCTATATTCGCCACAGACTGGAACGAACAACAGTCCCGCGTTCAAAAAAAAATGATACCTGCAAGCAAAAGCAAGTTTTGATCAGATTTCTGATCTAAAAAAAATAGAGGACAGGGTCCCACCATGATCGCCACTGAAAGCATGAGGATACGGAAACAAAAATGGAAAAAGCTCCAAGTACGATGCAAAAATGGAACTAAACTTAACGCTAGATCCTACGAATTGAAAATGCATGAAATGGGGAAAGCATGAACGAATTGAAATGCAAACAAAAAGCCAATGCGGAAAACAGCCCTTTATTTTATTGATACATTTCAAAATTCGGTTACAATTCGCCTCCTCCCTTTTTAGGGGCGAGGAGCGTTAAATTTGTTTCTTTGTTACATCCATGGATGCCATTCCTTCTTCCGCGTGCCCACATGTAAGATGGGCGGACCAAAATGTCACCGCCACTTGTGTGTACGAATGTTGACTCCCTGCTGCTCCTCTAATGTCCCGATCCTACATTCAAAGAAACAAGAAATAGTCAGTAGCACCTACGGATGAAATGAAACATGCAATCCCCAAGCCTACGATTAGTGCATGCAAAGAATAAATAAAATGATAACTAGCATATATCCAAATGATCTAAAAATTTGATAGGGGCATCTAGACCTCACAAAGAAAACACTGCAAATGGAATAGTCAGGAAATTCCTCACAGATTTGAATTCGCTCCGGGCGGGACGAATAGACCTACAACAAAATGCCAGATAGCACCGCTCAAAATGTCACATCTGGACAGCTCCAAATCTCTTGCAAAAGTGGGGGTTAGCTAATTGGGGGTATTTTGGGATGACCCAGATGGTCATATTTCCCCAATTTGGCCTCTAACGCCTAGATTTTGATGATGCCCTCTGCAAGTTAGTAAAGGCAGAAAAATGATAAAACATGACAAAATTTGATCAAAACGATATGAAATCAAAATTGCAAACTATCTAAGCAGCATAAAGATCAAATACAAAAAATGAAAATAATAGAAAGAGAAATCGGCCACAGATTCCTAATCGTTCCTAAAAGGGACGATTAGACCCGCAGTAGTGCGGGGGCACCCGGACGGGCCGCCCACCATTTGGGGCCTGATTTCGGCACCAATCCACTTGGGATTAGTCCAAAATCTCTTGTAAAGTGTTGTCGAAAAATTGGGTGGTATATTGTGGTCAAATGTCGGGTTTTGGGCTCAAGATTCATCCTTCCAATGGTCACCCAATGACCTCCTCTCTAAAAGAGATCACGGATGTGAAAGGCACAAATCAACTAGGGGCGTATGGGGAAGTAAAATGGTAGCACTTCGTTGCTCAAAAATGCTCCTTCTCTGTATATTTTGGGGTGAGGAAACTCACCAATTTATAGACCTGGAGGTCTCTTGAATTGGGCATGCAGAGGCACCACTTGGCAATCATGCCCTCTCAGGGGGAGGGAGATTCCTCCCTGATTAGGGACTTCATGACTGCCCTTGCATCGCCTCTAACGCTCGAAAATGCTCACCCACACTCCCATGCGATGAAGGAAGCGTTAAGTGGCGGATCTGAGCTGCCATTTGTCAAGATTTGACTTTTTGCCCATCAAACCTGCAATTCGCCCCACCCTGGAGCGAATACTGGTATTCGTCCCTGGGTAGGGCGAATCCCAGTTTGAAATCATCCCTGGGTGAAACGAGTACTGAGCAAAGTGCCTGAAGGTGCCAAATTGACTCCTGACCTTCCAAAACTACTGTGAGAGTGGTTAGGACCACTGTTTGACCTCTGGGGGCTGCCCTTGGGGCTGTGTGTGTCAATGCGATCAGTGTTTGCAGTCACATAATCGGATTGGTGTTGTTTTGGTGTCTACGCTTTTAAATTTAATGCATGTCATAATGCTAGTGAGCATTTCCCTCCAATCCCCAGCTATAAATATTAGCAGATGGTATCATCTGAGTCATGGAAGTAGAAGAGAAGAAGGATGAGAGTATGCCAAAAAGGGTAGATGTATAAACAAGGAGTCGAAGCTGCAACCTTCAGAAAACTCTTGTGTGGATGTAACTAGCAATCTTGCTAAATTCTATGTGTAAAGATTTTGTATGTTATTGTAAAAGTACAAAAATAGTGTATGTTTTAATTTTGATCAATATAAAAATATTTCTACATATTTATGCTTTCATGTGTTTATTTGAATGTTGAGTCATTTAACTTTACAAAGTTAGGATTCTCTTTCATTTTTTAGAGGCTCCCCACAATCTCATTTTTATGCATGTTAGTGTAATAGAATATTTTATTTTGTTAAAGTTAGTGTAAAGCCTAGCAATCATGACTTTGAAAAACCTAGAAATATATTTTCACTTGAAATCTAAGTTTCGCTAAAAATTGCCTTTTCGTAGATATTCTTAATTTCACTAGAAATCACATTTTTGGAAAAAATCTTAAGTTGAGCGTAATCCTATTTCCTTTGTATTTTGAATGTAACCTAATTGCATCAACACAACTTGTTTGCATTCCACATCCTTTGTAAACTGAGTGCAACTTGATTTCACTCCACCTTCCTTTGTAAATCCAACACAACTTGGTTTCGCTCCACTTCCTTTATAAAGTGAGTGCATCTCAATTTTGCTCTATTTATTTTGTAATGAGTGTAACTGGATACCGATCCTCATAGTGTAAAGTGAGTTGAGCATGATCTCACGCAAATTAAAAATTCATTGATTTGACCTAAAATCTAGATTTCACACTACTTGTGCATTGAAAGGTGTGTAAGTGGACTTCTCACAATTTTTTTTTGTGCTTTCAAATTGGTATCAGAGCCAACACCATTAGTGAAATGTTGAAGAAGCAATGACTTTCGGTAGTAATTCATTGTAGTTGTAGATCCCATAATTCAATGACAAGAATTATGATTATTGGAGCATTCAAATGAAGATATTATTTGGGTCTCAGGAGCTATGGGACCTGGTGGAGAATGGTTACCCAAAAATCGTAGGTACAACAACATTAAGTGCTATCTCTTAAGTTGAGTTAGATCAATTGAAGGAGAATAAAAAAAGGACCAGATGGTGTTATTTTATATAATGTAGGTAGTCAAAGAGACCATTTTCCTAAGAATTGTAGCAGCAACCAAATCAAAGGAGGCATGGAAAATTTTAGCCAAATCCTTCTAAGGGACGAATAAAGTGAAGTTGGTAAGGTTGCACATGCTGAGAAGGAAGTTTAAAAATTTATAGATGAGTGAATCAGAGTCAATGAGTGACTTCTTTACCTGCACAATGGGTATCATAAACCAAATGAGGTTGAATTATGAGAATATTGAGAATAAAAAAATAGTGAAGAAAATATTGAGAAGCCTACCGGTAAGGTTTGACTTAGTAATGATAGTGATTGAGGAATCAAGGGATTTAACAACCCTTTCAGTATATGAGCTCATGGTTTCCCTACAGACACATGAACAAAGGTTGAACTGGACATATCAATCCTCGTTGGAGTAACCTTTTAAGATGTAGGTCTCTTTTTGAGATAATAGCAGAAGAGAAGAATACCACCATACAACGTCAAGTTATCAAGGAGAAAGAGGATATAATAATAGAGGTAAATGTGAGAGAGGCCATAATAGAGGAGGAAGATCAAAATATAATGAAGGAGAGACCAACTGCAATTTTCATCAAGAAAGAGGAAGAGGTAATTACTTGAATCAACAAGGAGGATCAAATAAGAGGTATGATAAATCAAAGATCCAATGTTATTACTATAATAAATTTGGTCATTATAGTTATAATTGTAGAAAGAAGTTGGTCAAGGAAAACAAGCAACAAGTCCACTACAAAAATGGAAATGAAAATGTAGTTAAATAGAGATGTATGTGGGTCTATGATGTTAACTTGTAGCACTACTGAAAAAAGCCAAAAAAATACTTGTATACATAAATTTTGGCTTCTCATATTTCCACTTGTATACATGACTCTTGACTCTCTATTTACTTTTATAAACTTTACTCTATGGGACTTGCACACTCCTACACACTCTATTACATGACTCTTGTGCATATTCTCACTCTTCACACTTGCACACATAATTACATGATATTTTTGCAAATCCTACACATGAACACATTCATAACGGAGAAATACAAACCATAGTCCTAAACTATAGACTCATACCCTAATTTATTACATATTTACATTTGTACGATAAAGGTATCATTGGGGTACATTAGCATGTATCAAACAATGTAAAATTCTCCAACACCCCTTGTATTACATTATTTGATTATTGAAGACTTTAGTTAGCAATCTATTTCCTTTAGTCCTTTGTCTTGATTTTATTTATGCTTTGCATCATTTGTTCTTCCTTTTGTGCTTTCCTATATCCTTATTTGGCTTCCTATTTTTCATCTTTAGTTGTGGTATCTGGTGTGACTTTTGAATAAGACATTATCAAGTCATCACAATAATATATTTTAGAATTTAAATATTCCATATTGAAGCTAACATATGCTTCATTTAATTCATGTGTCATAGTTGACATCTTTTTTCTCTTGTCTTTTCTTCTAAAAAATCTCAAAGGTGAGTAAAGACACATACATCATAATGCACATTTCAACAAAAATATAATGGTGTTTTGTGAATTCTCCACCAAGCTCTAAAAATATTTTCATGAAGATAACAAATAAGCGCAATGAACTTTTCATGTTTTGCATTTTTGAGAAATAAATACATTCTTATCTTTAAATCATTTGATATTCCTTTCTTTTATAAAAAAAATACTTAACAAATTTTGTGTATAGAATTTTAACTTCTTCACTATATCTGTAATGTTGAATGTAATTTTTAATTTTTTCCATAATGCAATTCTTTGAAGTAAAATTTCCTAAAACTAAAAAATGTAAATTACTCAAATAATCAAATTCTCCAAAGTCTCAAATTTCTAAAGTAATCATCTTAATAAATGATATAATATATATTTATATATATAATAATTAAAACTTACTATAACCAACCTTTTCTTATATCTATCATTTTAACTCATAATAAAAACAAAAATAATAATACTCATACAATTTTTTTTAAAGAATGTGGTCTTTTAATTGATCTAATTATTAAATTATAGGAAATGGAGAGAGTCTCTTGTGAAGATTTAAGAAATTGTTTATTATATAAAATTATGGAGTTTGTATCCCTATCGTTAACTTGGCTTTAGCTATTAGAATTTAAACTTTCATCTTTTAATCCAATATTAACATCCAATATTAACGAAGCAACATTTTTAAAATAATTTTCCTACTTTAACCTTAAAAAAAACATTAAGAGAAGGCTTTGTTAAACTTGTCAATGTATTGAAACATTACTAAAAACAATCTAAAAACAAAATATTTTATAAAAACATTTTCTTATACAATTATTTATATTTTAATATTAAGTAGCTTTGTGCTTTTGTTTTTTCTAAATCTAGTACTATAGAAATAAAAATTGCCCAAAAAATAAACGAAATATAGCATAATACGTATCATATTTATTATTTAGGTGCAAAGAGGGGCGAATTATTTGCTATCCAACAACACGCCCAAAGAAATTATAATTCTCACTTATTATTTATTTTAATATATATAAAATGTTTAATATGGTCTCCATCCTTTTGCCAAGGCTTCACAGATCAGCTCTTTGGCCTCAGTTTGAGCGAGGGTGATGAATGTTTTGTCAAAAGATGGCACGACAGGATTTTCGCAAACTCTGACATTGATTTTCTGGAATGCTAAGGTTATTTATACATGAAGTTTTTTAACTACTGGCCGCAGCGGAAACGATTTCGCAACAATATTTTCAATCCGGAGCTATTATGAAAGAAAAGCAGTCCGGAATGAATTCCACACGATATTGTACGGGAGGATGTCAGGGATGAAATCCGCACTTAGAACAAAGTATTTCAACTCCAGGAATGGGCACACTTCAATTCGGAGCAAAATCAATTAAAAAGGGCAGCAGAATGACTAAGGGAGATTTTAAGTTTTACAATTCGGAAATATTACAAAGAGAAGGTGCGGACTTTAGCAACTATCTCAAATCCGGGAGCAAATGCAAGCAAACTAATGCAGAATGGGTTTTCCTAGACTTAACAAGGAGAGAGGCCTGAAGCAGCACAATATTTCGGGTGACGTCACCAATGTGGCAAAAGTAATGGGGAATAGAGTTTACATTCATTTGGATTAATTTAATATTGCGGACTTCACCTAGGGTTATTTTAATAATATAACTTTATATTATAATTAACCTAAAGTTTATTCCGCAATATAATACAAACAAATGGAGCAGAATGCAAGTAATTCAAATCTGCAAGATTTAATAAAGGGAATGACTCGGGATGGATACACAGACTTCTACCAAGAAATTTACAGGGTTATCAAGCAGAATGTAGGAAATAAAGAGGTAAACTTTTCTAAGTTATAAACCATACACTGAGAGAAAAATATATGCAAATATTAATTTATTGTTTGAAACAGGAAACACATCCACATTCTCAAAATTGGAAATACATCCAATGATCTGCAAATTTAAAATGTGTACAAAACATATACTTGGGAATACACCCTCTGGACTGCAATATAAAAATACAGTGTACTATCATAGAATAAAATAGACTTAGTTGTTTCACTCTACTACTCTTGCTCCACACAACGTTGATGCATTCTTCTTCTGATGTCTACTCTGCTCTGCTATGATTTCCTCTAACCCTTCAAACTTCTCACAATAGAACCCTAAGAGAGATATATGTAAAACTCAGCAACAATAATTGTATTACGCAGAGATTGTTTAAATACATCAGTAACAGCCGGAATAGAACACCGGAGCTGTTACATGGTTGCAACAGTTTGCTAAAGAATATAATGCAAACAAAGTAGAATAGCTACGCTAACAGAACAGTACGCTAACATCCCCCTTTATTACATTATTTGGGTAATGTAATAACTAATAGCTATACTAGACTACTAACATCCCCTTACATTATTTTGCAATACAAAGTGAGCTGCGAAACAATTCAAATTTGACACGTCCAAGTGCCTTAGTGAAAATGTCTCGCAACTTGAGCATCTCGTGGGAATGTGTCGAAGCTGAATTCGGTGCTTTGGAACTTCCTCTCGAATGAAATGACATTGTGTGTCAATGTGCTTTGTTTTTTCATGATGGACTGGATTCTTGACGAGGTTCGTAACACCCCGATTGTCGCAGAACAAGTGTATTGGAGATTTTGATGGATGGCCCATACTTGTCAGAATGCGACGTAACCATATCACTTCGCACACAGCTTCACGTGCGGCGCGATATTCTGCCTCTCGTTGAAGAAATAGCAACCACCTGTTGCTTCTTGTTGTGCCAAGAGACAGGACCGGATCCCAGATGAAAAATGTATCCATAAGTTGACTTGCGATCATCAAATGATCCGGCATAGTCGGAGTCCGTGTATCCTTGCAAGAAGAATTTGTTGTTCCTCTTGTATTCTAGGCCATATTCTATAGTACCACGGACATAGTGAAGAACACGTTTTGTCGCTTTCCAATGAGTAATCTTAGGCTCCCGCATGAACCTCGAAAGATAGTTTACAAGCAAATACGAGATCTGGCCTAGTATTGGTCGGATATATGAGACTCCCAATCAACCGTCGATAGAGAGTGCCATCTACCCGAGGTGAGTCATCATATCGCGATAACCGAAGTCCATTCTCCATAGGAGTTGCCATTGGCTTGCAATCGATCATGCGATATTTATCGAGCAATGTCTTGGCATACTTTTTCTGAGACACTTTGATGGTGTGCTCCTTCTGGCTGAATTCCAGACCAAGACAAGAATGGAGAAGTCCAAGATCTGTCATCTCAAAAGATTTGCACAAGTTTCTTTTGACAAGAGAGATCATATCTTCTGAACTCCCCGTAATGAGCGAGATCATCCACATAGAGTACAAGCAACACTATCTCGTAACCCCGTTTCTTGAAATAGAGGTTTGCATCCGACTGGACATCTCTTAAATCCATGCCGCATTAGGTGATTGTCCATTTTTATATACCAAGCTCGAGGAGCTTGTTTCGGACCATACAAGGATTTGACCAATTTGCAAACTTTCTGCTGTTGGCCTTCCACTTCAAATCCTTCAGGCCGAGTCATATAGACTTCTTCTTGGAGATCACCATTAAGAAAGGCACTTTTGACATCCATTTGGTGAACTTTCCACCCATATTGTGCTGCCATAGCACACATAACCCGAATTGTGGTCATCCGAGCAGTAGGTGCAAAAGTTTCTTCATAGTCGATGCCTTCCTTTTGAGCATAGCCCTTTGCAACAAGACGGGCCTTATGCTTATCAATTGTTCCATCCGCCTTGTACTTGACTTTGTATACCCATTTGCAGCCAATAGGTTTCTTTCCATGCGGTCGATCAACAAGCTTCCAAGTTTTATTCTTCATCGGAGACTCATACTCCGTATCCATAGCGGCCTTCCACCGAGGCTCACTAAGAGCATCTTGCACCGATGCAGGTTCAAGACTATCTATGGTAGACATGAATGCCCCGTCATCATCAATATCCATATCCTCAACTTCTCTACTTGGAGTCACGTAAAGTTCCTCAAAAGATTGACAAAGATCATCAACCTCACCGGTTCTCGGCTTCTCTTTCCTTTTGAGCCATACCGCGTGTACGAGGTCTATCCAAATTCAAATTGGGAGGAGTGGATAAATTTGCATCTCTCGATTGTATTTGTACACCATTTAGGATTCTGCTTCGGTGGTGGTGAAGAAGATGTAGAAGGACCTCCCGTCTCGTGTTGACGAAGGAATCTCCTCTTCCTTTGGTTCCACAATATCCTCGGTGTACTCGTAGATGTGCTCCGTGATGTGAAAGCTTCATCAAAGACAACATCTCCGCTGATATGAATTTTCTTGGTCAAAGGATCTATCAACCGATATCCTTTAGAGTGCTCATAATATCCAAGAAAAATACATCTCAGTGTTTTCTCATCTAGCTTCTTCCTTTTCTCTTTCGGTATGTGCATGAAAGCTTGACACCCGAAAATACGTAGATGAGATATGGAGGGTTTTCGACCACTCCATGCTTCCCGTGGAGTCATTCCTTTTAGGGCCTTTGTGGGTGCCCTATTCAAAAGATACACTGCAGTGGTGACATCTTCCGCCCAATATTGTTGCCCAAGAGTTGCACCTGTGAGCATACAACGAACCATTTCCATGATAGAACGATTCCTTCTCTCAGCAACTCCATTCTGCTGAGGAGTATAGGCAGTTGTTAACTGTCTCTTGATCCCATGCTTATCTAGGAATGCAAAAAATTCATTAGAGGTAAACTCTCCCCCTCGATCTGAGCGGAGGGTTTTGATAGAAGCCCCTGACTCCTTCTCAACGGATTTCTTGAACTGCTGGAAGAATGCAAAAGCTTCAGCATTTCAGTTTGAGAAAGAAAACCCACATCTTTCGTGAGTAGTCATCTACGAATAACCGAAAGTACCTCTTCCCTCCAACACCGTTGGGTGTGAAAGGACCGCATAGATCGGTGTGAATTAGCTCCGGAGGTTTTCGTGCTCTTGTAGAGCTCTTCTCAAATGGTACTCTATGCTCGCTTTCCCGCCAGCGATCGAGCACACCGGCAATGTGGCGTAAAGGGAAGGAAGACCCTTTACCATCTCATACTTGCCGAGCTCAAGTAAGTAGCCGTAACTAAGATGCCCATATCTCTTGTGCCATAGGGAAGTTGCCTCCTTGGTAGAGAAAATCATGGCAACATGTGGAGTAGAGATAGCATCTAGTGCAAATAAGCCATGCTTATATGAAGTCGTTGCAATCGCTTACCCTTCCCGGTAATTGTACAACACTTCTTTCCATTCTCAACACGAAAGTTGACAACCATATTTCTGTCCAGGATTTGTGTCACCGACAACAAATTGTTGGCCAATCCCCGAACATAGAGGACCTTGTCAATCCGACACTTGCCATCGGGAAGAGTGACCGAAACCGTACCCTCTCCCCGAACCCCGTAGGTTTTATCATCAGCAATGGTGACAGGTTTGCCCTCCTTGGCCACAAATGATTCAAACCACGATCCGTCGCCGATCATATGTTTACTAGCTCCGTAATCGACATACCAAATAGGATCCCTCTGAGTGGAATCTGTGGTAGTCATGAGCACCTTGTGTGCCCATTCGTAATCTGAGTCGAATTCTTCAACAGCAACATTCACCTGGGGTTGCTTGTTTTTATTTTGTGGTTTGTTTTGGCCTTTTTGCTTGTTCTTATGCCAACACCTATTGGTGTCATGGTTGTCTTTCTCACAGATCTTGCACCACCTCTTCTTCTGTTGAGGTTGCTTGCCTTTTCCTTTCGTATCCCGTTGAGAATTTCCTCCTTTCCGAAAGTTGCCTCCTTTTTGCCCATTACCTTTCTTCCTAGAACCCCCGCCCGTTGGTGTATAGGGCCGTATTGGAAGAATCATCCTTGTGAAGTTGGCGTGCCTCCCGTTGTTGGAGCAGATTGACCAACTCGATGTAGGTAATTTGTCGTTGGGACACCTGGATGGAGGTTATCAACATATCAAATGAAGAAGGTAAAGCTCTCATCACAAGTGAAATGAGAAGCTTTTCATCCACAGTATCTCCTAGAGAACTCAATTTCTCTTTCAACTCGTACACTCGCACGTAAAGATTTCAACTCGTTTCACCCTGCCTCAAACTCAGGTTATGAAGTTGTTGTTGAAGATGAAGAATGGTGGATTCATTCTTCCCCTCATAGATGGTTCTAAGGGCATCCCATGCCTCTTTACCACTTGCTTTATCAGCTATATGAGGTTGCACTTCATCTGAAACAGCAAACAAAATGAGCACCTTTGCTCTACTGTCTTTCTTGTCAAAAGCAATCTGATCTGCTGAAGGACCTGTGGATCCTGCTGTTGGTGAAGGCCTTGTTGCTACTCCAAGAATAATATCCCACAAATCTTCCATTTGGAGAATAGCCTTCATCTTATGTTTCCATGGTGTATAATTTGGACCTTTCAATAACTGATGCGGATCAGTCATCAACTTTGCAACAGCTGCCATAGTGAAGGTTCCTTATATCACCAAATTGGTCCCCCTTTCGATATACCTTTTGCTAGGCCAATATACCGTACAAAATACCCGCCCTTACGTGAGGGAAACTATAGGTATTTAGAAAGATCAACAAAAATCACCCGCCCTTACGTGAGGGAGACTATAGGTGAATTTTAGAGATCATACGATACGTGGAACATAAGCGGTACCGAAAGGGAATCGCCTTGTTGATGGCACCTACCATAGAAGATTCTTCTCATGCGTGGGGCGTAACTTCCCCTAAACACTATGAAGAATACTTCGTCAGGATTTACGCCTAAACACAAGTGCGATAAAGGGTAGTGGATGGAGTAAAAAATGCAAAAATGGCGTACTTATTCCTCCCCGACGATTTATAGAGAACAAGCTCAGACGTCGTTATAGCAGCTATATTAGGCGGCGGATACAGTAGCCAAATCACGACAGCTTTACCTGTAAGTGCTGGCCAGAGGTATCGCAAATACCGAACGCTGCAGTGCAAATAAATTGCACAGATGGGTTTTATATTCCGGGGACTTAGGGAGTGTTTGATTTTAATTTTTAATGTTATAGTGCAAAAATGAAATATGCAACATACAACAAAAAAAATGCCCACTAGAATAACCCACAAGGTGTCGGTCACAGCCGAAAATGCACCTTTTACAATGCCAAATTGCTATTTTTCATAAAAATTACTCTCAATCCCCCTTTGATTTTTTGAAAAAAATCCCCCCTTAAAAGGCTTTCTTTAACAAAGCATTTTTATAATTATTATCAATTTTAAAATTAAAATAAATAATTTTAATTTCTATAGTTTTAAAACTTTAGAAAAAATAAATTAAAATTAAATTTAATTTATTAAAGTTTAAAAACTATATTAAAAAAAATTAAAATTAAAAATTTTAATTAAAAATAATAATAATAAAAAAATGACTTTGACAAAAAAAAATTATACCTTGGGGGAGTCGGCGGGATTCGAACCCCCGACCTGTAGGCTCCCTGAGCCTTACCGCACGGCTCACGACCACGTGAGCCAGCGGGCTGATCCGAAAAGATCAGTAGACCTCCTCCCTTATCAACCCGAATCCTCCTCCTCCTCGGCCTCTGCAGCTGCCGGCGCTCCTCTCTGCCGAGGCAGAAACACCGCTCCTCTCTGCGGCTGCAAAAAAAAATTCTTCCACAGACCAACTTTTTTTTTTTTTTTTTTTTTTTAACGGGAAGGGGGGGTGGCTCTGTGTTTTTTTTTTGCTTTCTTTCCCGGCCGCGCGCGATTCGCGCGCGTGGCGCCGGAGGGGGGGGGTGCCGCGCCGCTACGCGCAAATGGGCCGAGGGGGGGGGGTTTATACCCCCTCCAATTCCCACGCGGGCGGGGATTTAAAAATCCCGCGCGGGGGGGTCCCTCCTCTCGCGCCGGCCTGTCGCCTGGCGCGACCGCGGCCCGTCGCGGGATTTAAAAATCCCGCGCGCGGGGGGGTTCTCCCCTCCTGTCGCTGTCGCAAGGCGCGACCGCGGCAGGGCCTGTCGCTCGTGACAGGCCTGCGACAGGGCTGTCGCACGTGCGCGCTGTCGCACGGCCCTGCGCGCACTGTCGCGTAATGCGACAGTTGCTGTCGCGCGGGCCTGTCGCGTCCTCGTCGGGCGGGGGGGAGCGATTGCCGCGCCTCCTGCGTGGACGTCCCCTTCCTGCGCTTCTGCGGCCACGGACCGCCAAGGAGCTTCCAGCGGCCTACGCGTCCGCGGGTGTTTTTTTTTTTTTTTTAAATCACGCAATGGCGTGAAGAAAAAAAATTTAATCCCGTCGCAACACAGCCACCTTTCACCGCTCCCTGCAATCTTCTCGCCCAGAATTTCCGAGTGGCTCTGATGCCATGTAAAACTCAGCAACAATAATTGTATTACGCAAAGATTGTTTAAATACATCAGTAACAGCTGGGAATAGAACACCGGAGCTGTTACATGGTTGCAACAGTTTGCTAAAGAATATAATGCAAACAAAGTAGAATAGCTACGCTAACAGAACAGTACGCTAACAATATATAGCTGGGGATTCACGGATGAGGTAGGAAAACTACATCGACTGCTCTGGCATGCAATTAATGCAAAATTAGGGTTTCCATCCAATATCCAAACTGAATGAAAGTTTCAACTACCAGTAATTAATTTGAGTGACCCTGAATCTGACAAATGATGTAGTAGGTGGATTTGCTAGAGGTGTCAAATCTGGTTTAATTTTCTAACACCATCCTTTAAACCAGATTTCATAAAAACTTTGATCAAGCATCTCCCTCAACCTATTGAAGTCTTCCTCCTTCAAATATTTTGTGAATATATCTACCATCTACTCCTTGGACCTGCAAAACAATAGCTCAATCTCATTAAATTTCACCAGCTCCTTGATGAAATGGTACTGGATGTCTATGTGTTTTGTCCGACCATGAAACACTGGGTCCTTTGATAGTGCTATGACAGAATTATTGTCACAAAATATGATTGTTATTGCTTCTTATGGATGATTCAGTTCACTCAAAACTCTTCTCAACCAAACTGTCTAACATGCAACTGAGGTGGCAACAACATACTCTACCTCTATAGTGAATAGTGCAATAATTGGATGCTTCTTTGAGGACCAAGAAACTACTCTGGATCCAATATGGAAGGCATATCTAGAGGTGCTCTTTCGATCATCTATGCTACCAGTCCAATCACTATCTATGTAGCCAATAAGTTCAAGATGGTATTTTATGGCATAGTGGATTCCAAGGTTCCTCGTGCCATTGACATATCATAAAATTCTTTTGCCTACTTGCAAGTGAATGTCCTTTAGGGACTCCATAAACCTACTGATTAAACTCACTGTAAACATTAAATCTGACCTAGTTGCATTCAAATACATCAGGCTTACAACTAACCTTTTATAGAGAGTTGGATCAACACTTTTGATGCTATCAATTTTGCTCAACTTCAGGCCTGTGGCAATAGGGGTGATGGCAGGTTTGATGTCCTCCATTTTAAACCTCTTCAAGACATCCTTTGCATACTTTCCTTGAGAAATGAAGATGCCATCCGCAAATTTGTCAACTTCAATGCCAAGAAAATAATTCATCAACCCCAAGTCCGTCATCTCAAACTCCTTCTTTATGGTTGTTCTAAACTGATCAAATAGCATGCTATTGTTTCTAGTATATATCAAATCATCTACATACAAGTAGATGATTATCATATAATCCTATGCATTTTTCTTCATGTACAAAGTGTGCCTTCAACCCATACAAAGCTTTCTTCAGTTTCAAGACTTTGCCTTCTTGTCCTTCAAGCTCATAGTTGGATGGCGGGTCTATGTAGACCTCTTCTTCCAATACTCCATTTAGGAATGTAGACTTGACATAAATTTGGTAAACATTCAAACCTTTCTGAGCTACCAATGCCAGGATCATTCTAAATGTGTCAAGTCGGGCTATAGATGCATAAACTTCATGGTAGTCAATTCCTGACTTTTTCTTGTAGCCTTTTACCACCAGTTTTGCCTTATGCTTATCTACTTCACCTTGGGTATTAAACTTATTTTTATATACCAATTTGAACCCAATGGTCTTCTCACCAGCTGGAAGATCCATCAACTCCCAGGTTTGATTTTTATCTATTGCTTCTATCTCATCATCCATAGCATTTACCCATTTTCTATTCTGAATTACTTCTTCAAAAGTAATTGGATCACACTCAAAAAATAAAGCAAAATCAGAATGTTCTTCATCAGTTTCATTTCTAGTTACCTCATAAATATCTTGCAAGCTCCTTGTCTTTGAAGGTGTCTTCAAATTGGAGATACTTGTTGCAAGTGGAGGTGACTGGGATGACGAGGTTGTGTTGCTACTGGCACCACTCCTACTGCTTGAAGCTATGGGAGGTTGTACTATTTTTTATTCTGTAGACACCAAAACAGCACCAATCCGATTATGTGACTGCAAACACTGATCACATTGGCACACACAGCCCCAAGGGCAGCCCCCAGAGGTTAAACAGTGGTCCTAACCACTCTCACATCAGTTTTGGAAGGTCAAAAATCATTTTGGCACCTTCAGGCACTTTGCTCAATATCCGTTCCACCTAGGGACGAATTCTAATTGGGATTCGCTCCTCCCAGGGATGAATTCATAATTCGCTCCAGGGTGGGGCGAATTGTAGGTTTGACGGGAAAAAAGTCAAATCTTGACAAATGGCAGCTCGGATCCACCACTTAATGCTTCCTTCATTGCATGGGAGCATGGGTGAGCGTTTTTGAGCGTTAGAGGCTGTTACAGGGGTAGTCATGAAGCCCCTAATCAGGGAGGAATATTCCCTCCCCTGGAAGGGCATGGCTGCCAAGTGGCACCTCTGCATGCTCATCCCAAGAGACCTCCAGGTCTATAAATTGGTGGGTTTTCTCACCCCAAAAAAGAGAGAGTAAGAGCAATTTTGAGCAACGAAGTGCTGCCATTTTATTTCCCCATACATCCTTGTGCGATTTGTGCCTTTCACATCCTTGATCTCTTTTAGAGAGGAGGTCATTGGGTGACTATTGGAAGGACGAATATTGAGCCCAAAACCCGACACTTGACCATAGTATACCACCCAATTTGTCCGACAACACCTTGTAAGAGATTTTGGACCCATCCCAAGTGGATTGGTGCCGAAATCAGGCCCCAAACGGTGGGTGGCCCGCCCGGGCGCCCCCGTGAGGCCTAATCGTCCCTTTTAGGAGTGATTGGGAATATGTAGCAAATTTTCCTTTCTATAATTTTCATTTTTCGCATCCAATTATATGATGCTTAGATAGGTTGTCATTTAAATTTCATCTCGTTTTGAACAATTTCGATCATGTTTCTCATATTCGTTCGATTTCACTAACTTGCAGATAGCATCATCAAATTCCCATTGATGGAGGTCAAATTGGGAAAATCCGACCATCTGGGTCTTCCCAAAATACCCCCAATTAGCTAACCCCAAATTTTTAGGTCTTTTGGAGCTTCCTAGGCAGGACATTTGGGACAGTACCTTTTCGGCATTTTGTTGTAGGTGAATTCGTCCCGCCCCAGAGCGAATTCAAATCGGTGAGGAATTTCTTGACTGTTCTTTTTGCAGTGCCCTCTTGGTGATGTCTTGATGCCCCTATCAAATTTTTAGAGCATTTGGATTCATTTTAGTCATAGTTTAATTCATTTTTCTCATTCATTTATCGTAGGCTTGGGGATTGCATGCTTTTGTTTTATCCGCAGGTGCTATTGATTATCTTTTGTTTCTTTGAACGTAGGTGCGGAACATCGGAGGAGCAGCAAGGAATCAAAATTCATAGACACAAGTGGTGACAACATTTTGGTCCACCCATCTTACATGTGGGCATGCGAAAGAAGGAAGGCTATCCATGGATGTAACCAAGAGATGAATTTAACGCTCCTCGCCCCTGAAAAGGGAGGATGCGAATTGTAACCGAAGTGTGAAATACATCAATAAAAGAGAAGGGCTGTTATTTCATTTGGGTTTCAATTCATGCTTTCTCAATTTCATGCATTTTTAATTCATAGGATTCAGCGTTAAGTTTAGTTTCATTTTTTGCATCGTGCTTGGAGTCTTTCCTTTTTTGTTTCCGTATCCTCATGCTTTCAGTGTGTGTATGATCTTTTCTGTTTAGTGTAGCAAAGAAAAATCATAAAAAGAGATAAAAATCTACATAGCTTGTAGGAAAGCACCACCATGGTGTACACACGTAGCCAAGCCCAATCAAGGGCGAAAGCTACGAAAAGTGTACAAGGGGGCACAAGTCACCTCCGCTATAGCCCTAAGGACTTAGTCATACCGCCTTGGCGGCCTGACCCACAAGAGAGTCCGCATCATTCCATGTCAAGATGGAACTATAGGGACACCCCTTTGAGGGACACACCCATTCATCATAGCCCCTTTTGGGAAGAGTCCTTACATGTGGCACTCAACATAGATAAAAAGGCTCCCTTAGAAGCTCGATATGAGTGGCCACCGTGCGATGAAGCGCTAGAGCGGCATAGTTTCCATGAGGAGAGGCCACATGATGATGGCATCCCTCCTTTGCCCCCCATCACTGTTAGAACCAATAGACAAAATCCAGAGCGCAAGGCTCTTCAAACCGGGTGAGCTAACTTCGCTCGCCCCTTTCACACATATGAAAGGGAGCACGAGGAAGATGATTACATTCCTCAAGAGCAATATACAGCATGGGGGCCATGCGCCTCCACACCAGCTAGATACCATGATCACCCACTGAGGCCGAGCCTCGGGTAAATGTCGCCAACCTCGATAGAGGGAAGCGACCTATTGAGATCTCGGATCATCACGATCGAGGTAAATGCATAGGAGAGGCATCTAGGCCTCCTAGGCTCAATATGGTGGAACAAATTGACCTGGCAGTCGCCAGACATGCCGCCCACCAAGCGTAGATCACGCGGCTTGAGCAAGACCAACAATAGCTAGAGCATTTATATCGCCTTAGCAAAGAGCGCATTAGGCACCAAACAGATGAGCTGCTACATAACCCAGTGCCTGAAAGGGTTCCAACCCCGCGCACCCAAAGAGCGGAACCATATGAGAGGCGCAACCCCTTGGTGCGAGATAGGTCCCCGCGACCTTACCAAGCGCTGCCTCCGAGACCTCCTAGACCTGAACGGGAGGCCACTCCCCGGAACAACGATGGGTACCCTCCGCGGGGACCCACCCTGGGTCATAGGTCTCACCCAGAGACTCCTCAGGAAGCTTATGAGGAGTATGAGCAAGAAGATGAGCGGGCCGAAATGCCCTACCTAGGTGGAGGAGTTGCCATCCGGCCACCCCTTTAGAGGCCTCAAGTCTCCCACAACCCACAACGGGAGCAAACCAAAGAGGAAGAAATTAAATCCTCAGATGCATATAAAGCGCTGCTAGAGCATCTGGAGTCTATGGAAACCAAAACTTTTGGGCCCCAAAAGCCCACTTTACGCCAGCTCCATAGTCATCCTGTGCATCCGTCAGTGCCAGCACCTCCTTACCCTGAGCACTTTAAGCTGCCTCAGTTGGCAACCTTTAGAGGTGAGGAAGATGCTCAAGAGCATGTGACGAGATTCTTGAGCCAATGCTTTGGCATTCAGGACAATGATGCTTTGTTATTGAGAACATTTATAACCACATTCGTAGGCCCTGCCTCGGATTGGTTTACCCAATTACCAAAGCACAACATCAAAAACTTAGATCAGTTAGTGGATGCGTTCCTCGAATGCTTCGCCTTCAATACCAAGAAGAAGGCATCACTAAGTGACTTAGCCAGCCTCAGGAAGTATGAGGAGGAGACCATGGCGGCCTACGGGAATCGGTGGAGGACATTGCTCTCGAAGCTGCCCTACCTCCCTCCTATGTCCGACCTCACTCAGATGTTCTCCAAAAGTTGTTTGAGATCGATCTCTGTGCTATTGCAGCTGCAGCAATATGCCACCCTAGAAGAAGCTCTGGCACAAGCCAGAATTATTGAAGAGATCAAAATACAGGATGGCGAGATAGCCAAGCCTAAGAAAAAAGAGTGGACTAAAAACACTAAATTCGGGACCACGCAACAAAAACCCGCTGCGGTCAACCAAGTTGCAATCAATGTCCCTAAACCTATGCAAGCAACTCAGCCTCAAAAGGCTAATTATCAGGCAATGCCTCCCAACAACTATGACAGAGAAAATCAGAGGCAAGAGCAGAATCAGCAGCGTCACCCTAGGCGACAATACACACCCTACACAGAGTCCAGGGACTCCTTGTTTGACCGCTTGTTAGCGGCAAACCTGATCAACCTGCCAGATATTCAGACTATAGATCCCAATGCACCCAAGCCTAAGGGGTATAGAGAGGACTTGTACTATAGGTTCCATAGGCGGCAGGGACATGACCTAAATGCCTATTGGAAATTTAAGGGCTTGGTGCAAGACTTGATTGATAACAAGACACTAGCGGTGGATAATCCCGTCGCACCAAGCAATCAACAAATGGAGGTCTTCAAAGACCCCTTGCCTGCTCATGCTCCGTAGGCAAAGACCCTACAAGTTAACGAGGTCACACAGAACTGCCCCATGCAGGGGTATGTAGGGATGATCAGTATAGTGACTCAAAACAGGAGGTATCCGAGCATGAATGCTCCTGCGATAGCTGTAGGAGAGGTGCCAACAACATCGCAACCACAATAGCACCTTGCACAACCTCCTCCGCCTAAGCCGATGGCCACACTTCGGACCAAACTAACTCAGAGTTTGAGGACCACCTCGGCTAGGCTCTCCATATACGAGCTTATACAACAATCTACACCCCATCGAGAAGCTCTAATGGAGATATTGAAAGCCATCGAGTTGCAGCCCCATGAGACAAATTCTTTCAACAACTTCGTGGGGCATGTCAAACGATGCACTGAGCCGGTCATCACATTTTGAGAAGACGAATTGAGATCAGTGACTGATGACATGGCGGATCCACCCCTGCACGTTATCACGTGGGTCAACGGGATCCCATACAAGAGGGTGTTGATAGACACTGGCTCGTCCAGTAATATCATCACAACTATGGCCCTAAAGCATCTGAAGTTGCCCGCATCTCACATCACAGCTTCCACCTACACTCTGCGAGCATTCAATGATGCAATCTGCTCGACAGTTGGCACAATAGTCCTACCAATCCAAGTGGGACAAAAGACCATACCTACATTGTGCCACATATTGGAGGGTGAGATGGCCTACAACATCTTGCTAGGTCGGCCATGGATCAGGGACATGAAGTGTGTCCCTTCGATAGCTCACCAATGTTTAAAGTATACATTTGAAGGGGAGGTGCATGTAGTCCCGACGGACTTAGAACCCTTCAAGTATTGTAATGCGGTGCAGCTGATGCCGCAATCGACCCTGCCATCGATGCATTTGGATTTCTAGTTAAATCCATCTAAACAGGGTTCGATTTCGTAGGCATCCCCATTAGCAAGTTCTTCAAAACCCCAGCTGGGTTCATCTTCATCGTCTGGTCCTCCACCAACGACACCATCTATGGGGACCAAACAGAAGGACAAAGGGAAGAAACCCCTGGAAGAGGCAAAACCTTTGGAAGAGACACTGCCATCAGTATCAACTATCTCTATGGAGGAAATGCCTAGCCGAATGGAAGTCGAGGCTCCTAGTCCACCCGACATGGAGTGGACTCAAGGAGAACTTCCATTCCCTCCCCCTCAACCACCAACGATCAACGTTGAAATGGCCAATACGGGCCTGGGGGAGTATCTGGTGCAGAATATTGTAGCAACACCCACACTAGAGTCCATGCAGGACATGGGGAGACCTCGCCTTCCCATTGGCACTATTGTTCCCCTAGGCTACCCGCCGAACCAGAAAAATTTTGTGTATGGGGGCCTTGATCATGGCATTGCACCATGCACGCAAGAGGACGAAGATGAAGAGCCTTTTGCTGAAAATGTCAACTATTTGTCTAACCCGAACTTTGCTCTGAGATACCTTGGCCAATGCAATTGGCACGGATATGGGTTAGGCAGATATGAGCAAGGGATACGTGTTCTTTGCCAACCAAGATACCAAATGCCATATGACAAGTCAGGGGTAGGGTTCAACCACCCCCTCCCCTTGGACATCTTGGTGGAGAACATGCAAGGCCTAGGGATAGGCAACAAGGGGGGATTGGCATCAGATCCATATGCCAACCCTAACACCACATATACATTGAGGGATTATCTCCCATTAACGACAATCAACCTTGTTGGCTCTAGCAATCCCTTCCCTTCGCTCGAGAGAGGAGAAAGCTCGAGAGCTCATTTTCAGGGAGAGTCTAGACAATGTCAAGAAGGGTCCTCAGAGGATGAATCAGAGTATGAACCAGCATCATATGACCCCTTCGAATCAGATAGCGATCACTCACAGGTGATCCCCATGGATGATTATCAAGAAAGCCTCTTGACAATGTTCCCCTTGGATGCTCCTATCGAGCAAGCACCACTCCAAGGAAATCAAGTCCCCCGTAGAGAGCGGAACAACCTAGGTGGGACCACATCAATTTGCTTGAGCAAGACGAGCCTTTAACGTTGCAAGCAGTCATCGAAGCCAACGAAGGCCTTTGGATCTCCGATAGTGATTATGAAGATGAGACCGAGATGGCATATCTCAATCACATGCGGCAGATGCAGCGACGACACCTCTTAGGTATTAACGATGTGCAGGAACAACTAAACATAAGGCCTGGGCATGAGTGGTACGTAGACCCAGCATGGTGGGACCAAGTGTTGGATCCACTGCTCTGGGCATACGAAGCATACCTTCCACCCAGAGACCCTATAGTGCCATCAGTGCCGAGGGTAGACCCTATCTTCTTATCCGCACATAGGGCCGATCCATTCGTGCCCGTCCCTCTAGAACCAGATCCAGAGCATAGAGAGCATCCAGAATGTTCGAGCAACCACACCCACGGTAATGGAGACCAAAATCATTCCATCAACATGATCTCCATTGACTTAACCACCCCCATCCATAATCCGGCCGATCCAACACAGTCATTGTCTCTAGACATAGATGCCATAGATTGGGATCGCGTCAATTCCCCTCCATCCCCATCCGAGTACTGGCCTTTCGGTGAAATGCTTCATTTTACCCCTGGGCCAACTCAGGATATCTTCCATGCTAAAGAGGAGCCCGAGGTTCCTAACGATGATCTTAACTTAGCAAATGATATCCACTTGATCCCAACTCCACATCAGTTGGAGGATGGATCCCACATGTCGGTCGAGGAGACGACTGACGTAGACATCGGCTCGGATCCAATGAATCCATAGATTATCAAGCTAGGGGTAAGTCTATCCCCCGAAGAGCAAGCCGACTACATTGCCCTTCTCAAAGAGAAGAAGGAGGTTTTTGCATGGTCATACAAAGACATGCCGGGACTAGACCCGTAGCTAGTCACGCATAATCTAACGCTTGATCCGACAGTCAAGCCAGTTAAGCAAAAACTATGCAAGATGCACCCAACAGTGGCCTTAATGGTCAAAGATGAATTGCAAAAGTTGTTGGATGCACAGTTTGTCATCTGCATGGATTATCCACCATGGCTGTCCAACATGGTGCCCGTCAAGAAGCCTGATGGGAGGATTCACATATGCACTAATTTTTGAGATCTAAACAAAGCGAGTCCTAAGGATGATTTTCCCTTGTCGAGCATCGATGCATTGGTAGATGCTACAATGGGTCATGAAATGCTTTCCCTCATGGATGGTTTCTCGGGATACAATCAGATTTGTATCAATCTCGAGGACCAACTAAAAATGGCGTTCACAATGCCTTGGGGAACATTTTGTTATAAGGTCATGCCTTTTGGCCTTAAAAATGCTGGCGCCACCTACCAACGTGCCATGACATACATCTTCCATGATTACATGCACAAGACTTTGGAAGATTACATGGATGATTTGTTGGCCAAATCTCTTTTGCGCCCGGATCATCTCGGTGACTTAAGCAAGATCCTCGATCGCCTCATGGAGCATAAAGTCAGACTGAATCCCAAGAAGTGCATTTTTGGCATCACATCTAGAAAACTCTTGGGTTTCATAGTCTCAAAATGAGGCATCGAGGTGGACCCAAACAAAGTCAAGGCAATCCTTGAAATGCTTCCCCCAACTACCATCAAGCAGCTCAGAAGCCTACAGGGAAAGGTCACGTCGATCAAGCGCTTCATAGCGCAGCTATCTGACAAGTGCCGACCAATGAACAAGTTGTTGCACAAGGGGGTAGCATTTCACTGGGATGACGAGTGCCAATCAGCCTTTGATGACATTAAACAATACTTGGCTTCACCGCCAGTATTGGCACCACCTAGACCAGGAGTGCCATTCTACTTATACATCTCAGCTACTGAGGTGGCACTAGGAGCCATGTTAGCCCAGAAGAATGAACTTCACAGAGAACAGGCTACTTACTATCTTAGCCGCACCCTGGTCAGTTATGAACTTAACTATGCATACGTTGAGAAACTCTGCTTGGCAGTGGTGTTTGCTACCAAAAAGCTATGCCATTACATGTTGAGCAACAAGACGTATGTTGTGTCTAAGGAGAATCCATTGCGGTACATGATGAGTCGTACTTATCATAGTAGCCGCACGGCGAAATGGATCATGTTGTTGATGGAATTTGACATAGAATTTATCGGACAAAAATCCATAAAAGGTCAGGTCATAGCCGATCAACTAGCAGAGGCTCCTCTCGAAGATGACCAACCTCTGACTATAGAACTACCCGATGATGGGGTCTTCCATGTCTCAGAATCACCAGATTCTGACGAGCCCGAGTCACGAGCCGACATAACCCTATTTTTTGATGGTTCTAAATGTGAGCAAGGTGGTGGCATGGGAATGGTATTCTTCACACCGCAAGGCGCTCCAATGCCCCTGTCATTTAAATTAAATTTCCCATGCACCAACAACAATGCAGAGTATGAAGCCTTGCTCATAGGTCTTCAGACAACAATCACCATGAACATTAAATGATTGAACATCTTTGGTGATTCGCTGTTAATCGTCAACCAAGTCAAAGGGGTATTCCAATGCAAATGCCCAGTTCTGCAGGCCTACAAAGCCCTAGTGGACAAATTCTTGGCAAAGCTTGAATGGTACGACATCGAGGCACTCCCTCGATCATCGAATCATTTTGCGGACACTATGGCCTCCTTGGGGTCCCTAATCCCGCAAGACATTTCTGGTGAAATGACAACCATTCAAGTCAAAACACTATCGCAATCAGCGATGGAGCGAGCAAGCTCTGATTTAACGCCAGGAATCCACTTGATCCAGATTGAGCCATCCATGGACAGGTTCTCTCGAATCTGTGATCATTTGAATCACGCCAACTGGGGGTCCTTGTTCTCCCCTACTCCCATTAATAGCAATACAACGCTATTCTTGCAAGTTCTTTCCCGCTCAGCTTTTGCTAGGGATGAACTTCAAGAGGGATTGGCTGTTCAGACTGTCGAGGTTTTCGATCAGCAGGATTGGTATGCACCCATCAGGGACTACCTCAAGTTAGGTAACCTCCCGCTTGGATTGACGCATGCCGCAAAATGATCATTCAAATAGAAAGTGGCAAAACATGTCTTGTTAGGAGACATTTTGTACCGTCGAAGCTACGAAGGGATTCTCCTCCGTTGCTTGGACCAGTAGGAGTCCGCTTGGGCAATCACCCAAGCACACGATGGTACATGCGATGGCCACTTCAGCGGTATGGCCATCGCAAAGCGCATCCTTCGCATGGGCTATTATTGGCCATCTTTAGAGCGAGATTGTTGCGCATATGTGCGGAAGTGCGTGAAGTGTCAACATCATGCCAATTTGACACACGTACCTTCCCAGGCCTTGCAGCCGATCCAGTCGGCTTGGCCATTTTCGTAGTGGGGCTTAGATCTCATCGGAAAGATCTCCCCTGCATCGTCCGGCCATCACACGTTTATCATAATGGCCACAGAGTATTTCACCAAGTGGGTGGAAGCGGTTTCGCTAACCTCTACGATTGGACCCCGCATTGTGGAGTTCATTTTGCATAACATCATATGTCATTTTGGTATTCCATCCAAGATAATCTCGGATAATGGGACGTCATTCAAGAACAAAGATGTGCGTGCTTTGACCACAAAGTACAAAATTTAGCACAGTTTTTTGACACCCTATTATCCGCAGGCAAATGGGCAAGCAGAAGCGTCAAACAAAATGCTAGTCGCCATCCTCAAAAAGATAGTCATAGATAATCATAAGGATTGGCACATTCAGATCCCACTTGCCCTGTGGGCTTATCGCACTAGCATTCGGACACCCACTGGGGCAACCCCATTTTCGTTGGTGTATGGCTCCGAGGCAGTCATGCCTCTCGAGTTGGAAATTCCTTCCCTACGCATATCAATGCATGAGTTCATCGATGATGACACTATGCGGTAGGCCCGGTTAGACCAGCTTACGTTGCTTGATGAACGACGTGTTAATGCTCTCGAGCATTTACGTATCTATCAAGAGCGACTTAAGAAAGCATACAACATGAAAGTTCACTTGAGGGACTTTCAGGTTGGTGACTTGGTCTTGAAAGAGAACCAACAGAACTCTAATTTGCCACCCCATTTAAGGGACAAGTTCATGGCAAACTGGTTAGGTCCTTATGTCATTGATAGTAAAATAGGACCTGGAACATACCGGCTAGCCTCTCTTGATGGAATCAAGGAACTAGAACCCTTGAACATCAGTCATTTGCGGCCATTCCATATTTAAAAGAGCCATAGCCCACCCAAAAGCTCCAAGGATTTCCATAATCGCTTGGTCAACCCAAAAGCTCCAAGGATTTCCATAATCGCTTGGTCAACCCAAAAAGCTCCAAGGATTTCCATAATCGCTTGGTCAACCCAAAAAGCTCCAAGGATTTCCATAATCGCTTGGTCAACCCAAAAGCTCCAAGGATTTCCATAATCGCTTGGTCAACCCAAAGGCTCCAAGGATTCCTTAATCGCTTGGTCAAAAACAAGAAAATTCAAAAACAATAAAATCATCAAAAATAACAAAAATTTGCATCTCATTTCCATGCATACTCAAAAATCATCATAACAATACAGAGCTCTTTTGCATCTCATCTGCATATTCACAAAAAAAAAAACAAATATATATAGCTGCATTAAGCATCACATTGCATATTTGTGGTCATAAAGGTCAAAGCACCATAGACTGTCATTACTTGGCAAAACCATCATCTTCTACATTTTTCCGCTTTATCAATAGCTCATCGCCTATAACCGCCATTCACGTTATTCTCCCACATCATAGTCAGTTGTTTTCTAATGTATCGAGAGTTTTCATCATTCAGTCGTCATTAGCTTTCTAGCCACGTACTGTACCAAGTCAGACAGATTTTACGCAGGTAGAGTTCTACTTGGATCACACCTTGTTACGTAGCATCCCGACACAAGTTAAAACATATAACAAAATTCCCAAGTTGTGTGAACGAAAGATGAACCCCGCAAAGCAATCCAGGTCACCATAAGCGAAACGGTTATCTTGCTCATCCCCCTGTGCGAATGACCCCAAAGAATGCTGAGAGTTGGCAAAAGGACAAGCATCCTCCCTACCCAATTCCCCAAGAATCCCAAGTTCTCAAAAGGTTGCAAAACATCAGAACAATTTGCAAAAGTCAAAACTCCAAAATTTGACATCCCAAAGTGCATACATCAAAAGGCACATACAATAGTGATTCTCATCACTCAATATTCAAATCCCTTGCTCAAAAGAAAAACAAAAATAAACAGTGATTTTTATCACTACAAAAGAGCAAGTATCCCAATACAATTGAAGAAAAGAAGGGAGTCGAACTTGAATCCCTGGAACTCTCAGCATTCCGACAGGTCATGAGGCAAACCTCAGTACCGGTTTGGTTGATAGCCTATCGGTCATTGGTGGTAAACCTCCCGCATGACGATATATCTATCACATTAACTTGTGTGCAGATCAATGTTTGCATGTGGATGAGCTAGCTTATGGTATCCTACGATAGCACCGCAGATTAATCTGACTAAACACAACAAAGGAGTTAGTGGAGCTAATCAGGTGATCCTCAGTACAGGTTTGGTTGATAGCCTATCTGGCACTGGCGGTATCCTGACCAACACCACATAAATGAACTCAATTGCACACACAGGGATGTGAAATAACTTGGTCCAAGACAAGTCCGATTCATACCTTGTTCAAAAGTCTTGTGAGATGAAAGTACAGTCATGGCTAGATAGTTAAAACATCTGAGTTTTGAAAAACCCTACATACCTTCTAAACCAACTTGCTATCTTTCATCCTCACATTGCCATCAAAAATACCAAAAAAAAAAAAACATGTATACATACAAAGCTATTCACCACAGCAATCGCCTAGGACAAAAAGCCATAAAGTTCTAAACAGTCTATGGTCCGACTACCAAAAATCACAAATTCAATTCATCCATTCCATTTGCATATCATATGAATTAAAAACATTCACATTTTAGCACAACATATGCATTCATCACTATAACTTAACATGCATACATCCATATTCATCAATCATCATGCATAAAATCAAATCATCACATGCGCATAAACAAAATAAAGTTTGTATATATATATATCATCAAAAATGCCCGCAGGCTACAAAGAGCTGGTCCTCTGACCCCGCAACAAAATCCAAAATCTCAAAACCCCCAAGCCTAAGGCGTCGGCCACCATGATCATGCAGGATCGGTGCGACGGGAACTACCCCCCGTGGTGTGGGTCCTATGGGACCCCTCAGGGTGGCTGCTGCTAGCCCCCGCATCATGCCTACTACCCCCTCCCTCATCCAATCGCCTATGACGAGACGATGCTGACTGCTCAGTATCACTGCCCCTCGTCCGACACGATGACCCACCTCCCGAGGGCTCAGGTACCCACCCCCCGAGGTGGATGATCTCTCCCTCCAAATCCATCCGATGTCGACACCACTCCACCTCCCATCGATGGTACATCATGACTACATCATCACGTTGCACCAGCTACACCCGTAGGAGATCCCTCTCTCGTGCAGCATCGGTATCCCCCTCCTGTCGACGGTGCATAGCCCATGCATTCTCTCGCTCTGCTAACTGAGCCCGCAAGAGATCCCTCTCTTGCAGAGCCTCCCCTAGCTCCTCATCTCACCTCCGCAATAGCCTCTCCAATCGTGCATTCTCAGCGCATAACCCTGACTCCATGTCCTCTGAATCTCCCTAAGGCATGGGCATCTCTGGAATAGCAGCCTGCTCTGGCTCCCACTACTCCGTGACGTCCTGCATCTTCGGCTGATCCAGAACCCCAAGATCCACATCCGCATCATCTACCTCCACCATGTCCGCCTCCTCGAGCGGAGCTCCCCAATCACCTCCTGGCGCCTCGACACCCTCCCCGCCCGTTGCTGCTGCCTCCGCACCTCCCAGTGGCCCCTCTCCCCGCCATCACCGTAGTATCCACCATTGATCATACTTTGGCGTAGTCCCGATGTCATCCACATCCGGGACGTCGATCACCGCATCCGAATCCTCACCCAATGGCACGATGACCGGCCGATCTAGAGTCCTCTCGTCCCCCCGACGTCGATAGACCACGGGCTCACCAGAAACCCCTGGTGCACCCCAAACTGTCGTGTCACCCGGCTGTACGGGAAGAACTCCTGCTCGGTCCCATGCCACCCGATCAGCCACCGCTCCTTGTGTACCCATCGGAGCCACTCTCCAGCCTCCGGCCAGGCTGGACAGTCCCGATAGGGTCACCAGAACACCTCCCCCGGAGCAAGCCGAGCGAAGGCATCGGCATAGTGCCCTACGACACCTGCCCACCACCGACTCTATCCTTGCTCCTCAGACCATCGCCACAGAGCCGCATAACCGATATCCTTATCCACCATCTCCGCCCGCATCGTCCATGGTAACCCCCCTGGTCTCTCCACCGCTATGTGCTGCCAACCCCAACTCTGCAACAGATAGCTGCAGCTGATCCCCTTCCGCCTCCGACAGCGGACCTCATATAGCTCCCCATAGAGCTACGCCAACAGTGTCTGTCCCCATCTCATGACCAAAGGCTCCTGCATCGAACACTCCACCAGCCGACAGACCACATCCAGCAGGTTCCACGGGAACCTCGCACCTGATGAGTCAGGTAGCAGCATGTTGGAAATGAGGCCCATAAGCAATGCGTGCCTCACTCCCAACACCCCCCTCTCAAACCACCATCGAACTAGAATCCCGCCCATATGGAAGTCAACCTCTACCATCTCCACTGGACCATCCACCCCCAACTCCTCCCCATGCCCAAAGCAGCGTATCAGCTGTCCGATCCCGCGACGTCGTCCTGATCGGTCCGTCTATTGGAATCCTAAGAATTCGATAGACATCCTCCAAAGTGACTGTCATCTCCCCTATTGGGAGATGGAAAGTATTAGTCCAGGGATCCCACAAGTTGATCAGGGCCATCAGGTAGGCCCGATCCCCAATCACTGCTCCAGCTGAGCCACCTGCTTGAGCCCGAGGGCATCAAGCCACTCCTAGTTAACCACAACTAGCGCCTCCCCTGCTTCAGCAAACATAGTCGGCACGCGATACTGGCTCTTCACAACCTACAATAGACAACAAAATAAGCACATTAGAATCATGAAAAATAGTGTACAGCTACACACCGCATAAAAGAAAAACAACAGTTAATTTTTCAACCTAGGGCTTATACTCTTAATGAAATTGATAAATTAACACAAAAAAAAAAAAACAAAATTTAATTTGTCAACCTAGGGGTTTATACTCTCAAATTGATAAATTAAAAAAAAAAAACTATAATACAAGAAAATAATAAAGAGGGAGTTCACTTACTGGTCTCGCTTCGGCTCCACCGCTCGATCCGGTTCGTGCACTCATGGTGGCAGAAAAATTCGGCAGCGCTTTGCTTCACAGAATTGACCTCCTCCTCCTCAGAGCTCCAAATCGCCAGAAAAAACAAGTGCAAATGAGCCCAAACCCTAGTTTTGGCCTTTAAATAGGCTTTTTGAGCCTGTAATCATTCCTCCCTAGGATGAGCACTCTGGTTAGCGCTCGTCCCACCTTGGAATGAATGCTCAATAGGAATTCGTCCCACCCAGGGACGAATACAGAGCAAACATTTCACAAAACAACAAAAATGCACAAAATGCACAAAAACAACAATAAACTTGTCCAATGAGAGTGCTTTTGCACTTGACATTCTGGGCATGCAAAATAGATGTCGGGGTCACAAATCCTCACTATCCTACTCCCTAAGAAGGCTACCATAGCCGGACCACTCCACGGGAGGACGGATCTTCGAGAATTTCATCCCCAAACGACATCGCCAAAAGGGTCAAAACCCACCCAAAAATAGCAATAGCATTGCCGAACGAAGGCGCCTTCGCGCTTGACATTCTTGGCATCCAAAACAGACATTGGGGTTATAAATTGTCACCATCCTACTCCCTAAGAAGGCCACCATGGCCGGACCGCTCCACGGGAAGATGGATTTTTGACAATTTTAGCTCCAGAAAGGCGTCACCAAAAGGGTTAACACCCACCAAAAATAGGTCTAAATGTCGGAAAACTGCACACACATTCAAAGATAAAACATCTGAAGGCACCCTTACACAAGTCATCTTGGGTCAAGCGACTCGTCGCTTTTCTCATGTGGGTCATTCCCTCATCGATTCGTCGCTTGAGGGGGTAGTCACACTTAGTCACCAATCAACAAATACACACCCAATCATGGAAATGGCATGCATTCGAAGAATCATTGACAAAGACAATCATGCTCCTGCTTGGGGTAGTAAACAAGCAATAATCACAAGCTGATCAATCACTTGGCATTCGTGAATCATGAACTCAAGGTTCCCATAGACAAAAGGTTGCGCCCTTTGCCTATTCATGACTGATCAATGTCCAAGCTCAAGTAACACCTCACCGAAAAAGGTTAACACTTGAATTGAGTTCCTTCGCTCGTCAGAAGCAAGGATTCAAGAATGCATGCCCTTTTCATACTTGGGGCATCAAAATTTGGTTAGGTTACCAAGAAACCCTAATCATTAGTGCTTTGGTTATCTATTTTTGCTCGACACTGTGCCTTGCACAGCGCATCCCAAAAAGGGGCATCTGTAGACACCAAAACAACACCAATCCGATTATGTGACTGCAAACACTGATCACATTGGCACACACAACCCCAGGGCAGCCCCTAGAGGTTAAACAGTGGTCCTAACCACTCTCACAGTAGTTTTGGGAAGGTCAAAAATCATTTTGGCACCTTCAGGCACTTTGCTCAATATCCGTTCCACCCAGGGACGAACTCTAATTGGGATTCGCTCCTCCCAGGGACGAATTCATAATTCGCTCCGGGGTGGGGCGAATTGCAGGTTTGACGGGCAAAAATTCAAATCTTGACAAATGGCAGCTCGGATCCGCCACTTAACGCCTCCTTCATTTCATGGGAGCATGGGTGAGCATTTTTGAGCGTTAGAGGCTGTTACAGGGGTAGTCATGAAGCCCCTAATCAGGGAGGAATCTTCCCTCCCCTGGAAGGGCATGGCTGCCAAGTGGTGCCTCTGCATGCTCATCCCAAGAGACCTCCAGGTCTATAAATTGGTGGGTTTTCTCACCCCAAAATATGGAGAGTAAGAGCAATTTTGAGCAACGAAGTGCTACCGTTTTATTTCCCCATACATCCTTGTGCGATTTGTGCCCTTCACATCCTTGATCTCTTTTAGAGAGGAGGTCATTGGGTGACTATTGGAAGGACGAATATTGAGCCCAAAACCCGACACTTGACCACAGTATACCACCCAATTTTTCGACAACCCCTTGTGAGAGATTTTGGACCCATCCCAAGTGGATTGGTGCCGAAATCAGGCCCCAAACGGTGGGCGGCCCGCCCGGGCGCCCCCGCACTGCTGTAGGCCTAATCGTCCCTTTTAGGAGCGATTGGGAATCTATAGCAGATTTTCCTTTCTATCATTTTCATTTCTCGTATTTGATTTCTATGCTGCTTAGATAGTTTACAATTTTGATTTCATTTCGTTTTGATCAATCGTCATTATGTTTATCACATTTTTGCCCCCACTAACTTGTAGGTAGCATCATAAAATTCCCATTGATGGAGGTCAAATTGGGAAAATCCGACCATCTGGGTCTTCCCAAAATGCCCCCAATTAGCTAACCCCAAATTTGCAGGTCTTTTGGAGCTTCCTAGGTAGGACATTTGGGACAGTACCTTTTCGGCATTTTGTTGCAGGTGAATTCGTCCCGCCCCGGAGCGAATTCAAATCGGTGAGGAATTTCCTAACTGTTATTTTTGTAGTGCCCTCCTGGTGATGTCTTGATGCCCCTGTCAAATTTTTAGAGCATTTGGATTCATTTTAGTCATAGTTTAAATCGATTTCTCACTCACTTATCGTAGGCTTGGGGATTGCATGCTTTTGTTTTATCCGTAGGTGCTACTGATCATCTTTTGTTTCTTTGAACGCAGGTGCGGAACATCGGAGGAGTAGCAAGGAATCAAAAATTCATAGACACAAGCGGTGGCAATGTTTTGGTCCGCCCATCTTACATGTGGGCACGCGGAAGAAGGAAGGCGATCCATGGATGTAACCAAGAGATGAATTTAACGCTCCTCGCCCCTGAAAAGGGAGGATGCGAATTGTAACCGAAGTGTGAAATACATCAATAAAAGAGAAGGGCTGTTATTTCATTTGGGTTTCAATTCATGCTTTCTCCATTTCATGCATTTTTAATTCGTAGGATTCAGCGTTAAGTTTAGTTTCATTTTTTGCATCGTGCTTGGAGTCTTTCCTTTTTTGTTTCCGTATCCTCATGCTTTCATATTCCAAGTCTATCGTTTCAATAATAGCTGGCTCTGGTTGGCCAGTATTAAATTTCTAGTTCCATGCTTCATCCTCTAGGAACTTCACATCTCTGTTGATGACAAGTTTCTTAGTTACATTATTATACATCCTGTAAGCTTTTGCTTGTTCACTGTATCCAGTGAAGATACACTTCTCTTATTTATCATCCAACTTCTTCCTCTTCTCTTCTAGGATGTGTGCATATGTAGTGCACCCGAAAAATCTTAAGTGAGCAAAACTTGGCTTCAGTTTGCTCTAAGCCTCCTAAGAAATTTTGTCCTTCACACTCTTGGTGGGACATCTTTTCAGCAGATAAACTACACAAGCTACATCTTCTGCCCAAAACTCATGTGGCAATCCCTTTACCTTCGGCATACTTCATGCCATCTCCATGATTTTTATATTCTTCCTCTCTGCAACACCATTTTTCTATGGTGTGTATCTAAAAGTAAATTGTCTACGAATTCCATATTGCTTGAAAAAGTTATGAAATTCATTGGAGATGTACTCACCTCCTCCATCTATTTTAAGAGTCTTCACATTATATCCACTCTGTTTCTCAACCAGAGCTTTAAACTTTTTAAATTTTTTAAATGCTTCTAACTTCTTCTTGATAGGATAAACCCATGTCCTCCAACTGAAGTCATCAATGAAAGTCAAAAAATATTTATTTCTAGCAAATGTGTTGGTCTGCATTGGACCATAGATATCTGAGTGCACCAACTCCAATGGTTGTAAAGCTCTCCAAGACTGCCCAATAGGGAATGCATCCCTATGCTGCTTTCCAACTAAGCAACCTTCACAAACTTGATTGGGTTGCTTAATGAGGGGTAAACCCTTCACCATCTGCTTCTTGTACAACAATTTTGGGCCACTAAAACTTAGGTGACCGAATCTGAGATGCCATAACCAGGTAGCATCCTTCACCACTGCACTTAATGACATCAACAATTTATTTTGAATTTGCAGGAGAAATATTTTATTCTTTTTCATGGACACTATTGCAATTTTCCCATGCTCTTTATCTATGATGGTACATGCTCCATCTTTAAATTGAACAATGTGCCCTTTCTGCACCAATTGTACAACACTTAGGAAGTTATGTTTCAACCCAAGCACATAATATACATCTTGTATTTGTTTTCTATCACCGTGTCTGGTATGAATGATAATTTTTCTTTTCTCTTTATTGGTACCTTGTTGTTGTTCCCCATTTTCACTTCAGATTGGACTATTTCATCCAATTGTGAGAACATCTCTTTGTTCCCTGTCATGTGGTTGTTGTACCCACTGTCCAAATACTAGGTATTCTTTTCATTTTCCTCCTTAGTGTTGCAACTCAGCAACATATTCCCACATGCATCTCTGCATTCTACATTTCTAGCTTCATTTGTGTATTAGGCTTGCTATTTATTATCCTTGGCCAATTTATTTCTGCACTCATAGATATAATGGCCAAATTTCTTGCAATAGTAGCACTGGATCTTTGAATTATCAAGCTTTTGATTAGATCTAGCTTGTTGATTTCTTCCATTGCCTCTTCCTCCTGCCTGATGGAAGTTGTAGCTATTATCTCCTTCATCAGAGTTAGATATTCCTCCTTGCTTGTTACATATTACATGCTTGCCTCGGTTGTTTTGTCATATTCCTCCTTGAGAACATGAGGCACCTTGGTGGGATTCTTCTCTTCTACCAATATCTCGAAATGAAACCTATGTTTTGAATGCTTGCTCTAGAGAGGATTAAGTTGATCGATTCAGCCTCTGCTCATGTGTCTATAGAGAACCCATGAGCTCATCTACAAAGAGAGTTGTCAAATCCCTCGATTCTTCTATTTCTATCACAACTAAGTCAAACCTAGATGATAGCCTTCTCAAAATTTTCTCCACTATCCTTTGATTCTACACAGTCTCCTCATTCAACTGCATCTAGTTGATGACATCCATTGTTTGGATGAATAATTCGCTCGTGGACTCTAATTCACTCATCTATAGGTTCTCAAACTCCCTCCTTAACATCTGCAGCTTCACCAAATTCACCTTGTTGGTGGCCTAATAAGAATTGGATAAAATTTCCCAAGCTTTCTTAGCTTTGGTTGCTGCTGCAATCCATGAGAAAATTGTTTCTTCAACTTCCTGCATTATATAAAATAATACCTTTCGATATTTCTTGCGAATCTCCTTCAAAAAATTTGAATCCGCTTGAGAGAGTGCATCTAATGCTATTGCATCCATTGGTTCTGGATAATCATTCTCAACCAAGTCCCATAGCTCTTGAGACCCAAACAAAATTTTCAT